>OW240914.1:183036991-183057084 GCA_933207985.1 Pelobates cultripes
GTGATAAGAACCATTCGGCCCATCTAGTCTGCCCAATTTTCTAAATACTTTCATTATTCCCTAGTCTTATCTTATAGTTAGGATAGCCTTATGCCTATCCCACGCATGCTTAAACTCCTTTACTGTGTTAACCTCTACCACTTCAGCTGGAAGGCTATTCCATGTATCCACTACTCTCTCAGTAAAGTAATACTTCCTGATATTATTTTTAAACCTTTGTCCCTCTAATTTAAGACTATGTCCTCTTGTTGTGGTAGTTTTTCTTCTTTTAGAAGGGATTGCAATGCATTGTGGGATCTGTTTAAATGTGTAAGCTTGTGATTGGTCCTTTTACCCTTTGTGTCCCAGTTTCCCATCTGGTCCCCTAGGGGAGTGTCCACCAGGTGGGAGTGATTTGGACCAAAGAAAACTTTGATAATTTGTCTATCTACACCTTCCAAATTGATTGATTAATGCGTGCACGCTTTCCCTAGAAGTAATTCACACCGGAGACAAAGTTTCTGATCAGTGAAAAACTCAGGAATGCTTTATTCCCCGGAGTGGGGGCTCCTTCTTAAAGCAAAAATACGTCACAGTTTAAACATACAGTATACATTCACCAATTGGTTAACAGAGAAAGGGGCCTCTTGTTTAAACCTCCCTACAGAATGTAGTGTCATCATTACAGACTTTTGGATACACGATGGGAGGGGGAGTGAGTGGTATCTATCAGTTCTAAACCAATGATCCTCCATTTAGCTATACGTGGCATATAGCTGTTAACTGGCACAAAGGTAGTGGGGGAGGAGTTAGTAAAGGGAGCTGTTAACACAGGAATTTTGTTTACACAAGGTTTGCTTGATTTGAAGGGGGATGCTTATCAGGATGAAGAATTTACATAGTAAACAGCAACTGAACACATTGTAGGGGGCGAAGGGAATATTTACTCTAGCAGCCAGTTTTAACATAGTGAACACAGAATAAATAGACATTAGTAAATAGCCATTTTATTTTAATTCATCTGTCCATAACAGTCCCCCCTTAAAATGGCAATTTTTACTAAAACTACTATCTCTCATTCTAATACTGTCCCTATAGAAAAATAACAAAAGGCTATCTTGCACATCTGTCTGAACAGGCCTCAAACACTTCACTGCGCGGGTACCCCATAGCAGCTTGTCCACTACTTCTCCCGCGGCAGACTTCTGCCCGTAGAGACAGACGCTATCCCTAAATGTCCTTAAGAGGAAGTAGCTGTTGATTTAGTGCGGTGGGACTGTAAGGGTGTATGTGGTGTATCACGGTCGATGTCGTCAATCTCTTGGTGAAGGAAGGTCGGGGTGGTCTGGTCGATTGTCTGATCAACTGTCTTTTGTAGGCATTTCTTAAGACAGGGTAACACACAACAAACAAGAAGAGCGAGGATGATTATCGTTATTAAAATGGCAACACCTATTTGGGCCAGAGCACCTTGCCATCCAGTCATCCATCCAAACCATCTTTCCCATGGATCTGCGGCCCCAGAATTTCGTTTCAGCTCATTGGACAAACTCTTTAACTTTTCTATTGCCAACGTTACCTTACCATTAGGGCCTGTATTATCTGGAATATAGGTACAGCATGTTATGGTGTCTGGGAGTATTTTACATACTCTCCCTTTTTCTGCCAAAATCATTTTTAAGCTTATTCTATTCTGGAAGGTCATCTGAGAGGTAGCTTGTAACCGCCCTATCCCACCATATATCCCATAACAAGTATAGTTCCCAGGATATATAGTAATGCCTTCGTTTGGGCATAATATTTTTAGTAATGATTGGGTATTAAGTTTCCATGACTCACATGCTGACCGCTTAGGTTTAAATACAGTGTAGAGACTTAAAACGCATACTTCATATCCGGAGGAAGGTTCAGGGATACTGTACCTGGGTGAGGCCTCGCTCCTCTGCAGACATAGCAGTTAGACTTGTTATGTTTAGTAGCATTGTATTTCATCCATTCAAGTCACGAGTTAGTGTCAGAGAAACCTGTCTCTACAGCCCTCTTATCCTCAAATATGGGATGACTACCATGTCTTTTAAAGTCCTAATGTGTGGTTTGAGGGGATTAACAGTCATGTGCGTGGCACCTACCCATTCAGCTGAGTCATACATGTCCTGTAAGAAAAAGGTCTCCTGTTTATTGTATAAACCTCTTCCCTTCCAATTCAGATTTTATTAGCCGTAATGCTTGGGAGAATAGATTCAAACTTAGTTTCTTACCTTAAAATCATTTGGTACCCCCTTGACACCCCTATGGCATTAATATACATATATATATGTGTGGGTAAAACCACCCTTTATAGGGGTACTCCTTTTTGTCCTGAAGCATGAATGAGGTGTGTCAAGAGTACCTTGGGGATTGTCATGTGTTATGTGTATGGACATAATAACCTAGGCTAGGGCACATTTACTTATTCTTAGAAATCTTGTCTCATGCTACCCTAGTACTGGCAGATTCAGATCATTTAAACATTCAATATTAATATCACCACAAACTCAAGATAAGCAGATGATCCTGAAGAAGCTTTGACTGTGCGTATGGCACCTCAGACATGAGGGCTGCAGGGTAAGGAGTATGTTTGTTTCTCTTTAGTTTCACGAGGTCCCCTTTTGGGGTATTTGGCTTTCCATCGATGGCAGGTGGTCAGGCATTATTATGGCCATCAAAACACCCACTTGTTGATATTTATTTATTTATTTATTTATTTTCAACAAGTATCTTTGTTCTCTAAGAATGGAGTTTCAAAAAGGGTTGTCAAGATCAACAAATGCTACTTCACATAATGCAGAGGCAGGCTTGATTCTGGAATGATGAATCCACGGGGTGATCTCTGTAACTTTCACAGTGCACTACTCAGCATGTGGTCTTGGTTATCACTTTGGTGGCTGGATAGGCCTCTGGCCATCCTGAAAACATGTCTGCTATAATTAGTGCATAGTTGAATCAGCCATTCTTTGGCATTCTGGATGTAGTCGACTTGACTCCTCTGGAAGAGATAATGAGGTTTGGCTAGATGCTTTGGCTCCATTCTTCCTGAGTTGCCCTTGGCACAAATGGCACAAGATTTACAGTAACTGTTGGTCAGAGAGGCAATTCCTGATACTTCAGAGTATTTATTGATCAAAAGAGTTCATGAGGGTTCTGGACAGATGCTCCGTAGGCCCACTGCTGAGTATATGTTCTTGGGCAAGTAGAACTTGAGATTGTTGAAGTACAGCCTGTCTTTAAGAGTTGCCCCTTTCTGTTTCCAGCTTGTGGTTTGTTTGTTTTTTCTTTCTTTCCAGGGTCAGTAGCTTGAGGTCTGTGGGTAGGATCTTACATGGTGAATATGGGAGTTTCTTCAGTAGACACTTTTCTGTCCACTTTCCTTAGTGCACTTACAACTTATTGAACAACTTAGTCAGCCAGAGAGTTGCCACATGCTTTCTCCGAGATCAGTCTTCCTTCAGAGATCTTGCATGCTGTGATGGGAGCCTATAGCTCAACTTCTTGTGCAGACATTGTTGAGGTGAGATACCTGGTCCACTGTAGTGACAGCAAATCCGGAACAGATCATAAGAAAAATGCTAAAAAAAAATAATAGTCAGTGTCTTATCATTTCCCCCCTTGGGAAGTGGCAAAAGAGTGGCCAGGTAAATAGAGTATCATCCCTGCAGGGTGACATTATCCTGCACAGAATTCGTCCATCACAAGGAGAGGTGGGATATTGCATGGAAAGTCTCAGGTAACCAGGGCACCATTCGACACCAGAGCCTTAACCTGTTAGGGAATAGTAAGAGCTTGGACAGGCTTTGGGGCCTGTATAATTCAGGTAAAGGTATTGGGGGAACTAGCTAGGACCCTTGCCTCTTGGTCAGGTTTCACTGTGTGGAACAAAATAAATAATAAGGTGATAGGGGCCTGCAAGTGGGGGAAGGACATCTGCACCTAGCAGATTAATTGGACAGGTGAAAGTAACCACAAAGCAAGGCTTAGTTAACAGGCTACTCCAAAGAGAGCCATCTACACTTATGCAGGAGACAACAATGTTAGACAGGAATGAGGAGTCAGGCAGGCCTTGCTTGGTACAAATAGATGTCATGTGGCCTGCTATACAAGGCTGCATATAGTTGTTGGGCATGGGCCTTACTATGTACTAAAACTTAAGTTAAAAGAAAATTTGGGACAACCTGAAGTGATACTTCTCCACAGATGCTAACTCATCGTTGATGACATTGTTAATACAGGTAGCCTGATCAGCCAATTTATCTTAGGCTTAAACAAGTCACACCATGTAGTGGAATTGGTCATTAGGATTCGGGAAATTCTACAGTAAAAGGGCATAGTAAGGATGTACGCGATGTTACTTTAGGAGTAGGCGTGGCTGTGGATAGGGGGAAATCAGCCTTATCCATTCCCATATATTATTCCTTTTGTCTTCAGTATATCCAAACCATGTGTATGTCCAGGCGTTGCAATATACAGTAATCCATTATCAGTCATGATATTAAAATCTCATTCTCATGAATTAAATCAAAGATTTTAAATCAACCTCAGAAGCAACAAAGAATAAATCTATTGTTTTTTCTTCTGTAAAATGATTGGAGTTACTATATAATTGCATACACCCAACATAACATTGCATGTTCCTCACTGCTACATTAGTGTATCTCATTCTGCCATATGTGCAAACTTGATTTAAATTTTTATTTTAATTAACCTAATACTTTCTTATAACACATATAAAAACAATGAAAGACAGTACAGACTAACAATTCATTTAAAACAATAAACTGACATAGATCTCTATTCTTGTGCTGTTCTTAATTCTGGAATCAGCCTGTGTACAGCTGTTGGTACACATATCCATGCTCATTCCCTAAACTGATCATATCTCTTGAAGTTATCTGATTCTTATAACTTTCTGTGTTACACTGCATTGCTTGTCTGTCTCCTAATTTCCATATATTATTTTATCATTGTCCTCAAATTTTACAAGCGTGGTCAGTCTACATGCCATTTGAGTCGGCAGCCATATTTTAAACAATCTATTCCTTTGTTCGTCATTTAGGCTGTATTTGTCCACATTTGACTCAAACATTCCAGCATTAGTAAATGCATCCACTGACGTGTCATAAACTGGAATACATTTCACAATTTTCATTAATTGTTCATGTATTTTCAAATTAAGTTTTGCAGCTCTGTCTTGAAATTTATATTTTCTGCAAATCACTCTGTGAGGATACATTTTCAGTATCTATTGGTTCTGGGATTAGATTCTGTGTCTGTATTTTTCTTGTATTAACACACACTAGTTTAACTTCATTTCTAAGCTGGCAAATAAGATCATTTCTTAGTTCAACTCTATCCTCTAATTCACAGACTGTTTCTGACTGTTTACAGCATGTGCTCCCTGTTACATTGTTACACTGTTCATTTAAATCTGATTTGTCTTCTGTTAACCCATTCAAATCTACTTCTTTTTCTGATGATTCTAAATTGTCTTGACCTGCATTACGTTTACAAATCAATGCACTGTAAGTACAGACTAGTTTCATAACATTTCTGATCTTTTGTTTTTTTCTTATTAACAAACAATTTCTTGTCAATTTCACTATTGGCAATTTCACATTGTGTGTATAAAGATTGCCACAATACAGCATCTGAATAGCTGCTATTATATGCAAACTGCAATTTACTTTTCTCTGCAATATCATTTATGAATTCCACAATTCATTTGTTCCAACAAAATCTAACTTTCCTTATTCCAACATGCCAATAACCTCTTACTTAACAACATATACAAGATTACACAAAGTTCCTAACTAGGTTATTCGTCCAGCAAATATACCTTGTTTCCCTCACATTCCTCACTGAGTTTACAAGCATTTCACCCATTCACCCCCCCTGTAGCCAATACTCATAGCAGTCAGAGCAAGAGAAAGCAACAAAGAAGGAGGGGGGAGGAGGGAGGAAGACTTGCAAGCACAAAGTTTTTTAACCATGTGATTGCCTAAGCACAGCTCTCCTTAGGACAAAAGATAGAATAGGAGAGTAACGATACAAATTGTATAGATTACAATTAACATATATGGTACCTAACAAGACATACACAGACAAAAGCACAAAATACAGATGTAATTAAATCACAAAGTTCTTAAAATAAATGCCGGCTTATAATAAATCAAATCACACACAGAAACACTCAAGCACATATACAACAACTTCACTCTTTGTTCGTTGTTTTTTATTAAAACAACAAAAGAATCGCCACAATCTATTTTTAATATGAATCGGACAAAAAACTAAACCTCCAGGGGCTATTCTGCACGCCTGAACTTAAAGGAAAAACAACAAAGGAAACGCCACGATCTATTCTTAATCGGACAAAAACTAACCACCAGGGGCTATTCTGCACACCTGAATTTAAATGAAAAACAACAAAGGAAACGCCACGATCTATTCTTAATTGGACAAAAACTAACCACCAGGGGCTATTCTGCACACCTGAATTTAAATGAAAAACAACAAAGGAAACGCCACGATCTATTCTTAATCGGACAAAAACTAACCACCAGGGGCTATTCTGCACACCTGAATTTAAATGAAAAACAACAAAGGAAGCGCCAAGAATTAATATTAAAATATTAATTAATATAATCTGGCCTAAAAACTCCAGGTATATTTGCACCCTGAATTAAATAATCACAAGAAAGTAAAACAGATTCTCAAACAGACACTTTCACACATAAAACTCACACTCAGGACTCAGGCTGTAGATAGACAAGTGACAGGTTCTATATAAAAGGGGACATGTGGGCATACTAAATACCTGTCTGACGTTAACCACAGGAAGCCGAGTGAAGGCCCTGAGTGCAGACCAATTCCAAAGAATGGAAAATATAGGTAAGTTACTCATTTACCATATGCAGAGGTGATCAGGCTCTTTTTTTTTTTTTTTTTTTCAATCTCTGGGGGTCTCCTCTCCGGTCCTGGGATTTTACGGCTTCGAGCAGAATAACAACAACACTCTCGTCCCTGTTCGGAAGTGCGCCAACTGATTTGGACCAAAGAAAACTTTGATAATTTGTCTATCTACACCTTCCAAATTGATTGATTAATGCGTGCACGCTTTCCCTAGAAGTAATTCACACCGGAGACAAAGTTTCTGATCAGTGAAAAACTCAGGAATGCTTTATTCCCCGGAGTGGGGGCTCCTTCTTAAAGCAAAAATACGTCACAGTTTAAACATACAGTATACATTCACCAATTGGTTAACAGAGAAAGGGGCCTCTTGTTTAAACCTCCCTACAGAATGTAGTGTCATCATTACAGACTTTTGGATACACGATGGGAGGGGGAGTGAGTGGTATCTATCAGTTCTAAACCAATAGAAACATAGAAACATAGAAACATAGAAACATAGAATGTGACGGCAGATAAGAACCATTCGGCCCATCTAGTCTGCCCAATTTTCTAAAAACTTTCATTAGTCCCTAGCCTTATCTTATAGTTAGGATAGCCTTATGCCTATCCCATGCATGCTTAAACATGATCCTCCATTTAGCTATACGTGGCATATAGCTGTTAACTGGCACAAAGGTAGTGGGGGAGGAGTTAGTAAAGGGAGCTGTTAACACAGGAATTTTGTTTACACAAGGTTTGCTTGATTTGAAGGGGGATGCTTATCAGGATGAAGAATTTACATAGTAAACAGCAACTGAACACATTGTAGGGGGCGAAGGGAATATTTACTCTAGCAGCCAGTTTTAACATAGTGAACACAGAATAAATAGACATTAGTAAATAGCCATTTTATTTTAATTCATCTGTCCATAACAATGGTACTAGCCAACTTTATAATTGAGCACAGTAAGTAAGAATGGTCCAAACAGAACATCTTTGTTTGTTACCAAACATGTTTACCAACTTACCCTTGTGCTACAAACTTACCTGATTTTAACTCCATGACATCCCAGAACATTTGTCAAACTGACGCCTCATCTGACACAAATTGTGTAAATGAAGAGGTGAGATTCCATCTTCTTAATTTATTATTTAATTATTAACTAACAATGACAGAACAATATTAGAGTTATTTACCACAGTGAGAATTGAAAGTGAATTGAAAGTGAATTTTAAATTTAAGGTCAGGTAGCTGAACTGAAACCATAGTTGAGACTTAGAGATTTTTTCAAATTTGACTATTTTCAATTTCTGCATGTGTTCTTTGGTGAAAATAAAATGAACAATGTTGTATCCTAAAGAAATTAATTATATACTGCTAATGACTTTTCATAAGCTAGCTAGATAAAATATTTTGTTTGTTGTTGAGACAAAAATCCAAAAAGCAATATCCTTCTAATTCAATTACTCTTAGTTGATGCACTAACTTGCTGTATATATATATATATATATCAGAGAAAGTACAAAAAATAATGTGTATAGTGTTCTCTTATCACAAATACACAAATAGCAGCAGTCCACCTACAATGAGTTCCCATACCTTAAATAATTGTAAGACATATCTTTAACAAAAAAATGTACAATAGTATAATACTGTAAGAAATGCAGTAGATATAAAGACAGTGCCAACAGAACACTCACACTTTCTAGAGTTTCAATTAGCTCTAATATTGCACGCCAGAATGGAACAATCCCTGTCCAACGATATGATGTCAGATATCTTGAGCAGCAGCCAGTAATATATGTGGAGGGAAGCACAGATAGGAAAACCAATGGTGTAGTCCAGGTATAAAATGAACATATTACACAGGTAAGTATTCTACTTACAATTTCCAGAGCGTGAACCTGCTCTGGTATGGAACACTTGGGTGGAATGATCCCCACCTATGGATTTGATGGATATCCAGGGAGCCAGGTGAGAATAAAAACAGAAATCCAAAGGGCTGGATACTTACTTAAAAAAAGTACTTTATTAAAACAATAAAGGTGATAAAAAATGGGTACTAACAAAATAAACTATAAATGTATACCAGTCCACAGTGGAATTGAAAGTCCAGAAACCTCACTTGACGTGTTTCTCAAAAGAAGCTTTCTCAAAAGAAGGTTGATACAAATTGGGAAAGGGGCTGTGGTGTGGGAGATATGGGTTTTAATTGGGTGAGAGGAGTTGTAGTGGGGATGTTATTGGGGCTGTGGTGGGGGTCATGGGGCTGAGGAAGGGGGACAGGATCTAAAAGGGGATGGACAGGATCTGAGAGGGGATGGACAGGAGCTGAGAGGGGGAGCAGGAGCTGAGAGGGCATGGACAGGAGCTGAGAGGGGCGGCAGGAGCTGAGAGGGTGGGCAGGAGCTGAGAGGGGGGCAAGATCTGAGAGGGGGGCAGGATCTGAGAGGGGCAGGAGCTGAGAAGGAGGGCAGGGGTTGAGAAAGGGGGCAGGGGCTGAGGACGGGACAGGGGCTGAGAGGGACAGGGCTGAGGAAGGGGACAGGCTGAAGAAAGGGACAGGGGAAGGGGGACAGGGGCTGAGGAAGGGGACAGGGCTGAGGAAAGGGACAGGGAAAGGCGGACAGGGGCTGAGCAAGGGGACAGAGGCTGAGTAAGGGGACAGAGGCTGAGCAAGAGAACAGGGGCTGAGGAAGGGGGACAGGGACTGAGGAAGGGGGACAGGGACTGAGGAAGAGGAACATGGGCTAAGAAAGAGGAACATGGCTGAGGAAAGGTACAGGGCTGAGTAAGAGGGGCAGGGGCTGAGGAAGGGGATAGGGGCTGAGGTAGGGGGAAAGAGGCTGAGGAAGGGAAAGGGGGCTGAGGAAGGGAAAAGGGGCTTGGAAGGGGATAAAAAACCTAAAAAAACTAAAGTGTATTCCCATCCTCCCTGAGTCTTACCTTAGGCCAGGGAGGGGTGGAGCCAGGAGCCAGGAGCCTGCAGCCAGCAGCATTAGCAGCAGCCAGCATGCAGCAGTTAGCAGCCAGCAGTGAGTGGAGTCATCCGGCCCTCCTGATGATGTGAGGAGGAGGAGGTGTGACTTCCTCTGCTCTTCTCCCAGACTCCCCAGGAGTCTTTGAGAAGAGCAGTGAAAGTCATGCCCCCTCCTCCTGACATCATCGAGAGAGGCCGGCCGACTCCACTGATGGCTGGCTGCAGGGAGAGAGGGAAATTGAAAAATCTGAGTCCCCAGCCAGAGGCAGGGGATTCGGATTGTTCCTTTTTTGTTGGATGCGGATGGCCCTGGATTTAGGGCAGCCTGGGGGGCAATTGCAGATAATAGAATAATGACAATTAAATCATAATTCACTATGCTAAATCCCTCTTTTACTCACTTTGCTTTATAGTTTTTGATTGAAGGGAGTGTTGCTAAGTTGCTAACTTAGCTTATCTTAAGAAGATGGTCTGGAGGAATTTGGGTAAGGCTAAGACAATATAGGATGGGGGGGCGCTTGAGAAATGATAAGACATACAAGACTATTACAAAGTGTTCTGTTATACCCTTTTGAGAGTATCCCTTTTGACATCTGGGTCAGAGTTTGGGTAGATTGTAGCCAATTTGTTAGGTAACAAATAGTAATCATGGGCCCAGACGGGCAGCGACACCACACAAACACACAACATGAATTCACCCCCCCGACAGTTCACTCTCACCAGGAGAAAACAACTGACTGAGCCACACCCAAGAAATGAGAGTGAAGGCAACATAAAACACACCCCGTTACTAGCCCAGCCTAACTCCTGCATGCCAGAAATTTTCACTGAGAAAGCTCTGCAACCCAAATACCCGACCCAACACCGATGTACACACTTCATGTCACAACACGATGATCTCCCTGCCGGAACATTGCAATCTCACGCTCGTTTTGCATGGTAACAGTTTTTGCATGGTTCGCAGTTGTTAAATTAAGAATCGTACTCCACTCCACCACGCTCAACGACAATCAAAAAAAAAATTTAACACAAAATCAAGATAGTTAGACTCTCAGGGCTACAACATATGCAACTACCTCTTGACTGCACGTTACACAGCCCTTTATATTGTTTGCAAGTTCTAAGTTTAAAATGCATACATTGCACTAGGACAGAAAATTTTAACAATTAAAAAAAAAGAGGAAAGAAAAAAAAAGAGAGTAAAGGAGAGGAAAAGTTAGAAACAATACTAAACTGTACCTGTTTTTCCATACCGTATGCACTGTTTATGCTTCATCCCCTGCATGGGAAAACTCTTTATTGTGATGACTTCAATAAAAACAGATTTAACACAAATAGTAATCATAAAGGATTGTTATCGATGTCTCACTTAGTGGTATTTTTAGCAACTTGGTCTTATAAAATAGATGTGTGTAATAATTTCATATATATTTATAGGAAGGTGGTCCATCCCCTTCTCTAGAATCAGTTGTTCTAAATGTTAAACTCTATCAGATTAATCAGTATTGCTTCAGACTTGAGAGAGAGAGGAAAACTCTTGAAAGCTTGCCTTTTAAGTATTATGTTAGTCCAATAAAAAAGGTTTCATTGCATACTGCAATACTTTGGTATTTTTGCATCTTGTCTACTGGACTAATACGGCTAATCCAATCTACAATAAATATATATATATATATATATTATATGCAGTCTTAAAGTTAAAAAGTTGTTTTACCCAATATGTATCCTTTAATCAACTAGTATCCAAGCATAGGTCCGTCTTTAACCATATCTTTTAACTGGGAATAATTTAGAGGATTTGACAGTATGAAATCGCTGTCTTCTGTAAGAGGTATTTATATTTGAAAGTACTGTACTGTTTTGTTGAAACCATCCTTAATTTAATCTATTTTAAAATCCCATCTATGGTGCTTATAGTGATCCTTTAATAAATCCATTCATGTTATATTGTTAAGCAGAACAACTCAAAATCTGTCTGTCTGTCTGTCTATCTATCTATCAGTGTGTCTGTCTGTCTACATCTGGCCAGTTGGTCTGTGTGTCTTTCTTAAGTCAATGCCATTTTTTGTCAATTACAAACTGTCTGATATTTGTTGTGAGAATTATTACATTGTACAGTGACAGCTTATCATAAATTATTTAAAATAATTTGAGGATATTCACTAAGCATCAAGTTATGGTGAAGTGACAAATGTTTTGTGTAATATATATGGCAAAATAGTCTATTCACTATAAAGCTTTATTTAAATACAGATTTTTTTTAAATTTTAATATTTTTATTTGCCAAAATGTGCGAATCATCATTACATTTATGTGACAAACATGATCCTATCAAGCATATATCATGAAAAGAATGCACGGCACTCACAGTAAGGCTTTGCAAGCCTAGTATCGCTAATCGTGTTGAATATTTCTCACATTATGCTTAACTAACCAAAGACTGGCTGAATTAGATTGTAATTATGACCCAGCCTCAATCAGCTATAAGGTTATCAATCCAGGTGTCTCAAATAACTTCATATTCAAGAGACAAGCTGTTGTTTACTTTGATTAATGAACTATGCATAGCTTTAAAACTATATATTGTTACTGTATACCATAGTCAGCACAAAAAAACGCAATCACATTTGTTTGTTTTTAATGTAATGACTTAAGCTGACCTGTAATTATTTCAAACCTAAGAATTGGCTTGAGCGTGTGATCAGGAATGCCCTTTCATTTGCATAAGTGGCAAATTAAATAACAGCGTTAAACTATGGGGATGACATTACTTAAAGATATGCACTGCAAGAACAGCTGATGTTATCTGAACTTTAATCACATAGGACATGCAATAATATCCACATTTTTATAAATCATATCATTGATAAGACCTAGCAATATGAAATAGCTGTTGGTTAAACACTGAAATGCAAAGTTAGATAATCATATATAAGAAATCAAATCAAATAATAAAGTCCAACAAATAACCTGCATAATATAATTTGCATAATTTACATGTATTATGCTCAATACTATTCAATTTTATATCTACTTGGTTCAATTTGCATTCATCACTGATTTATGGAGATTTTAAGAATGAAAAAATATATATATATATGTTAGACAAGATCTAAAAGGCAACTGGTATCAAAAATTAAATAAAGTTAAATCGCCGACTTTGACCAGCAGAGGGCACCCTTGCCATCCAATCATTTGTTTAAATGCACCAGTAGATATGATTATGACACCCATCCATTCCCCTCCCCTCGGTTCAGAACCAGCCTCCCATCTTTCTTCTCACACATAAAGAAGAGCTGCTTGTCGTTGGAAATCCAGTGGATGTTTTTAGTGCCAGAAGGTTTTATTTTCCTGTGAAATAATATCCATCTATAAGCTTTGTACATGTGGGATTATAAAGGGACCTACATTTCAGATCTTTCAACAAAAGAATTTGAGATATGGACTTCCAATATTTCCCAAAGCCTTGGAAATGGCAAGTAGTGCATTTTATTTTCCTTTGTAACTGGGGCTGGGTGTCTGGGCAGCTTCGTTATTCTGTTTTTGAAGAGTTAGATCCAGGGACATTTGTGGGCAATGTGGCTCAGGACCTTGGGCTAAATCCAGCAGATATCTCTAAACGAAAATTGCATTTGGGTTCTGAGGGAAACAGGAGACATTTTGTTGTGAATCAGGAAAATGGAGATTTGACTGTGAAGGAAAGGACTGACAGAGAGACCCTATGTGGCTCCAGTGCTAGCTGTTTGTTAAATACAGACATCATTGCAGAAAATCCTTTAGAATTTTTTAATCTAGAAATTGAAATTTTGGACATTAATGATAATTCTCCCATTTTTTCCAACCCTGAATACACAATAAACATTACTGAGGTACTGGCATCTCAAGGTGCTCGATTTTCTTTACAGGCAGCTCGGGATTTTGATGTTGGTATTAATAGCATAACCCATTACAAATTGAGTCCAAACCCATATTTTTCATTATCTGTGGCAAATCGCAAAGATGGCACTCTTGTTCCAGAATTGGTACTTGAGAAGGCTCTTGATAGAGAAGAAAAAGAAAAACACAAATTAATAATCACAGCTTTAGATGGTGCAGAAAAGCCTAGAATAGGATCAAGTCAAATAACAATTAATGTTCTAGATATTAATGACAATGCACCAGTGTTTAATCAGTCAAGTTATAAAATCCTCCTAATAGAAAATGCCCCTATTAACACACTCATAATTAGACTAATTGCTATTGACCCAGATGATGGTGCAAGTGGTGAAATTTTATATTATTTTGATCCTCATGCTTCAAGTTCTGTCAAAGAATTATTTGAATTAAACCAACACACCGGTGAAATTTACATAAAGGGAACATTGGATTTTGAGATTTTACATTTTTATGAATTGATAGTTAGGGCAAAGGATAAAGGCGTGCCCTCATTAGAAGGACGTTGTCTTCTACAAATTGAGGTTGAGGATGCAAATGATAATCCTCCAGAAATAATATTTACTTCCATGACAAATGAATTGCCTGAAAATGCATTAATAGGGACTCCTGTTGGTTTTCTTATCTTGAATGACAAAGATTCTGGTAAGAATGGAGAGGTGCAGATACGTGTGTATCCAAATCTTCCATTTGAGATTAAACCATTAAAAAATCGTTATTCTTTAGTGTCAAGTGGATTTCTTGACAGAGAAAGGATTTCTCAATATACTATTCAACTGATTGCCACAGACCTAGGTGTTCCACGTTTATCTGCACAAATTCAAATAATTCTTAATATTTCAGATGTTAATGACAACCCTCCAGTTTTTCTCCAGCCTCAATATAGTGCATTTATAAAAGAAAATAATAACCCTGGTAGCTTATTATGTACTTTGTCAGCAGTTGATCAAGATGAAGGTATTAACTCTGATTTAAGATACACAATAGTTGAAAGCCAAGTAGATGATTCAGCCGTTTCTTCTTTTGTTTATATAAATAAAAATGATGGCAACATATATGCTCAGCGTGCCTTTGATTATGAACATATTCAAGTTTTTCAAATCATTGTAAAGGTAGAAGATTTAGGCTTTCCAAAATTATCTTCTGATGTTACAGTATTCATATATGTTTTGGATACAAATGACAACCATCCTAAAGTTTTTTATCCAGAGCTTTCAAGAGATTTAGTAGCAAATGAGAATATCCAAAGATCTGTGTCAGTTGGCTATTTAGTTATGAAAATATCTGCTGTAGATTTTGACTCTGGGCATAATGCTTGGTTAAACTTTAGTTTTAGTGGAGAATTTGATTCTTCATTATTTCACATCACTGCAAACACAGGAGAAATAAGAACAATTAGAAGTTTGCAAGAAACAGAAAAATCTGAGCTAACACTTGTCATTTTAATCAGGGATCATGGAGACCCACCATTGTCAACTACAGTCACAATATTTGTAAATATTGTGGACAGTCCTGTACAAGAAAATCATAAATCTCAGGAATCCCTTTCTATGTCTAAACCAACTTCAGACTTGACATTATATCTAATTATTTCTCTGGTGGCTATTAGCTTAGTTTCATTGGTTACATTTGTAATACTTTTAGTGAAGTGCCTAAAAAAAGAAAATGAAGACAGCACTAACTGTTGTTTTCCAAATGGAGGCCAATCCAAGCACTATGGAGATCAGTATCAGCCAACTTTATACCTGAACACAGATGGAACTTTAAAATATATGGAAGTTAGAATGGTTCCACCAGAACCACAAGGACAATGTTATCAAACCTGCTTTCCTACATCTGCAGAGAAAAGAGAATTTTCCTTTACAAAGTCTCTTAATTATCCTCAGTTAAGTGATACAGCAAAAGACACTGATTCTTCGTGTGATGCAAGCTGGTTAAACAATGGTGGTCAGGTGAGAGTATAATTATTACTATTTTACATGTTTTTTTTTTTTAAATGTTGACTAATTACAGCTACAACATTCTTATGAAGTTGATAAGAGTTTAGAGCTTGATTGTTTAAACATTTAACAGCATGTTTATTTGCATTAACAGCATGACATTCTGATTGTGATTAATTTTTACTATAATCCCTAGATGTAAAATGAACACTACAGTGTTAGGAATATCAACATGTATTCTTAAATCTTTAGTATCCTTGTCCCTTGCCCTATAAACATAGCAAATAAAGGATAGATAGGAGCATTGGGGACATCAAGTGCCGTTCATCATTCAATCAATGCTTTACCATGAGGGTTTTTAGTCACGTGACAGAGTTTTGCGTGATTAGTGAAGCAGGAAGTGCCACCAATGGCTGTCAGTGTAACAGCCACTAGAGGTGTGTTTAACCCTGCAATGTAAATATTGCAGATTCTAAAAAATATGTTACATTTCAGGGTTAAACCCAAAGGACCACAGCACCCAGGCCACTTTGTTGAGATGAAGTGACCTAGGTGACTTTAGTGATCCTTTAAGTATTAAGGGATATTGCAAAATGTGTTGGTACATGTGGATCAATTATTCAGTCTTCTTAATATTATGCTTTCACAGTTAACTTTGTAGCATTCTTTATATTCCATTGTCTTGCCCATTATATTAAATGGAACTTATTGATATCAATGCATAGTTGTTTGCTTAAATCCGTAAAAAAAAAGTAGAAATTTAGATTCATGTCTTCTAGAAAGAGTTGTGTGAAACCTAAAGGTCACTAAGGGGCACACTCACACTACCATTCTTCAGGCAGCTGAAATGTGTTTGTGCCCACATGCCAAAAAGTTTAATTCTTGCTGATCATTGCTAACCAGAAACAAAAAAATGACAACCATTGAAAAAGGTGACTGTTTTTGCAGCATACATGAATATTGACAATGTAAATTTAAAAAAAAAAGGAATGTCGAGAGCTCCAGAGTTCTTCTCACATTATTTCTAGCATCTTCTCTGTTTATTTTTACATGTTTTAGCTATTACTTCAAAATGTTTGAATTTTGTACCAAACGCTTGCCTTATTCTTGTGATTGCTGATCCGTAACCATAACATTCTCCTCAACCCTAATATTACTCAAAACTTTGAACAAATGTAATCTATAATGGCAGGCAGAATTTAGAATCCCCCATTCCAATGCAATATTTAAAAACATAACTTTTTAACATGCTGTGTTATTTAAATAAATTATATGGAATATATGGCATAAAATGTTAAAATATGTACTTTGATTCTGGACTTTTTCCACTACACTAAGATTGCAATGATAATTATTGTTTGACTGTGGTAGACAGTATATTGCTTTTGTATAAAGACATATAGCATTCTAGGTGGTTTTTATATTGAGGAATCTGTTTTCCAGATGAGATTTGTACTATTTCAAAAGGATGGCTGATGACCATGTTATCTCATACTACATTGTCTCATGAAACAGATGTGTTGGGTAACACAGGGGTTTCTAACTCACATGGTGGAATCTATGCTATGACGATGATTTATATATTTTCAATATCTACTTTACATGAAGAATATATAAATAAAATACAGCATGAGCGTTTCTTGTATTAGTAATCAAAAACAGTGATATAGATAATAAAAAATTATGTTAATGAGATACACAGACAGAAAAGACCAACTCTAAAAGGTTTTATAAAACACTGTATATGTACAGAGAGCACTCAAAGTAACAACGAAGATCTCAATGCCATAAAAACAACTGCAATCCATGTGTTACAGAAGTGTAAATGTATCAAATTGAGAGCACAATTTAAAATAAAAACAACATAGAAACATAGAAACATAGAATGTGATGGCAGATAAGAACCATTCGGCCCATCTTGTCTGCTCAATTTCTAAATACTTTCATTAGTCCTTGGCCTTATCTTATAGTTAGGTTAGCCTAATGCCTATCCCACCCATGCTTAAACTCCTTTACTGTGTTAACCCCTACCACTTCAGCTGGAAACATACAAACATAGAAACATAGAACGTGACGGCAGATAAGAACCATTCGCGCCATTTAGTCTGCCCAATTTTCTAAATACTTTCATTAGTCCCTGGCCTTATCTTATAGTTAGGATAGCCTTATGCCTATCCCACGCATGCTTAAACTCCTTTACTGTGTTAATCTCTACCACTTGAGCTGGAAGGCTATTCCATGCATCCACTACCCTCTCAGTAAAGTAATACTTCCTGATATTATTTTTAAACCTTTGTCCCTCTAATTTAAGACTATGTCCTCTTGTTTTGTTATTTTTCTTTTTTTAAATATAGTCTCCTCCTTTACTGTGTTGATTCCCTTTATATATTTAAATGTGTCTATCATATCCCCCATGTCTCGTCTTTCCTCCAAGCTATACATGTTAAGATCCTTTAACCTTTCCTGGTAACTTTTATCCTGCAATTCATGAACCAGTTTTGTAGCCCTTCTCTGAACCCTCTCTAAGGTATCAATATCCTTCTGAAGATATGTTCTCCAGTACTGTGTACAATACTCCAAGTGAGGTCTCACCAGTGTTCTGTACAATGGCATGAGCACTTCCCTCTTTCTACTGCTAATACCTCTCCCTATACAACCAAGCATTCTGCTAGCATTTCCTGCTGCTCTATTACATTGTCTGCCTACCTTTAAGTCATCAGAAATAATCACCCCTAAATCCCTTTCCTCATATGTTGAGGTTAGGACTCTATCAAATATTCTGTACTATGCCCTTGGGTTTTTACGTCCAAGATGCATTATCTTGCACTTATCCACATTAAATGTCAGTTGACACAATTCTGACCATTTTTCTAGTTTACCTAAATAATTTGCCATTTGGCTTATCCCTCCTGGAACATCAACCCTGTTACATATCTTAGTATCATCAGCAAAAAGACATACCTTACTATCAAGACCTAAGGTATGTATTTTTGCTGATTATTCTTCTGCAATATCACTAATAAAAATATTAAAGAGAATGGGTCCAAGTACAGATCCCTGAGGTACCCCACTGGTGACAAGCCCAAGCTTCGAATATACTCCATTGACTACAACCCTCTGTTGCCTGTCACTCAGCCACTGCCTTACCCATTCAACAATATTGGAATCCAAACTGAAAGATTGAAGTTTATTGATAACCCTTCTATGTGCAACAGTGTCAAAAGCCTTACTGAAATCTAGGTAAGCAATGTCTACTGCACCACCCTGATCTATTATTTTAGTTACCCAATCAAAAAATCAATAAGATTAGTTTGGCATGATCTCCCTGAAGTAAACCCATGTTGTCTCTGATCTTGAAATCCATGTGTTTTTAGATGTTCAACAATCCTATCCTTTAACATGGTTTCCATTACTTTCCTCACTACTGAAGTAAGGCTTACTGGCCTGTAGTTGCCCAACTCCTCCCTACTACCATTCTTGTGGATGGGCACAACATTCGCTAACTTCCAATCTTCTGGGACTACTCCTGTTAACAATGATTGGTTAAATAAATCTGTTAATGGTTTTGCTAGTACACCACTAAGCTCTTTTAACCCCTTCAGGACGGGTGACGGACGAGGTCCGTCACACAGGGGAGACCCTTAACGACGGGTGACGGACCTCGTCCGTCACGCGGTAAAATTAACGGGTCGCGCTATGGCGTCGCGGAGTTAATAATTATCGGTATACCTCTGCATTGGAGGCATACCGGGAGCACTGATCACTTCACCAACACATGTGCTTTATCTCTGACCACAAATGGGCGAACACGTAATATCTAATCTACCGGCTCCCTGCGCTGCGGGGTTCTGTGTGAAGTGCAGGGAGCCGGATCAGTGCTGATCCTGCCCCCTGCTGTTAAAAAAAATAAAGTTTATTTAAAGTGTCCCCCCTTACCCATTTTAATAAAAAATTAACCCCTTCCCTGCCAATTGATCACTGACTACAGTGATCAATTGGCAGGGATTACATTTTACTATGATCTGATTTTTTTTTAACCCCTGAGGGTTAATTCTTTTTTTTTTTAACCGTCAGGGGTTAAATTAATTAAATTAATTAATTAAATTATTTTTAAATTATATATTTAGATAGCTGGGGTAGGTGGAAGTTAGTGGGGAATTGGGGGATTTGACGTTAGGCTAACTAGGGGTTAACGTTAAAAAGTTTTAAAAGAAACTTTAAAAAGTTAAAAATTAAGCTTAAAAAAATGTTTTAATAACATTTAAGTAAAAAAAACAAAAAAAACACACTTTACCTAGTCCAAATAAAATTAACCCCTTCCCTGCCAGTCGATCAC
>OW240914.1:183057184-183247184 GCA_933207985.1 Pelobates cultripes
TAAAAGTTTATTTTACTCCTTGTGCTTTGTGACCTGTAACTACCAAAAAAAACTTAAAATCCCAGATACATTATATATTCTGTAAATCAGAACAAATAAATAAATGTATTTTTAATTACTTTCCTTAACCTGCACTAATTATGCACACATTATTATTGCAAAAACTGTAAAAAAAAACAATATTTTTCATTTTTTTTTCATTTTTCTGTATTTTTTTTATAATAAGTAAGCATTTATATATATATATGTTATATCAAATTAAAGCCCTTTCTGTCCTTTAAAAAACAGTATATAATGTGTGTCGGTGCAATAAATGAGAGAGATGCAAATTGCAGTTGAACGCAAACAGCAAGAAAATGCAAAAATTGCTTGTGTCATTAAGCGTAAGTCAAGCTTCTGAAGCTGTGTCCTTAAGGGGTTAATAACTTTGGGTGTATTCCATCCGATCCCATTGACTTATTTGTCTTTACTTTTGACAGTTGAAATAAAACCTCTTCCTCTGTAAACTCACATGTAATAAATGGCTCATTTGTCCTTTTTCCTAACTGAAGTCCCTTTCCTTCATTTTCATCTGTAAATACTGAACAAAAATATTAATTGAGGCAGTCAGCTAGAACTTTATCCTCTTCTACATACCTTCCTTCTTTTGTTTTTAATCTAACTAATCCTTGTTTTACTTTCCTTTTCTCATTTATGTATCTAAAAAATGTTTTGTCCCCTTTTTTACCGACTGTGATATTTTCTCTTCTCTGTGTTATTTGGAAGCTCTTATAACTTGCTTAGCATCTTTCTGCCTAATCTTATAGATCATTCTGTCTTCCTCACTCTGTTTTTTTTTTTAAATAACTAAATGTTAACTTTTACTATTACGTTTTTTACTATTTTGGCCACATCTGCAGAGTAGGTTTCTTGATTTTTTTGCTTTTACTGACAAGCCTAATGCAATTTTCTGTTGCCTTCAGCAGTGCAACTTTTTTAAAATCCCATTTCTCTTGGACTCCATTTAAATTGCTCCAATTTGATAATGACTCCTTTACACATATTATAATTTTAGAAAAGTCTGTTTTTTTAAAGTCTAAAACTTTTGTTTTTGTGTGGTGTGACTCAGTCACTGTTCTTATATTAAACCACACTGACTGATGATCACTGGATCCTAAACTTTCACCTACAGTAATATCTGATACCAAATCTCCATTTGTTAATAAAGTGCTAATAACTGTATCCTTTGCACAGTAATATCAACTGAACGGTGAAAAAGATACAGTGTATAAAAAACCTCTAAAACAGTGTGAAATATAGATACCACCACTATAACAACACAACATCAACCAGAATATGAATAATGGATAGCAAAAAAGCACATAAGTACAAAAGGATGCTATCGCCTGGAACGATGCAGTGTAGAAAGATTACAGATGGTGAAGCTGCCAGCAAGCTCAACCCTTATGTCTGATCTGGAGCAGGTACTAAAGTAAGAGAAACCTTGGTACCGTACCTTGTCAGATGTAATGCGAACACACCTTGAAGTTGCAGGATGCCGGAGCAGAGAAGCACACAAAGCTGGAATCGCGTGGTGAGCAGCAGCCGGTAACTTAAAAAAAGGAGAAGTGTCAAGAGTCTGGAGCAACTAAAAAACAGGACCAAAGACGTTCTACATGTTTCGTCTCCACCAGAGACTTTGTCAAGACTCTGTTTTCCAGATAAAATTTGAACTATATCAGAAGGATGGCTCCTGACCATGTTATCTAATACTACACTGTCTCATGAAACAGATGTGTTGGGTGATGCTACCAGAGTTCCATATAACAACAAGGGGTTTCTAATTCACATGGTGGAATGTATGCTATGACAATGATTTATATTATTTTTTCAATATCTACTTTACATGAACACCTCTTAGGTTACATTAAATTAAGAGTATTGACCAGAAGAAGGAGAATTTGTCATCCATTCATCATTTTACCTATATCTCTAGATCTGTTTTTGTCATTTCTATTCTCTCCTTTTTCTGACTCAGAAAAATAAAGATGATTCCAATTAAATTATGGTGGATGTTTCTTCTTAATATATAAGATGTTTTTTTTTTCCAACAAATAATTTCATCTATATAAATAATTTATACTACCGCTGGCTAGAATAAAAATTGACTATTAATTTCTAACATCAGGAAACAATTTGAAATATAGCCTTCCAGAAGTTTACACGGATTTGGAAAAAGAAAAGGGATTCAATGGCTTGTTTCATTAATCTATTTTGAGATCACATTTCGGGTTTTCATAACACAAGACATTTTGCTTTGATCCAGAACTCTCAATTTGAAAGGCATATTTATATTGCTACAGAACATATTTAAGAGGCATTTATCTGCACATTGGAATGTTTGATATAAATGTCAACTCTCATATTTTCTAAGACTCAAATAAAATTATATGTTTACAGAATTAGAGGAGAATGGTTGGTGCTTATTTTATTTAGAGACTGCGCTGCATTTCAATGTTGGTACTAATGGCATTATCCAGGATAAACTGAATCCAAACCAATATTATCTTTGTCCATGAGGTATGCCAATGATGAAGTTCTGATAATTGAAGTAATCATACAAAGTATGAATCAAGACAAAAATATATACATACATTAATAATACATGTTTTTCATGTTGGTGAACCATCTAGATTGCTGTTCTGTTAATAACTGTGATCTATTTGAAACTGTAGTAAGGGTTATAATTTGAATAAAAGCTCAGTCCATTAAATATATTATTTTAAGATTCCCATACCTCTTCTTCCATGGAGAACTTATTTTGTTTAAAACATAATTTACATCATGGAAACACTAGCTGAATATTCAATATTTTATTCATTATCAATTAGGACAAGGCATAACTGTGTTTCCTAATTAATCCATTGCTGGTATGAATTGTTATGGCTAGAAGAACGAGTATAACCTCTGCCTTATTCACACCTCCAGTATGCATAAGGCAGTAGGTGACCTGGGATCCTCTTTCAATGTTAATAACTGAATAGACTAAATAGAGGGAAAATGTCAGGGGATTCTAGGCACTATAACCAATGCACATACAGTTGTGCTCAAAGGTTTGCATACTCTGGCAGAAATTGTGAAATTTCAGCATTGATTTTCGAAATATGACAGATAATGCAAAAATGTATTTTATTGAAGGATTGTGATCATATGAAGCCATTTATTATCATACAGTTGTTTGGCTCTTTTTAAAATCATAATAATAACTGACATAATCCAAATGGCTCTAATCAAAAGTTTATATACCCTTCAATGTTTGGCCTTGTTACAGACACACAGGTTAAAATGTCAATTAAGGGTTAATTTCCCACACCTGTGCCTTTTTAAATTGCAGTTAGTGTCTTTGTACCAATAGTCAATGAGTTTGTTAGCACTCACGTGGATACTCTGAGCAGGCTAGATACTGAGCCATGGGGAGCAGAAAACAACAGTCAAAATACCTACATAACACGGTAATAGAACTTTATAATGATGGAAAAGAATATTAAAAAAAGAAATCCAGAGCCTTGATGCTAGTTCAATCACTTTTTAAGAAGTGGAAAATTCAGGGCTCTATTGATACCAAGATTTCTGGATATCTGCTTAGTTCAGGAGACACACTGGAGACAAAATGAGAAATTAACATGGGGAGGTAATAAGTTTCCAATTTTTTTACATGCATCTATGAAGGACAAAAAAAAAGAGGCCTAGCAATGATAATCTCAGACAGGGTTAAGTGGGAGAAACTTTATCAGGAATTAGATAAAGAGGGAAGATTTATGATTTTAGTAGGCAAGATAAATTATGTCAAATATACTATAGTTAACATATACATACCCAATGTAGCTCCAGTCTCCCAATTGAAGAAAATACTAGATAAAGCGGATTTAGTTAAAACAGGGATATATATAGTCGCAGGAGATTTTAACTGTATACTAGATCCACAAAAAGATAAAAAATTGTTGAAAGGGAGTGTAATGAATAAAACTATAATTAAAAACGCGAGCTCATTGACTAATACTAAAAATAATTATGACTTATTTGATGTTTGGCGTCAGAGAGATTATACCCATCTATCTAGAGTCCATTTTACATACTCAAGAATTGATATGATTTGGGTCAACATAAATTTTGTAGATAATTTGGTAAAAATAAATATAGTGGAAAACGTATGGTCAGATCACAGTATGTATATATTCGAAATAAAAGATAATTTGAGAGCTAGAAATAATACAACGTGGAAACTAAATAACTATCTGTTATATAACAAAGGCTGTAAGAGTAAATTGGAGAAATTGATAATATGTTTTTTTAAGGAGAATGATCCTTTAGACACGTCAAATCTAAATACATGGTGTTCTTTTAAAGCAGTTATAAGAGGCTATCTTATAAAGTTAAATCATGAAGCTAAAAGCAAAGAAAAAAGATTAGGAGATTTATATATTGAACTCTATAAGCTTACAACTGATAATAAAGCAGATCCTACAATGGAGAAAGGTAGACGAATAACAGAAGTGCAAAAAAATATTCTACAATGCTTGAATACTGAAACAACAAAAAATATTAAAAAATTTAAATTGAGATTCTATTGTAGAGGGAATAAAACAGATAAGATGTTAACTAACAAGTTGAGGAAACAGTATGCTAATGCTCGGATATCTAAGACTGTATATAACCAAATAACTTATATAAATCCAAAAGATATTGGGGACTGCTTTAGAGATTATTATGGGTTACTATATAATCTTCCCGTCGAAGCTTCTACAAGTAAGATTAAACAGTATTTAACTAGTACAAATCTAACAAAACTAGATCAAATTCAGAAAGTTAGCCTCAACAACCCGATTACTGAGGCCGAGGTGAATAGGGCTATATCCAAAACCCTGAAACTGAAAACACCAGGTCCAGACGGATTTTCTAATCTGTTTTTTCATACTTATAAATCTATTCTGAGTAAACAATTAGCACTAGCGTTTAATAATGCGGTTCAAATAGGAAGTTTTCCTGAAGAGATGACAAGAGCAAATATGCTCCCCATCTTGAAACAAGGAAAAGATCCAACTGCTGTGGCTAGCTACCGTCCCATTTCTCTAATTAATTCTGATGTAAAAATATTCTCATCTATATTGGCAGACCGCCTTAAGAGTATTATTAATACGCTTATTCATAATGATCAAATAGGTTTTATACCAGACAGATGGGTAGGCTCTAACTCAAGAAGAATTATAGCCATAATAGATAACGCTAATAAGAAACATATCCCTCTTATGACCTTAGCAGTCGATGCAGAAAAAGCCTTCGATAGGCTAAATTGGAAGATTTTAGAACTAACTTTAGAAGCATATGGAATAGAAGGATGGATGTTAAGAGGAATTATGGCCCTATATAAAAATCCTTCAACTAGAATAGTAGGCCCAAATGTCTGCTCAGACTGGGTATCAGTAAATAATGGGGTGAGACAAGGCTGTCCACTTTCGCCATTACTATATATTCTTTCAATAGAGCCCCTAGCGGAAAATATCAGGAAAAATGTAGATATAAAAGGCTATAGAATAAGAGACAAAGAATTTAAAATCAGTCTCTATGTGGACGATATACTTCTGTCAATCACTGAGCCAATTAGCTCTTTGAACTATCTGATGGAGGAAGTTAGAGTGTATAGCCAATTAGCAAATTACAAATTAAACAATGAAAAAACAGTCGTGATGAGTATCGAACTAGATAAGAAGTCAAGAGAGGAAATTAGTAACCAATATGCATTTACATGGGCATCTCAGAAATGTGATTGTTTAGGAATATCTATTACTAAGAATATAGAGAGAATGATGGAAGAAAACTTCCTAAGCCTATTAAAAAGTACAAACTTATTACTTAAAGATTGGAGAAATATGCAGATTACCTGGTGGGGCTGTATTAAGGTTATTAATTCCTATATCATTCCTAAATGGAATTATTTATTCCAAATGATTCCACTTAGGATTCCAGACATTTGGTTGACGCTATTACAAAACAATCTAGAAAACTTTATTAATAAGGGAAAGAAAAACAGAATAAATAGAAATATTTTATCATTAAAAACTAAGGATGGTGGATTAAATTTCCCTAACATAAGAGTTATATACTAGGCAAATGTGATCACACATATGTATAGGTCCCAGACGGGGACAGCTAAAGAAGAAAGTTGGTTTAGTATTGAAATGGAAGATTTGAGATTAAAAAACCCAGAGGGCTTGCTATGGAATACGAAAACTCTAGATAAAATGGAGATTGATATTAAAAATAATATTATATGGCACCATCCCACCCTTGCCCCCACCACCAGACAGGTTAGAAACCACGTAGTAAACCTCAGAGCTGGAGACCACAGGACTCAGGGAGGGGTAGTACAACAGGCACTAACCCCCAAAGCCAAAAGCAAGAAACTCCAACACAACACATTAAAATATGAAGATACACTGCCATAACGTAAAAGGTTTAAATACCCCGGTAAAAAGATATTGCCTCATAAGAGATCTGCGCAGGGAATGGCCCTGCCTGGCCCAGGCGCAATACACAGCACAATTCCATAGCACCTCCACGTCCAAAACGAAAGGGGAATCCATCCTCATCAGCAAGGATGTGTCCTTCAAACCGTTATACGTATCCATAGACAAAGAGGGATGATATATTATCATGATCTGCGAAATCAACAACCTAGAATACACGATAGTCAACCTATATGCACCCAACACGCATCAGAGGAATTTCTTACATTAAGTCATCACACTAGCGCAATCGGTCCATGTGATTTCAACCACATACTGGACCCCAAGTGGGATACCACAGTACAGCCAAATACCCCCAGATCAGCTACCCTCCAGAGGGAATGCAAACCACTAGTACGCTTGCTCAAAGAACACGACTACTATGACGCATGGAGGTTGCAACACCCTGGGGAGAGGGACTACACCTTCCTCTCTCAGGTGCATAACACATACTCGCGAATCGACGGGTACTATATAAAAGGTGCCCACCTCAATCACATCATGTCCTGCTCGATAGGTACCATAACATGGTTGGACCATGCCCCAATAACCTTAGAGCTATGTGACGCATACGATTACAAACACTGCAGCCCATGGAGACTAAATGAATCTCTACTAACAGACCGACAATACTGTGACACAGTAAAAGACGACCTCTTCATATTTTAATACTTTGCCACGAACCAAACCCCAGATATAACACCAGAAACACTGTGGCAAGCCCACAAACCAGTCGTAAGGGGACTTCTCATAGGGAAAGCGAGTGCAGTAAAAAGGGCAACCCAAACAAAAAGAAAAGAATGGCTGACTACCCTCTACAACCTAACTAAACAGAACCAATTAACACCAACCCCACAGCTCCTAGAACAAATTAAACGAGTCATAGACGAAGGCAAAAAACATGACCTAGTAAAAATGGGATTCACAATGCGGAAGCTCCAGGCAGCTCACTACACCCAGGAAAATAGAGCCAGCAAACTCTTAGCGAGGAGACTGTCACACAGGAACGCACAAACAAAAATCCCATTCATATTGAACTCGGAAGGGGAAAAAAGGGTAACACCCAAAGACATCAGCGACGTGTTCGCCGACTTCTACACGACCCTGTATAACCTGGGACAGGACCCAAATACCCCCCAACCATCACAAACACAAATAGAATGATACCTGGAGGGTATCTCACTGCCGGGCCTCAATGAGGACCAGAGGGAGGGCCTACAAGCCCTTATCACGGAGGAAGAAGTACTAAAGGTAATAGCGAGCCTCCCCTGATGGGTTCACCAATGCGTACTATAAACGATTTGCCGCCATTCTCACACCACACCTAACAAACACCTTCAATGCCATCACCCATAAAGCAGAAGCCCCAGCGGACATGCTAGGAGCCCACATTATAACACTCCCAAAACCAGGCAAACCACCCACATGCAGTCAAAACTTTCGGCCAATATCCTTACTTAATACAGATGCAAAAATCTACGCCAAAATACAGGCGAATAGACTAAAACACCTACATTGATACATGACGACCAGGTGGGCTTTACTACAGGCAGACAGGGATCAGACAACACAAGGAAAGTGATCGGCCTTATACATAGCCTAAGACGAAACCGGACGGAGAGTGTCTTGCTTTTTCTGGACGCAGAAAAGGCCTTCGATCGCCTTAATTGGCCTTTTCTGGAGGCAGTGCTCCAAAAATACAAGTTTCCTAGCTCATTCATAAATGGTGTAAAGGCACTATACTCCCACCCCACAGCAAGGGTACTTAATGCAGGATTTGTGTCCAAACAAATCAATATAACGAATGGGTCCAGGCAGGGGTGTCCCCTGTCCCCACTATTGTATATTCTGGCACTAGAGCCACTTGCAGCGTCGATAAGGGCAGAACCGTCCATACAGGGCATCACCATAGGAGACAGGGAGTATAAGCTCAATCTATTTGCAGATGACATCCTAGTCACACTCACACAGCCCCTAATCTCCCTGCCAAATCTGATGCTACACATAGAAACATATGGTGCAGTTGCATACTACAAATTAAATGTCACCAAGACACAAGCGCTGGGGATGCACTTAGACACAAACCTCATGTCCAGACTGAGCGAGGCATTCCCCTTAGACTGGAGAAACGATCACCTAACCTTTCTTGGCCTCAAACTTACAAAAAACCCTGCCAAATTATTCCACCACAACTATGTACGCATGCACAAAGAATTCACAGACTCCATGCAAGCATGGAAGGGGAAATACCTGTCATGGACAGGACGCATAGCAGCAGTCAAAATGTCGTAAATACCAAAAATCCAATACCTTTTTCGTACGCTACAGATACCCCTACCAAAGCAATACCTCAAAAATATGCAGCACACCATCAACACCTTCATCTGGGAGGGGAAAAAAGCAAGAGTAGCAGCAGGGACACTACAACAGACAGTACGCAGGGGGGGGTTAGGCCTCCCGAACTTGACGGCCTACTGCAGAGCAGCGTACCTCCATAACATATCACAAATAAACCTCTCCGCCAAGGCACCACAATGGGTAGCCATAGAATCGCACTGGGCACCCAGACGGGACCTACGAGCACTGATATGGCAGGAAAAATGCCCCAGGCACACCCGGGACAAACTCTTGCCCAGCACCCAGACTCTACTACAAATATGGCACAAAATAAGAGATAAACTGGTGGCAAAGCAAACACTTCCCATGGCCACACCAATCCAAACAATAGGGCTGGACATCCCAACTTACCCGTGGGAGACATGGGCGAAAGGGGGGATACATCATATATATCAGGTGATAGACAGGGGGCGGCTGAAACCACTACCGGCTATCCAGGAGGAATACACATTGCCCAGTAAGGTCATATTCTCTTACATGCAACTAAAATCCTACGTCTCAACTAAACTAGACGCTGAAGACGAATTGGAAGACGGAATGAATATGACGAAATTTGAAAAACACTGTGTGGGCATAAAGACACTAGGGAAAACCCTGTCCTTGGGATACCAGGAGCTGATAACAACACGAACACAAACACTAGATAAGATCAAACAGGTGTGGCACCAAGAGCTAGGACAGACATTTCCAGACGACACATGGGACCGTGCATATTTGGCACACCAGGGACTCACAGCATGTCACACGCACCTAGAATTACAAGGCAAACTACTGTACCGCTGGTACTTAGTGCCAGACAAACTCCACAAGATGTGGCCAACCACCAACAACAAATGCTGGCGATGTGGGAGAGAGGTGGGGACCATGCTACATATCTGGTGGTCCTGCGCCAAACTTAGCCCATTTTGGAAGGAGGTGACCAAACTTTTACAAAAAATGCTACCGACACCCAGGCTAGATAACCCACAAACATGCATCTTGTTTATGTTGCCTAGGGGCATCCCGAAACACATTAGGACAATTCTCTATCACACCCTCATATCTGCAAACCTGACGATATCCAGGTTGTGGAAAAAAACAATGACCCCCACCCTCCAGGATGTAATAAAACAGGTAGAACAAAACTGGGAGTACGAACTCATGGCAGCGGCACAATTTGGGACACGCACTCATATATATGAGGCACACAAGACTTGGAAGGCTAGCACAACACCCGAGGTATGAGGGCTGGAAGCCGTAGACAAGCTATAGACACACTAGAGGGTAGAACGCAAACCACCCACCAAGGCCCACAATAGGTGGAGTCGCCATCACCCACTAGGTGCAAAGGCAAACACCCCAGCTAACATCACGCAACACACAGAGGGAGATATGTCATGAAAAACCTTTGTCAACCGCATAGCGGGGAAAATGTAAATGTACCTAGAAGCCTATGTATAATTGTATAACTGTATAACCATACAACTGTATAAACGTGAATGCTGACAACCTGTCTCCCCCCTCCCCCCTCTTCCTTTCTGTACCCTAACCCTCCCAAGTTCGCATATTTGAAAAAGTCAATAAACTCCAAATTCAAAAAAAATAATAATATTATATTGGCCCAAATGTTGCCTGTTTGGGAGGAAATTAAAAAGAAAATAGGCCTTAAACATGCAATTATGGACACGGCAAATCTGAGGACAATAGAAGCCAATATGAAAGATCTCTCCTTAGATATCTGGAGAACTCAAGGAATAAATAAAGTTTCGCAAATATTATATTTAGATAAAATATTGCCTTTCTATACTATTTTACAAAAGTATCATCTCCCTCATCGAGAGTTATTTACCTACTTGAGGCTGAAATATTTCCTGCAGAAACACCTTATTAAAGAGTCTGGAAAAGCGTATATATTGATAAAACGCATATTCTCAAATCAGATTGTACCGAACGTTCTAGCTAAAGCAATAGAGGTAATTAGAAATATTAATGAGGTAGCTAGTCTTCCCCAGAAGACTAAATGGGAAAAAGATTTGAAGTGTTCTTTAGAACATGAAGATGATGAAGAACACTCGCCGACAGGTCCAATTTTTTAATTTATTAGAAACCTACTATAAGGTTATATATAGATGGTATTTAGTCCCTAGCAAGCTATCTCAGATGTATCCTGGAGTTACCTCTAGATGTTGGAGATGTGATAAAGAGGAGGGATCATTCCTCCACATCTGGTGGAGTTGCTCAAACATTCAGATCTCTATTAAGAGAATGATAACATTCATTAAAGATATTACTGGAATAGAATTAGAAAAGAAACCAGAGGTAGTCTTGTTACATATGCATTGGCCAAATATGTCATACATAAATAGATGTTTTATAATCCACTGTTTTATCGCATTTAAAATTGTTCTTGCACAGAACTGGAAATCTAATCAAGTAGTTCATTGGGACGTTATTAAAGATCAAATCATCCTTCAGACAAGGATGGAAAGAGACCTGAGTATACCGTATTTGAATTCCCCAAAAAGAAGGGACCTATGGCAAAGATGGGTTAACAAAATAGAAGCTAGCTTATAAATTAGACTGGTATCCATTAGATCTGTTAATATCTGAATAGTAAGAGTCCTGAGCTAAGACAGACTCCTCTACCAGCCCGATCCCGCGGATAATGGCGTATCTTGTTTGTCTAATGTGAATGTCTTGACTATGTAACGATGTAACTTGACTTGTGTTGTTGTGTTGATATATGTATTTTTGTAAGAAATTGAATAAAATTATTTATACTATTGATACCAAGATTTCAGCCACAACTGCCAGAAGAATTGTTTGGGATGCAAAGGAAAAACCGACAGGTAACCTCAGGAGAAATACAGGCTGCTCTGGAAAAAGACAGTGTGGTTGTTTCAAGGAGCACAATATGACGATACTTGAACAACAATTAGCTGCATGGTCTAGTTGCCAGAAAAAAAAGCCTTTACTGTGCCAATGCCACAAAAAAAGCCCATTTACAATATGCACGACAATACCTTGTCATGCCTCACAGCTTCTGGCACACTGAAATTTGGAGTGATGAGAGCAAAATAGAGCTTTATGGTCGCAACCATGAGCACTATGTTTGGAGAGGGGTCAACAAGGCCTATAGTGAAAAGAATACCATCCCCACTGTGTAGCATGGTGGTGGCTCACTGATGTTTTGGGGGGGGTGTGAGCTCTATAGGCATGGGGAATCTTGTGAAAATTGATAGAAAGAGGAATGCAGCATGTTATCAGAAAATACTGGCAGACAATTTTCATTCTTCAGCACTAAGGCACATGGGGAGCTCTTGGACAGAGTGGTTGCAACAGAAAGAGGTGAAAGTTCTGGAGTGGCCATCACAGTCTCCTGACCTTAATATCATTGAGTCACTCTGGGGAGATCTCAAACTTGCGGTTCATGCAAGACGACCTGGAGGCATTTTGCCAAGATGAATGGGCAGCTGTACCGCCAGCAAGAATTAGGAGCCTCATAGACAACTATTACAAAAGACTGCATGCTGTCATTGATGCTAAAGGGGGCAATACACAGTATTATGAACTGAGGGTGTGCAGACATTTGAACCGGGGTCATTTCATTTTTTTTATTTGTTGCCATATTTTGTTTTATGATTGTGCCATTCTGTTATAACCTACAGTTGAATATGAATCTCATAAGAAATAAAATAAATGTGTTTTGCCTGCTTACTCTTGTTTTATTTAAAAATGGTACGTATATTACCAATTCTCCAAGGGTATGCAAACTTATGAGCACAACTGTATATGGAATAGTGATAGTGACTACAGTGTCCCCTTAACTGTCCAAAATGTGGCAGGTACCTCATAATGTTAAATTTGTCAAAACGTATTATTGTTTGATGACTAGTGAAATTTTAGACAGAACGTGATTTCTATGTATACTATATATATATACGCTTTAACATATACAAAGGCTCTGTGGATTTGTGTACCCAAACCAATATTATACTCGTATTATATAACTCTGATAGTCTTTTATCTTCATCTTTTTTTTTTAAATTCTTATTATAAATTTTTTATAATAAAAATGACGACCCTCATAATTTATTATATACAGTATCTGGATTTAATTATATGAAGGAATTCATTATGATTTAATATTCAAAGCCAGACTAAATTCTAAACAAAAACATTCTTGTACTGACAATGGCAAAATATTTTAAAATCCCATCTATATTGAAAAATAGTTTGAGGGCATTTTTATATAACCTAATCTGCTATTACACATGCATAATATATATTGCATCAACTAACTCAACTTTTTCAGTGCTGCAGTTGACAGATGCAGAGTTGCACTTTCAGCTACAGCACTGAAGCAAAACACAATAATAAAAAAATATTTTTTTTGAGTGGTTCCAAGGCATCCAAAAAGTCCACATGGAATCTACAACAAAAAATAAGCTTTTTCCATAACATAACCAAAGAAGGTCATTAAGACAATTCTATCTTCTTTATTTTTTTCTCTTAATCCTGCTATGGGGGTTGTATTGGAGAACTAATGCCTTATTATTTCTTAATTTTAGATCAGCGCTGTAAACATACACATTTTATTTAATTATAATTGAGAAGGCTGTGTCCCTGATACTTATTGGAGTAGTCATTGCATACTAATTTTTCAAGGTGAAATAGGAAGCACCTTTCATGTGTCGAGCAGCATTGATTTGTACCATATATTGTGATTTCTAATAATTGTTTGAGCTTTTTTGTCTATATTTTATATTTTATCCCTGATACTTATATCTATGTAAAAACATGTGTTAAATATGTGGAATATAACACTCTCTGTATGTTACACAAAATCAGAAAAATATGTTTAATGTTTATTTATGATAATAATAATAAATGCTATACTACGTGTGCTATATCAGACCTTCAGATACCTGGTCAAATAATTATTCTCTCATGCAGTGCAGTGTAATAAATGTAAAGCAATTCATATCAGCATATAATTCTGTATCCAGAAAGAAACTGATATAACGTAAATGATCAAACATTTTGGTAACTATTAACCACTTCCTGTAGGTCAACAGCTCAGTATAGGTGGGTCCATCATCTCTTTTACCTATATCTACATTTTGCATGCAATCATTTATGTCTGTGTTTAGTTTACCTATTTTACAACACTTATTAGAAGAAACTAATATTCATTTAAAATGTTGTGCATACTGTGATATATATGCCTGAAAATATAGCTTTGACATTTTTTAAATAAATATAAAATAACAAGAAAAAGAAAATAAATTAATTGTTTCCAATAAACACGGTTGAAGGACAGCTTATTTATTCCACTGGTTATGCATTTTTTTAAAAAAACAAACATGCTAAATATGTGGATTTTTCTATATACAGCCATATAATTTGAGGGGAAGATTTAGTTTGATAATGAAGTTAGCACTACTGGACAGCAGAGGGCAGTCCTGTCATCCAGTAATTTCTTTAGCTTCACAAGTAGATCTGCTCATGTCATATTTCCATTCTCCTCCCCTCTGGCTCACTGAATCACCCTCCCATCTTTACTCTGATACACAAAGAAGAGCTGGCGAACTGATGGATATTTTGTGGATGGTTTTATTTCAAGAGTGTATCTTATTATCTCTCAGAGGATGTATATTTAAACTACCAGACTTTGGAATTATAGATCTGGCCTGCATCCATACTTCAAAATAAAGGATTTAAGATATGGACTTCAAGAACTGTCCAAAGACTTGGGAATGGCAAGTAGTATATTTCATTTTCATTTGTAGCTCGGGCTGGGTTTCAGCACAGCTTCGATATTCTGTTCTTGAAGAGACTGACATAGGAATGATTGTAGGGAATGTAGCTCAAGATCTGGGATGGAATCTAGCAGATCTCACTAAGCGAAGACTGCATTTAGGATCTGAAGAAAGATGGAGACATTTTGCTGTAAATCAGGCAACAGGAGCTCTAACTGTGAGAGAAAGGATTGATAGAGAGGGTCTTTGTGAATATAATCCTAGCTGTTTGTTGCATATAGAACTTGTAGCTGAAAAACCTTTAGAGTTTGTCAGTATTGAAATAGAGGTATTGGATATAAATGACAATTCTCCTATTTTTTCATCTGCTGTTCGCATTGTAAAAGTCACAGAGTTGGTTGCAAGTCCTGGTGTTAGATTTCCTCTAGAAATTGCCGAGGATCTAGATGTTGGGGTCAATGGTGTTAGACAGTATAAAATGAACTCTAACCAATATTTTTCATTGTCGGTGACAAATCGTAAAGATGGAACTCTGATTCCTGAGTTGGTTTTGGAAAAGGCTCTTGACAGAGAAGAAAAATGGGAACACAAATTAATCCTTACTGCTGTTGATGGGGGGGAACAGCCCAGATCAGGGTCATGTCAAATAACTGTGATCGTTTTAGATATCAATGACAATGCACCAGTGTTTTACCAATCAATTTACAAAATCAGATTAATGGAAAATCCTAATTTAAATACTGTTGTAATGATTCTTAATGCCACCGATTTGGATGATGGAGCCAATGGTGAAATTGAATATTATTTTGATGACCACACATCAAAGAGCACCAAGGAATTATTTAATTTAAACGCAGAAACAGGTGAAATATACACCAAAGGGGTTGTGGATTTTGAACAAGCAAATTTCTATGAATTGTCAGTAAGGGCAAAGGACAGAGGAGTACCTGAACTGGAAGGACGTTGTCTTATTCAAATTGAAGTTGAAGATGTAAATGACAATCCCCCAGAAATTCGCTTTACATCTACATCAAGTGATGTGCCTGAAAATGCTGCCATAGAAACAGCAGTTGGATTTTTTACTGTTAAAGATAGGGATTCTGGTAAGAATGGTGAGGTAAAACTAGAAGTTTTACATAACCTGCCTTTTAAAGTTAAGCCTTTTAAAAATGGATATTCTTTGGTGACTAGTGGATTGCTAGACAAAGAGAAAATTGCCCAATACAATATACACCTGATTGCCACTGATATGGGGTCTCCACCTTTATCCACACAAAGTACCATCACTATTAATGTTTCTGACCTTAATGACAATTCCCCGATATTTACTCAGGCAGTTTACAATGCTTTTATACAAGAAAACAATGACCCTGGCATCTCATTATGTACTGTATCTGCCTTTGATCTAGATGAAGGAATTAATTCAGAGTTAGTTTACTCTGTAGTTGAAAGCTACATAGATAGTTCTTCTATATCTTCATTTGTGTACATCAATCCAAACAGTGGAAATATATATGCCCAACGTTCCTTTGACTATGAGCATAATCAGGTTTTTGAAATAACAATACAGGTAGAAGATTCTGGATATCCTAAACTAGGCTCTAATGTGACAGTTTTTATATTTGTACTTGACACAAATGATAACTATCCTTTGGTATTATATCCACAGTACTCAAAAGAAATGAGTGCTGAAGAAGTTATACCAAGAGCTGCATCAGTTGGCCACTTGGTAACAAAGATATCTGCAGTGGATTTGGACTCTGGACAGAATGCTTGGCTACTGTTCAGTCTTATTGGAAGTACAGATACCACATTATTCCAAGTGTCTGCAAACACAGGTGAGATTAGAACCATCCGAAATTTGCAAGAAATGGATAATACAGAACAACAACTTACCATTGTAATCAGTGATCATGGGAATCCATCCTTGTCTACCACAGTTACAATTAATTTGAGCATAGTGGATACCATTATTCAAGAAAGTACAAAATCAGGTGATTATCTTACAAATTCAAAACCCCCATCAGACTTGACTTTGTATTTAATAATTTCTCTTGTGGCCATAAGCTTAGTTTCAATAGTCACTTTTCTAATTTTATTAGTGAAATGTTTAAAAAAAGAAACATATGATGACAACAGTATAGGCTGTTGTATGTTGAGCAGATCAGAGCCTAAGTCTTTTACAGAACAGTATAAGCCAACTTTATACTTGAACACTGATGGAACCTTAAAATACATGGAAGTGAGAATGATACCACCAGAATCTCAAGGACAATGTTACCAAACTTGCTTTCATCAAACAACAGAAACATCTGATTTCATTTTTCAAACGCCTGCTAGTTCTCAGTTGAAAGATGCAGTGCATGCTGTTGATTCTTCTGCTGCTACAAACTGGACAAACAGTTTAAACCAGGTGAGAATATCTGTTGTTCTCTTAGAATTTGCTTTTAAATTATTCGGACATTTCTATGATTTTTTTATTAAATATTACACTAAATTTTATATTTCTAAAAAAAAGTAATAGGGATAATTTACTTATTACTTACTGTAATTTTCTTTTCCTGGCTATTCTTCATGGCGGCATCACTCAATGGTAGCTCCTCCCCCAGGCCACCATAGGACACGAATAATAAAATAATTAAATTAATCAGACTATGGGTATAAAAGGTCCCTCCTCCCTTCATACCCCAGTCCAATTATAAAGCCAAGAAACATTAAAAAAAGGTGGGAACCTGAGGCTGCCATGAAGAATAGCCAGGAAAAGAAAATTACAGTAAGTATTAAGTAAATTCTCCATACTCCTGGCTAATCATGGCAGCATCACTAAAGGGTAATACCCATGCAGTAACTTCATGGAAGGGTTGGGAAAAAAACAGACTCATAGACCAAATATTTGCAAAATGAAACTAATTTAATGAATGGATGATACTAAAGACAACACACGCCTGCCAAAGCAGGTGGAAGGAGATAACACATCCAGTTTATAATGTTTTATAAAGGTCACTGGGGAAGACCTGGTTGCTGCCCTACAGATATCCTTGTGTGGCACCTCTGCCCAATTAGCCCATGACATAGCCAGAGCTAGAGTCAAATGCATTATTATCTTGTTTGGAGTAGGTTAATTCTTGTAATGGTAGGCATTCTGAATGATTATAGTAATCCATCTTTTTTTTTATATTTGTAATGTTTATTTAGACTCAATCATGGTGCATCAACATTTTAACAAGGGCAGATAATCCATTTGTAAATACAGAGAAATTACATCATTTCCATATGTAAACTGATGGACAATAGTACATTGTATAGGTCCACACCTTGCAAATGAGAATAAACTTTGCCCAGAAGTTTATATCTTTTATGAACATTTTGCCCACTTCTTGAGTCTATTTTTTTAAACTTGGGTGGGGGGTGGGGGGACATCCTATCATTCACTTTCCTGCCGTGGTGTCTTCCTTTTCAAAGAGAGTGTGTGGGAATGAATTGCCATAAGTTTCACATTGAGTATCATATACACATTCATTACATGTAACCTCTATGGATGTTTTGGGCTGTGCGATTTTACACGGTTATTTGTTTTGGGGTTTGTAAGCATGTGTACAGCGCTACAGAATTTGTTGGTGCTATATAAATAATAAAATAATAATAATAATAATAATAATAATGTGTTCCCATCTAGTTTGTTTTCCCACTTATCTAGTTTGTTTTCCCACGCTTTGACAAAGCGTTGTTCTTTAAGTTTTAGTTTTGGCGATATGACTGCAGAAATTGTGCATATGAGTTTTTTTGGAGGCTTAAGACCCATATACACGTGTTCAAAGTCCATCAGTTCTAGCCCATTTACAGCGGGAAAAGTATATAAATCACATTTTTTGATTAGTGAACCCAGTTGTAAGTAGGAGTAGTGCGCTATCGTGGGGAGTTTATTGTTTTGTTGGAGCTCAGCAAAAGTCATGGAAGTGCGATTAGTGTATAGTTGATTAAGAAAACAGAAACCATGCCTCTTCCACATTCTGTGATTGAAGTCCGAGATTATGAGTGGTATCGCTCTGAGGGGCATAACTAGAGATATGGTCTTTGCGTTGTCAACCGTTTAGAGTAACTATCCCATATGGATAGAGTTAAGGAGGTGGTTTGTAAGCAATTTGCTCTGCATGGCCTACTGGGGGGGGAGGAGCCATGCCAGAACATCCAGTGCAGTGTTGTGTGCCCAGCCGGACTCTATGTGCTTCCATTGTGGTTCTTGAGTTTGGAGAATGCCACTGAGAACAGCTGCGTGGTAATACCATTTAAAATTAGGGTTGCTCATACCTCCTTCTTGGGTGGGACAATGTATAATTTTGAGAGCTATGCTGGGTGTTTTCCCATTCCATACAAATTTACATACCCAGTGTTGCAGTGTGTTAAAGTATGTGGGGGAGACCTTTATTGGTAATGATCGGAACATGTATTGCAGTTTTGGAAGTATGATCATTTTTGTGGCTGTGATCCGCCTGGTCCATGAGATGAACATGGCTTTCCAGTCCTGCGATAATAGTTTAATTTTGCCGTAATTGCTTGAAAGAGGTTGGCAAGTTTCTTTGGAAATTCAATTCCTAAAAAGGTGATGTGGTCTGTTCGCCAGTCATAGTTATATGTTTGTTTCAATATTTGTAGGGTGTCTAAGTAGATACTCTTACACAATGCTTGGGTCTTGGATACGTTCCAGTTATAGTAGGAACATTTGCAATATGAGTCTAAGATAGAGTGAAAATGTGGTAAATATTTTTCAAGGTTGCTTAATGTAAGCAGAACATCGTCTGCGAAGAGTGTTAGTTTGTATTCTTTGTGGTGTAGTTTGATACCTGAGATGTGTGGGCTGTGTCTAATCAATGATGTCAGAGGTTATAGCGCTATAGCATATAGGAGAGGGAATAAGGGGCATCCTTGGCGTGTGGTCAGTTAGGTAACTTGAAAGTGGTGGTGATGGTTGGATAAATGCCTTTCTGAGGAGCCCAAGTGCCGGAGCAAAACTTTAAGCTGCCATCTTGCTCGGCCGATAGCCATGCCCCCGCAATACTTTTTTTTTCTAGGTGTTACCTGATGCTGCTTCCCCTTCTATTGTACCAGAAGGAAGGACAAATAGCTAGTTTGTCTTCCGGTAGGATTTTGAGATCTTCAAATAATGAACAAGCCTCTTTTGGACATCCAGATTATGAAGTCTTGCTTCTGCTTCCGATTCTGGGTTAGGAAAAAATTATGGCAGGACCATTTCTTGGGTAAATTGAAATTCCAAGACAACTTTTGGCAAGAACTCGTGTTTAGTACGTAGACATACTCTATCATGGTATACCTGGGTACAGGAGTCGTCTGCAAAGAAGGCTTTAATTTATGAGATTCGTGGGGCCGAGGTTATAGCCACAAGGAACAAGGTTTTGTATGTTAGTAGAGTAGATTTCAGAATATCTAAATGAGAAAAAGGACTTTCAGTCAAGGCTTCCAAAACCAGAGGAAGATCCCATGGAGGAGAGCAATTCATTTTGGGAGACCTGATCCTTAATGCAGCCTTGAAGAATCTTGTAATTAAAGGGTTAGAAGACCTCAAAAAGTCGCAAAGAGCTGACAAAGCTGAGGATTGTACCTCTAAGGTGCTCTGAGGTGCTAAGGCTGAGACCCTTCTTGCCAGAAATCTCCGCAGAACAGAGCGGGACGTGACAAAGGTCCACCGTTGTGATAGTGCATCTTGCCCTGCCGACAGCTGATGTGGATGTAGAGAGTAAAACCTCAGAATCTGACAATTTTCTGCTGAGGCCATAAGATCAATCTGTGGTATGCCCCACTGGATAGTGATTTCTCTGAATACGTTTGGATTAAGTCTCCATTCTCTTGGACGAATTTCCGATCTGCTTACAAAATCTGCCACCTTGTTTTCTGTGCCCAGGAGATACACTGCTTTCATACTCAGAAGATTGGCTTGGGCCAAGGTCATAATTGGAGACAATTCTTCTAGCAGGAGTCTGCTGCGGGTGCCCCCTTGGTTGTTTATATAAGACGCTACAGCCCTGTTGTCTGTCTTTTTAAGGACCCATGAGTTTGTAATAAAAGGAAGGAAAGTCAGAATTGCCTTTTGAATTGCTCGTAATTCCCTTAGGTTGGAATGTAGTGACTCTCTTTGTGAGTCCACTTCCCTTGTTTCCATATGGAATTGAAGTGGGCACCCCATCCATATGAACTTGCATCCGTCGTTATGGTTTGCCAAAGTGGTTCTTCCAGAGGGAATCCTTGACTTAAATGTCTGTCTTCTTTCCACCATCTAAACAGTTTTTTTTCACCCGAGGAAAAATATAAATTCTCTGTTCCCAGTCTGCACTTTCTTTGTTGAACTGATGAAGAAAACATTTCTGGATTGGTCTGAATCTCCATTGAGCCCACTTCACCAAACCTATCGTAGTGTTTACTGAGCCAATCAAGCTAATAAGATCTCTTGTTGAAATGAGATTGATCCGTAAAGTTTTTCTGACTTTGTCTTGTATCTTGGTAATTCTCTCTGGAGACTCGCGCTTTTGAAGTAATTATCACAGCCCCTAGAAATATAATTTTTTGGGAAGGTGTAGGTGCACTCTTTTCTGTATTTATCAGCGATCCGTGGTCTTGTAATATGTTCATGACAGATTGAGTGTGACGAGCAACTGTCTGACAAGAAGGACCCGCTATCAGAATATTGTCTAGATAGTGAAAGATTTGAATGACTTGTTTTCTTAAGAATGCTATCAAGGTAATGAGAGTTTTGGTGAACATTCTCAGGGCTAGACTCAGGCCGAAAGGAAGGCCTTTGTACTGGAAGTGCTTTCCCAGCACCCAGAATCTTAGAAACTTGGGGTGGTTCTGATGGACAGGTAGAAATGGATTCCATTTTGAAAATTATTTTCTTCAGCATGGAATTTACACTTTTGAGATCTAAGATCAATCTCCACCTCCCCTGAGGTTTTGGAGCTAGGAATACCGTAGAGTAAATACCTTTGTATCTATGTACCTTTGTAGAGTATATACCTTTTCTTCAGCGTGGAATTTAAATTTTTGAGATCTAAGATCAGTCTCCACCTCCCCTGAGGTTTTGGAGCTAGGAATACCGTAGAGTATATACCTTTGTATCTGCCTTCTTTTGTAACTTCCTCTGTAACCACTTGGTTTAGGCATTTGTGGATGCATTCTTTTATTGCTTGTTCTTTTTTGCCTTTTGATACTCTTGATATTATGAAGGTATTTTTTCTTGGAAATGTTTCAAACTCTATCCTGTAGCCTTCCTTTATAATGGAAAGAATCCATGTGTCTGCCAAATTTAGGGTCCAGAAAGGATAGAACTTCCAAAGTCTCCAATGTGCCCTATTTGAACCTGCCGACCTTCAGAAGTTCTTATTTGAAGGGTTCTTTTCCTCTTGTGTTTTTGGCAGAAGATGTCTGTTCATAGCTCCTCCAGTTTGAATTTCTAGAAATTCTCTCCCTGGTCTGTAGACTCTGATGTCTGGAAAGAAACAATCCTTATACCTCTTATTCCTTCAGGAAAAAAAGAGTGGTTTCCTTCTCTTCTGAGGTAGGAAGGCTTTTTTTTGCCATCTGTTCCTTCTGTATAGCCTCGTCCAATGCTTTGCCAAATAATAAATCCCCTAGGAATGGGAGACCACGAAGTGAGGCTTTGGAGGCATAGTCTGCACCCCATGAGTGAAGCCTTAGAGCCCTTCTTGAGGCTACTGTCAATGCCATACTTTTTGCCAGCATTTTTGTAATATCCAATGATGCCTCTGAGCAAAACGCATTAGCCATCTTAAATTCTTTCAGGCTTTTCACCAAGTTTTCTCTGTGTACTCCCCTCTCAATATCCTCCTCAAGGTTTTCCAGCCAGACCTTGAGAGCTCTGGATAAAGTAGTCAATTCTACTATCGGGTGTAGAGCTGAACCCAAAGTCAAATCTGCTTTTATCAGGTCTGCATCTAAACATTTCTCCATCTCTCTCAGGTATGCCATAGAATCGATTGACAAGGTTATTCTTTTAGCCATTCTTATGACTGCAGCATCGGTTTTCAGAAAGGAATCCCAGGCCTTCCAGTCGCCTGAAGTGTATGGGTACACTATGGAGATCTTATACTTGAGAGTAGATTTTTTTCCCTGGTTTGTTCCATTCTTGAAATATCACATCTTTGATTGCAGAATGGACTGGAAACATAGGTCTGCTTGATTTCAAATCTTCAAAATATCTGTCCACTTCCTGCGAATCAGGTCTTTCTTCCTGAAGTCTCAAGGTGTTCATCAAGAGCGTGATCAGCTTGTCAATGGACCTAGCATCTAAGGATTTAGGAGAATGCTGGGACTCCTTTTCCTCATCATCAGAAAGCTCCAAAACAACTTCTGATTCTGATGACTGCTGTTCAATTCTAGATCTTTTGCAGGACGGTCTTTTCTCAGTTGTACTTCTAAAGCCCTTGGCTATAGCCTGAGATATCCACATCTTCAGATCTTCTTCCTGATTCTTCTCTTTCTGCAAGATTCTTCTGCTACTTCTATCAGGCATGATCTTCACAAGTTTTTTCCCTTTAGGAGCAGAGAAATTGCAATGTATGCATCTATTGCTTTTTTCTTTGCACCTCCTGAGTGGAGTGTCACGAGTTTTGTTGGGGCTGAAATATAAGGTCACAAATATAAATTGTATTAGCCCAATTTTGTACTTTTTTGAGAACCCCCTTATGGAAAAAATTATTTGGCTCACCTATGTTTTCTTGAGTTCGATGTTCTAGAGGCAGAGGGAGAAGCCATACTATAAAGCCATACTATAAAGCAAAATACTAAAATAAGAATCTTCTAAAGTATTTCAATTATAACTTACAAGCTTAAAGATTAGAAAGAAATTAAGGTCATAATTCCTGAAAAAGTCGATATCAATGCCCAGGGCAGCAAACCCACAAGACAACCAAGCTGGGAACATTCTCTGAGGTACACAGGAACCATCTTCAGAATATTCTAGCCAAAACTAGCCATTTTAAATTTTTGCATGATATCCCTTTAAATGCCGGGATTTGTGCATGAGCTGGAATGCAAGCTATGCGTTCCAGCAGAGGACTTATCGCGTCATAATCCCGTGACCTATCGGAAAGCCGAGCTGCTGCAGCCCCACCCCCTTGACTCCACTCAGGGAAAAGGAGTACAAAACTCTCTTCCCCCAGGTAACTCTCTTGTTGCTACTGCTGGCAGAACATTCAAAGATAGGAGACATGACCCCCATAAGGAGAACCTAGCCCGACAAACATGCCACAGGTTTACAAACAACACTAACAAAGTTATAATAAAATAATTTTGGCTCCCATAGAGGAGCAATCTAAGAATACAGACTGTTATGGCTTCCACAAAACTGCTGCTGCTCTTAGAGATTATTATTACCAAGATGATAAAAGAAGGGGGTATTTTGTTGTAGGGGAAATTTTTAAGGCACTCACCAAACCCCTTCTCCATAAGTATTAAATGACATGGATCCAATCTCTAATGTGCAGTGGTTCAGGTGTATCCTGAGCCTAACTCAGTTAGTCCTGCCCGTGCAGGCTGTTTACTGAGTTCTTAAAATGAAGAGGGGCTGAACTTCGTTTGGTATACCCAAGGAAATGCAGGAAGATGGACAAAAAATTAATTATTTTAGGAAAGAAAATTCCTGTTTGTCCAGCTTAAGGACAGGAAAAAAGACTGGGGTATAAAGGGAGGAGTCACCTTTTATACCCATAGCCTGATTAACTAATTAGTTTATTATTCCTGTCCTGTTGGCTGGGCGAGGAGCTACCAATGAGTAATGCTGCCATGATTAGCCAGGAAATACATTTTACAGTAAAATGGTTTACTTATATATTTACACAGTAAAGGAGTTTAAGCATGCGTGGGATAGGCATAAGGCTATCCTAACTATAAGATAAGGCTAGGGACTAATGAAAGTATTTAGAAAATTGGGCAGACTAGATGGGCCGAATGGTTCTTATTTGCCGTCACATTCTATGTTTCTATGTTTCTATGTTTACAATATAAAATATGCTTGCATTAAGTGTATGCACAAAACATCTTGTTTAATCTCTCAGCTGCTACGCTGACCATTTTAGGCCATTGGACTTCTAGGCCCTGAACTTTAAATGGTTGTCTTTCCATGATAACTTACACTTTTTTTTGTATAATGTTATTGATTTATTGTTTTTTTTCTGCTGTCCAAACTATGTCATTTTGATATGCATGCCTCATAGCAACAATACTCTTGAAGGTTTTGATACACAATTAATATTGTGTATTATTTAAGTAACAGCCAACCTGAGTCTTGTTGCTCACCATGTGCATTCCACAGTATGACCACAGCCTTGTAATGGTTACTCTCAGCAGAATAATGCTGTAATTCAAAAAGTACACATCATGTCAAGCTAGTTTCACAAACAGTTCAATGTTATTGAATGAGAAATGAGAAAGTTTTCCTAAACTATGAAATCTCAGATGACCATCCAGGCAATACTTACAAATGGGGTAACCCTCATGAAATCTCTACACTTCAACATAATTACTAAAGTTATTCCCCAAGCTAAGGGGGAACACCGAAAATGAATTGCTTTTAAACAAACAACTATAAAGTATGAACTTCTTTTTTAATACATCCTTTTTAGAATACATATATAGGATTTTTATTTTCTCTAGCTATTTGTAAGCATGAGTTTTATTTGCTATATAACGTACAAGTGTTTACTCCCTATGCACATTAGCTTGCTCTAGTCACCACAGTATTCCCCATTTAATATCTTCACATTATTTATTGTATGTTTGTAAACCTTTACTTTATGATTGAATTAGTTTTGTTTGCTTTTTTAAGGGATTTCTCAATAAAAGTTTATGTTTTATAGTTCTTTCTTTAATAGGCAATCCCTTTTTGGTGTTCCCCTTTAGCTTGGGAAATATTTTTAGTAAATCTTTTTGGAGTGCATAATGTTCATTCCATTAGAGCGTCTATCTTTGAGATGTGGTAGACCAGGAAAGAATCACCATAAATGTACAACTGAGAAATATGCAGTCAAATACATTTTCAATCTTCTGATTGCTTTGATATTTATTATTCAACAAAAGAGACTTTACTTTTCTTGTATAGAATTTCATTAGTTGGACTTAAAGAAAAACAATGATGTTACTGCATAGGAATACAAAACAATTCATACTATATTTCATTTGTATGCACATATATACATTTCATTTTGTATTTGTATCTTAAATGTTTCTTAAACTAAGGGCTACTAATTCTTACATAATTTTAAATTTGAAAGTACAAACACATTTTTAAAGTTCTTTTATTATTATCTTTAATTGCACTTCAAACAACCAAAATAGCACAGTGTCATTTTCACTTTTACATTTTTATATAATTTTAAACATAATCTTTTTATTATGAACATTACTTAATTACTGCTATTATTATAATTATTATAATAAACTACAGTAGTTTGTGATGTTGGTACTTTAATCGAGAAATCTCGAGGGCCAACCTGTCATCCAATTTTTTTTTAGCTGTTGTAGTACATCAGCTTATAATTTCACATAATTTTATTCCTCTGGCTAAGTTATTCACCTTTCCAGCTATCCATTTACTCGGAAATAAGAGCTGAGATTCTGATTAAAATCCAGTAGATATTTTGTTACATTGGATACAAATTTTATCACAAAGGACTTACATCTAAACTAAGACCCGTAGCATTATATAAGGAACTATACTGTATTCTAGGAAGGTTTTAAGCTTTAGTGTTCCACAGCGTTGGAAAAGCCTGGAAAAAGCTATATTTTACTTTTGTTATAACTGATACTGGGTGATCTGAAGGCAAAGGGTGGCCCTTATCCTTATTGGCACATATATAAATGTATGTTTCATGCAGTAATAATAAAGTTAACTATTTTTTTTCTTTGTGGTTATATGCTTAAGTAATGATGCTTTTCAAATGGCTACTTATTTAATGAATTTATGTCATAGAGGTTTATATATTTATTTAAAAAAATTCTTTTGAAATGTCAACATAATATTCATGTTTTTTTTAATTATGGGTGTCATCAGTTCTGAAAAATCACTGTATTTAAATACAATAAAAGATTAGGGTCTTTGCAATGTAATAAAAATGACCCAGTTAAAAACAGCTAGGACTAGGGTTAGAGGAGTTAGGGTTAGATGATCTTCACTATTGCGAAGACTAAGAGCTAAAGTATGTTTAGGGTTCAGGGTGACCTTGCCCCGCATTCCTACTGCATGTACTTGTTCCTATACCCCACAATATTACAGCACCAATGTGTACCACTTATCCAGTGTGTCCATACTAATCATAATGCCATAATAAATCACACTTTAATGATATTTTCAAAGTAGCAACATAAAAGCATTGTTACCACTGCACTTTGTTGGGAAGGATGTTTACACAAATGAACCCAGCCTAATATTTGGTAGAGCTCTCCTTTCGTTGTCAGTTATGGGAGACAGGTGCAGGATTTCCTAGAGACAGTTTTCCAAAAGGCTTTTGACCCATGGTCATTTCTACTAATTAGACTCCCCAACATTTGCAAACATGATGTGATAAAATCATTCTTGATGCTAGGATGTATTTAGCAACCTATTGGCTCAAACAATGGTTCCTTCTCAAATGCAAAACTTGAAGATAACTGTCTCAACATTATATCCCCATATTGTAACGCATTGTCTCTCTGGGTTGACTATATGAACTCAACATAGGTGTGATGTATTGATGTGACTCAAAGTTGTTATCGCACAGAGGTAGCCTCTCCTCCCCTTGTTTGTCCTATTACACTTTCCCTTCCCTTTTCTTTCTCCTCCTTCATCCTCTAAACATCTCACATGGGGTTATTATATGTGGTTGTATTTCTCTGTTGTTATGCTTGTTATCCCTTTCTTTAAATACATAAAACAATATAATACAGGACTGTACACATTTTATTACATTTACATTGAATACATAGTCATGAGATTTTGCCATTCAATAGTTTTCTGTTAATTAATTTCAGGGACAAATGTTACATATATATTCTTGCTAACAGATTTAAACAGGTGTTAGGCATTAAATTATTTAGATATTAAGTATAGCATTTCACTGCATACTGACATTGAATTTAATGTGACAGAAGCATCCTGATATAGCAAATGTGTGTCAGATATGAATTAGGAAAATATTTGCAAATAACAAAAAATAGTCAATGTTCCTCATGCAATCTCAAGAATAATTCTCATTATTTGGTAAAGAAAATTTACAATATGACCAGCAGATGGCAGACCTGTCAACCAATCATTTATTTAGCTATGCTGCTGGATCTGCTCATGTCGCCTTCCTTTTCTCCTCCCACTGACTCAATGAATCACCCTCCCATCTTTCCACTGGCACACAAAGAAGAGCTGTTTGTTGAAATGCCTGTGGATGTTCTTGAGCTTCAAAGGATATATTTTTTGGTTTTTTTTTACCAAAGATGAATATTTGAACCCCAAATATTTTGGATTATAAAGAGACTATAACACCTTATATATGAGGGGAAGGACATAAGATATGGACTTCCGAAGATCTTTACTAGCTTGGAAATGGCAAGTAGTGTCTGTATTCCTCTTTTCTAGCTGGGGCTGTGTCTCTGGGCAGCTTCGTTATTCTGTTGTGGAAGAGTCAGAGCCAGGGACACTGATAGGAAACATAGCTCAAGATCTAGTGCTTAAACGTGTAGACAATTCTGAAAGCAAACTAAATTTGGGATCAGGAGAATACAAAAAATATTTTGCTTTAAATAAAGCAAATGGTGAATTAACTGTTAATGAAAGGATTGACAGAGAAAGCTTGTGTGGATTGAGCTCTATCTGTTTAATACATATAGAAGTCATTAGTGAACAGCCTTTAGAGCTGTTCAGTTTAGAAATAGAAATTTTGGACATAAATGATAATACTCCCATATTCTCAACCAATAATCGTATTATCAAAATTACAGAATTGTTGGCAAGTCCTGGAGTTCGCTTTGCTTTAGAAATTGCCCAGGATTTAGATGTTGGTGTAAATGGTATAAAACAGTATACTTTAAATTCAAACCCTTCGTTTTCTTTGTCTGTGAAGACTCGTAAAGACGGAACGCTTATTCCTCAGCTGATACTGGAGAAGACCTTAGACAGGGAAGAAAAGGGAGAACATACATTAATTCTCACTGCTACTGATGGTGGAAACCCAACTAGATCAGGATCCTGTCAAATAACAATAATAGTCTTAGATATCAATGATAACCCTCCAGTTTTTGATCAGTTAAGTTATAAAATAAATTTAAAAGAAAATGTTTCAGTAAATACAGTCATAATATTGTTAAATGCCACTGATTTGGATGAGGGCACAAATGGTGAAGTCAAATACTTGTTCGATGATCACACTTCTGACTCTGCAAAAAAATTATTTGATTTGAATGAAAAAACTGGTGAAATCTTCATTAATGGTATATTGGATTTTGAAGAGAATAATTTTTATGAATTATCAGTTAGGGCAGTGGATAAAGGACTACCTGAATTAGAAGGGAGCTGTCTGATCCAGGTTGAAATTGAAGATGTAAATGATAATTCCCCAGAAATTATTTTAAGTTCTATGGTTAATGAAATCCCAGAAAATGCTCCAGTAGGTACAGTTGTTGGATTTATAAATGTGAAGGACAAAGATTCTGGAAAGAATGGAGAAGTTCAACTGGATGTTTTATCAAACCTACCATTCAAGATCAAATCCTTTAATAATCGATTTTCACTGGTCACAAATGGGTATCTAGACAGAGAAACAATGTCCCTATATACAATTGATCTTATTGCTTCTGATTTAGGGACACCCAGTCTGCATACTCAGGCTAAAGTATTAATCAGAGTATCAGATATTAATGATAATCCCCCAGCATTTTCCCAATCTATGTACAATGTTTTCACTAAAGAAAACAATGATGCTGGTGCTTTTCTAAGTACCGTGTCAGCATCTGATTTAGATGAAGGAATAAATAAAGAGCTGATTTACTCTATTGTTGACAGCCAGATAGATGGTTATCCAGTTTCTTCTTTTGTATATATTAATCCTAGCAATGGTAATATATATGCTCAGCATTCCTTTGACTATGAACAAATTCAGGTTTTACAAATTAATATAAGAGTTGAAGATTGTGGATCTCCAAAATTATTTTCCAATACGTCTGTATTTATATTCATTTTGGATGCAAATGACAACTACCCTACAATTATTAATCCAGGATTTTTAGTGGATCACATTATTCAAGAAAAAGTTCCAAAGGCAGCAACTGTTGGTTATTTGGCCACAAAAATATCAGCTATTGATAAGGATTCTGGTCACAATGCTTGGCTAGTATTTAGTCTTGTTGAACCTTCAAATTCCTCATTATTTGATGTATCTGCTTATACTGGAGAAATTAGATTTATTCGAGGATTGCAAGAAGCTGACAACATAGAGCACCAACTTGTCATTTCAATCAGGGACCATGGAAATCCAACCTTGTCAACTACAGTCAGTGTATTTTTAACTATCGCAGATCAAGTAGCAATTGAAAGCCATACATCTCAAGAGATGTTTGAGAATGCAAGTGTCCCATCAGATATGACTTTGTATCTAATCATTTCACTAGTGGCCATTAGTATAGTGTCAATTGCTACAGTCACCATCTTGATGGTGAGATGCTTAAGAAAGGAAAATTATAGCATTTCTAGTTGTTGTTCTCTAAACACACCACAGCCCAAAAATTATCAGGACCAGTATCAGCCAACTCTATATTTGAACACAGATGGTACATTAAAATACATGGAAGTTAGGATGGTACCAGCCGAAACTGAACGACAATGTTACCAAACATATATACCTCCAACCCAAGAAAACCCTGATTTCTGCTTCACGGGGCCTCCAGTCTTTGCACACTTACAAGATATGGTTAATGATCCTTTGACACAATGCTTAAAGGAATCAGAAGAGGTAAGACAGAACTTAAATCTTTAAATCTAGTATTATTATTTATACCCAAGGCAATATTAAATACAATATTAATTTGATTATATTGTTTTATGTTAGGTTTTAATCAAGAAGGTGTATGTGTATAAATATAATTATTATTGTTTTTTATTTTATTTTTTAATTATTGCAATTGTATAATATATAGCAGGAAAGCAGAATGTGGAGATAACTAAAAGCATTAAGAAAACTGTTTGGATCTCACTGAAATTTGATGCATTTAACACCAAGAAATCTATGAATTCACAGTTTACAGTTCAGTAATAGTATTGGATTTAAACATAAAATATCCGTGAAAGGTCTTACAGAACTGTAAGAAAACTGTTTGGATCTAACTAAAAGTTGATCCATTTAACACACGTAACTCACTGAATTCATAGTTTACAATTCTGCGATACTTCTGAATATAAACGTAGCATATTAACTATCTAACTTTATAACCAGTGTATTATGCTGAATTATATACTGTGATGTGTTTAATTGGGACATTATCACGTTGCAATGCTCTATTACCTTTTTTTAGTTGCCCTTCTATATTTTGCACTTAGATTTTAAAATTATATATTTAGCTAGCTGGGGTGGGTGGAAGTTAGTGGGGAATTGGGGAATTTGGTGTTAGGCTAACTAGGGGTTAACGTTAAAAAAAGTTTTAAAATAAACTTTAAAAAGTAAAAAATTAAGCTAAAAATTTTTTTTTAAAACACGCCCCTTTACCTAGTCCAAATAAAAATTAACCCCTTCCCTGCCAGTCGATTACTGCCTACAGTGATCAAAATACAGATCACAGTATTATACTGTGATCTCATTTTTTTTTTGCCTTCAACATGGATGCTGTCCAGGAAGTAGGAGGGTCTGGGAAGGAGGGTCTGCCGGAGATTGGCAGGGATGTGTCAGCTGACCGGAGTTCGCCGCGAACGGTTCATGGCGAACCGTGGCGAACCGTTCGCGGCAAGTTCTCGAACGGATCGCGACATCACTAGTTAGGGGTTAAAGGAAAAAAAAAAAAGCTTAGAAAAATGTTAAATCTGTAAAAAAAGTTTTAAGAAAATTTAGGAAAGTTTTAAAAAAATTAATAAGCAAAACAAAAGTTTAAAAACTGTTTTTTAAAAGTAAAAAAAGTTTCAAAAAGTAAAAAAATACATTTAAAAACGCTCATTACCACTACACCTGGAACAAACTAGAGAAAAAATGATCCCACGCTAAGGTTCAAAATATGCCTTTTGTATTATCCGAGGGTGTATTCTTTAATAAATAGTATGTGTTTGTGGGGAAGTTTCAATAACCAACCGTCTAAACTACTCCAAATTGGAACATGGACACAGCGTAAAACTTCAAAGTTAGAAAAAAACTGAATGGCTGCGTCTCAAATGCGCCCCTTCAACATCCACATATACCTGGCAAAGGTACATACGGTGGTATTGCTGTATTCAGACGACATAGCTGAGCAACATATGAAGTATTATACAGTCGTAGCACACATAAGGTTTGCAAAAAATACTGTGCAAACTCACTTTGTGTGTCAAAAAGGCAGAAAAAACACTTATTACCACTAGACTTGGTACAAGCTAGCGGAAAAATGATCCCACGTTAAGGTTCAAAATATGCCTTTTGAAATACCCTGGGATGTCTTCTTTAAGAAATGGTATGGCAATATGGGGTATTTGGATTACATAGCCTGGTAAAATACTCTATACTGGGACATGGGCACAGCGTAAAAATGTAAAGTTTGAAAAAAACTGGAATGGCTGTGTCCCAAATGTGCCCCTCCGATGTCCACATATACCTGGCAAAGGTACATACGGGGGTATTGCTGTACTCAGCCGACATAGCTGAGCAACATATGAAGTATTATATACTGGTAGCACACATATGTTTTGCTAAATATACTGGTTATACTTGGTTGTCCTTTTTACTTTTCTCCACATATGGCTCATTGAAAATACAAGTCATCATCTGGGACGAATCAACATTACTCTACAAAGAACATTCTCCATTTATCTGTGGACTATTACCTTGGACTTTTTTTATCTCAATTTTTATTTTTAGTATATATCTTTTTTAGCTATATGTTTTATATATTCTTATTAAAGGCACGCCCTATTTCCTTTGTTTTTCCATTTATATATATATGTGTGTTACATCAAATTAAAGCCCTTTCTGTCCTTTAGAAAACAATATATAATATGTGTCGGTGCAATAAATTAGTAAAATGCAAATTGCAGTTGAATGCAAACAGCAAAAAATGAAAAAAAATGCTGTTGTCATTAAGTGAAAGACAAGCTTCTGAAGCTCTGTCCTTAAGGGGTTAAACTACTTTGATCAGTTAGATCCAGATTACTTTGCCTAAATATAAAATCATAAATGTATTTTTTTCCTATCAAAGACTATTCTCTGCAAGAGAAAATGTATCTTAGGTTATTGAATCCATCTTTCTAACAGTCCTTATTGTGTCATGGGTCATTAAAATCTAACATGACCATATCAGCTGTATACTGTCATCAAATAAAACTTGTTTGATGAATAGGTTTGATTATAATAAAGCTGAAAGCTAAACATACAGTAATTATATGTTCTGTTGACTGATGTATTACCATGTTTGCCTAGATATTTAATCAGGTTTATGTGAAAATAGCCAGAATGTAAACAATACAGACAAGTCTGGACTGGGGAAATTGTGTAGCCTGGTGGTTCAGTAGGCTGTTTGCACTTTCTGGCTGGTGCAGACCATATATTTACTGTGAGTTCTGACATCACTGAAAACATTGCCAAGGTAACATGCAGCCACCCTCTCAGTGATTGGAGGTTGTAAGAGTAAAGCTCCCAATCCCATGAATTGAGTGTTGACACTGCATAGGACTGCATTTGATCTTCCTGTTAGGCCTTGGCCATTATGGCCTACCATTCATGTGCCTGATTTGCCTGATGGCAAATACAGGATCTAAAATTGAAATTGTCAGTGACATTTATACTGGCAATTATGTTTATAAAATATTTTACTAGATAGATAGATAGATAGATAGACAGATAGATAGATAGGCCATAGTGAATGGTTTATGAATAATATACAGTAGGATGTTGTGTTTTTCTGCTTAACAATATAACATGCATGGATTTATTAAAGGATCACTCTAAGCACCATAGATGGGACTTTAAAATAGATTAAAGTAAGGATGGTTTCAAAAAAACCTTCAGGAGAGTACTTTCAAATATAAATACCTCTTACAGAAAACAATGATTTCATACCGTCAAATCCTCTAAATTATTCCCAGTTAAAAGATATGGTTAAAGATGGACCTATGCTTAGATACTGGTTGATTAAAGGATACATATTGGGTGAAACAACTTTTTAACTTTAAGACTGCATATAATTAATTAAAACTATTTTAATGTCACACAGCCATAATGCAATAATCAGCCACAATATTAAAACCACAGGCATGGGATTTGAATAACACTGATTATATTGTTACAATGGTTCCCGTTAAGGGGTGGCATATATTAGACAGTAAGTGAAGAGTCGGTTCTTGAATTTCATTGCTCAGTTCTCTGCCATTGAGGAGTTAAATTACCTTTGTTTCTGTTTATGTAACCCTAGCAATTTTCAAACATATGTTAACTTACTTAAGAAGTTTATATCTCCCGCTCTGTAAATTGAACTTTAGTCACACACAGATAGCACCTGCAGGGTATAGAAAGTTATTAACAGTGCAGGAAATAAGAAATCCTAAATTAAACAGACTGTGCAATAAAGGAAATGTAAACATTAGATGACTCTTTACAGAAAGTGTTTAGTAAGACTGTGCAAATCCCATGTGGGGAGGTGTGACTAGGGCTCTGTAAACAAAGTGATTACCCCTTAAAGGGACACCGTAGGCACTGTATCTGCTTCATCTCATTAAACTGGTTATAGTGTATGGAGTCCCCTGGTGCCATCATTTCTTTCAGCATTAAACAGTTTTTAATGTTGTAATGTTTAATGTTAAACAAGAGACCACAGCAGTCCATCTGCTGTGCTGCTTTGGCTAATAAGGAAGTATTACTCTGAGCAGCAATGGGCAGCTGTGATTGGTTGAGAGTGTCAGCTGACTGCTTTTAGCCTGTCAGAGCTCCAACTGACGGTATGAATGGGTAGGACAACAAGGAAGTGTGTAATCTCTGCCTTAGCTACACATACTGAAGGGGTCAGACTGTGGGTAGCCAGGGACTCTTATTTTGTGGCATACTGCACGAACACGGTGCAACACTGAATGGAGGGACAGTGCCAGGGCACTCCAGGCACTATAACCAATTCAAAGAGAGAATGTGGTTATAGTGACTACAGTGTCCCTTTAATGGCAGATAATTGAGCAGTGTGACTGCAGGGGCATGGTCTACCAACACTGCTTCATTAAGCTAAATTTGTTTTGGTGACTTTAAATTCCCTTTAAATCATCTATTTGTAAAAGACAGGAATCCGCAAAGTGCTTAGTATCATGCATTATTATCTGTATAACTCCGAGACCTAATTCCTACATTATTTTCAACAGCAATGGCCTGCCATTAGACATATAGCTTTTGATTCAAAACAAAGGTTATGATATAATAATGAATAGTGCAGATTAGGTCAACAGAGATTTTTTAGATGTATATATAACTAAGTATGTCGATTTGATCCATTGATTGGATATATGAAGAGTTTTTAAAATAAGATTCCCCTTACAAACTTAATCTGCAATAGAATTTGTAGTAAAATGTTAGTAATCAAAACCATGCAAATACCCAATGATCTTCAAAAAGTCTAGGCAATATGCTTGTTGTTCTTCTTCTTCTACCATTTATTCATTAAACCAAGTAAGGTTTGGGCATATTTGACAGGCCTTAGAGATCACAGGCCTTAGAGAGAGGTGATACCTCTTATCTTTAAGCTGTAGAGATAGAGGAGGAAACTCTTATTCTGTCTTTGGATGTAGAGAAAGCATTATACAACCATTACAGAGCCTATGTGTATGCAGCCTTGTTATACAATGAGTTTCAGTATTGGATGGTAAAAGTAATAGCTCAACCTTACTGTTTCTTTTCAACTTCAGTGCTAACTTCCATTCACTGGCTTTTTGTTGGGCAAGTTCATGCTATTGAACAGTACCATACACTGGTGTTATATGTCACGCTTACTCTGTGTCATTGCGTGGAAATTATGGATGCATCCATTTGAATTATCAGAAACTAGGCTTATTTGTGAATGGTTTTACTTTTGAGGACTAGCAAGAAAAAGTATCTTATTTTTTTTTTTTTTAAAAGCTGTAAACATGATTCCAAAACAATTATGGTCTCAAAATTTCAAGCTGGTCTCCACGTGTTCACTGATCTATTATATTCTGGTATTGACCTTGGCTTTGCTACTAACTCTGCATTTATCTTTAACCCTTTTCTGTGTTATTTACCTGTCTGTACCTGACTCTAACTAGTTCTCGTTTTTGCTGTCTCTCTGTTACCCTGACCTCGGCTCGTTACTGAACTAGTTCTCGTTTTTGCTGTCTCTCTGTTACCCTGACCTCGGCTCATTACTGACTACTTTTTTATTCCTGTTTAATGTTAAGTCCTGCCATGCTAAGGCCATATTATTTACTTTTTTTGTCCCTTGCTGTTTTGCACTCTGCGTGTTGGGATATTACACCATGACACAATCTTTCACCAACTGCATGTTGTACAAACCATTGAGATGCCATCTATTTCATCCTTTAAAAAGTATATTGACAAGTGTGAATTTGAAAGAAAGGTAATGATAGTATGTAGGCATTTTGAACTGTTTGACAAGATTGGTTCACTTACTTGATCATAGGTATGGAATATAAAAATAGTACCTTCATTAGTTTGCCTGGTATATTACCTCAGGTTTATTATGGTAAACCAATGAGTGAGCTAAACCCATGAGCGAGGATCAGTTTGATTCTTTATCATATATCTAATATGCTAATAGTCTCCCCCTTTTATTTTCTTCCCTGTCCTAAACCATTGACTCAAATGATGTTTTTCTCATTTTTATTTTTTCAATTTTATTATCATTTCAATATACAAAATACATATACATTTACAAAAGTTGTTTCTAAACTTGGAATAGTGAAAGCATTTATATTTATATTTGGAATGTACTACTTAGATGGTCCTTTGGTGTGTCCAAACATCAATTGTACAATGTCATATACTTAATTAACAAACAAATTGAGGAGCCGTTAAGGAAGAATGTTTTAACTAAATATGTTTTTCTTTCTATCTTTCTATCTATCTATCTATCTATCTATCTGTCTGTCTGTCTATCTATCCCCATTTTTAGTCTCTGAGAAACATAACATTTACAATTATGTTATGTTATCAAAATAACGCAAATGAGTTGTGTAATAATATAATGCCTTACGGATTCTTGATTTTGGTGATATTGCTTACATTTCTGAAGTTTTCGTTTTCCTCAATATGATTATGACATATAAGGGGTGCATTCATTGGCATTCTGTGAAGTGCATTTGTAGGAGTTTGTGACACATATTTTCATTAGAATAGATTTTTTTAATGGCTATTGATAAAACACTTTACTTAAAAAAATGTAATACTATTATTTGCCAAGTTTAATAGAATAAAAATCCTACTCCCGAGTTATATCTTTACTAGCTAAGATGTGTAGTCACTATGAAATAATGTAGTTGTCCAACAATATTGCATCACTTCCCTGAAACATAGCAATTCTATCACAATATAAGCTAATTGAATGTGTCCTTACAAGACTTTTTGCAATAAAGAAAGGTATCTGTTTTTATTTCTCCTGAGGTTTACTTATCATACCATTATTAAAGTTACTAGTACCATTATAGATAATCAGTGATTTTTATTTCTAAAATTAGAGTTACTCATCTTTGACTATTTTCACGTATCTTTGTCTATACTTATAGTTCTCTATATTGATATACATGTGTGTGCACACTTTTATAGCATAGGGACAGTAAAAGTGCTTTGATTTGTGGCAGTACATTGTACATGCTTTTGCACAATATTTGACTTCCTTTAAACTATGTGCTTAAAAATTAATTTGTTTCACTTTTATTTAATTTATTTATCAACATATAATTTCCATCAAAACATGATAATCATAACATCTGTTATAAAATAATGTTAACAGTGAGGAGTTATTTTAGCCATTTAATTGTCCAACTATATGCCATTTTGTATATCTGCTAACTACCTGCGTAGTGTCATTTTATATCAATTGCCCTAATTGTACTTATTTAAAATATTGTGTTAGTATAAGAGGTTATAATATATATATATTATTTAAAAAACAAATATGTGTCTATATACAAACAATACTAGCATTACGTGCATGATAATTTTTCATACACTTCTTTACTTTTACTTGGTGGATGAAGTTAACACTATTGGCCAGAAGAGGGCAACCCTGTCATCCAATCATTTCTTTAGCTGCATTGGTGGATCTGCTCATCTAATGTTTCCTCTCTCCTCCCCCTGGCTCAGCAAATCACCCTCCCATCTTTCCTCCGAGACACAAAGAAGAGATGTTGTTCTGATGAGAATCCTGTGGATATATTTTTTGTTCTTGTTTGGATTTTATTCTTCTTGAAAGCCAAATATCTAATATTTAATATTTTAGGATTATAAATTACATATATGACATCACCTTTAAAGGAAAGGATTTAAGATATGGACTTCCGAAGATTTTTACTGGCTTGGAAATGGCAAGTAGTGTGTATATTATTCCTTTGTAGCTGGGGCTTGGTCTATGGGCAGCTGCGTTATTCTATTCTGGAAGAGTCAGAATCGGGGACATTGGTAACAAATATAGCTCAAGATCTGGGGATTAAACCTTTAGATATCTTTCAGGGCAGATTGCATTTTAGGTCTGAAGAAGACTCAAAGTATTTTGCTTTGAATAAGGCAAATGGAGCATTGACTGTAAATGAAAGGATTGATAGAGAGACACTATGTGAATCTAGTTTAAGCTGTGTTTTGCATACAGAATTAGTTACTGAAAACCCTTCGGAGATACATAGTCTGGAAATAGTGATTCTAGATATAAATGACAATTCTCCCTTTTTTGTTATTAGTAATCGGATTATTGAAATTACAGAGGTGTTTGCAAGTCCTGGTGTTCGCTTTGCCTTGGAGATTGCACAGGATTTAGATGTTGGTATAAATGGTATAAGGCATTATATATTAGATCCAAACCCTTATTTTTCATTGTCTGTGAAGAATCGTAAAGACGGAACTCTTATTCCACAATTGATATTGGAAAAGTCACTAGATAGGGAGGGACAAGGAGAACACAATTTAATTCTTACTGCAGTTGATGGTGGGGAACCTACTAGATCAGGATCCTGTCAAATAACAATAATTGTATTAGATATTAATGATAATCCACCAGTGTTTAATAGGACAGCTTATAAAGTCAATGTGAAGGAGAATATACATTTAAATACAGTCATTCTAACAATCAACGCAACTGATTTGGATGAAGGCACAAATGGTGAAATTGAATATTATTTTGATGACCACACATCTGACTCTGCAAAGAAATTATTTGGCTTAAATACACAGACTGGTGAAATTTCTGTCATAGGAATAATTGATTTTGAAGAAGCTAATTTTTATGAACTGTCTATTACAGCTGTAGATAAAGGATCACCTAAACTAGAAGGTTCCTGTCTTATCACTGTAGAAATAGAAGATGAAAATGATAATGCCCCAGAGATTACCTTTACCTCGAGGATAAATAACATACCAGAAAATGTTCCAGTAGGTACTGTGGTTGGATATGTGGCTGTGAGAGACAAAGATTCTGGAAAGAATGGAGATGTACAACTTGAAGTGTCCCCAAACCTTCCATTCAAAATATTGTCCATTAAAAATCGCTTTTCACTCATCACAGATGGATTCCTGGATAGAGAAAGAAAGTCCCAATATGTTATTGAACTCACAGCTTCTGATTTAGGAATGCCTGTACTGCATTCTCAGACTAGAATATTAGTCAGTGTTTCTGATATTAATGATAACCCTCCATCATTTTCTCAACCTATATACAATGTTTTCGTTAAAGAAAACAATGATCCCGGTATTTTTCTTAGTTCAGTGTCAGCTTTTGATTTAGATGAGGGAGTTAACTCAGAGCTTATTTACTCTGTTGTTGAAAGCCAAGTAGATAGTTATTTTGTCTCTTCCTATGTTTATATTAACCCCAGTAATGGTAATATGTATGCTCAATGTTCCTTTGACTATGAGCATATTCAGGTTTTGCAAATAACAGTACGAGTTGAAGACTCTGGATCTCCAAAATTATTTTCTAATACATCTGTATTTATTTTTATTTTGGATACAAATGACAACTACCCTGTGATATTTAATCGAGGGGTCTCTGGGGATTTTATATTTCAAGAGAAAATACCAAAAGCAGCAACTGTTGGTTTTTTGGCCACAAAATTATCAGCTATTGATAAGGACTCAGGACATAATGCATGGTTAATATTTAGTCTTGTTGAGCCTGCCAATTCCTCTTTGTTTCAAATATCTCCTTATACTGGAGAAATCAGAACTATCCGAGGATTCCAAGAAAGTGATAATACTGAACAACAGCTTCTGATTTTAGTCAGTGATCATGGAGATCCACCATTGTCAACTACAGTAACGGTACTTTTAAATATAGCAGATGATTTGTTAACCGAAAGCCATAAATCTCAGGATGTTATTACAAATTCCAAACCCCAATCTGATTTAACATTGTATCTAATTATTTCACTAGTGGCTATTAGTTTAGTTTCTATTATCACTTTCATCATATTGGTTGTTAAATGTTTGCGAAAAGAAGATTACAACAGTTCTAGCTGTTGTTCTCTAAACAGACAACAATCCAAACAGTATTCAGAGCAGTATCAGCCAACATTATTCTTGAACACAGATGGAACCTTAAAATATATGGAAGTAAGGATGGTACCAGCAGAACCTCAAAGACAATGCTACCAAACTTGTATAAATCCAGAGAATCCTAATTCCTCTTTCATGAATCCACCAGACAACCCACAGTTACAAGATATGGTAAACAATACTGAGCCTTCATCAGATACAAGCTGGATAAATGATTTAAACCAGGTGAGGTCTATTACATTATTCCTAACTCTACCAATTTTTATCATTTGTTACAAAATAAAATGTCATACGTATGGTTTAAGTGTAATATTTGTTTGCTTGCCTTAAATTGTATCTATATTGATAATTTATGTAGAGAATTAATTCCCTTTTATAAAGTGTTTATGTACATTTATTTTGGGCAGCACTATTGCAAATGGTAGGCTCTATATATCTAAACTACATATTATTGAGACCTGAGTTACATTACAACCATCATGAGCAAATGTTGAGGAATTAATATTTACTAACTTGACTAATGCTGTTGTTTAAATTACTATTTTTTTGAAAGTTCATATAATGCTTTATTTTAAAATATTTTCAAAACATTCTGACAAGTTTTGTGTTTGATTGGTTGCACATTTATGTTTTTATTTCATAAAACATGTTCTGCTTGGATATAATGCAGACGTTTTTCAAATGTTTCATCTGAAATCAATTAACTATGTATTCAAATACTGCAAACTTCACAACCTGAACATTACTCATGTTTCACAGAATTTGGTACTAATGATATGGTAGATTTATTGTTCTAAATGCTAAAAATCCTAGCCTTGTGCATATTAGGATGAAAAATATAAAAAATGACAATTACAGAACGTGTGTGTGTGTATATATATATATATATATATATATCTCAAATTAAATCTACCATACTATACTTTGTGGTACAGTGTAAGTGTATTAAATTATTCATAAATGTTGAAAGGTGTATGGGTATTCTATATATTTATTATTTCTGAATGTAAGATAATATGTAACAGTAATTCTTGATTTATTATACTGTTGCATTGCAAATAGACATCTTTATCTAGTTGAAATTTGAAGTTCACTAAGTTATAAACTAATTGTGGTTGATGGACTACTCCTGTTAGAATTATTTTTCTCTATTTTAACTTATTTTAACCAATTAAATTATGTTTAATATATGTATGTGTGCATGTGTACTGAATAATATGTATTTCAAACATTTTATTGTTCACTAAAAATATATGTATATTATATGCATATAGATGTTTAATCTCATCATTATTTTATTGTTTTCTAGCCCCTGACCCTTCTCTCTATACATCCAGATTTAAGTAAAATAATGGTATAAATATAGTAAACGGCACACAATAGGAGTGCACTTACAAAAAATATAATACTCCTTGTTTGTGTCAAAAATCTTCCAACATGTAAAAATATGTAAAATGAAAAAAACATTATACACCATATATTGCAAATCAAATGTGATAACCTTGTATAAGACAAAGCAAACACATGAATAAAATTGCTATAAGCTATAAAAAAAAAAAACACAATCCAAGGTGTTCTGGTGCCACTAGCCACTTACAGGAAAGAGCCCAGACTTGGCTATAACATACATGCACATTATCAAGGCTTGGAGTCTCTTTATCGTAATCCTCCTCAGCGTCCTTTTTCCTGCACTTTCACTACCCACTCCATGTAAGCCATGTTAAATATCTAATATATATATATATATATATATTTTTTTATTTATTTTTTTTTATTTATTTTTTTACTGCTCCTCCTGTTTTTTCTTCAACTGGTTATTTTTTTCCACTTCACTTTTGAGCCAAATGGCAGGAAAATGTTCCTACCAGTGTACTGCAAAATATAAAAATATGACATTATGTATATGTTTTGCAGCACACTGATTGGTCCATTTTAATGCATTTTTGTTTTTTTTCTGAAATCTTATTAAAGTGATCTAAACAGTGACAGCTCTCTTACGAATAAATTACACCCATTTTTGCAGAAATTTCCATGCTAAAAAACTGCCAAAGTTCTAGTGTCTGGAGAATTCTGGCACTTTTCTTTAATGAAAATGGCCCAAAAAAATAATTAACAAGTGGATTGCGTTGACATACAAAATTGTGCATATTCAAAAATGACCTCTGACAGTCTCCTACCACAGATCCTAGCTCGTGTCTGTTGTATAATTCTTCTCTCACCACCAATACTTCAAATTGGTATCATTTTGAGAGAAATCCACTCTGCATTGTGTATTAATAGTGAATGTAATATCCCTGTGTCACCACTTCCAAGAACTAACATATATCTTTATCCCCTTGTCCAGATAAATATATGACTAGCACTACTAAGGTATTCTACCTAATATTACAAATAAACAGCCAACACCATAGTTCTTACTAGAGAGAAATCTTTACTTAGAATCTGCCCAGTTAAATATTACAGAAGAAGAATGTTACAGAGTTATAATATTACACAGTTACAATACATTCATAAAACTCTCACATTCCTTCTATCTTATAATATCTGCTACATTGTGTATGTGCTGTGAGATGTTGTGTGCAGCGTGTGTGTCTTACCAACCTAGTCTAATGTGATGTCAGTATCTTCTATATATAAAGGAATTTGTTCCCATGTTGTAAATAGCCAATTCTTCAGCTCAACTGATATGTAAATGTGATTTACTTTCCCAAGGCCCAAGGTGTTGTCTATCTTGTTATTTTATTTACGTGTGAACACTCCCGGCCATTCCCTTGCCTCTACCCTACAGTATGTTTTCTCAAATAGAGACTCTTTTGAAGACTAGTTGATATGTAAATGTGATTTACTTTCCCAAGGATGTAGCTGTGCCTTTCAGGTGCTGTATCTTTCCAACTATCTAAACAGAAACTCCTGTTGAAGATAATTCCTGATCCCCCATACACACAGACCTAATCAAGCACATATTAAATATATATATATATATATATATATATAATCTTAATCTCTTCCCCAACATTGTCTATCTAGCGTGAGTCAATCACACTGATGGTGTTGCTATGGCAATTAAAAAGACCATACAGTGTTATTATAGACTTAAATTCAAGTCACAAAATCACAAACAATATAACAGGGATGATATAATTGGAGGCAGGCATGATGTCCCTGCAGATGTCCATAGTTTTTGGCATATGTCTAGTGGCTGTTAGTATAGTTAGTAGGGACTACTTTGCCTGATGGTAAAGCCTGAGGATTGCAAAAAGTTGACAAAATGCATGGTGCTGCCATTAACATTGGTCCAATCCTAGCATTTGTCACATCACAAATGACGGCTATAGGATTCAGGCTCCATCTGACATAGACCTCATTATTGTACTCTTGTGCATGTGTGAGAGTAGTGTGCTAAAATGGCTCCTGGCAACTGAAGCACCAAGTGCTAAAGAAGATCTGCAGGACTTATCCACAGACCTCCAGAAATGACACATCCACTTTAATTACTGCTTTTTACCAACAAGTTTGGAAACAAGTAATAGGTCTCTGTGTTATTTCTTATTCATAATTAGCTTAGGCCTTCTCAGTTTGAATTTAGAGTAGGAGATTGTGGAACAGGAACAGCTAACAAGTTTTCACAAAGGGCAATTCCCTTTTGCTTAAGACAGATTGAGGTGGATGAAGTTTAATTATAATTTTTTTTGTTTGCAGTACACTTACAACATTCAGGATGTATGAAGTCTGATAAATTATGTTACCATGAGTTTACCATGCATCATGAACGTCTAATAGCCTAGGGTATACATTTAATGTAACCAAATCAATTACAAAAAGATATAGATGAGCAAACTGATTTTAGAAGACAATGCTTAATCCATTTTCTGTATTAAATAAATACTGAGAGCCTACATCTCCACTAAAATCAGGACCATGTTTTATTTTCTGTAATGTATAAACATATACAGTATATTTTCTAAACTATAGTAATAATAATAACAGTTTAAAAGGCACATTATAAGTTTTTTTTTTATTTTCTCATTCAACGTCATCAACCTAACAGGGATATTGAAAACAGATTGAGCAATTTTCAATATGATAATTAAAATCTTTGATTAGGAAGGTTTAATATATATTTTTTTAATGTTTTAATTTGTTTCAAGCCTTGGTAAATGACATTAACAAGACTGGCCAGCAGAGGGCAACCCTGTCATCCAATCATTTCATTAGTTTCACCAGTAGATCTGTTCATGTCATCCCTCCTCTCTCCTCCCCACAGCTAACTGATTCACCCTCCCATCTTTTTCCCTGACACACAAAGAAGAAATCCCATTCCAATAATAAGCATGCGGACATTTTGATTGTTTGGATGGCATTTTTTAAGTAAAAAAATATGAATGTGTGAACAACAAACATGCTGGATTACTAAAGGACTGCATAGCATCATATTTCAAGAAAAAGGATTAAAGATATGGACTTCCTAAGATTTTTACTGGCTTGGAAATGGCAAGTAACGTGTATATATTTCATTTTTAGCTGTGGCTGGGTCACTGGGCAGCTTCGTTATTCTATTGTGGAGGAGTCAGAGTTAGGGACATTAGTAGGAAATATAGCCCGAGATTTGGGGCTAAAGCCTGCTGAAATATCTCAATTCAGACTGAATTTAGGCTCTATAGAAAGCAAAAAATATTTTTCTTTAAATAGGGCAAGTGGAGAATTGACTGTAAATGACAGAATTGATAGAGAAGGTTTATGTGGATACAGTGCTACGTGTATATTGTATTTAGAATTGGAAACTGAAAATCCTTTGGTGCTGGTGCATCTGGAAATTGAGATTCTTGATATTAATGACAATTCCCCTTTTTTCTCAAGCTATAATCATAGTGTTGAAATCACAGAGCTGGTAACAAGCCCCGGTGCACGGTTTGCTTTAGAGATTGCACAGGATTTTGATGTTGGCATAAATGGTATTAAGCAGTACACGTTAAATCCAAATCCATATTTTTCTTTGTCTGTGAAGAATCGCAAAGATGGAACTCTCATTCCACAGCTGATATTGGAGAAGGCTTTAGACAGGGAGGAAAAAGCAGAACATAAGCTTGTTCTCACTGCTATTGATGGTGGAGAGCCAACAAGATCAGGGTCCTGTCAAATAACAATAACAGTATTAGATATTAATGATAATCCACCAGTGTTTAACCAGTCAACCTATAAAATCATTCTGAAGGAAAATGCCCCTTTAAAGACGGTAATAATAATTCTTACGGCAACTGATCTTGATGAGGGCACAAATGGAGAAATTGAATACTCATTTGATCACCATACATCTGATTCTGCCAGAAAAGCATTTGATCTGAATGCAGTTACTGGTGAAATATATGTTACGGGAATTGTGGACTTTGAAGAATTTAATTTTTATGAGTTTTCTGTAAGGGCAGTAAATAAAGGATTGCCTAGATTGGAAGGTAATTGTATAATCCAGATTGATGTAGAAGATGCTAATGATAATACCCCAGAGATTACATTTAGCTCAATAAAGAGTGATATACCAGAAAATGCTCCACGTGGAACAATTGTTGGATTTATCAGTGTAAGGGACAAAGATTCTGGAAAGAATGGAGAAGTACAACTAGATGTATCCTCACATTTACCATTTAAAATTAAACCTTATAAAAATTATTTCTCCTTGGTTACAGATGGGGATTTGGACAGAGAAAAAATATCTCAATATAATATTGCATTTGTTGCTTATGATTTAGGCATGCCATCCCTGAAATCACAAGGTGAGGTTGTACTAAGCATATCAGATATTAATGATAACCCCCCCGTATTTCCCCAATCTGTGTACAATGTTTTCATTAGAGAAAACAATGACCCAGGTGCTTTTTTAAGGACCATGTCAGCATCTGATTTAGATGAAGGAATTAATGCAGAACTGATTTACTCTGTCGTTGAAAGCCAAATAGATAGTCATCAAGTCTCTTCTTTTGTTTATATTAATCCCAGTAATGGTAATATATATGCTCAGCGTTCTTTTGACTATGAGCAGATTCAAGTTTTACAAATTACTGTTAGAGTAGAAGATTCTGGATCTCCAAAATTATATTCTAATGCTTCCATATTTATTTTTATACTGGATGCAAATGACAACTACCCCATTGTCATAAATCAAGAAAGCTCACAAAATCTGATTCTTTCAGAGAAAATACCAAAATCTGCATCTGCTGGTTATTTAGTAACAAAACTATCTGCTGTGGATAAAGACTCAGGCCACAATGCTTGGTTAATTTATAGTCTTATGGAACCTGCCAATTCCTCTTTATTTCAAGTTTTTACCTACACTGGAGAAATCAGGACTATTCAAGGTGTCCAGGAAATTGATAATACAGAACAACAGCTTGTCGTTTCAATCAAAGACCATGGAGATCCACCCTTGTCAACTACAGTCACAGTACTTTTAAATATAGGAGATGATGCTGCAATAGAAAGCCATAAATCACAAGATTTGTTTGTGAATTCCAGTTCCTCATCAGATTTGACATTGTACCTAATTATATCACTAGTGGCCATCAGTTTGGTTTCAGTTATTACATTCATTATTTTACTTATGAGATGTTTAAGAAATGAGGACAGTTATAATAGTTCCTGCTGTTTTTCCCTAAGTCAGTCACAATCCAAGCATTATTCAGAGAAATATCAACCAACACTTTACCTAAACACAGATGGAACATTAAAATATATGGAAGTGAGGATGGTTCCATCAGAACCTCAAGGACAATGTTACCAAACATGTTTACCTCTTGCTACAGATGAACCAAATTTTACTTGCTCTAAGCCTGTAGATGTTTCCCAATTAAATTATATTGTTGATGATCACGTCGCTGAGTCAACTGCAAACACAGGCTGGTTAAAAGACACAAACCAGGTTAGTTAATATTGTTTTCTATCTCTGATTACATTACTGAAATATTTTTCATATAAAATATACTTGCTGAAATTTCCATGCTGGTGTTTGATATGCTTGTATGATTTCTGTTAACTACAGTGTGGTGCTCGGAAATAGTATACTGTGAGCCCAGTGGGATTCGTAAATGGTGTTTTGCTGCTTTACATTATTTTGCTCAAGCGAACATTAATATTGATATTTATTATGATATATATGTATTGCCTCTAGAGGGAGAAAGAGAGAAGTTAGTTAAAATATGTAAAATTATATCAGAAAGTCTTTAAGGAAAGCAAATAGTTGTCAGCCTATAATAATCTATACATGTATTTCTAAAACATTATTAATCACCCATAATAGTGGTGACAATACTTTGGTATCTAACTTTTATCCAATATCATTTACCCTATCATTATAAGAAATCTTGGAAAAATGCATTCACACACAACTATGTATTAACAACATTAAAACTATCTAACCCCTGATTAATGAGGCTTTCACTCTCCTAAAAGACCCACTTAAAATTTTGCAATGACATCCACACTGGCATGGAACAAGGAGACCTAATTGGAGCCTTTTCCTTGATTTTGCCAAGGCCTTTGACACAGTTGACCATGGCATTCTATTGCAAAAACTTTCAAATTTAGATATTGGTGATTATCCACTAACCTTGTTTGAATCATATGTATCGGATCTACTGCAATATGTGTTTATTTCTGACAGCGCCTACCACCCTCTTCCAGCCACATGTTGTGTTCCCCAAGGCTCCATACTCAGCCCCCTACTATTCACTTTATTTATAAATGATCTTCCTAAAGTCTGCAATGCCTCAACTGTACACATGTATGCAGATGACCCCATAAATTACGCTAGCAAACAAAATCTACCACAGTTTAAGGCTGTACTCCAAGACCAATTCACAGAGCTAAAAAACGTGGATCACAGATCATTGTGACAGTTTTGTCAATATGATCTTTGGAACAGTACCTAAATTAAATAAATTACAAAATTCCCATACATGCATCAGAACAAAATCAAACAGTAGACTGACCGTTGTACATTCAAATATCTAGGTATGTTGCTAGATCCTCATTTATCATTAGGCCTCCACACTCTCATCAAACCCTTATCCAAAACTATGCCCTATACAGAAACAAACCCTGCCTAAGCCCCAAAGTAAGGAAACAGATTTAAAACAAACGCTAATGTCAGTCATTGAATATGGGGATCTAGTGTATGCACCTGCGCCAAAAATAAAATAACCTCATGGACACTGTCAAATCTTCCTCCAGTATAAAATCCTTCAAGAGTTCTCTGTCAACATACATCGATACAGAATGCAACTGTAATCGTGGTTGATTATATTTCTTACCTGTTCTGTGTTAAATTTATATATTTGTATTTTAATATTATTTTGTATTTTGATTATTATAATGTACCCTATTGTAACAATGGAATGTTTGTGGACCCAGGAAATATTTGAACATATGAGAAATCTCAATGTATCCTTCCTGGTAAAATAGTTAATAAATAAATACATTTCCTCACTGAAAAAGTGATGTTTAATGTACCTTATTCAAAACTGACTTACATTCTCAAATAGACTAATTAAGTGTTTGATTAGATTTAAAAAAAAAATACAATAGTGCAATTGTTTGATTGCTTGTTATTCATTCTATCATTATTTAAATTAAAATTCCAAGTCTCCAGTAAGATTATTTTGAAGACTGCACAATTATAGCTATTACTTTAGTTCTGCGTGTTAATTGTTGCATATTTCATAGTTATGCTTTAGGAGGCTAGTACACAGTACTGGAGACCGTATCTTCAGAAGGATATTGATACCTTAGAGAGGGTTCAGAGAAGGGCTACTAAAGGGGTTCATGGATTGTGGTATAAAAGTTACCAGGAAAGGTTAAAGGATCTTAACATGTATAGCTTGGAGGAAAGACGAGACAGGGGGGATATGATAGAAACATTTAAATACATAAAGGGAATCAACACAGTAAAGGAGGAGACTATATTTAAAAGAAGAAAAACTACCACAACAAGAGAACATAGTCTTAAATTAGAGAGACAAAGGTTTAAAAATAATATTTGGAAGTATTACTTTACTGAGAGGGTAGTGGATGCATGGAATAGCCTTCCAGCTGAAGTGGTAGAGGTTAACACAGTAAAGGAGTTTAAGCATGCATGGGATAGGCATAAGGCTATCCTAACTATAAGATAAGGCCAGGGACTAATGAAAGTATTTAGAAAATTGGGCAGACTAGATGGACCGAATGGTTCTTATCTGCCGTCACATTCTATGTTTCTATGTTTCTAGTAAACTCTTCAAATCATGTGTTCAAAACCGCACCCAGTAGAGTAGAATCACTCATTGCCAGATACAAATGAGCAGTCCTGTCACATTAATTTAAATGAATGGTTTATTTCTGCTTATGTTGATAACTTAAATAAGAGCAAACTATATGTGGAAGTAATTAAACATATTGTATTTTTATAGTTGACACCTTCTTTTAATGGGTCAGTAATAAATGTCTATTGTCTGGGAGAGTAAACTATTTAAATATTAGTCTCTTCCTTACATTTCAATCATAGAATCATTATAGACATCTATACGGACAATTGAATGACAGAGTAAAACAGGAGAACCCTCCTGCATACACTTTGGTTACTGTGGATACTCCTACAGCCAGCACTTGTTGTTCTTCCTAGAGTGTAGGAATGGATTGACTGATGTCACTCTATTCATGATGATATGCTGGCAATTAAGCCTGTTTCAGTATCATGGGGAGGAATTTCCAGTTTTTTTTATTTTGAAAAATCTATTTCAAGGTTATTACATTTATTGTTTTTGAAATAATTATTGTGGATAAATCTGACATCAATATATACATACGAATGTATATCTACAATTACATTTTACCTTGCGGCACACATATTCAAATTTAATCAATTTGCCGGAATAGTCCTAACTTTAAGTTATTTGTCATATAATTTTATGGCTTTCATACGTTGCCTGTGTAAACTTGTATTTCTCAACAACATTTTTATATGTACCTATAGCAGCCTTTTCACTCAATCCTTAGACATAATTATACTTACATAACTGTAGTTTTGAAATTCTAGTTATGTCACAGGCCATTTTTTCTGTGACCTCTTGATTGTTCTTATTTTCCCCATCCAGTGTTGCAATTTTACGTGAAGTACATGACTTTTTGAAATATCTGTAAGTTGGATTGACACTAAATACATAATTTCCCAATAGACTTACACTGCCTGTCTTATTTAAAGCTTGGTATTTATTACAAATACCCATCTTAGTATTTTAGGTGTATCAAACCAGCTATTTAAAAAGCCCCATTATATTATGAGTAAATAACTAAGGTGGCTCATTTATTCAATTAGAAAAACATGCTTCATAGTAGTAACATACATAGTAGGATACAGAACCCCCACAATTTGGCAGATAATGTTCTTTCCCAAAAATGCTGCTCAGTAGTAAATAATGCCTTATTAATAGCCCTTATTTGTTCATTCCATGTCACAGTTCAATAATTTTGAATGTGTTTTGCTGAAGGAAAAGTATCAACAAGTGTATACTGAGTAATCCTTTTTATTGCATGCAAATATTCTCCTTGCTTACGCAACAGTAAATCCAATCTAACAGTAAAATATTTAAATCTTTAGTACATTGCAGTAATTATAATCATAATAATAATATATGAAAACATGTTTATTTTTTACATAGGAACATAGAAACATAGAATGTGACGGCAGATAAGAACCATTCGGCCCATCTAGTCTGCCCAATTTTCTAAATAATAGAAATTTTTCAATAGTTTATATAGTGCTTAATAATCTTATAGTGACATATATTTCCAAACTCAGAAAATACATTTGCAGACTATTCAAAGAAAATTAAAAACAGTATGTACTTATGTACTTACATGATTGTATGTAATCGCTTTAATACTATGGGCCAGCAGAGGGCGAACTTGTCATCCAATCATTTCTGTAGCTACATAGTTGGATCTGTTTAAGCCATACCTCCTCTCTCTCCTCCCCTTTGGCTTAGTGAATCACCCTCCCATCTTTATTCTGACACAAAGAAGAGCTGCTAGTCTGTTGAAACCCTTTTGGACTTTTTGCTTCCTTGGATATGATTTTTTCTCATATTAAAAGAGGAATTTATAATATATGAATGTGTGGAATTATAAAGGGACTATATGACATCACTGATGAAGGAAAGAATTTAAGATATGGACTTCCAAAGATCATTATTGGCTTGGAAATGGCAAGTAGTATGTATAATTTTCCTTTGTAGCTGGGGCTGGGTCTCTGGGCAGCTTCATTATTCTATTGTGGAAGAGGCAGAACCAGGGACGCTAGTAGGAAATGTAGCTCAGGATCTGGGGCTTAAACTTGCAGACATCTCTCAACGCAGACTAAATTTGGGATCTGGAGAAGACACAAAATATTTTTCTTTAAATAAAGCAAATGGATTATTGAATGTAAATGGAAGGATTGATAGAGAAATTCTGTGTGCATCCATTGCTGTATGCCTTTTACAGTTAGAATTGGTAACTGAAAATCCTTTGGAGCTATTCAAACTGGAAATAGAAATTATTGATATAAACGATAATTCTCCAAGTTTCTCAATAAATGAACATATTATTGAAATTACAGAAATATTTACAAGTCCAGGTGCTCGATTTGCTTTAGAAATAGCACAGGATTTAGATGTGGGAGTGAATAGTATAAGCCAGTATATTTTAAATCCAAATCCCTTTTTTTCTTTATCTCTGAAGACTCGTAAAGATGGGACTCTCATTCCTCAGCTTGTACTGGAGAAAACCTTAGACAGGGAGGAAAGAGGAGAACATATATTAATACTCACTGCTGTTGATGGTGGGCAACCAACTAGATCAGGATCTTGTCAAATAACTGTAAAGGTTTTAGATATTAATGATAATGCACCAGTATTTGAGGAGTTAGTTTATAAAACCCATTTGAAAGAAAATGTCCCTTTAAGGTCAATTTTAATTAAACTCAATGCTACTGATCTTGATGATGGAATGAATGGTGACATTGAATACTCTTTTGATCATCATACTTCTGATACGGCAAGAAATCAGTTTGATTTGAATGCACAGACCGGTGAAATTTATGTTAAAGGAAATGTGGATTTTGAAGATGTGAATTTTTATGAATTATCAGTTAGAGCAGTTGATAAAGGAACACCCAAACTAGAATCAAGCTGTCTTGTACAGGTGGAAATAGAAGATGTAAATGATAATTCTCCAGAAATTTCCTTTAGTTCCATGCTAAATGCTATAGCAGAAAATGTGCCCCTGGGAACGGTTATTGGTTTTATCAATGTGAAAGACAAAGATTCTGGAAGGAATGGAGATGTACAACTCGATGTTTTGCCCAACTTACCCTTCAAAGTTCGACCCTTTAAAAATCATTTTTCATTAGTGACAGATGGGTATCTAGATAGGGAATCAATTTCCCAATACAAAATTGAACTTACTGCTTCTGATTTGGGAACACCTGCTCTGCAAACTCATGCTACGGTTGTGCTAAATGTTTCAGATATTAATGATAATCCACCAGTGTTTTCCCAATCTATGTACAATATATTTGTTAAAGAAAATAATGACCCAGGTACTTTTCTAGCCACAGTGCAAGCTTCTGATTTAGATGAAGGGATTAATGCAGAGCTGATTTACTCCATAATGGAAAGCCAGATAGGCGGTTCATCCCTCTCTTCTTTCGTTTATATCAATCCCAGTAATGGAAATATACATGCTCAACGTTCCTTTGACTATGAAGACATCCAAGTTTTACAATTCACTGCTCGTGTAGAAGACTCTGGTTCTCCAATGTTATATTCTAATGCCTCAATATTTATTTTTATAATGGATGCAAATGACAACTACCCTGACATTTTAAATCAAGACCACTCCAAAAATCTAAATTATCAGGAGAAAATTTCTAAATCTGCATCTACGGGCTATTTGGCAACAAAACTATCTGCAATGGACAAGGACTCAGGACACAATGCATGGCTGTTTTTTAGTATTATTGAACCTAGCAATTCCTCTTTATTTAAAATATCTTCTTACACAGGAGAAATCAGAATGCTTAGAGGATTTCAGGAAACTGATAGCACAGTACAACACCTTATCATTTCAGTCAGAGACCACGGAGATCCACCTTTGTCAACTACAGTCACAATACATTTAATTATAGCAGATGATATTGTAACTGAAAGCCATAAATCACTGGATGCATTTGAGAAATCTAACCCCCAGTCAGATTTAACATTGTACCTAATTGTTTCTCTAGTGGCTATAAGCTTGGTTTCCATCATCACATTTTTAATATTGGTTGTGAGATGTTTAAAAAAAGAAGACAATTATAACAGCTGTGACTGTTGCTCTCTAAACAGATCACAATCCCAGCTTTATACTGACCAGTATAAGCCAACACTTTACCTAAACACAGACGGAACCTTAAAATACATGGAAGTGAGAATGGTCCCCTCAGACTCTCAAGGGCAATGTTACCAAACATATTTGCCTCCAGTTAAAGGAACCCATGATTTCACTTCAATGATGCCTGTAGATTTCACCCAGTTTAAAGACACAGTTAATGACAATGCATTATCTATTAATACAGCATGTTCAAAAGACACAAACCAAGTAAGTTCTTTTTTTTTTTGTACCGTATGCCTTACTTTATCACTGTATCATTTTTGGCCTAGGTTCATTTTTTGCATTAATTTTATATTTTGCAAGTAACATTAGCTTATTATTTTAATTAACTTTTTTATTTACTTTTAAATTAAAGAGCACATTTGTGTTTATTAGTAATGCTTTGTAGTTAACATGTTTTTTTAACTCTGTTTACACATAGTTTTAGATCAAGTTAAGAGTTCTGTCTTTAATGATACCATGGATATAGTGAATGCAACATTGCATACAGTATAATTGTTATATAAAATAATTATAATTTAAACTTCAGAGTGCAAAGTTTTCTGAAATGTAACATCAAGGAGGCTGGTGTACACCATAATTTTGCCTTTTTTTGCTAACTATATTCCTTCATCGGGTGTTGAATTGAAGGAATGTGTGTCAACTCTTCAGAAACAGATATATTTAAATTGCTTAAATCCTTTTTGCAGGACTATTTGTCTTTTATATTGAATAGATTTTTTGTTTATTTTGCACATAATATATATATATATATATATATATGTTGTAATAACTATTACTACTGTATTGATATAGTACTAGTCTGCTATAATAATCTGAAGCTTTGTATCATTTCACTTTTCTATTATAATTCCATTGCATTTGAAGCAGTGACTACATTGTCATAGTGTTTTACATCACCAAACCATGTGCAATCATTGCATTCTGAGCCAGCCTTGATTGTGCAAAGCATGCACTCACAAATAGTTTTTTCATCGCACAGTGAAATGTGCCCATTGAAGATAGGGCAAGAGAAGCAGTTTACAGTTAGATGAAATGCTAGCTGCAGTAAAATGCAATTATCTGTCTGTCTGTCTGTCTGTCTGGCTAGCTATCAAGCTATTTTAAAAATCATACATACTGTTTAATTTATTTTTAATTTTCACTTCTTCCATATAGAAGACATTATTTGAAATTAGCCACCAGAGGGCAATAGAGAGTACTAAATCAAGAAGGAATGAACTAAAAACCCAAGCAAAAGCTTTATTTCTTATGGTGAAATAGTGGAATGCTTAGCTAGGCATATACAAAAATGTAATGTAATTTTTTTGTAAAATAGGTTGTTAATGGGTAAGAAATATTTTTCCCAAAGAAAAGCTTGTTTGGTTTGCTGTTCAAGAGATCAAACAAAGTGTAAATATTTACATCTAGTCTTTTGTATCTATGTGTTTAATTTTAGAGCTAAATGTCATAGCAGATTTTTAGGTTCATATCAATGTTTTTATTCCTTTAGCTTCCTTTAACTCTAACTGATTGCTAGCTTAGTCAATGAACTCCAGATTGTCAGAGGTTGTGTACCATATCATGCATATTGATTAAACTGATTATATTTACTGTATCTAAAGCCTAACACCTAAAAATGATCGGGGTTATTTACTACAGTGAGAATTCAATGTGAATTTCAAATAGGTAAAAATTTCTGAATCTGAAACTGGAAACATTCTCTAAGTCAGATGTGCTTACAGTATGGCTACTTTGACCTTAAACATGAAATGCACTTTAAATTCACTTTGTATTCTCACTTTAGTGAAGAACTCTGTATGCATTGGCAGCAAAGAAATTGGAGCGGGTTTATTCACCAAAAAGCAGGTTTTTGGTAACGTGAAACGTAAGCAAAAACAAAGGGACTTGGTGAAATGTAACCACTTAGTTGAAAAATGTAAATATGATCACGGTGATCTCACCATATGGTGACTATTAACTTTAAGTTTTAACCAAAATAAAATAAAATGATTTCAGATGTTTCACCTGGAATTTGTTGAAGCCACTCCCCTAACTTAGGGGTCACAGCCCTGTGTGCTCCCATCAACACTTTTCACATTCTTTCTAGCTCTTCTTTCAGTAATTGGTATATGTCCATCTTCTCATGTTTCTTCTTCTTGATGTTATAGCCACTTGGTATTGCCCCATCCACTACTACTGCAGTCCTCTGTTTCTTGTCTGTCACCACAATGTCAGATTGGTTGCCCAGCACTTGTTTGCCTGTCTGGATCTGAAAGTCCCACAGGATCTTAGCCCTGTCATTCTCAGCTACTCTTTGTGGTATCTCCCATCTGGACTTAAGCAGATCCAGCCCATATTCTGTACAGATGTTTCAGTACACAATCCCAGAAACTTGGTTTTGCCTCTCAGTGTATGCTGTTCCTGCTAACATATTGCACGCGGCACCTATGTGTTCGATTGTCTCTGAGGCCTCTTTGCACAATCTGCACCTTGGGTCTTGCCTGGTGTGGTAGACCCCCACTTCTATTGATCTGCTGTTTAGTGCCTGTTCCTGTGCTGCTAGAACTCATGCCTCAGTGATGTCTTTTAGTCCTGCCTTTTCTAACCACTGGTAGGATTTTGTAATGTGAGCCACATACACTATATGCCAGTGATACACCCCATGTAGAGATTTGACTTGCCACAGGACCCCCTCTTTTTCTGCATCCTATCTGTTGTTGGCATTCTCTTAGCAGTTCATTTTTGGGAGCCATCTTTGTGATGTAATTGTGGATGCTCTGTGTTTCATCCAGGATTGTGGCCTTGGCACTCATCAGGCACCTACTCCTTCATTCCGACTGGTGTACAGTCTCTGGGTGCTGGATTTTGGGTGGAATATATACATATATATATATATATATATATATATATATATATATATATATATATATATTAGCTGTTTATATATATATAGTCAAAGGGTTATACTATTTGTTTCTAGATAGTTTATACAATATGCTTTGCTATAGCTGTATATGACAAACTTGTAGCCTTCTCATGAAAACAGATGTTTTCACTATGGAAAGAATATACTATGTGTCTCAAACTGTCATTTACGAACTATAGTGATTTAAGTGGGTTAATGATATTCTATAAAAAAATGATTTTTTTTATTGCAATTCTGGAGCATCCAATAAGAATAGATAATATTATATGACTATAGCTATGAGTACAACATAGATTCTATGAGAAAAACACGTCATCAAAATGAATTTATAATACTGCCATGGAGCACATTATAAATTAGTAAGGCTACAAAGACTGCAAAATAGTGTTATTCATATGTTATAAGAATGGAAATCATAAAGTTGTAAAGAAAGTGAACGAATGACATTTTATATGGTGAGGGGTAGTTTTAAGGGGGTTATATGAATGTGGAGCAGGCAATAATATAACAGGGATAGGAAGAGATGACATGAATGAAAATGGGCCAGTAAAGGGCTGTGTTATAAAATGGCTAGGATTTTATTTGTGCCTTTAGAAGTGTGTGAAAGGATGAGGTAGCAAGGAACTGTTTGGATTTGAGGAGGGGGTTTATAGCAGTAGTAATGGGTTATAAGGAAAAATGAATACAACCATGAAATAATATATGATATGGGTGCTGCATCTCTCTGGTGTAATGCCACCTACCAGAAAATAGATGCAAAAGGACTAAAATCTATTGTCACAGTTTAATTATGAGTTAGCATAGTAGGATAGCAAATGGTTGACACGTGTACAGTTGTAATGTTATACATATTATTCTTTAAAATAAGTTGTATTGTAGAGACAATAAAGCCATTTTAAAGCCTGCAATAAATATTTTCTAAACTACAGTATTTAAATATTATGAACTACGCATGAAATTTAAGCATTATTTTATTACTCATTAACACATAATTTATTGAAAAATAAATTATATTGCTATAAATATATTTTATGATATTATACAAATAAATAAGCTGCATGGATAAGTATTTACATTTTAGAAGCTAACAGACTGATGGCAGAATTAACACAGTGGACATGCATGTTTCTTTTACAAATAGATTGTGTTTAATTTCTAGATTTTCCAGGTCTACAAGCTAAAATGGTATCATTTAATTTAACTGTTATAACACAATTGGCCTGGAGAGGGCGAACCTGACTTCCAATCATTTCTGTAGCTAAAGCTGTGGATCTCTCACATTATCCCTCCTCTCTCTCCTCCCCCTGGCTTGCTAAATCAACATCCTATCTTCCCTCTTACACACAAAGAAGAGCTGCTGTTCCAATGAAAATCCTGCGGACATATTGTTGGATTTTTATTCATATTAAAGGATGAATTTATGATCTTCAAACGTGTGGGATTATAAAGGTACTTTATGACAACACATATGAAGGACAGAATTTAAGATATGGACTTCCGAAGATCTTTACTGGCTTGGAAATGGCAAGTAGTTTGTATGTTTTTCCTTTGTAGTTTGGGCTGGGGCTCTGGGCAGCTACATTATTCAATTTTGGAGGAGTCAGAGCCGGGAACACTGGTAGGAAATGTAGCTCAGGATCTGGGGATAAAGTCAGCTGACATTTCCCAACGCAGCTTGAATTTGGGATCTGGAGAAGACAAAGCATATTTTTCTCTAAATAAAGCAAATGGAGCATTAACTGTGAATGAAAGGATTGATCGAGAAAACCTATGTGGATTCAGACTTAAATGCGTGTTGCGTATTAAGGTGGTTATTGAAAATCCTCTGGAGTTATTTAATTTGGAAATAGAGATTTTGGATATAAATGATAATTCTCCCATTTTTCTAAATAGCAATCGTAAATTTGAAATTACAGAAGTGTTTACAAGTCCAGGTGCTTCATTTCCTTTAGAGATTGCACAGGATTTAGATGTTGGTGTGAATGGTATTAGTCAGTATATGTTAAATCCAAATCCATATTTTTCTTTGTCTGTGAAGAATCGTAAAGATGGGACTCTTATTCCGCAACTTATATTAGAGAAGACCTTGGACAGGGAAGAAAAGGGAGAACATAAACTCATTCTCACTGTTGTCGATGGTGGAGAACCAATGAAAACAGGATTCTGCCACATATTAATAAAAGTATTAGATATTAATGATAATTCACCAGTGTTTGATCAGTCAAATTATAAAACCAGTATAAAGGAAAATATTGCTTTAAAGACAGTAATTCTAACCCTTAATGCAACTGATTTGGATGAAGGCACAAATGGTGACATTGAATACTCTTTTGATGACCACACATCTGATTCTGCAAGGAAAATATTTGACTTGGATGCACAGACTGGTGCCATTTATATTAAAGGAATTGTTGATTATGAAGAGCAACAATTTTATGAATTATCTGTGAGAGCAGCAGACAAAGGATCTCCCAAGTTAGAAGGGAGCTGTCTGATTCAAGTGGAAATAGAAGATGTTAATGATAACTCCCCAGAAATTACCTTTGCCTCCATGATAACTGAAATAGCAGAGAATGTGCCACTGGGAACTGTTGTTGGATTTGTGAGTGTGACAGACAAGGATTCTGGTAGGAATGGAGAGGTACATATAAATGTGTCCCCAGATTTGCCATTCAAAATTAAATCATTTAAAAATCATTTCTCACTGGTAACAGATGGTTATCTAGATAGAGAACAATTATCTCAATATATTATTGAGATTAATGCTTCTGATTTAGGGATCCCTGCTCTGCATACACGCACCTCAATACTACTGCATGTTTCAGACATTAATGATAATTCTCCTATTTTTTCCCAATCTCTGTACAATGTTTTCGTTAATGAAAACAATGACCCTGGTACTTTTCTTTCTGCTGTGTCAGCATCTGATATAGATGAAGGAATTAATGCAGAGCTTATTTACTCTATTGTTGAAAGCTCCATAGAAGGTTCTTCGGTTTCTTCTTACATTTACATTAACCCCAGTAATGGTAATATATATGCTCAACGTTCCTTTGACTATGAGCAGACTCAGGTTTTACAAATCACTATTAAAGTGGAAGATTCTGGATCTCCAAAATTGTTCTCCAATGCTTCCATACATGTATTTATACTGGATGCCAATGACAACTATCCACATGTAATTAATCAAGATATCTCTGGAGATGTTGTATTTCAAGAGAAAATTCCAAAATCAGCTACTGCTGGTTATTTAGCCACAAAAATATCTGCTGTGGATAAAGACTCTGGTCATAATGCTTGGTTACAGTTTAGTCTTCTTGAACCTGCTAATTCCTCTTTATTTCAAATATCTCCTTTTACTGGAGAAATCAGAACAGTTCGGAATTTCCATGAGGTTGATAATACAGAGCAACAACTTGTGATTTTAATAAGGGACCATGGCGATCCACCCTTGTCATCTACAGTCATTGTACTGTTAAATATAGCAGACAATGCCTTTATTGAAAATCACAAAATTCAGGATTCACCTCCCAATTCCAAACCTCCATCAGATTTGACTTTGTACCTAATTGTTTCTTTAGTGGCCATCAGCTTGGTTTCCATTCTCACATTTATAATATTGCTTGTGAGGTGTTTAAGAAAGGAAGACAGTTACAACAGTTCTAGCTGCTGCTCGCTTAGCAGACCACAATCCAAGCTTTATATGGAACAATATAAGCCCACACTTTACCTAAACACAGACGGAACCCTAAAATACATGGAAGTGAGGATGGTTCCACCAGAAGCTCAAGGACAATGTTACCAAACCTGCCTTCCCTTAGCAACAGACAATTCAGAGTTCACGTTCATGAAATCTCAAAATATTCCTAATTTAGAGCCTGACTCATCCAACTGGTTAGATGACTCAACTCAGGTGAGACTATTACACATGTTTTCTTATTTGTTATATTTTCAGTTAGAAACGGTTTCATTTCATAGGTATAAATGCAATATTGCTTTACAGATATATTGTCAACACATTTTATAGGTGTTATGTGCTAGGCCATGAACACATTACAGGGAGGGGGTAATGTTTAGTGAAAGTGTAGTGTAGGAGTTTACATTAAGTACAGTTTACTATGTTAAGTTGGTATAATGGTTAAGAGTAGGACTTTAATTTAAGGGCAGTGCTGCATGAGATTATTAGGAGTTACAGCACTGACAGCAGCTATTTCTGCTGCTGTCATTAAAATTGTAACAGGTGCCACTTGGAAATGTATATATCTTCCTGAGAATAGGATCCTCAGCCTGCACCAAGTTGAATGTGCATTAAAATGGGGAATAGCTGTGCAGATGAGGTCACCACCCATGCAGTATGTAAACCTCCCAACATTGAGAGGCATGTACCATTGCAGTGTTAAGCGACCTTTTACTGGAGTCAAGGAGCTTAAGAGTGAAAATATCCATATAATAATCCTTTTCTACTCAAATGTACAATTGCTACTATGAATTAGGCATGTGTCATTCTACAGGCACTCAATAAATCTTTAAGGCAGGAGGGAGCTATGAGGATTTTCTGATCTGTAGGCTACCGACCTGGCACCTCATGTCACCACTTTGAACCCTATGAGTGCATATTTATATATCTGTTTCTAACAGTGTTCATATTTTTAATACATTTCTACCAGATAGCACCCTGTCTCTGCAGTGTACATCACAGAATCCAGCACAGACTTGATAAACTGCAAATACTCTGTGGTCACTACGGATACATATCCTGGCATAGATTGTATCATTTTACCAATTGTGTATCGGGTTTTATTACATTGAAGGTTATTAGACCAATACTATATCATTTCCAGCTTTACCAGTATTCCTTCTTACTCATACCATAGTAGGCAATCGTTCTGGGATCCATCTAGCTGATACAGCTTCACTACTTATGATTTATTTATTTATTTACCATTTATTTATTAATTATTTATTTTTATTGTTTAGGTTCTATTCATTTGAACTTTAACTTGTGCAATAGGCATCTAGTTTTTCAGATTCTTTGTCTATCTAGCGGTATCACTACTTAGTAGATCTAAGTTAAAGGAACACTATAGTCACCTAAATTACTTTAGCTAAATAAAACAGTTTTAGTGTATAGATCATTCCCCTGCAATTTCTCTGTTCAGTTCACTGTCATTTAGGAGTTAAATCACTTTGTTTCTGTTTATGCAGCCCTAGCCACACCTCCCCTGGCTATGATTGACAGAGCCTGCATGAAAAAAAATCTGGTTTCACTTTCAAACAGATGTAATTTACCTTAAATAATTGTATCTCAATCTCTAAATTGAGCTTTAATCACATCCAGGAGGCTCTTGCAGGGTCTAGCAAGCTATTAACATAGCAGGGGATAAGAAAATCTTAATTAAACAGAACTTGCAATAAAGAAAGCCTAAATAGGGCTCTTTACAGGAAGTGTTTATGGAAGGCTGTGCAAGTCACATGCAGGGAGGTGTGACTAGGGTTCATAAACAAAGGGATGTAACTCCTAAATGGCAGAGGATTGAGCAGTGAGGCTGCAGGGGCATGTTCAATACACCAAAACTGCTTCATTAAGCTAAAGTTGTTCAGGTGATTATAGTGTCCCTTTAACCAGGTCTATGTATATTTTTTGAAATTATTCTCAACATCAAGCCTACTGTTTGAATTATATTCCTTTATTCCTATTTTACTATTTCCACTTACTCCTGATCACCCTATTGTTTTTTTCCAGTAGAAATTTTGATTTTTATTTACTCAATAAATCTGTAGCCATTCATATTTTGACATGTGAGTTTAGAACATATAATAAAAGTGAGTTATAAGACTGTCCAGTATGGGCTTGTTAAAGAGTATGGTGATCCTAGACATGTGAGTAGTTGCTACAGCCCTGAAATGCCGTGCCATGACATTTCTGACCAGCAGTTCTTGCGCTAATATTGCTTCCATGGGTTAGTTTGGAAATCAATCAGTTGTGAATGTTGCACTGAGCACATGCAGTTCTTATGCATTTTTCACAACTGTTGTCAATGGTCTTGTTTTTGGGCTCATGTGGCCTACCAGCGATGCCTGTAGAAGAGCAGCATTGTAACAATATAAAGTTTGCATCCTCTGATAGTAACATGTAGCTGTTCTCCTGCAGTTGTTTGTGAACTGAAATCATACAGTTGATTTTATACACTTTTAGCAATTGCTGAAATATTCCAATCCACTAAATAAAATGGTTCTTTGTATACCTATGGCTACACACTGTACATATACTGCACAGGCATATATTTTATCAAGCCAGAAAGGGAAATAAATATGTAAATGTATCTGTTCTATCAAAATTTAATAAATACAGAGCAAACTAGATAACAGTGAGCAATGTTGATCTTCAATTGCAAAGACTAATAAGATGCTGCCATGCATAAAAACGTTATTGAACCCACCTTGAATATGCAGTGCTAAACTTGACACTAGTCTTGCAAAACTAGCGCATTGCAGAAATGGGCTATAGAATTAATAAGGGGGGTGGAAAAAATTATTTGTAAATACAGGGTGCATGTGTTTTGCTTAAAAAAAAAAAAAAACAGGTGCCTAGGGAGTATAATGGCACTATATGAATATAATTTACAGAAATAACAGAAAAGATATGGAATTCTCAGCTCAAAGAGATTGTCTTATTAGATTCTATAAATATGTATTTATTTAAAGCATGGATGTCACTTTTAACGAATAGAATATTGAAGGATGTAAGTAATATGCAAGGAGAAATACAATTTGCCATTATGGAGTCAAGATGGAATGTTACCCTTTTTGTGATATGGGTAACTATCACTTCAAATAGTTGTTGTTTTTCAACCTAGTTTGCTATGTAACTATAACTATATAACTATGTATATCTAAATAACATTTCTTATTTTAACAAAAGAAATCCATAGATGCTGAATTAATATATTAAAGGACTACACCAATGAAAAACAGTGTTCTAAGAAAACACTGGTTTCGGTTTGAGTAACCCTGCCTATACTGGTCAATTTTCTTTCAAACCTTATGTGACAAACTCCCCTTTTCAAGTGAGTTTGCCACAAGCTCCTGGAGGAGCCTGCTTGCCAGCCTCCTGCCCACAGACTATGGGCCCTGCAGGGAAACCTGTAAAAGACTACCAAACTTGACCAACTGTTGGCACTGAACTGTTCTGAGCATGGGGCCATGCTTGCGGTCGGTCAAAACTATAACTTCCAGGAAATTCCTTAACCCCTGAACTGATCTGGATTATTTTTGGATATGTTGTTCACTCAGATCAGGGCTATCAGGGGATGTGGGGATATGTTGGATTCTGGGGTACTGTCTGAACTTTGTAAAAATTTGTTTTTTCTGCCTGGAGATAATTGAGTTACTTTCAGGACTTTACTCAATTATCTCCTAAGCAGAGGGGAGGGATTGTGTGCTGTACATGGGCGTGTCACAGCCTGTATGTTTGTTCTGATTGGGTTATGTCATTTGTGTTCCTGTGCCCCATAAGGTCCAGGGGGTATTTCTCTGGTCTGGAAAATTGTATAAAAGGCCAGTGTGTCCCATTAAACTAGAGATTCCTGCTTACACTCCAAAACTGTGTGTCATCCAGTTATTGGAGGAAAAGAAGAATTGCTCCTTTGTCTGCTGTTCCAGCTTGCAGGAGATTCAACGGGGAAAGTCTTTGTAAGGACTAGAGCTAATTCCCCCATTCGGTTCCAGAGTTCCCAGGAAGGAGTGTTGTCCAGTGGCTGGAGGTGTCAGAGCTAATTTTCCCTCCGAATTCATGAAGGAGGTGGTGGTTTGAGTGCCCCAGTCAAGCTACGGTGACTGAGGGCAAGAAGTGCTTCGGTTTGTACCCTGTTCCAGTGCCAGGTGATCCTTTACACCTTAAATAAAAATAAAGCTAAAAAACCTGCCTAGAACTTGCATAGAACTTACCTCAGCCTGATGTCACTCCCATTCGCTGCCAGGGGAGGAATGGAGGGGTACAACTGGGAGGACATGGGCAGCACAGATAGCAAGACTGTGCCACCACTGGCTATCAGACACCAGCATGCTGAGCATGCTGTCTTGAAACACCAAATATGCATAGAATTGATATTAACCAACCCTGAAATATTGTTCTAGACTTTTGTTGGTTATTATGTATTCTGTACGCATACTCAACACCCACTTTTTACCCACAAAACTTTTTATGTGAGTTCCTTTAAATGTTGTTTTCTAATATACTTATAAAATATGTATATATTGGTTACGGTGCATCTATTTTTAAAAATCAAAAGTAATACTCTCAATATCGATGGAAATATAGTGATAGAAGAACTATCTGTTGTATTCTGTTTTAAAATAATACATTTACCTATTGTATTATGCATTTATAAAATGTATTCATAATAATGTATACACTGTATACATTCTAATGCTGTCCTCATACAAGTTAATAAAAAAACAACAATTTAAAATAATACAAAACATGAGCAACAGTTATAGCTACAGCTAATTAGTATTTCATAATATCTAAACTAAAGGTATAATACATAAACACTATACAATTACATTATATAATGAGAATCATTTCGGCTTATAATTATTAATATATATCTGTAAATACATTCTTGATCTGATGCTCCAGAACATAATGTTTAAGCATTTTGTATTAATTAAAGTTAACAATATTAACCAGCAGAGGGCAGCATATAATCCATTCATTTATTTTTTTTAGCAGCAAAAGTAGATCTGCACATAGAAACATAGAAACATAGAATGTGACGGCAGATAAGAACCATTCGGCCCATCTAGTCTGCCCAATTTTCTAAATACTTTCATTAGTCCCTAGTCTTATCTTATAGTTAGGTTAGCCTTATGCCTATCCCACGCATGCTTAAACTCCTTTACTGTGTTAACCTCTACCACTTCAGCTGGAAGGCTATTCCATGCATCCACTACCCTCTCAGTAAAGTAATACTTCCTGATATTATTTTAAACCTTTGTCCCTCTAATTTAAGACTATGTCCACTTGTTGTGGTAGTTTTTCTTCTTTTAAATATAGTCTCCTCCTTTACTGTGTTGATTCCCTTTATATATTTAAATGTTTCTATCATATCCCCCCTGTCTCGTCTTTCCTCCAAGCTATACATGTTAAGATCCTTTAACCTTTCCTGGTAAGTTTTATCCCGCAATCCATGAACCAGTTTAGTAGCCCTTCTCTGGACCCTCTCTAAGGTATCAATATCCTTCTGAAGATACGGTCTCCAGTACTGTGTACAATACTCCAAGTGAGGTCTCACCAGTGTTCTGTACAATGGCATGAGCACTTCCCTCTTTCTACTGCTAATACCTCTCCCTATACAACCAAGCATTCTGCTAGCATTTCCTGCTGCTCTATTACATTGTCTGCCTACCTTTAAGTCATCAGAAATAATCACCCCTAAATCCCTTTCCTCATATGTTGAGGTTAGGACTCTATCAAATATTCTGTACTCTGCCCTTGGGTTTTTACGTCCAAGATGCATTATCTTACACTTATCCACATTAAATGTCAGTTGCCACAATTCTGACCATTTTTCTAGTTTACCTAAATCATTTGCCATTTGGCTTATCCCTCCTGGAACATCAACCCTGTTACATATCTTAGTATCATCAGCAAAAAACATGATATACATCCACTCTCATAACATAAACAGGCAAAGTGATAGTTACACTGTAATATATACATATTTTATTTTCAATTTGAAGACTGAATCAAAATGTTTTTTAAATATATAATTTATTCTCGTCACTTGCTTAAACTATTAATGTTTTAATCAATAGTTATTACAATATTGGCCAGTAGAGGGCAAACCTGTCAACCAATCATTTCTGTAGCTATTGCAGTGGATCTGTTCAGATCATCCCTCCTCCTACTCCTCCCTCTGGTTTACTGAATCAGCCTTCCATCTTTCCTCTAACACACAAAGAAGAGCTGCTGTTTGGAAGAAGATTGCGTGGAGGATTTTAATGGACTTTAAAAAAAAAATTTGGAGTATATGATCTGCAAACGTGTGGGATTATCATAAATGGACTACATAACAACACATACAAAGGAACATTTTTAAGATATGGACTTCAGAAGATCATTTCTGGCTTGGAAATGGCAAGTAGTGTGTATGTTTCTCCTTTGTAGCTGGGGCTATGTCTCTGGGCAGCTTTATTATTCTATTCTGGAGGAGTCTGATCCAGGGACATTAGTTGGAAACATTGCTCAGGATCTAAGCCTGAAACCTGCAGACATCTCTCAACGAAAATTAAATTTAAGGTTTGAGGAAAACAAACAATATTTTATTTTGAATAAAGCAAATGGAGCTTTGTCAGTAAATGAAAAGATTGATAGAGAAAGCCTCTGTGGATCTATTTTACATTGTGTGTTGCATATAAAGGTAGTTACTGAAAATCCGTTGGAGCTAACCAATTTAGAAATAGAGATCTTGGATATAAATGATAATTCTCCTACTTTTCTAACTAGTGATCGTATTTTTGAAATTACAGAGCTTTTAGCCAGCCCCGGTGTTAATTTTGCTTTAGAGATTGCACAGGATTTAGATGTTGGTGTAAATGGTATTAAGCAGTATACAATAAATCCAAATCCATATTTTTCTTTGTCTGTGAAGAATCGTAAAGATGGAACTCTCATTCCTCAGTTGATATTAGAGAAGGTTTTAGACAGAGAGGAAAAGAGAGAGCATACAATAATTCTCACTGCTTTTGATGGCGGGGAACCAGTTAGATCAGGTTCCTGTCAAATTACAGTAAGAGTGTTAGATATTAATGATAATCCTCCAGTGTTTAGTAAAAGAACTTACAGGATCAATTTGATGGAAAATGTCCCAATACAGACAATTATACTAACCCTTAATGCAACCGATTTGGATGAGGGCACAAATGGTGAAATCGAATATTCCTTTGATGATCACACATCTGATTCTGCAAAAAAATTATTTGGTTTGGATGCACAGACAGGAGAAATCTATGTTAAAGGAATTGTTGATTATGAAGAGCAACATTTTCATGAATTATCTGTGAGAGCAGCAGACAAAGGATCTCCCAAGCTGGAAGGGAGCTGTCTGATTCAATTGGAAATAGAAGATGTTAATGATAACTCCCCAGAAATTACCTTTGCCTCCATGATAACTGAAATAGCAGAGAATGCTCCACTAGGAACTGTTATTGGATTTGTGAGTGTGAGAGACAGAGATTCTGAAAGGAATGGAGAGGTACATATGAATGTGTCCCCAGATTTGCCATTCAAAATTAAATCATTTCAAAATCACTTTTCACTGGTAACAGATAGTTATCTAGATAGAGAACAAGTGTCTCAATATATTATTGAGCTTAATGCGTCTGATTTAGGGAACCCCACTTTGCATACACAGACCTCAATACTACTGCATGTTTCAGACATTAATGATAATTCTCCAAAATTTTCCCAATCAATCTACAATGTTTTCGTTAAAGAGAACAATGATCCTGGTTCCTTTCTAACTGCTGTATCAGCATCTGATTTAGATGAAGGAATGAATGCAGAGCTTATTTACTCTGTTGTTGATAGCCCCATAGAAGGTTCCTCAGTCTCTTCTAATATTTACATTAACCCCAGTAATGGTAATATATATGCTCAGCGTTCCTTTGACTATGAGCAGACTCAGGTTTTACAAATCACTGTAAGAGTGGAAGATTCTGGATCTCCAAAATTGTTCTCCAATGCTTCCATACATATATTTATACTGGATGCCAATGACAACTATCCACAAGTAATTAATCAAGATGTCTCTGGAGATGTATTATTTCAAGAGAAAGTTCCAAAATCTGCAACTGTTGGTTATTTAGCTACAAAAATATCTGCTGTGGATAAAGATTCTGGTCACAATGCATGGTTACAGTTTAGTCTTCTTGAACCTGCTAATTCCTCTTTATTTCAAATATCTCCTTTTACTGGAGAAATCAGAACTGTTCGGAATTTCCATGAGGCTGATAATACAGAGCAGCAACTTGTGATTTTAGTAAGTGACCATGGAGATCCACCTTTGTCATCTACAGTCACTGTAATGTTAAATATAGCAGACAATGCCTTTATTGAAAACCACAAAATTCAGGATTCACCTCCTAATTCCAAACCACCATCAGATTTGACTTTGTACCTAATTGTTTCTTTAGTGGCCATTAGCTTGGTTTCCATTCTCACATTTATAATATTGCTTGTGAGGTGTTTAAGAAAGGAAGACAGTTATAACAGTTCTGGCTGTTGCTCACTCTGCAGACCACAATCCAAGCTTTACACAGAACAGTATAAGCCAACACTTTACCTCAACACAGACGGAACTTTGAAATACATGGAAGTGAGGATGGTTCCACCAGAAGCTCAAGGACAATGTTATCAAACCTGCCTTCCATTAGTACCAGACCAGCCAGATTTCACCTTCATGAAATCTCAGAATATTCCTCACTTGACGGATGAACCCAATACACCCTCGGAGGCAGGCTGGTTAAATAATCCAAGTCAGGTGAGACTGAGTTAAACATTAGTTTTATTATTATTTAGCCAGTTATGTTATCATTTTTAGCACATATTTAAATATGACTGAATAATATCTACAAATGTAATTTAGTTTGACAATGTTATATGGTTTGACTCTCTCTTTAAATACCCATACAATTTCTGTTTCTACTCCTTAAAACACTTGAGTGGGATATGAAATATTTACATGTGTAGAGATCGGATTTGTTTTTTAAAGAAGAACAAGAGTTAATGATCTCATGCCCACGTTTACAGTCTTTAGGCTTCTTAATATCTTAATACAATGTGCTAATTTTATATTTGTATTCTTTAATTAATTCATATGTTTTTTCAGCTTATTGAACTGGTTGTAACGTTGTCTCATAATTCAAATGCTTTCCAAAAAAAGCAAACAAAAAAACCTAGGGCTTTAAGCTTCTTTAGCTTCCTTAAAAAAATTGAAGTTCTAACTCAGCATTAGCTAAGTGGCTAAAATGTGTGAAGGGTATGTTCATGACATTCTCTAAACTTTAGTGTTAAAAAGTCAAGTAATATCATAGGACAGTTTTATAATGGAATGTTTGCCATTTAACATTAAACATATATTATCTACATTGATATAAACTGTGAATTTCACTATTTAAAATCCTGTTTTTCAGAAACAAATACATAGTTCAATCAGTATGAATAGTGTGGAAATGGAAGATTTAAAATAGTAATTTAGTGAAGACATCCCTGACCTTTTCTGATTGTTAGCAAGGCTGCAAATTCAGATTTCATCCTCCTTAAAGGGTTGTATGTACTTCTTTGGCTTGCAGTCCTCTCTATACTAACTTTTTTGTGGCCATGTTGTTCTGTTATTGGTGAATTCTCCACCTCATCATTCCCCAAATATTTCTTGTGCTACCATTTTTGCATGAACTTTAGTGAGGTTAGAAATTGATGCTGGATGATTTGGTCTGACTTGCAATCAGAGTTCCAATTTGTTCTTCAGTCATGACTATTTGGAAACAAAGTTCTTCTATACCAGTGGATTTTGTTTGGACCTTGCTCAGTACAAAACATGTCTCCTATGTCATTGATAGCTAATGCATTAACATATCTCTTTACTTTGGATAGGGTAAAAAGCCTAAATAATGTAAAAAAATCTTTGTGACATTATCACTACTATATTAAAGTTTTCAATTGGCACTATGCAGTCAGGATAGATATTGAAATGCAATTTCTAATTACAGGCTGTCATGCTAACTTACATTATGTTACCACAAGTTCTGATGGCCCACGTCTGCCGTAGCAAATCTGAGTCATTTTATAATGCCTGACATCATTGCATCAATTTGGAAGCAAACATACTTGCATCATTTGTGCATATGAACTGTTTGGTGTCACAGGAATGATGCTGACATTTAACACACTCTGTAAGGCTGTTTAAACCTATCTTGCACAGTGTGGCTTTCACCCGTAACAGAGTGTTAGAGTATTGACTGTTTTTGGCATATTTGATCCCAGCTAGTTTATTGATCACTCTCTACTCTGTACTCCTTGATTTGTCTTGTATGCTTGATTGTATTCCTTTCTGTCTTTTTAGACCTTGGGCTTGTTCTCTGTCTATTCTCTTATTCATGTTGTTATTATTCTGTATTCGTGTTAATCACATGCAATTCTAAGGACTGGTAAGAAGGACTTTTTATTCACTTAGGCCTCAATTTAATAAGCTTCCAAATAATTCAATACTGTTACAAAAGGTTTACAAAATATTTATCAACAAAAGTCTAAAGACTACAAGGATTTTTGTAGATAAATAATTTAGAAAGATTTTTGGAATGCTTTTGATTCATTTAGAAAGCTTATTAAATCAAGGCCTTAGTTAGCTCTGTATTTTAGGTTTTGTGGTACCATGACACAGGTATAATATTTTCATTATTCCACATCCAATAGCAGTGAACAATACAACATGCCACCTGATGCTTTGTATTGCACACTAGGAATTTTGACTTAGGGGTAGTTAACTCACTACCTTAAATATTTCCAATATTAATGTGATTTGCAGAAGCAATTTTTACCTCAATAGTAGGAGCTGAATTGGGAGATGTGCCATCTGCATGGTCTAGATTCTTTGTCATCTAGTTCTTTTCTGTGAGTGGTGCTGTTATTTCGTATTCTCTTTATAATAATAGTTCCTTTGGTTTCTTTTTCAAAATAACAATGCTTAGAATTGTCCAGCTCTAGCAAGGGAGAAGATGTGGGTTCTCACGTGTAACATGTTTTGAATCCCATGAAGGAACAATGGTTACATTTTGAGTTCTATTAATATTTGCATTATATAGCACCAACATATTCCACAGAGCTTTAGATTTGTAATGAGTGGGTAGAACAGAAAAAAAAAAAACAATAAACAACTATAACAAGTGTTAGCAAGAAACCAGAGTCTATTGAGGACCTTGATCGGTGAAGCTTACAATTTATAGGTGAGATATAAAGACACAAGAAAAATAACAATATAGGGTATGATGTCAACATATGAGCACATAGTAGAGGAAATAGTAGAGTTGGAAGGTGAAAGAGTGGAGTGGACTGAGGAATCATATTTATATATAAAAGAAAAAGAATCCTGCACTCCATATATTTCAAATACACTTGCCCGGTGCTTGTCAAGCAAACATGCAGAATGAATAATCCAGATAGCACTCCCAGGACTTTTTATAAAGTAAAATTTGGCTTTTAATGAGCTTTTAAAAGCTAAGTTACTTTATAAAAAGTTCTGGGAGTGCTATCTGGATTATTCATTATATATATATATGTATAGTTAATGTTTCACATCCTCAACTGTGCTCCTTCCTTTGTTTATATATATATATATATAAATAGATAGATCAATTAAATATATCAATGTTCAAATTTTAAGTCCGCATTTTCTCAAAACTGGGTTTTGGTGTTAGACACCAATGTATAAATTAATTAATGTAATGGAACAACTTTATATACTATATAATAAGTCATATAATAATAAACAAAGTGTAAGAAATTACTGATACATTGATAATGACATGGACTTTAAATTAATTGCTAATTGTCACCATAAAATGCCAGGTACAAAAATATTTTTCTTCTCTAAAACATTTTTTATTTTTTTTACATGAAGTTAACACTATTGACCAGAAGAGGGCAAACTTGTCACCCATGAACAGCAACATAAATAGATATGTTTATTATAGCTAGACACTATTTGTATTATAGCTAGACACTATTTATATTAAAAGAATAGAGAAGTAATAGTTACATTGCTAGACATACAAGTTTGCTCTGTAAAATAGATATGCAGTTAAAAATAATATATTTTATGTTATAATACATTTATCCCACTGCTTTACAATACACAGTGTGTATTGTAAATAGTTATAATACGATTGGCCAGGAGAGGGCGGACCAGTCATCCAATCATTGCTGTTGCTACAGTAGTGGATCTGTTTCTGTCATCCCTCCTTTCACTCCTCCCCATAGCTCGCTGAATCAGCCTCCTATTTCTCCACTTAACACAAAGAAGAGCTGCTGTTTGGATGAAAATCCTTTGGTGGATTGTACTGGATTGCTTTTTTCTATGTATTCAACGAAAAGAATATATGACCTATGAAGGTTTTGGATTAAAATAAAGGGATTACATGACACCACTTGTGCAGGAAAGAATTTAAAGATATGGACTTCCGAAGATCTTTATTGGCTTGGAATTGGCAAGTAGTGTGTATCTGTTTCCTTTGTAGCCGGGACTGGGTCTCTGGGCAGCTTCGTTATTCTATTCTGGAGGAGTCAGAACCAGGGACACTAGTAGGGAATATAGCTCAGGATCTGGGGATTAAAAAAGCAGATATTCTACAACGCAGACTGAATTTGGGATCTGGAGAAAAAAATAAATATTTTAATTTAAATAAAGCAAATGGAGCATTGTCAGTAAATGAGAGGATTGATAGAGAAAGTCTGTGTGAATCCATTTTAAGCTGTGTATTGGAGATAAATGTAGTTACTGAAAATCTTTTAGAACTATATAATTTAGAAATAGAGATCTTGGATATAAATGATAATTCACCCACTTTTTTAATAATTAATCGTATTTTTAAAATTACAGAGCTGGTAACAAGCCCTGGTGTTCGATTTCCTTTAGAGATTGCACAGGATTTAGATGTTGGTGTAAATGATATTAAACAATACACTTTAAATCCAAACCCTTATTTTTCTTTGTCTGTAAAGAATCGTAAAGATGGAACTCTCATCCCTCAGTTGATATTAGAGAAGATATTAGACAGGGAGGAAAAGAGAGAACATAAACTAGTTCTTACTGCTATCGATGGAGGGGAGCCAGTTAGATCAGGTTCCTGTCAAATAACAATAAAAGTACTAGATATTAATGATAATCCACCAGTGTTTGATCAGTCAATTTATAAAATCAGTTTGAAGGAAAATATCCCATTGAAGACAGCTATTATAAGTCTAAATGCCACTGATTTGGATGAAGGACCAAATGCTGATGTTGAATATTATTTTGATGATCACACATCTGATTCTGCAAGGAAATTATTTGACTTGAACACAAAGACTGGGGAAATCTATATTAATGGGATTGTGGATTTTGAGGAGAATTTTTTTTATGAATTATCTGTTAGAGCAGAAGACAAAGGATCTCCCAAGCTAGAGGGGAGCTGTCTAATCCAAGTGGAAATTGAAGATGTTAATGATAACTCCCCAGAAATTACCTTTGCCGCAATAATAACTGAAATAGCAGAGAATGCTCCACTGGGAACTGTTGTCGGATTTGTTAGTGTGACAGACAAGGATTCTGGTAGGAATGGAGAGGTACATATAAATGTATCTCCAAATTTACCATTCAAAATTAAACCCTTTCAAAACCGCTTTTCACTGGTCACTGATGGTTATCTAGATAGAGAAACATTGTCTCAATATATTATTGAGCTTGTTGCTTCTGATTTAGGGACTCCTGCTCTGCATACACACACCTCAATACTACTGCATGTTTCAGACGTTAATGATAATTCTCCTATATTTACCCAATCTATTTACAATGTTTTTGTTAAAGAAAACAATGATCCTGGTACTTTTCTCACTACTGTGTCAGCATCTGATATAGATGAAGGAATTAATGCAGAGCTTATTTACTCTATTGTTGAAAGCTCCATAGAAGGTTCTTCGGTTTCTTCTTACATTTACATTAACCCCAGTAATGGTAATATATATGCTCAACGTTCCTTTGACTATGAGCAAATTCAAGTTTTCCAAATCACCGTTAGAGTAGCAGATTCAGGATCTCCAAAATTACTTTCCAATGCTTCAATATGTATATTTATATTGGATGCCAATGACAACTATCCACAAGTAATTAATCAAGATATCTCTGGAGATGTGGTATTTCAAGAAAAAATTCCAAAATCAGCTACTGCTGGTTATTTGGCCACAAAAATATCTGCTGTGGATAAAGACTCTGGTCACAATGCTTGGTTACAGTTTAGTCTTCTTGAGCCTGCTAATTCCTCTTTATTTCAAATATCTCTTTTTACTGGAGAAGTCAGAACGGCTCGGAATTTCCATGAAACTGATAATACAGAGCAGCAACTAGTGATTTTAATAAGGGACCACGGAGATCCATCCTTGTCATCTACAGTCACTGTACTGTTAAATATAGCAGACAATGCCTTTATTGAAAACCACAAAAAACAGGATTCACCTTTAAGTTCCAAACCAACATCAGATTTAACCTTGTACCTAATTGTTTCTCTAGTGGCCATTAGCTTGGTTTCCATTGTCACATTTATAATATTGCTTGTGAGGTGTTTAAGAAAGGAAGACAGTTATAACAGTTCTAGCTGCTGCTCGCTCTGCAAACCACAATCCAAACTTTACACAGAACAGTATAAGCCAACACTTTACCTCAACACAGACGGAACTTTAAAATACATGGAAGTGAGGATGGTTCCACCAGAAGCTCAAGGACAATGTTATCAAACCTGCCTTCCATTAGTACCAGACCAGTCAGATTTCACCTTCATGAATTCTCAGAATATTCCCCATTTGAATGATGAACCCAATTCACAGCCTGAGACGGGCTGGTTAAATGATCCAAGTCAGGTGAGACTACAGTAAACATTTTTCATTGATTTATGTTAATATTATTCTATTTTAAAGAAAGAATAATGGTTAACGATATTGTGCCCATGTTTGATAAAATGCATTAGTGGTCTTTGGGCAATTTATTAATTTACTACGCTGCCTCACATATTGACAGTTAACTTTCTGTTGTCATTTTCCACAAATATGAAAAAAATGTCATGTAAAACATGTACAGGTCTTTACAGCAGTGTTGTTTGCAGTAATCTTAAAATATGCCCAAACGAACACTGTAGAAATATCAAAAAGGATACTTAAACCACTCAGTGTCTAAACATTTTATTAAACATAACAGTGACCTAAAATTTTGAAATTGTATAGGTATTAAAAAGTGTATAATTCCATGGAGATGAGGAAATATAAAAAATATTTGAGGTAAAACAGAAATGGAATGGGTATGTAATTTACAAACTCTAACCCCTTGCGGTCTAAATGCAGACTTTGATCTGTCTAACTTTTTATAAGTTTTTGAAACAGCAGTTTTATGTTCTCTTATCTCCATCTATTTTAATATTTTCTCCTTTAATATTTTCTCTTTGAATTACTATTTATTAATGTTTTCCCTGTATTCATGACAAATACATTCCCTGTATTGTAATTTATAATCTTACTCTTCAAACTTGTTATTTCCTCATTCCCTTCCCAATATAGGTTTGGTGATGTCTCTCCAAACCCCGGTCACATCTCGGCAAAGTCACCACATACTAACCCAAGGAACCACACTAATCTCATACCCATCTCATGTTCCTCTAAATCCTCCTTCAATACTGCCCTCTGGAATGCACACTCTGTTTGCAATATTACTGTCACATCCTGCTCTGTTCTGTGGAGATGTCAGGCCTTAGTTTCTGGTATCCAGTACTCTTTTTACAATTCTTGTTTAGTTTTTCTTGGTTTTTCTGGTTTTTTAGTCTATGTCTGGTTTTCTTTATTGCTGGGATTTCTGGGTTCATTCTTGTAATCCATCCCTGGGATTCCCAGTCTCCAGGTTTCCTTTAAATGTTTGTTTTATGTTACCACATCCGTTTGTTTTCCATCATTCCCTTTGTTTCAGAGTTCCTGCAGGCAGCTGCTCAAGGCTTCTGCCCTTTCTTGCAGGTAAGTGCTATATATGTCTTCTTTGGTTGTTTTAGCTAACATTAGGCAGTGTAGGACCTGCCAGATATGGGGTACATTGGCATTGTTGGCAGTCTTATGCAATGTATGATCATATAATGTGACTAAATCCCCATGATTTTCATATTTAGTGCTTAGTTATTTCTCCTCTTGTTTTGCCTATCTTATATTGTCTTGTTTTAGTTTGTATACCCAGTCCATGTACAGTCCTGTCCAGTCATGACCATGTTACGTTCATATTTCCCTCGTGTCTTGTGTACATGTTCTGGGTTTAGCTTCCTATCCTTCTCCGGTTCAGGGTTCTATTAGTTCTGTCTTGTTTTTCATGTTTGGTTCCTATCTCTAGTCTTGCCTTGTTTCTGTACTGGATACAAACCTACTGCAGAGCCTCCCTATTCAGCTCCTGGGAGGTCTGCTTATGTCCTGCTCCTAGTTCCTGGGATCCGCATAAGCTGAATAAGGATTCTGGTATGTGGCTGCACAAACGCTGGTGCTCAACACCAGGGGGCGTGCGGTTACCCTGCACCAGACCCTGCTAATCCACCTCCACACTGTGACTCCTACTCTGAACATCAGGCATACTGGGTCCTGGTCCTCGCACCGCTGCCCGAACAGTGTCTGGGTCCTTGGCACCGGACCGCCACCCTGACAATTCCACTGCTGTCCATGACCTCTTCATCTCTCGTTCAATAGATTTACTAGCCTTAACAGAAACATGGCTCTCCCCCTCTGACACTGCTACCCCTGCATCTTTGTCCTTTGGTGGTCTTCAACTTACCCACAACCCAAGAAACTCTCAATGTAAAGGTGGCGGTGTAGGGTTTCTCCTCTCCCCTCACTGCTCCTTTAAACCTCTTCCCATCCCCTTCACTCTCTTTCCCATCATTTGAAATACATTAAATTCACCTTTTCAAAACTTTCTCTGTTAACATTGCCGTTACTTATCGTCGACCTGGCTACCCTATTTCCTCTCTTCTAATATTCCATCCCTAATTCTAGGGGACTTCAGTATTCCTATCAACCCAAAATCCAAACTACTTTCAATGACTTCTTCCCTCGGGCTCTCACAGTGGGCTAATTCTCCCACCCATTTAGCCGGCAATACCCTTGACCTAATCTTCTCTTATGCATGTACAGTATCTAATATCTGCAACACTCAATTTCCTCTCTCTGATCACCAAATCTTATCATTTGCTCTCATGTACCCCCTCACCCAAAAACCTCAGCCTAACCCCCCTCAACTCAGGAGGAACCTTAATTCTCTTAATCTCAAGCAGCTGTCAGCTGATATTGATTCACAACTGCTATCCCTCTCCTGTCCTTCACTGGCCATCTCCGCATATAACACTACCCTCACCTCTGCCTTGAATGCTGCAGCACCACTCCAAACAAGCACTTCGAGGAGGGCACGCTCCAACCGTGGCATACTAAATCAACACTATAAGTGCAAAGATGCTCCCGTTGTGCTGAACGCTCCTGGAGGAAGTCTCGCACCCAGTCAGACTTTCTACATTATAGATTCATATTGTGTTCATACAGCCCACCATTGACCTCGCAAAACAGTCTTACTTTTACTCTCGTATTAGTTCATGCTCCCACAATCCCAGGCATCTCTTTGACACATTTAATTCTCTTCTTCGACCTGCTGTGGCCACCCCCCAAACTAACCTTACTACAGATAGCTTTGCATGTTACTTTACTGACAAGATTTAACAGCTAAGGAAAGAATTCTCCCTCCTTGCCGTTCTCTTTCTCAACCACACGTAGATCATGCCTTTCCTGCTCTTCTATTTTCCTCTCGCCCCACCACTTGCCCGCTCGATCCTGTCCCATCTCACCTTATCAGATCTCTCTCCACTTGTCTTGTGCCTTCATTAATGTACATCTTCAACTGCTCTCTCTCTTCTGACATTGTCCCTGCTGATCTTAAACATGCCACTGTAGTACCTATCCTGAAAAAAACATCTCTTGACCCGTCCTCCCCCTCTTACTACCGTCCTATATCCCTACTCCCTTTTTCCTCAAAGCTTCTGGAAAGACTTGTCTTTACCCATATGTCTCATTTCCTCAATTCCAACTCTCTCCTCGACCCTCTTCAATCTGGCTTCCACCCTCTCCACTCTACTGAGACTGTGCTTATCAAAGTTACTAACCACCTAATTGCAGCTAAATCCAAAGGCCACTACTCCATATTAATTCTTCTTGACCTCTCTGCTGTCTTTGACACTGTTGATCATGCTCACCTTCTTCAAACTCTTCAATTACTCTGTCTCTGTGACTCGTGGTTTTCATCTTATCTCTCCCAACGCTCATTCAGTTTCTCCTTTTCTAATGACACTTCCTCCCCTCGTCCTGTCTCGGTTGGAGTCTCCCAAGGCTCTGTACTTGGTCCCCTTCTATTTTCCCGTTATACTGCCTCTCTTGGCAAACTTACCACTTTTGGATTCCACTACCAACTGCACACTGATGACACCCAGATATCTCTCTCCTGCCGTCCTGCAATGTGTCACTGCTTGCCTTTCTTCCATCTCCGACTGGATGTCCTCCCGCTTTCTGAAACTCAATCTCTCTAAAACTGAGCTCTTTGTCTTTCCTCCTCCTCATACTGATCCTCCTCTTTCTCTCTCCTTTCAAGTTAGTGGTACCCACATAAGTCCATCCTTGCAAGCGCGCTGTCTTGGCATCATACTTGATTCTGGCCTCACCTTTGAGCCCCACATCCAGTATGTTGCCAAATCCTGTATATTCCATCTTAAAAACATAGCCCGCATGCGCCTCTTTCTTACGCAAGATGCAACCAAGGAGCTTGCCCATGCTCTACTAATTTCCTGCATGTAACCCTCTCCTGATTGGTCTTCCCAAAAACTGCACCACTAGAGTCCATAATGAACGCTGCTGCCAGACTGATTTTCCTCTCTAGTTGGTTCTCTCACACCTCACCCCTCTGTCAGGCCTTACATTTGCTTCCTGTATGCTATAGGAGTCAATCCTAGGTACTAATTCTCACCTATAAAGCACTGATATGGTATGTCCCTTCTCGGTCTCTCCACCCTGCCCATGACCACCTCCTGTTCATTGTTCGCACCCGTACTGCCAACTCATGCTTGCAGGATTCTCGCGGGCGGCTCCCTTCCTATGGAATAGCCTGCCTACCACCATGAGACTCTCCCCTAGTCTTGGATCTTTTAAGAAGTGCCTTAAAACCCATCTCTTTAGGAAAGCTTATGCCCTCCCAGACAAACCTCTACCTTACATACCTCTCTCTTGTTCTCTCCTAAAGGGCAGCACTCTACTCTCTCTCCTCCAGCTCTGCCTCACTCCCACCTTATTTGATTGCAAATTCCTGTCCTATTGTGTTTTACACCCCTCCTCCTATAGAATTCAAGCTCGTTTGAGCAGGGTCCTCTTCAACCTATCGTTCCTGTAAGTTTTTTATAACTGTCCTAGTTATAGTTAAATACCACCTCACATAATATTGTAATGCACTACGGAATCTGTTGACACTATATAAATGGCAATAATAATAATAATTATACTACTACTACTACTAATAATAATAATAATAATATGTGGCGATAACTCCCCCTGCCCTCCTTAATATAGCCTCCATCATTTGCGACTACTCTGTCTTCCAATCAATAGGATATCTTATTAAAATGACCTCCCCATTTTTGGCCACTTTTACTTTATTTTGCACTATATGACCTTCCCAAAATGTCCGCCGCCATTTGCCCTTTTCCCTTTAGGCACTTTCGATCTTCTTAATATGGCCACCAGTACTTGTGGCCAACTCTCCCCCTCCACTAAAGTTCTATCATTGCACATCCGACCTCCACAATATGGCTGACGACACTCCCAGCTAACCTCCTTTCTTTCCTGATGATCATCAGCATGTAGTGATTAATGGCATGTGCCTTTGTGTTGGCATGTGCACTGTCTACACATCCCATGTAGCATTGCGACTAATGATGCGTTCGCGTCATGTGATTAGTTTTCCACTACAATTTCCACTTGATTTAACCCTTGTTTTTAATATAATTTATGATATTTAGCCTCTGTATTATCCAAAGAATGTAATGCAATAACTTTTATTTACTTTTAATTAGTTTATAATAAGTCGAATTCCGATTAGTAAGTGCTAATTTTGGCGCCAATTTTAAATACAGTTATCCCTATATATGCCCCTATAGCCAGGTTGAATGTTCTTATTCCATTTGAAAAAGCCTGCAAAAGTGAAACGCATTATTGTGTATTTTAACTTATTAAAGGTTTTTGGTCACCTTTTTGAGCCAATCATCTTTGTTATATGCACTTTTAATTACTGGCATTTTTAAGTTCTATACGTCAAGTAATCCCAAGGTGGGGATAATACCACCAACGCTGAGTTCATAGAGCAGTTAGCCTGCTCTATCCTTGTAAGTATAATTTTACTTCCTTTTATTGTGGATTATTATTATTTAATTTTATTGAGAGCACTATCTGTTGCCTTTTTTATTCCCTTCCTGAGTGTGTGGATGTGCTGGACATTTGCTGCATATCCTTTAAAGTGGGGATTATACCGCTGTACGCCTCTTCTGCTAGAGCTGGCTAGAGCTCTTTTAAAAGTGAATGTTCCATTGCAATATTTTGCTTATATAAGACTGAATTCAACAAGCTACACTATCGTCTATCCCTGTTTCTTATCTTCTATATTATCTATGGACAAATCGAACTGAGGATAGTACATCCTATCAAGCACTGACTTTCATCCTTGGATAATAAGAATTGATACTGTGAGACTTTTTTTTCTCCCCACTTCTGTTTTGCAATAGGCCTATTTTTGCTTTTGTGCAAGATACAGTTGTATAATTAGATTTTACTACTGCTATTTACTTGTGGCGCAGCCCTTTCCTTTTCGCCTGTCTTTTCATTGTTCAACCAAATATATGTCCCCAACATACTTAATCACCTCAGCTTTTACATTGTCAAATATTTTATAACCCATAATTACTCATACAAAATATGTCCAAACGTCATTTGCTTTTTACTCTCTCTCTACATATTTCAGTTTATTGAAGTGGTTATGTTGCAAGGATACAGTCCTTTCTTCTTCACTATTCAAATGTTTTTAAAAACAGGGCTTTGAAGAGGAGCTTGTAACTCTGCCTAGAAATCCTGTCACTAAGAGAAGCAGGATTAAAAATGTGTGGCTCTCAGCATGTGTAATATGTTGCCAAGAGAGGGATTTGCAGTCACTGCACCCCATACTGTACAGATCATCATAGAGACAGGAATAGTTAACGGACTTGCAGGCATTCATTTTTAGGGAGCAGCACGTTCAAGTCCCTCTCACATCCAGGCTGATATACCAACTCACTGCTTTCAGTTGGCATGAAAGGTGGAAAATTAAATACCCGATTCACTGTGCTTCTAGGCAGAGTTATAAGACCCTCACTAAAACCCTATTTTTAAATAAAAACAACAGACCAGTGAGAACGCAGGGACAGTATTCTAGCACCATAACCACCTTAATAAGCTGAACTGATTATGCTGTCTAGAGTGTCCTTATCCTAACATTCTCATGGACACAGTTTAAATATTAACTATGTTTAATATGAAAGCTGAACTGTACACTTTGGTTACTAGATGTATCTTTATGTTTATGTATGGGCAAAACACCTAACACCTAACATAAGAGATATGCATGAATTACTGTTGAGCAATACTGTTGAACATGTAATGTAGCCAGAGATAACGTTTTGGTTTTTTTTAAGTGTTTTTATTACTTGGGTTTCTCAGATAATGTTACAGGCTTTAGGAGAAGCTTCTAACTCAGCATTAGCTAAGTGGCTAAGAATGCTTATGACATTCTTTAAACTTCAGTGTAACAGAAGCCAAATCATTTATTAGTGTAATATGTCTGCACTACAATAATGTGTGTTTGCCATAATGAGTGTTTGCCATTTAACAATAAGCCTATATTACCTAGAGTCCTCACTGATGTTAAATAGTGGCTTTCACTATTTAATAAATCATGTCTTTCAATAGAAAATATATAGTTCGAACAATATGTATAAAAAAAGAAGATGGTAAAATAGTAAATTAGTGGAGACATCTTTGGGGACATTTTGTTCTGTTATTGGTGATGTCTCTACCTCATCACTCACCAAATATTGCTTGTATTTAACCGTTTGGTTTCTAACCTATCTTTGCAAAATTCCAAATAAACATGAGAAATGAAAATCAAATTAGTTACCAAAGTGATGGTTCTTGTATTATAGAATTTTCATATGTCTGATAGTTCCTTATTTGTTGACGTAGTCTGATTATTATTTTTATCATTATTAGACGTTCATTTTGGATAATGTTTGTTTGCAGTTATAACAAGCTCTACTTCTTGGGAAGGCTTTATTTTAAGATGTTAAAACACCTCAGTAGGGATTTGCTACCATTTTTGCATGAGCTTTACTTAGGTTATAAATTAATGTTGGATGATTTGGCCATTGGCGCAATGAACTTTAATGCAAACCATTTAAGTTCTGTGAATCCATGTCATTTTATGAGGCTGAGAGTTCTTGCATTAAAATTGGTGCAGACATAACTGTGTTATTTATGCAACACCATTGTTTGGTGTTGCTGAAATAACACTGACCAATCACATGCTCTCTGGGGCTATTAAAACCCATCCTGCATAGCATACTGTACTTTGTCATGGTTTTCCCTTATGGTTATCCAAAAGCACAATATAGTACTGGTTGATTTTGGCATATTTGATCCAGGATAGTTTTTGACCTTTCTCCACCCTGTATTCCTTGATTTTGTTGTTTGTTTACTTGATTATGTGTCTTTCTGTCTGTCTATTCTTCTGACTATTCTTTTGACTTTTAATCACTTTGCTATTATTCTGCATTTACTCACCATGTATACCATTTCCGTCACATGTTTCTAATAATAATGTGCAGAAGCAGTATTTAACTCAATAGTAGGTGCAGCATCTGAAGACATGCCATTTTTTCTGTTCTATATTCTGTGGCATTTATAGTTCCTTTTCAAACAGCAATACTTATGTTTGTCAGCTCTAGCAGGGCAGAAATCTAACAAAATGGCTTGTTAGAAAGGTTGAATTAAATAAAGGAGTCACATAGAAAATCACTGAGCTCCTCAGCATTGATCATTTTACTGCTAATGTTTATTGATGGAGATTACATTAATCTGTGTGGTTCACAACACTATGCACACACAAAAATCATAACAGTTGTTGCAGAATTCAGCTGGCAATTAAACACCACATTGAAATATGATAATGTTCAAACGTCATAGAATAACTTTATATGCTACTGACAATCAATAAATTAATATATACTATATATAACTAGGGAATTTGTGATGTAATGGGAATGAAGTGGAACTTAAATTAATTAACAAGTGTTAACAAAATATAGTTACATTATATGTCTTCCAGCTCTTTTTACATGAAGTTAACACTATTGACCAGAAGAGGGCAAACTTGTCAACCACAGAAGTTGATCTGTGTATGATAGCTAGTCACTACTCATGATAATAAAATGAGAATATAATAGTATTATATAACTATAATAGTTATAGACATACATATTTCTCTGCACCATAAAATAATCAGTAAAGATTGTTTATTTTATTTTATAATTCATGTCACTTGCTTACAATACACAACCAGTGTGTGTTGGTTAATAGTTATAGCATGATTGGCCAGGAGAGGGCGGTCCTGTCATCCAATCATTGCTGTTGCTACAGTAGTGGATCTGCTTCAATCATCCCTCGTTTTACTCCTCCCCATGGCTCGCTGAATCAGCCTCCCATTTTTCCACTTACACACAAAGAAGAGCTGCTGCTTGGATGAAAATCCTTTGGTGGATTGTACTGAATTGCTTTTTTCTACGTATACAAAGTGATGAATATATGATCTATGAAGGTTTGGGATTAAAATAAAGGGATTACATGACACCACTTGTGCAGGAAAGAATTTAAAGATATGGACTTCCGAAGATCTTTATTGGCTTGGAATTGGCAAGTAGTGTGTATCTGTTTCCTTTGTAGCTGGGGCTGGGTCTCTGGGCAGCTTCGTTATTCTATTCTGGAGGAGTCAGAACCAGGAACACTAATTGGGAATATAGCTCAGGATCTGGGGATTAAAAAAGCAGATATTCTTCCACGCAGATTAAATTTTGGATTTGGAGGAAAAAATAAATACTTTATTTTAAACAAAGCAAATGGAGCATTGTCAGTAAATGAAAGGATTGATAGAGAAAGCCTGTGTGAATCCATTTTAAGATGTGCATTGCATTTAAAGGTAGCTACTGAAAATCCAGAAGAGATATATAATTTGGAAATAGAGATCTTGGATATAAATGATAATTCACCCACTTTTTTAATTACTGATAGTATTTTTGAAATTACAGAGCTGGTAACCATCCCTGGTGTTCGATTTCCTTTAGAGATTGCACAGGATTTAGATGTTGGTGTAAATGATATTAAACAATACACATTAAATCCAAACCCTTATTTTTCTTTGTCTGTGAAGAATCGTAAAGATGGAACTCTCATTCCTCAGTTGATATTAGAGAAGATATTAGATAGGGAGGAAAAGAGAGAACATAAACTAGTTCTTACTGCTATCGATGGAGGGGAGCCAGTTAGATCAGGTTCCTGTCAAATAACAATAAAAGTATTAGATATTAATGATAATGCACCAGTGTTTGATCAGTCAATTTATAAAATCAGTCTGAAGGAAAATATCCCTTTAAAGACCGTTATCCTAACTCTAAATGCCACTGATTTGGATGAAGGACCAAATGCTTATGTTGAATATTATTTTGATGGTCATACATCTGATTCTGCAAGAAAATTGTTTGACTTGGACACGAAGACTGGGACAATCTATAATACTGGGATTGTGGATTTTGAGGAGAATTTTTTTTATGAATTATCTGTCAGAGCAGCAGACAAAGGATCTCCCAAACTAGAGGGGAGCTGTCTAATCCAAGTGGAAATAGAAGATGTTAATGATAACTCCCCAGAAATTACATTTTCCTCCATAATAACTGAAATAGCAGAGAATGCTCCACTGGGAACTGTTGTTGGATTTGTTAGTGTGACAGACAAGGATTCTGGTAGGAATGGAGAGGTACATATAAATGTATCTCCAAATTTACCATTCAAAATTAAACCCTTTCAAAATCACTTTTCACTGGTCACCGATGGTTATCTAGATAGAGAAACATTGTCTCAATATATTATTGAGCTTGTTGCTTCTGATTTAGGGACTCCTGCTCTGCATACACACACCTCAATACTACTGCATGTTTCAGATATTAATGATAATTCTCCTATATTTTCCCAATCTATGTACAATGTTTTCGTTAAAGAAAACAATGACCCTGGTACTTTTCTCATTACTGTGTCAGCATCTGATATAGATGAAGGAATTAATGCAGAGCTTATTTACTCTATTGTTGAAAGCTCCATAGAAGGTTCTTCGGTTTCTTCTTACATTTACATTAACCCCAGTAATGGTAATATATATGCTCAACGTTCCTTTGACTATGAGCAAATTCAAGTTTTCCAAATCATTGTTAGAGTAGCAGATTCGGGATCCCTAAAATTATTTTCCAATGCTTCAATATGTATATTTATATTGGATGCCAATGACAACTATCCACAAGTAATTAATCAAGATATCTCTGGAGATGTGGTATTTCAAGAAAAAATTCCAAAATCAGCTACTGCTGGTTATTTGGCCACAAAAATATCTGCTGTGGATAAAGACTCTGGTCACAATGCTTGGTTACAGTTTAGTCTTCTTGAGCCTGCTAATTCCTCTTTATTTCAAATATCTCTTTTTACTGGAGAAGTCAGAACTGTTCGGAATTTCCATGAAACTGATAATACAGAGCAGCAACTTGTGATTTTAATAAGTGACCATGGAGATCCACCCTTGTCATCTACAGTCACTGTACTGTTAAATATAGCAGACAATGCCTTTATTGAAAACCACAAAACACAGGATTCACCTTTAAGTTCCAAACCACCATCAGATTTGACCTTGTACCTAATTGTTTCTCTAGTGGCCATTAGCTTGGTTTCCATTCTCACATTTATAATATTGCTTGTGAGGTGTTTAAAAAAGGAAGACAATTACAACAGTTCTAGCTGCTGCTCGCTCTGCAGACCACAATCCAAGCTTTACACAGAACAGTATAAGCCAACACTTTACCTCAACACAGACGGAACTTTGAAATACATGGAAGTGAGGATGGTTCCACCAGAACCTCAAGGACAATGTTATCAAACCTGCCTTCCATTAGTACCAGACCAGCCAAATTTCACCTTCATGAAATCTCAGAATATTCCTCACTTGACTGATGAACCCAATTCACAGCCTGAGACAGGCTGGTTAAATGATCCAAGTCAGGTGAGACTGCAGTAAACATTTTTTCATTGAGTTATGTTAATATATTTTTGAACACATGTAAAAATGAAAAAAAACATGTACAAATGTGATTTAGCTTGATGTTTTGGATCTTCACATATGCAAGGATCTTATTTATTTTTCTAAGAAAGAATAATGGTTAACGATATTGTGCCCATGTTTGGGAAAATGCAATAGTGGTCTTTGGGCAATTTATCAATTTACTATGCTGCCTCACTTATTACCAGGTAATTTTCTGAGAAAATGTAATGTAAAATATGTACAGGTCTTCACAGCAGTGTTGTTTGTAGTTATTGTTCGGCCTATATGCCACCCAACATACTTAATTACATCATCATTTATATTGTCACAACTTTTATACCCTATAATTTTTTATAGGAAAATAAAAGTCTAGTGAGAACGCAGGGACAGTATTCTAGCACCATAACCACTTTAATAAGCTGCACTGATTATGCTTTCTAGAGTGTTCTTATCCTAACATTCTCATGGCCACAGTTTAAATATTTGCTATGTTTAATACGAAAACTTAACTAGGTTGCTAGATGTGTTTATGGGAAACACCTAAAAGAAGAAATGTACATATATTAGACTAAACACCATTCTATTGAAGATGTAATGTAGCCAGAGGTAACATATATATATATTTTTTTTTTTTGTGTGAGTGTTTATAACTTGGGTTTCTAAGGTAATGTTACAGACTAAAAAAATGAGAAGTTTCTGACTCAACATTAGCTAAGTGGCTTAGAATGTTTATGACATTCTCTAAACTTCAGTGTCACAGAAGACAAATAATATCATAGCGTAATATGTCTGCACTTTAATAATGGAGTATTTTCCATTTAACAATAAACATATATTATCTAGAGTCCTCAGTTATGTTAACTGTGGCTTCTTTACTATTTAATAAATATTGTTTTTCAATAGAAAATATGTAGTTCAAACAATATGTTTAACCAAAAAATTAGATAATGAAATAATAAATTAGTGGGAGGATCTTTGGCCCTTCCTGAGGGGACATTTTGTTATTCTATTGGTGATACCTCCTCACTCACTAAATATTTTTTGTATTTAATATTTCGGTTTCTAACCTATCATTGCAAAAACCTTAAAAAAATGCAAATAAACATGAAAAATCTAAATCAAATTAGTTACCACAGTGATGCTTCTTGTATAGTATAGTTTTGGTTAGTCTGATACTTATATATTTGTATACATAGCCTGATTATTAATATTATTATTAGACATTATTTTGGAATAGATTTCTTTTTGCAGCTATGACAAGCTCTACTTTTTGGGAAGGCTTTATTCCTATATATTTAAACACCTCGGCAGGGATGTGCAACAATTTTTGCAAGAGCTTTAGTGAAGTTATACATGGATGTTGGGTATTTGGCCTGACTGGCAATGCAAACCAATTAGGTTCTTATCTAGAAATCTCTATCAATGGATTATGTTTGGACCTTGCTCAATACATGAAGCAAAAACCTGCCTCCTATTTCATTGCAGGCTGATACATTAAAATGTCCTTTCACTGGACATTAGAGGAAAAGCCAGAATCATGCTTTAGGACATTATCACTCTTGTATTCTAGTTTTTATTTGGCACTTTGCACTCAGTCAGATGGTGTTATCCTGACATACTCTAAAATTCATTGTCATTTCTGTGACTGCCATATGTCGGAAAGAAATTTATGATTACAGATTGCCACACTACCTGTGAGTCATATTACCATACATTCAAATAGCACCGGTCTTTCTGGTGTAATTTCTGATGCTGGCCATTGTGAATCCATGTCATTTTATGAGGCTGAAAGTTCTTGCATCAAAATTGATGCAGATATACCTGTGTTATTTATGCAACGACGTTGTTTGGTGTTGCTGGAATAACACTAACCAATCACATGCTTTCTTGGGCTATTCAAACCCATCCTGCACAGCATACTGTACTTTGTCATGTTTTTCCCTTATGGTAATCCAAGAGCATATTATAGTACTGATTGATTTTGGCATATTTCATCCCAGCTAGTTTATTGACCATTCTCCACTCTGTACTCCTTGATTTTTTGTTTGTTTATTTAATTATGTTCCTTTCTGTCCTCCTTAACTTCAGGCTTTGTCTCTGACTATTCTTTTGACTCATAATTATTTTGCTATTATTCTGCGTTTACGTTTATTACAGAAAATTTTAAGGAACGGTAAGATGCCTTTTTCATTTCATTGCACTTTTTAATTTTATGCCTAAATTAATCAGATATGTCCTAAATTCTGTGTATTGCATACTGTGGTAGCATAACAAGGTACAGAATTTTCATTGCTCCCCATTCCAATACCAGTGAACAATACACTATTCCATCTGATGCTTTGAATTGCACACAGAGCTTAAGGGTAGTTTTCTCACCATGTATACCATTGCGTCACATATTTCTAATAATAATGTGACTTGCAGAAGCAAAATCTAAGTCAATAGTAGGTGCTGAATCTGATTACATACAATTTTTATGCTCTCTATTCTGTGGCATTTATAGTTAATTTTCAAAACAGCAATTGTCAGCTCTAGCAATGCAGAAATCTGACAAAATTGTTTGTTAGAAAGGTTGAATTAAATAAAGGAGTCACTTAGAAAATAACTAAGCTCATCAGCATTGATAATTTTACTGCTAATGTTTGTTGTATGAGATTACAAATATTTAAAAAAAATTGTACATGTGTATATTATAAAATATTATAAAATATAGTAAATCACAACAATGCACACACACACACACACATACGCAAATCATAACACATCACGTTAGGAATATGATAATGTACACGTCTTAGAATAACTTTAAAAGCTATAATCAATAATTTAATATATAAAATATATAACTAGGAATTTGTGATGTAATAAGAATGGTGTGGACTTTAAATGAAATAATAAATGTTAATAAAATATGCAAGTTACAGGAAATGTTTTCCTACTTTTGTACATGAAGTTAACACTATTGACCAGAAGAGGGCAAACTTGTCAGCCACAGAAGTTGATAGGTGTATGATAGCTAGTCAATACTCATAATAATAAAATGAGAATATAATAGTTACAGTGATAGACATACACATTTCTCTGTACAATAAAATAATCAACAAACATTGTTTATTTTATTGTATCATCCATGTCACTGGCTTACAATACTCAACTAGTGTGTCTTAGTTAATAGTTATAACATGATTGGCCAGGAGAGGGCGGTCCTGTCATCCAATCATTGCTGTTGCTACAGTAGTGGATCTGCTTCAGTCATCCCTCCTTTTACTCCTCCCCATGGCTCGCTGAATCAGCCTCCTATCTTTCCACTTACACACAAAGAAGAGCTGCTGTTTGGATGAAAATTCGTTGGTGGATTGTACTGGATTGCTTATTTCTACATATACAAAGAGATGAAGATATGATCTATGAAGGTTTGGGATTAAAATAAAGGAACTACATGACACCACTTGTGCAGGAAAGAATTTAAAGATATGGACTTCCAAAGATCTTTATTGGCTTGGAATTGGCAAGTAGTGTGTATCTGTTTCCTTTGTAGCTGGGGTTGGGTCTCTGGACAGCTTCGTTATTCTAGTCTGGAAGAGTCAGAGCCAGGGATACTAATTGGGAATATAGCTCAGGATCTGGGGATTAAAAAAGCAGATATTCTTCAACGCAGACTAAATTTGGTATTTGGAGAAAAAAATAAATACTTTATTTTAAACAAAGCAAATGGAGCATTGTCAGTAAATGAAAGGATTGATAGAGAAAGCCTGTGTGAATCCATTTTAAACTGTGCATTGCATTTAAAGGTAGCTACTGAAAATCCAGAAGAGATATATAATTTGGAAATAGAGATCTTGGATATAAATGATAATTCACCCACTTTTTTAATAACTAATCGCATTTTTGAAATTACAGAGCTGGTAACCATCCCTGGTGTTCGATTTCCTTTAGATATTGCACAGGATTTAGATGTTGGTGTAAATGATATTAAACAATACACATTAAATCCAAACCCTTATTTTTCTTTATCTGCTAAAAATCGTATAGATGGAACTCTCATTCCTCAGCTGATACTAGAGAAAATATTAGACAGGGAGGAAAAGGGAGAACATAAACTAGTTCTTACTGCTATCGATGGAGGGGAGCCAGTTAGATCAGGTTCCTGTCAAATAACAATAAAAGTATTAGATATTAATGATAATGCACCAGTGTTTGATCAGTCAATTTATAAAATCAGTTTGAAGGAAAATATCCCTTTAAAGACCATTATCCTAAGTCTAAATGCCACAGATTTGGATGAAGGACCAAATGCTGACATTGAATATTATTTTGATGATCACACATTTGATTCTGCAAAGAAATTATTTAACTTGAACACAAAGACTGGGGAAATCTATGTTAATCAGATTGTGGATTTTGAGGAGAAAAACATTTATGAATTATCCGTTAGAGCAGCAGACAAAGGATCTCCCAAACTAGAGGGGAGCTGTCTGATCCAAGTTAAAATAGAAGATGTTAATGATAACTCCCCAGAAATTACATTTGACTCCATGATAACTGAAATAGCAGAGAATGCTCCACTGGGAACTGTTGTTGGATTTGTTAGTGTGACAGACAAGGATTCTGGTAGGAATGGAGAGGTACATATAAATGTATCTCCAAATTTACCATTCAAAATTAAACCCTTTCAAAATCACTTTTCACTGGTCACCGATGGATATTTGGATAGAGAAAGATTGTCTCACTATATTATTGAGCTTGTTGCTTCTGATCGAGGGACTCCTGCTCTGCATACACACACCTCAATAATACTGCATGTTTCAGACATTAATGATAATTCCCCAATATTTTCCCAATCAATCTACAATGTTTTCATTAAAGAGAACAATGACCCTGGCACTTTGCTTACTACTGTGTCAGCATCTGATATAGATGAAGGTATTAATGCAGAGCTTTTTTACTCTGTTGTTGAAAGTCACATAGATGGTTTTTCGGTCTCTTCTTTTATTTACATTAACCCCAGTAATGGTAATATATATGCTCAGCGTTCCTTTGACTATGAGCATATTCAGGTTTTACAAATCACTGTTAGAGTGGATGATTCTGGTTCTCCAAAATTACTCTCAAATTCTTCAGTATTTATATTTATATCTGATGCAAATGACAATTATCCTAGTGTGATTAATCAAGACTTATCTGGGGATCTAATAGTACAAGAAAAAATTCCAAAATCAGCAACTGCTGGTTATTTGGCAACAAAGATATCTGCTGTGGATAAAGACTCTGGTCACAATGCTTGGTTACAGTTTAGTCTTCTTGAACCTGCTAATTCCTCTTTATTTCAAATATCTCCTTTTACTGGAGAAGTCAGAACTGTTCGGAATTTCCATGAGGCTGATAATACAGAGCAACAACTTGTGATTTTAATAAGGGACCATGGAGATCCACCCTTGACATCTACAGTCACTGCACTGCTAAATATAGCAGACAGTGGCTTTATTGAAAACCACAAAATTCATGATTTTTCTCAGAATTCAAAACCACAAGATCTGACTTTGTATCTAATTGTTTCTCTAGTGGCCATCAGCTTGGTTTCCATTATCACATTTATTATATTGCTTGTGAGGTGTTTAAGAAAGGAAGATACTTCCAGTTCCAGCTGTTGTTCACTAAGCAGACCACAATCCAAGCTTTATGCCGAACAGTATAAGCCAACACTTTATCTTAACACAGATGGAACTTTGAAATACATGGAAGTAAGGATGGTTCCACCAGAACCTCAAGGACAATGTTACCAAACCTGCCTACCATTAGCAGCAGAAAAGTCAAATTTCACTTTAATAAAACCTCAAAACAGTCCGTATTTAAAAGATGAACCTGATTCATCTACTGAGACAGGCTGGTTAAATGACCTAAGTCAGGTGAGATAACTTTCCATTATATTCTTACATATCTGTTTTTAAACAGAGAAAAACAAGTATATTACAAAAAGTATATTATGAATTTGCCTTTACTTCAGAATTTATAAATATTGTGTTTGCATTTTTCTATTAATGCCTTGTATGGTTTTAACATATATATATATATATATATATATATATAACAGTTCTAATGGGTACCTAGTGGATTTTCAATTTGTGTTTATATTTATGTCTATAAAACTCATACAATTTGGAAATACTTATTGGTGGATGCATAATTCTAATTTTTATATATGAATAAGCAGAGTTAAGTGCCAAAATAGCAGTGTTTAAAAAAAAATAAAAAAATCTCAAACAGTGTTTAACGGGCCTTTTTCTTAATACTCCTGCCTAAATTTTGAAAGTCGTTCACAAGTCACCTGTACTTGCAGCCTAAAGAATAAATTAGATATGCTTTTCCCCTACAACGGTTTTATATAAAGCAGTGCATTGCATTGTACTACATTTTGAGAAACTATTTCTTCATTAAATGAAATTGGCACTGATATGAGCATGCTGTGGCACTAGGAGGCTGGAGGAGCTCTACCACTGTCTAAATTATTTTTGAACAGAGTAACACAAATTGAAAATCCCCTAGGTACCCATTAGAACTGTTAACTGTTGACTTTGTATGACTAGCAGATTGTGCGTATACTGATATTATTTGAAAGAGTGGGTTGGTATTTTTGTAGGGCTAGAGTGATTGGGCAGTCTCTACCCTGATATCTGTAATGGCCCAGGGGATTACCTACAATGATTATTTGATTTGAGGCCCTAAGCCCACTTACAGTCTTCTATTGGGTTCATAGGCTACTCTCTACCTTATTGTGGGGATTGAAGGACTCATCCAACAGTACAGACACTCGTGTTTTTATTGTATTCTTGTTACATGCAAGGCTCTAACAGACTCAATATATTTTTTTAAATTTGTTTAGTATTATTTCCTCTTTCAACAGCACAGAAAAGAGCAATGCAGCATGCTGCTTTCTACTTTGGCACTAAAATTAATTCAAGTGGTGTGTGGTGGGACTTAACATTTAGTTTTATTAAGCATGTGATTTGCACCAAAAAAATAATAATAGCCAAAATGTATAGATTAAAAGATGTGCTTAGCTAATATTCAAAAGCAGTCAAGAAAATGGATCCATGTAGTTTCAATAAATCTAGTATCTATTCTAGTATTTGCAAATTGCTGCAGTTATTATTGAGGGATGACTATTCCGGTTTTCTAATGACTATTTTTCTTAGTTTATATCTCTCTCTGTTGGTTACACAGACGTACAAGCTACTAGCTGATTCTAGAAATAATTTAATTTATGTCTATCTATCTATCTATCTATCTATCCGTCTGTCTGTCTGTCTGTCTTTCTGTCTGACTAGCTGCCTGGCACTCTGGCCATCTTTCTGAATGTTTAATCCTTTTAACATGCTTCTATTCAATCTGGATATATTCATGTTATAGATAGGTATCTTGGGTCTAAGATGAATTACACTCTTTTACTTTCATGATTTTCATAGTTTAAACACATGCTATGCATATCTTACCGTAGTTGTTTTGTGCAAAATTTGATACACTGAGCTGCCATTTTGTGTTTTCTTGGAAGAGTTGCATAACTCAGTCCTCTGTCAGTCAGAGATTTAACATGTTAGTAGATATGCCTCCAAAATATGCATACAACCATGTAACTTATTTAGCATTTTGGTGCTACATGGAATCTTGGCTTGCATCTAATATCTGCAGCTCCTGTAAAGCCCTCTGCTTCTTCCCCAGTACTGGCTTTCAGTGACTGTCCAATCCAAGACTTTGTAACACAGGTACTCTGGGCAATTGCCTGCCTCTTGAGTTTAGCTCGACATAGCTAAATTACCAGAAAGTAACAGGACTGTCTGATTGATGGTCTGATTGATGGGCGGTAAAGTGTAGCTGATTTATAAAAGTGACAAGTTATATAAAAATTGTCACATTATAAAATTAAAAAAGAGGACATGCCGTTTACACATAAAACACTTGAGCAAGCTAAAGTGGTTTGAATGTTAGAAATTTTAAGTCAGTTTACAAGTTCTGAAATAAAAATAAACAAAAAATGCACTGTAATTTTTTTCTAAATACATTTACAAAAAGTTTTTTGTTTTTTTTTAGTTTGTATTGCTCTGTGCAAAGAGATATGCACTAAAGATGTTGTGATTCTTGATTACTGTTGCTAGGAAGACTACTGTTTTAAAGGAAAACTGTCACTTTAATGGAATGTACATCATGGAGTAAAATATTGAAAATCAACTATAAGTTTTGTTAACTTTTTTTATGAGAAATTTTATATCAAATTACATCATAAGCTATTCAAGTCATGGCAAGGGTTGCAGATGAGGAGGAGAAACAGAAATATTGATTTATGTATGTTGACTGCCAATTGCAAAGGACAGAGCTAATGATGACTGACTGTATGGATCTCTATATTTAAATATTTAATTAGATGTTTCACTCCTTACAACTATATATTTTTAAATGTAAACATAAGTAAACATAATATTAAAAATCCTGAGAAGTGACAGATCCTTTTTAATAACAATAACTCAATTTCGGGACATAAAGTCATATGTATCTCTCACTGAAACTTGTGATGGAATATAAACTATAATGTTCTCTTGACACATGTTTGACTTGGATTAAAATAAATATTTATATATATATATATATATATATATATATATGTTACCATGAATTTTTAGACTAAGTATAGACTAAGTATAACATTTGTGTTGACAATAGGCTATAACATATTATATATTATTTAAAAAAAAAATGAAGTTTATACTATTGGCCAGAAGAGGGTGAACCTGTCATCCAATCATTTTTTTTTGAGCTACAGTAGTGGATCTGTTAATCATCCCTCCCTTTCTCCCCCCCCGACTCAAAGACTAACACTCCCATCTTTCCCCTGTACTGTTGGAAAACCTGCAGAGGTTTCTAAAGCATGAATAATGATTTATTTAACAATGCAATGAGCTCAAGCTAAACTACTGACTCATGGAATTATAAAAGGATACTATATTTCATAATTTTTCAAGAAAAGTAATTAAGATATGGACATCCACGGCTACTTAAAAGCATATAAATGTCAAGTAGTGCATTTGTTCTTCCTTTGTAGCTTTGGCTCGATTTATGGGCAGCTTTGTTATTCTATTGTGGAAGAGTCAGAGTTAGGAACATTAGTAGGGGACTTAGCTCAGGATCTGGGGATACATTTGACAGATATATCGAAATGCAGACTGAACTTGGGATCTGCTGGTAACGGTAGGTAATTTGCTGTAGACCAACAACATGGGCTTTAACTGTAAAGGATTGAATCCAAATCCATACTTTTCTTTGTCTGTAAACGCTGTAAACTGTGAACGCTTATTCCAGAATTGGTATTGGAAAAGATTTTGGATAGAAAAGAAAAGAAAGAAAATAAACTTATACTTACTGCATATGACGGTGGAGAAAAACCTCAGTCAGGATCATCTCAAGTGTTTGTTACAGTTCTTGATATTAATGACAATACAACTGTGTTTCAGCAGTCAATTTATAAGGTTAGTTTAGCCAAAAAGCTCCCTTTGAAGATTGTTGTAATAGCATTAACTGCTATTGATATGGATGAGGGATCTAATGGTGAAATGATATATTCCTTTCATCACAATACTCTGGATAAAGCAAAGGAAATGTTTGGTTTGACTCCATGATGGGTGAAGAATTTGTTAAGGGAAATGTGGATTTTGAAGAATCACATTTTTACGAATTGTCAGTTAGAGCCATAGATGCCTGAACTTGAAGGTTGATGTCTCATACATATTGAGGGTGAAGATACAAATGATAATATTCCAGAGATTATTTTTACCCTAAAACAAATTTGGTGCCTGAAAATGCTGATATAGGAACAGCTGTTGGATGTATTACAGTGAGAGATAGAGATTCTAGGAAGAATGGTTAAATACAATTGGAAGTGTCCCCAAATGTACCTTTTAAATGCAAACCAATTAATTCTCTTTAATTCTCAGTGAGAACCTGGACAGAGAAAAAAAAACCTGATATATTATTAAAATTATTGCCTCGGACTTGGGTTCTCCTTCTTTACATAATTGGACTTAAATTATCCTTAATATTTCTGATATTAATGATAACTCTCCTACATTTTTTCAGTCTGTTTAAAACATTTTCATAAAAGAAAACAATGAACCTGGTAGCATATTATGTGCAATTTCTGCTTCTGATCCAGATTAGGGAGCTAATGCAAAGTAAGATATTCCATAGCTGAAAGCCAAATACATGGTTTTTCTGTTTCTTCTTTTGTGTATATTGAAAAAAGGTATAGGAGGATCTAGATAGAGAGGAGGATACACCTCGTCCCTACACTAGGTCAACCAAAAAAGGAATCCCCATCCTAGTTGTAATGCTGGAAAAAATCAATTGAATTAAAACTTAACCTTTATTGTTGATGGATAAAACTGTAAATACACGAAAAATAAAAAATAATGAATAATAATATATGGAGTGCCACAACTGTGGGTATGAACAGTGAAAATAGAAGGTATAGATAATAATGGTAATGATCCTTTTCAATATCCTTCAAATATCACTTGTAGAGAAATATCTAGCTTGAGTCTAAAAGCCAAAATAGGGTAAATTATGGGGGGAGAGAGAGAGGAGAATTGTGAACAATGTTGTAGGCTGCTTGTAGAAAAAGGGAGAAAAAAGGAAGAAAAAAGGGGAAGGTAATAGGTTACTAAATAGCAAACTGTATCCAGGGCGAAATAGAAACTAACAGGCTGTTTGCCTTTGGTTACCGGCTACTCTTTTCATTTTTTTTGTGTATATTGGCAGAGAAATTGGTAATATTTATGATCAGCGTTCTTTTGACTATGAACAATTGCAAGTTCTACAGATCATTGCAAGAGTGGAAGATTCTGGATCCCCAAATTTATTTTCTAATGTTTCAGTTTTTGTATTTATTTTGGATCTAAATGATAATTACCCAGCAGTATATACCCTGAAAATTCAGGAGACTTCCATGCTACAGAAAAGATCCCAATGTCGGCATCTATTGGATATTTGGTTACTAAGGACTCAGCAGTAGCTATGGACTCCGGTCACAATCCCTGGCTTGTGTACAGACTTGTTGAGTTTACCAGTTGTTTCAGATCTCTGAATACACAGGTGAAATCAGAAATATTAGAGGTCTTCGTGAGACAGACAACATAGAGCAGCATCTTGTCATTTTAGTCAGGGACCTTCGTGAACCATTGTTGTCAACTACTATCACCATTTGTATCAATATTGTGGATAGTATAGCACCAGCAACACAAAAGATTTAATGATTTTCTCACAAATCCTAAACCTATATCAAACCTAACTTTGTATTTTATTATTTCTCTTGTGGCTGTCAGTTTGGTCTCCCTTGTTACATTCATTATATTGATTCTAAAATGCTTTAGGAATGAACATGTGGATAACAGTTGTGGCCTTTTTTTCTGAACAAATCCCACTCTAAATATTATATCGATCAGTATCAGCCGACTCTTTATTTAAACACACATGGGACTTTAAAATATATGGAGGTCAGGATGGCTCCACCAGAACCTCAGATACAATGTTACCCAACTTGTTTCCCTATAATAGCAAAATCATGAAATTTTACTTTAACCAAACCATTAAACATTTCTCAATTGACTGACATGGTCAAAGAGACTGAGCCCTCTTCTGACTCAAATTTGCTAAATGAATCAAACCAGGTAAAGCATCACAATCTACTCCCATTACCTCATTTTAGTATTTGAACCATTTAATGCATGCAGTATATGCATCTTAGTAACTGTTTATTAATATATATATTTTTACAATTATTATTATGATTACTATTTTATAATTAACAGACATAATCAGGTTGCTCAAATAAACTTACAATCAATTTGCAAAAAAGGTTTTTGATTAGTTTTAAACTTCTTATATTTAGAAATATCTGTGTGACATAAAATAAGTCATGTCTTATTTATTAAAAATGTTTTGAGCCAAATACTGATTTATAGTATCTCCAGTTTAAAGTAATAGTAATTGTGAATTTTTACTATTGAAGTATGTTTTAATGCTTTGGATGTCTTATAGCTCTGTGGTATTAAATGAAACATGTACAATATATCTTGTGAATTGTGAATAATCAGTGTAGAAAACAAACATAAAGATAGCTAATTAGCTACTTCAATATGATGTTCCTATAACTGGTGATTTATACCAAAGGCAACTGTTTTTTTTATAGCATTTTTTGGCAGTGGATAACTGTAAAATATATATCTTCCATTTACATTCTAATCACACAATGTTACATCTTCTGAATTTGTGGATGCTTTTGACATGTCAAAGTTATTTTTTTAGATAATTTTCTTACTATAAGCTATATTGCATTGAATATAGAATGTGATGTGAAATAGCTTTTTGCTGTATAGTCATTGCAAAGTGGCATTAGGGAAAACATCCTAGTCAACTATTACCATAAAGTGTGTCTATTGCAAATACACCTATTAGAACCAATTTACCATGACCAGGTTGGTTCCAATTTTGTACAGCTTGAAACACATCACACTTTTTAAGAGGTATCACATTTTCACTATTTACTAAGCAGTGGCATGTCACATAAATAAAGACAGTGGTAATTGTGGACACCTACAACAGATAACTAAACTTAAATAACCATAAAATAAAATAACCTTCATTGTGAGCTACCATTGCAGATTCAAACAATGGTTCCTTTTATTCCTACCCAGTGGCAGGATCTAGAATAATAAAAAAGCATGTGCCCAAATCGATTACCTAAATGACTTAGGTTAATCACATGTGTGGAATCCCAAACCTAGAATTCACCTACCTTTTAATCATACTATTCTATCCTCCCAGTTTATGAGCAGTGGGAGCACCTGGTGACTTCTTTCCCAGTTTTCGCTCCGTATACAGTGTTACGGTGCTGTGAGCTGGATGTATACTGAATAGACCACAGGGTACCAAACTAATGGCTCATAATTAGGTGTAATTCTCCAAATAAACTCAAAAACCTCCCCAATCTCAAATGCGTATGATGTAACCAGCTACTAGGCCAATACTATCTTTATCTATAACGTTTTTTCAAGGTAAAAGTCAAAACATTTAAAAAAAAAAAATGTAATATAGGTTATCCTAAATCTGTGGAGTGCTTGGCGCTATAAAATGTCCCTTCCTACTTACTTATCTCACATCAAGAACAAATGCCATGTCAGAATCTCTATTTATCAATAAAACTGATCCCCTTTTTCCCCCTTCTCTCTTTACGGTATGCCACTACAGGTGTACCATGGTACACCTCAGATTGCTAATTAGATTATTCCAATTGCTGTAATTTTGTATGTATCCACAAATAAATAAATAAATAAATATATATATATATATATATACAAATCTTTTTTTAAACGTATATATATATATATATATATATATATATATATATACAATGTCAGAATGCAGAGCCATCTGCAGGCCTCATTTTTCTACATGTGTGAGCCTCAAGAATGGGCCTTGACGAAACAGAACACATTCTGTGTCAATATTTCATCACACTATCAGAACTTTGAGTAAGATACTGAACAAATATACAATATGAAAATTTAAGTCATAAAAAGACTGTGGCATATTCTAAAATATAAGTCAGTATACACCTATTGGTATGAAAACTATCTTACATATATTTAGTCCTTGTGTGTGCATGTATATATACTTTACTTAGTATTGTGAGTATATAAATTATATGCACTTTTATATTTCTTTATATTTATTGGTGGATTTTGCATGTTCTCCTATTCACTTTACACTTAGATTTAGTATACGTACTGCTCTATTCTTCAAGATTCTTTGGTTGTTAATTTGGAGACTTCAATTAGCTTTATACTTTCTTAAGACTTTTTAAGTGTGTTCTCAAAAAAGGTTATGAGTATACCTTTGTGCATTAAGAATCTGCTCTAAACTTCAGAGTCATTACATTTTATGTTATTACAATGTTGTCAGGAAATTAATATTTGTAACAATTATATGAAATGCTTCTTTAGAACATTTTTTATTCTTCAACTTGCTCAAAATATCAGCTTCGTTTTAGTTCTCCAGCTGTCTTTACTAGTATTAACTAAGTAACTAAGTCACTGCAATTGGAAGAGATGTGGACCAGTTGTTTGCATTCTTTTGCTCCTGTATTAGTCTGCTTCGATAATCTATTTCTTTATGAACGTTTGTGTAATTCAGTGGGTCATATATCTATCTTAATATTCCTTAGCTTATACTTGCTTGCGATACTTTTAAATCTGTTAATGAATATGTACGGTATATGATGTTACCCCATTTATACTAACTATTGAGACTTTCAAATATCCTTGTATTTTTATGGGATATGAAATTACTACGACAGACCAGCAGAGGGCTGACTTGTCATCTAAAGAATTTTTTAACTTCACCAATGAATCTGCTTATGTCATTCCTCCTGTTTCTCCTCCCCCTCAATGAACCACTCTCCCATTTTCCTCTGACACAAAGAAGAGCTGCATTTTGGATATGGATGTTTCTGTAGGAATGAAATAGAATTTAGCCCGTTTTTGGATTTACTCATTGACTCATGGGATTATAAAAGGACCCATACTCTACAATATCTCTCAAGAAATAATTTAAGATATGGACTGCTGGAGCACTGCAAAGGCTTGGAAATGGCAAGTTATATTCTTTATTTTTCTGTATAGCTGGGGCTCAGTCTATGGACAGCTTCGTTATTCAACTGTTGAGGAAACAAAGACAGGGACATTTGTAGGAAATGTGGCTCACAACCTGGGATTTAATCTAGAAGATATTCAGAAACGTAGTTTAAGTTTGGGACCTGATGAAAACAGCAAATATTTTACTGTGAACAAAGAAAATGGAGATTTGTCAGTAAAAGAAAGGATTGATAGAGAGATTGTTTGTACATCAAATCCTACATGTTTATTGCATTTGGAGATTGTTGCCGAACGGCCACTGGAGTTTTTCACTTTAGAAATTGAAATTTTGGACATTAATGATAATTCTCCCTCATTTGCTATTTCTAATCAGGAAATTAGAATAACTGAACTAGTGACTGCCCCTGGAGTACAATTCCCTTTAGAAATTGCATATGATCCAGATGTTGGTATTAATAGTGTTAGCCAATACAGCTTGAATCCAAACCCATATTTTTCCCTGTCTGTGTCTAATCACAAAGATGGAACTATTATTCCAGAACTAATATTAGATAAAATTCTGGATAGGGAAGAGAAGAGAGAACACAATCTTGTCCTTACTGCTTTTGATGGAGGAGAAAGGAAAAGGTCAGGATCTACTCAGGTAACCATCAAAGTTTTAGATATCAATGACAATGCACCCATGTTTGATCAACCACGTTATAAGTTCAGTTTATTGGAAAACGTCCCTTTGAAAACAGTTGTATTTAAACTTAATGCTACAGACCTGGATGACGGAACCAATGGTGAAATTCTGTATTCATTTTATCACCGGAATTCAGATTCAGCACAAGAAACATTTGGTTTAAATCCACATACAGGTCACATATTTATTAAGGGAAATGTGGATTTTGAAAAGGCAAACTTTTATGAATTATCTGTCAGGGCCAGAGACAAAGGTGTCCCCGAACTTGAAGGACGATGCCTAATACAAATTGAAATAGAAGATGTAAATGACAACACTCCTGAAATATTTTTCACTTTCAAGACAAATGAAGTGCCTGAAAATGCTGCTCTTGGAACAGTTGTTGGATTTATCACAGTGAAAGATAAAGATTCTGGTAAAAATGGAGAAATTGTTTTGGAATTATCACCAAATTTACCATTTAAATGCCAACCCTTTAACAATCGCTATTCCTTAGTAACTAGTGGATACCTGGACAGAGAAAATGTATCAATGTATAATATCAAACTCATTGCTTCTGATTTGGGTTCTCCTTGTTTGTACAATCAGACCACTATCAGCATCAGAATTTCTGATATTAATGATAATGCTCCCATGTTTCTCCAGTCTTCTTACAAAGCCTTTATAAATGAGAATAATGAGTCAGGCAGTTTAATATGTACAGTATCTGCTTTGGATGCAGATGAAGGAGATAATTCAAAATTTGGATATTCTATTACTGAAAGCAAAACTGATAGTCTTTCAATTTCATCTTTTGTATACATTGATTCTGAGAATGGAAAGATGTACGCCCAGCGCTCATTTGACTATGAACAATTTCAAGTTCTACAAATCACTGCAAAAGTGGAAGATTTTGGATCTCCAAATTTATGTTCCAATGTGTCTGTTTTCATATTTATTTTGGATACAAATGATAATCACCCTACTATATTATATCCAGAGAACTCAGGGGAATATATTTCCCAAGAAAAGATCCCAATCTCTGCATCTACTGGTTATTTAGTAACAAAGGTTTCCGCTGTAGATCTGGATTCTGGTCACAATGCCTGGCTTAGTTACAGCCTTGTTGAAATTACCAGCCAGAGTTTGTTTCAGATCTCTGAGTATACAGGGGAAATCAGAACTATTCGTTCTCTTCAAGATTCAGATAATATTGAACAACGCCTTCTTGTATCAGTCAGTGATCATGGGAAGCCGCCTTTGTCAAGTACAGTCACCATATTTATAAATATGTTAGAAAATGTTCCCAAAGAAGCACACAAATCCAGTGATTTTAATACTAGCTCAACGTCCACACTAGATTTAACTTTATATCTTATTATTTCCTTGGTAGCCATAAGTTTGGTTTCCATTATTACCTTTATTATACTAATTGTCAAATGCATGAAAAATGAAAATTATGACAACAATTGTGTTTTTTGTTGTCTGAACAAATCACACTCCAAGCACTACACAGAGCAGTACCAACCAACTCTGTATTTAAACACAGATGGTACTTTAAAATATATGGAGGTCAGGATGGCTCCTCCAGAAGCACAGGGACAATGTTATCCTGCTTGTTTCCCTCCAACTGAAAAAATAGATTTTACTTTGACAAAACCTCAAAATGCTCCTCAGATGACTGATGCGATCAACGACTCTTATTCAAATGAGCTAATCCAGGTGAGACAGCAAAAAAATCTTTCATTTAAAAAAAAATTAATTTAATTTGATTAATTCTTAGATTTTACTTATGATCTACCTTATGCTATACCTTTTTGTATGAATTAATATATGTGATTAGTCTTCAAAGATGAGCTGATATGTATATATTTTGCATAAAAAAAATTGCCTTAAAATAAATTTGCGATATCTGTAATTTTTTTAAATTTTTTTTTAATAGTATACTTCAATAGCCAAACTTACCATTTTCAATTTGTCATAATTTCTGGGCCACCTTCTTAAGCAATTTATATTGTCTGCAGTTTTATACCTGTAAATAGTTGTTTCAAATGTTCCAACTTTATATGTTAATTTAATACTTACTAACACTTTAAAATCCCATCAATGTACCAATGTATTTTTAGGCAAGTGATTTTATTTTTATAATGTAAACAACATTACTTATAGTCAAGTCTCCCTTCCTGATATCTAAAAGCACTGCATGCATGATATATGTATGGAGAGCTGTGTACCATTTTGAAGTATAATCCAGGATTCTGCAGCCTGTTACATAAAAGAAGAAATGCCACGGGGTTTGAAGCTATGATACAAGCCCACATAGTAATAAGCAGACATAAACAGAATGTGGTTCAACTTAAACAGTGCGATAAGCTTTTGCTTCAGTAGACAAAATGCCACTCTGCAGCTCTCTCCATAGTCCAGGTGCTAAGTGAGCATTATACAGGTATTCTGTGCATAAGGTATCCCTACCACATGGGTACAAGAACTTACTTTGACTGAACAGAATCTTGAAACTGCCAAGTGAGATATGAGTGAAGTATAAGTATAATTGGCAGATATAAGATTGTATAGTATGTAAACTGAATCTATTAGAAACACATGTGAACTTCATAAACACCAAAAATCATTGGATTTCATTATAATGTTATAGCAAAGATAGGCTCTCTAACTTGGGAAGAATTGCATGACAGGTGTATAGTCGCCATTTTGGGCAGTCGGAATCCAGGACAACAACCCCATAACCCAACCCAATAACGCACGTACACTAGGGGATATGGGGAAATATGTCCACAGCTTTATTAAGCAAACAATAATAATAACAATAATAATAATAATAATAATAATAATAATAACTTAACAAGTAAACATGGGTCATTGCCCCCCATACTCCGCCCTCGCATCCTATTCCTTCCATTAACATATAAAGGGCAATGACCCCCATATAAATAAACATATATATATAACATACATCAACATTATTCCAATCGATGTAAAGTGCCAACCATCCATTAACCACGGCAGGGGTATACCCGGATACCCCTACCCCACCAGGTTCTGAGCCACCGACAGGACTCAAAACCTATCAACCACCAGTGACCACCACTTGTTTGTTTTCCATTACGTTCATCCTGGGGAGCCTATTTCCTCTCCTTCAGCTCCCCGTCCCGCCGCTGTGAAAAAACGGGACAAAACCACACATAACAAAACAGGGAGGGTGGGAGGGACAAACTTAACCAGGTAGGAAGTTAGAATGAATTACCTAAAATGGCTGCCCATTTAAATAACCAAACCCACTTACCCATAACTCCACTCCCTTGCTTACTTCCTCCTAGGCCCGCCTCCTAACCCCTGTCAAGGCCTTTTTTCGCTTAGCTGCGCTTGGCTACATGGGGCTACATGAGTGTTATATTTTAAAAAGTACACGTGAACATGTAACTCACATTTAAAGGATATTTTTTAAAGACTGTCAGTGCCATACCCTATGTTTATATATGCAAAATTAAGTACATGTCACATTGAAGACTAATGACATTAAAAGCAATCAGCCATCAAAAATAAAAACTATTGCCAGTAAAGTGGCCAATCTCCATAGCTGGAAAGTTCATAGTGGACTTCTTAAAATTGTATTCTGCTGTTTGAGATTTGAGACATGTCTCTGGGAAAATGCAGAGAGACATAGTAGCTAATGTTCATGTTATTATTTTAAAAGCACACATTTACTTTGCATTACAAATAATTAAAAAACACTTGACATCAAATATTTTGGCTATATATAATTTGTAAAATCAAAATATATATTTGATATCATTATATGTTATTTTAGACATATACTTGTCCACTCATAGAGCTCATGATGTATTTGTCAAGTTAGCATATTTCTAAGGTTTTCATGTTTTCTATTATAGAAGAGCAAATTGATATACCATGGGGCCTTTTGCGAGGGATGGATGGCTATTCTGGATCTATGAGTCTAGTGTCATAAATTGTTTTTGTCTGTAGTCATTTTTAATTTCTTACCTAAAGCAATATACTAGTTCATGTCTGGGAACATTGTCTTCTTAGTGTCTTGTTGCAGTGGCAAACCCTTGCTCAATTGTCAGCCAGTATTGAGGTACTTTGAGAATTATAGGCATGCTTAAGGGATGTATAATCTGTGCCCAGGCACACCCTAATTCAGGGTTAAATTGTATTTACTCTGCATATAGGTTCAAATCTGCATTTAGGCGCCTATTAAAAAATGTCTGATTACCTAGATGATAAAGATTAGCATTTATCTTTTCACATGATGCTTATCGAAACCTCATTTTTTGTTCATTTATAAAGTTCATAATTGTTTGTGAATGTTCATTTGGTAGTTAAAAATGATTTAGCTATATTTTAGCTTAATACAGTAAATCTGATGTACAAGCATTATATATTGTGAAAATTATATTACAACTAAATAAGTATATAAATCAAAACATTTTTTCCAATTATAAGCGACTACACACATTGCCACACTGTTATGTGCAATTCCCCATAACACACAAAAATGGATGAACATAAAGATAAAAATACAACTGAGTGCAATATTCTAAGTGAGTGTTAGTAAGTGTGTTATGGATGTACGGGCTCTTCTTCCCAGTAGTCCTGTAGGTAATCTCAGATAAAGTATATATGGTAATATTGCTTTAAGAACTTCTATATCTATAGAAAGCAAGTAAAATACTCACAAGCATAGAGCCTCAAAGATCTGCTTTGTATGGTTCATAACCATATCCTGGTGCTCAGGAACTTGATGACCAGACGTGGATTAAAAAAAAAACAATAGTAAATTAAACAATGTATACAATCCTATCTAGGTTTCAAATATGCATTTCACCGTGTAGGCTTCCTCAATTGGGTTACACTACATGACTTGTATTCTATAGATATAGAGGTTCTTAAAGCAATATTACCATATATACTTTCTCTGAGATTACCTACAGGACTGCTGGGGAGAGTACTACATTCCTAACAAATTTCTGTCAAGAGGGGAGGGGTCGCCCTGACACACCCACAAGCTTCTACTACCAGAGCTAGGTCTTATGAGATATGAGCCCCTGATTATAGATGATTTGCTACAAATAAGTTTTAATATATATATATATATATATATATTTCTTAGAGGTGATATAGCTATATATTTTTATATCACCTGAGAATATAGCGCTCCACAGTATTTTTATGTTTATATTTTAGCTTGTTGATGAATAGAACTTTATTGGTTGATTTTATTGGTTAAAGAGATTCTCCAGTGCCAAGAGAACATATTAGTTTTCCTGGCACTGCAGGACCCTGGAGTGCCCCTCTCCCTCCCTTCCCCCATCCCAAGTGCTGAAGGGGTTAAAACCCCTTCAGTGACTTACCGTAGTCCAGCGCTGATGTTCCTCAGCGCTGGTCAGGCTCTGCCTACTCTCCGTCTACTCTCCTCCCTGCCAACATCAGCCAGCGGGGGAGACCTAATGCGCATGCTGATAGAAAACCACTAGAGGAGGATTTAACCCTGCAAGGTAAATATTGCAGTTTATGAAAACTGAAATAATTACACTTGCTAGGTTAAGGGTAGTGGGAGTGGGCACCCAGACTACTCCAATGGGCAGAAGTAGTCTGGGTGCCTGGAGTGTCCCTTTAAGTTTTCAATAACCATTCCTTTAATTAAAAAGACTCATATGTTATTACGTGCAGGGATGACAGCACTGGGTGAAGCTACAGCATAACATATTAAATATATCATATTTTTGAAAGGAGAATAGATGCCAAAGGATTTTGTATACTTGAGTAGTATTCCAATAATTAAAATATTCCCATTTTGACATGTGAAAGAAAAATCTATTTAGTACATAAATAACATTCTCCAAATACATTACTTATATAAACTGTTTCTTAGTAAAAAGTAAGCAGCAATTAAATTTTTTTTCTAAAATCATGGATAGAGCGAGAGGGAGAGTGTGTGTGTTTGTATGTGTGTGCATGTGTGTGTGAGAGAGAGAGAAAGAGAGAGAGATAAACTTGAACTAGAATTCTCTTTAACTAGGAAAAAATGGTTTGCACTTTTTATATGTGGTTTGCATATAGCTCTTATAAAATGTGGTCCAGTTACTATTATCATACATTTACTTTAACTTTTTTTTATATTTGTATACTGAAGCGGCATTGAAATCTTTAATATTTTCTGTAAATGAAGTTAACATTAGTGTCCAGCAGAGGGTGCACCTGTCATCCAATCATTTTTGTAGCTGCACAAAAGGATCTGTTTACGCCATCCCTCCTCTCTCCTCCTACTTAATCAGTGAATCAACCTCCCATCTTTCCAATGACACACAAGAAGGAGCTGCTGTTCAGTGTGAATCCTGTTTATATTTGTATGACATTTATATATATTATTTGTTATTCTGATGCTTTTTTAACTCTATGAACAAAGTGGATTATACATGGACCTTTATTGCACAATATTTCAAAGGGAAGGATTTAAGATATGGACTTCTGGAGCTCCCCAAACACTTGGAAATGGCAAGTAGTATATTTCTATTATCTATGTAGCTGGCTGAGGGTCTCTGGACAGCTCCGTTATTCGATTGATGAGGAATTAAACAAGGGGTCATTGGTAGGGAATGTGGCTGAGAATCTTGGGTTAAATGTTGCAGAAATCAGTAAGCGTCGGCTCAGTTTAGGATCTGAAGGAAGCAGCAGATATTTTTCCATGAACAAAGAGAATGGTGCCTTGACTGTTACAGAAAGGATTGATAGAGAAAGTCTTTGTGGATCAAGACCAAGCTGTTTCTTGCATTTTGAGATTAGTGCTGAGAACCCACTAGAACTATTTAGTCTAGAAGTCGAAATATTAGATATAAATGATAATCCTCCTGCTTTTCCAGTCATGTATCAGTATATACCAATTACAGAAGTATTTGCAACCCCAGGTACTCAATTTCCTATAGAAATTGCACAAGATCCAGATGTGGGTATTAATGGTATTAGCCAGTACAGGCTGAATCCAAATCCTTATTTTTCTTTGTCTGTTACAAGTCATCAAGATGGAACTCTAATTCCAGAGCTGATACTGGAGAAAATATTAGATAGGGAAGAAAAAGGAGAACATAAACTTATACTTACTGCTTTTGATGGAGGAGAACAAACAAGGTCAGGATCAATTCAGATCACCATCATAGTTTTAGATATAAATGACAATGCACCAAGCTTTGAACAGCCTCGTTATAAGATCAATTTAATGGAAAATATCCCTTTGAAGACAGTTGTCATGCAACTGAATGCTACAGATCTGGATGAGGGATCCAATGGTGAAATTATATATTCATTTTATCACCGTACCCAAGATGCAGCAAAGGAGATATTTGATTTAAATCCACATACAGGTGAAATAATTATTAAGGGAATTGTGGATTTTGAAGAATTACAGTTTTATGAATTATCTGTCAGAGCCAGAGACAAAGGATCTCCTGAACTTGAGGGAAGGTGCCTTGTACAAATTAAAGTAGAAGATGTAAATGATAATACTCCAGAAATCATTTTTACCTCCAAGACTAATGAAGTGCCTGAAAATACACCAATAGGAACAGTTGTCGGATATATTACAGTGAGAGACAAAGATTCTGGTAAGAATGGAGAAATTGTGTTGGAAGTACCATCCGATTTACCATTTAAATGTCAACCCTTTAACAATCGTCATTCTTTAGTAACTGATGGATACCTGGACAGAGAAAAGGTATCAAAATATAGCATTCAACTTCTTGCCTATGATCTAGGCTCACCTTCTTTAAAAAATCAGACTAGTATAAGTATAAGGATTATGGATGTTAATGATAATTCACCTGTGTTTCTCCAGTCTGTTTACAAAGCCTTCATAAAGGAGAACAATGAACCAGGCAGCTTATTGTGTACTGTACTTGCTTCAGATCCAGATGAGGGAGACAATGCAAAACTGAGATTTTCTATTGCTGAAAGTAAAATTGATAGTTCTTTTATCTCTTCTTTTGTATACATCAATTCTGAGAATGGAAACATTTATGCCCAGCGTTCATTTGATTATGAACAATTCCAAGTTCTACAAGTTGATATAAGAGTAGAAGATTTTGGATCTCCAAGCTTATATTGCAATGCATCAGTTTTCATATTTGTTTTGGATGCAAATGATAATTACCCCACTTTGTTATATCCAAAGAACTCTGGAGAATTTATTCCCCAAGAACAAATCCCAATCACTGCATCTTCTGGTTATTTAGTAACAAAGGTTTCTGCTGTGGACCCGGACTCTGGTCACAATGCCTGGCTTGCTTATAGTCTTGTTGAGCTTACCAGCCAGAGTTTGTTTCAAATCTCTGAATATACTGGAGAAATCAGAACTATTCGTACTTTTCAAGAGACAGATAAAACTGAACAATATCTGATGGTATCAGTCAGAGATCACGGGGAGCCATCTTTGTCAAGTACAGTAACAATATGTGTAAATATCTTAGAAAATGTTCCTAAAGAAGCACACAGATCCCTTGATTTTATTCCAAGCTCTAAGTCCACACCAGAAATAACATTATATCTTATTATTTCATTGGTAGCCATTAGTTTAGTTTCTCTTATTACCTTTATTATATTACTTGTGAAATGCTTCAAAAATGGAAATTCTGAAGACGTTTGTGTTCCTTGTTTTTTAAACAAATCACACTCCAAGCACTCTTCAGAGCAGTATCAACCAACTCTGTATTTGAACACAGATGGAACTTTAAAATATATGGAGGTCAGGATGGCTCCAGCAGAATCACAGGGACAATGTTATTCTGCTTGTTTCCCACCAACAACGGGAACAACTGATTTTACATTGGGAAAAACTCAAAATACTCCTCAATTGAATGATATGAACAATGAACCCTCCTCTCTCTCCAAGTGGGCAAAAGAACTAAGTCAGGTGAGTCAGCAGAAAAGAGTGGAACTGTGATTAGGCTTAACTCGGATTTAAATTATAATAAAAAACACACTATCTTTTTCTAAAAGTATTTCATATAAATAGTATATTTTCTATGCAAACATACAGAAAGCATGTTGTCCTGTATTTATGTTTGTACAAAAGAAAAGTTCAGCAAATGGTAAAAGTGTTTCTGTTTTTAATCAGTGTTCTATGAATTACTCTACCATGTGGTTACAGATTTTCTGATTTTTAGTGCCACATAATGTAATTGGTATAGATGCATAGAAGACCTTTATAACCTGATAAATACACAGAAGTGGAAATTATGAATTCATAATATAATTATAATTCATAATGTAATTCACATAAATATTATGAGTCCTAATTTCTATCTTGTTTTTAAGTAAAATTGTGCATCAGCTGATCGATAAAGACAACCAACAGACAGACGGACAAACAGAAAAACAGGTAGATGATTGAGAGAGAGAAATATACACTGAACAAAATTATACACTTTTGTTTTTGCCCTCATTTTTCATGAGCTGAACTTAGATCTAAGACTTTTCTATGTACAGAAAATGCCTATTTTTCTCAAATATTGTCCACAAATCTGTCTAAATCTGTGTTAGTGAGCACTTCTCCTTTGCCGAGATAATCCATCCACCTCACAGGTGTGGCATATCAAGATGCTGATTAGACAGCATGATTATTGCATGTGTTCAATACGGCCACATTAAAAGGCTACTCTAAAATGTGCAGTTTTATCACACAGCACAATGCCACAGATGTCGGTTTTGAGGGGCCGTATAAACGGCATGCTGACTGCTCCACCAGAGCTGTTGCCTATGAATTGAATGCTCATTTCTTTACCATAAGCCATCTCCAAAGGGGTTTCAGAGAATTTGCCAGTACATCTAACCGACCTATCAACCGCAGACTACGTGTAACCACACCAGCCCAAGACCACCACATCCAGCATCTTCATCTCCAAGATCATCTGAGACAAGCTACCCGGACAGCTGCTTCAACAATCGGTTTGCATAATCAAATCATTTCAGTATAAACTGTCAGAAACCGTTTCAGGGAAGCTCATCTGCATGCTCGTCGTCCTCATTGGGGTCTCGACCTGACTGCAGTTCGTCGTTGTAACTGACTCGAGTGGGCAAATGCTCACATTCAATGGCGTATGGCACTTTGGAGAGGTGATCTCTTCATGGATGAATCCCGGTTTTCACTGTACAGGGCAGATGGCAGACAGCGTGTATGGCGTCGTGTGGGTGAGCAGTTTGCTTATGTTAACATTGTGGATCGAGTGGCCCATGGTGGCAGTGGGGCTATGGTATGGGCAGCTGTATGTTATGGACAAAAAACACAGGTGCATTTTATTGATGGCATTTTGAATGCACAGAGATACCGTGACAAGATCCTGAGGCCCATTGTTGTGCCATTTATCCACGACTATCACCTCATGTTGCATCATGATAAAGCATGCCCCATGGTGCAAGGATCTGTAAACAATTCCTGGAAGCTGAAAACGTCCCAGTTCTTGCATGGCCAGCATACTCACCGGACATGTCACCCACTGAGCATGTTTGGTATGCTCTTGATCGGCGTATACAACAGCGTGTTCCAGGTCCTACCAATATCCAGCAACTTCACACAGCCATTTAAGAAGAGTGGACCAACATTCCACATGTGGACAGGCCACAATCAACGACCTGATCAACTCTATGCGAAGGAGATGTGTTGCACTGAGGCAAATGGTGGTAGTTAAACATTAATTGTACACATTATTCTTTTTTTTCATGTGTATTATTGTGTTTTTATTTACTGTATTATAGATGTATTTTTAAATTCCATAGTTCCAGCCATAATTTAATGGATCTTACCAAATATTTTTGTTGCTAGCCTTACTGAATCCAAACTCTATTATTAAATAATTAACTAATTAACTATTACAGTTACAACTAATTGTGAGTTTACTAAAAGTAATTAAAATGTTAGAATAAATGCTTATGCATTTAATATATTAAAATGCATGAGCATAAAATCATGCAGCTATGGTCAAAAGGTTCAGCTGTTGTTAAAAAAAAGCACAACACGTAACAATGTGAGTTATTGTAAACAAAATGGTTGTTGGTTCCTGTGGTGTTAATCTGAGTTTCTCTGAAACTCTCCAGAGTTTACAGAGAATGTTATCAAAGCAATGTCCTGAGAGTGGCAGTTCTGAGAATGAAAATGCCTTCTTATTGAGACTTTCTATTGAATCTAAGGCTACAATAGGTACAGATGCACCAAAACATACTAGAGATTGAAAACTATCAATTGGGTTCATTATTCTTGATTTTTGCTGTGACCGGCAGATACTAGTGTTAGAATTTGGTGTACAAATAAAGTAATGGAATTGGTGAAATAGTGAATGGAATTTTTGTTTTGACAAACCTTAGACCCTTGATACCATGACCATGTCCATTCCTATTCTACTGACAACTTCCATCAAGATACCATGCATACATCATCTCAAGCTGATTCCACAAACACAATAATGAGTTCACTGTGCCCCAATGGTTTCCACAGTAATCAACAAGTCTCAATCCATTAGAGTATATTTGGGATGTGGTGAATTGGAATAAGGTAATAAGGTAAAAGGTGTTGCCACAAAGTGTGGATGGATAGATAAATAGATAGACAGACAGACAGACAAAAAGACAGACACCAGTGGAGACAGATAGATATGTTGTTACATAGTTACATAGTTACATAGCTGAAAAGAGACTTGCGTCCATCAAGTTCCTCACATTTGTTTTTTTGCTGTTGATCCAAAAGAAGGCAAAAAAACCCAGTTTGAAGCACAATTTTGCACAAGCAAGGAAAAAAATTCCTTCTTGACCCCAGAATGGCAGTCAGATCTTTCCTTGGATCAAGCAGTTATTACCCTACATTGAAAGATTATATCCTTGAATATTCTGTTTTTGCAAGTATGCATCTAGTAGCTGTTTGAACATCTGTATGGACTCTGATAAAACCACTTCTTCAGGCAGAGAATTCCACATCCTGATTGTTCTTACAGTAAAAAAACCTTTCCTTTGCCTTAGATGAAATCTTCTTTCTTCCAGTCTAAACGCATGGCCTCGTGTCCTATGTAAAGTCCGGTTTGTGAATAGATTTCCACACAATGGTTTGTATTGGCCCCGAATATATTTGTATAATGTTATCATATCCCCTCTCAGGCGACGTTTTTCTAATAGGTTTAAATTTGTTAGCCTTTCTTCATAGCTATGTTCATTTCTGAATTTAAATATTTAATTGCGTTCCTCAGTTAGAATCCTATCATAATGTCTAGTCCTAGGTGGAGATGATCTTCAAGAGCAAATTAATGACTTCACAAGCCCTAGTATCGCTAGTATCCCTAGTCAAAGCGGCATCAAGCTAATAACTAATTACAGGACAAACGTATGATTTCGCTTTCGACTTTTACGTTTCTTTCTCTTTAGAAGGTTTATTTTTATTAGTGTCCATCTAATATATATACCTTTATATCAGTTGCAGTTTTTGCTGAAATATTTTTTATATATATCTTTCTAATTTCATCCAAAATCATCATTATGAATTATGCCATAGCCTTCACTGTGTGTACAACAGTAACTATATATTCCTAGATATAAGATGGGGCAACGCTGGGGACATCTCCTGAGGACATCTCTTGAGGACCATAAGCTTGTTACATAAATAGCATATAAAATCAAGACAATAATTAACTATTTCATATAATTTGCAAGTAAATATCTTATTCTGATTTTTTTAAATTAAAGTTATTCAATGCTATCACTTAACACCATTAATTAAAATTTCTTGAAAAATGGCAGTTTTAAAATCAGCTTATTTTTACTACAATAGACTGAATAGCATATTTTGCTTTCACATAACCACTTGTGTAACCATTATCACATTGTTCTGTCATTAAAATCAATTCATTTCTAACAAAAATATAGATAAAGGTGACATTGAAATGTTTCAGTTTTCTTATAAATATTCTTAAATATTATCACTATCGACCAGCAGAGGGCAGACCTGTCATCCAATCATTTCTTTAGCTGCAGTAGATCTGCTTATGTTATCCTTACTCTCCTCCCCTTCGTTTGGTGAAAAAAACCTCCCATTTTCCCAGACACACAAAGAAGAGCTGCTGTGCTGAACCCAATACAGAGGATGTTTTCATTGCATTGCATTATTTTGTACATTTATAAGGATTCAAACTTGTATTTAACCAACACACTGATGGGATTATAAGGAAACCTTTGTTGTTCAGGGAAAGGATTTAAGATATGGACTTCCAGAATTCCCCAAAGTCTTGGAAATGGCAAGTAGTATATGTATGTTTTCTTTATAGCTTGGGCTTGGTCGCTGGGCAGCTTCGCTATTCCATGATTGAGGAAGCAGAGACGGAGACATTAGTAGGAAATGTTGCTTCAGATTTGATGTTAAATCTGGCACAAGTGAATAATCGTAGATTGGGTTTGGGATCAGAAGAAAAAAGCAGATATTTTGCGATTAATCAGGGAAATGGAGCATTGACTGTGAAAGAAAGGATTGATAGAGAGACACTATGCGGATCCAGCACAAAGTGTTTATTGAATCTAGAAGTAGTTGCTGAAAATCCTTTGGAGCTATTTAGTCTTGAAATAGAAGTATTAGACATAAATGATAACTCCCCTATATTTCCAGTGGTTGGTCAATTTATAAGAATTACAGAAGCACTTGCCAGCTCAGGTAGTCGATTCCCTCTACCAATTGCAGAAGATTCAGATGTGGGAATTAATACTGTAACCCAGTATAGATTGACTCCTAATCCTTATTTTTCATTGTCGATAAAAAGCCGCAAAGACGGAAGTCTCATACCAGAATTAGTGTTGGAAAAAATCCTGGATAGAGAGGAAATTAAGGAACATAATCTTGTCCTTACTGCTGTGGATGGTGGAGAACAAATAAGGTCGGGATCTACACAGATAAATGTTATTGTTCTTGATATTAATGATAATGCACCAGTATTTGAACAACCAATTTACAAGATCACTTTATTAGAAAACATCCCTTTAAAAACAACTGTGTTTATCCTTAATGCTACAGATTTGGATGAGGGATCCAATGGTGAACTTATGTATTTTTTTGATCATCATACCTTAGATGCAGCAAAGAAAATATTTGATTTAAATGCACAGACTGGTGAAATATTTATCAAGGGAAATGTAGATTTTGAAGAATCTAATTTTTATGAATTGTTTGTCAGAGCCATCGATAAAGGTTCCCCTGAACTTGAAGGGCAATGTCTGATACAGATTGAAGTAGAAGATGTAAATGATAATACACCAGAAATACTGTTTACCTCTAAGACAAATGAAGTGCCTGAAAATTCTGCAGTAGGAACAGTTGTTGGATTTATCACAGTGAGAGATTCAGATTCAGGAAAGAATGGTGAGGTACGGTTAGAAGTATCTCCAAATGTACCATTTAAATGCCAGCCATTTAACAATCGCTATTCATTAGTCACTAGTGAATACCTCGACAGAGAAAAAATCTCTCAATATACTATTCATATTGGTGCATCTGATTTGGGTTCTCCTTGTTTACGCAATCAAACCACAATTTTCATTAATATATCTGATATCAATGATAACTCTCCTGCATTTATTCAACCTGCTTACCAAGCCTTTATAAAGGAAAATAATGAACCTGGCAGCTTGTTATGTACTGTATCTGCTTCTGATGCAGATGAGGGAAATAATGCAAAGCTGAGATATTCTATAGCTGAAAGTAAATTAGATGGTTCTTCCATCTCTTCATTTGTATACATCAACACTGAAAATGGAAACATTTATGCTCAGCGTTCTTTTGATTACGAACAATTTCAAGTTCTACAAATAAGTGCAAAAGTGGAAGATTACGGATCTCCAATGTTATTTTCCAATGTTTCAGTTTTTATATTTATTTTGGATACAAATGATAATCATCCCACTATATTATATCCAGAGAACTCAGGAGAGTCTACTGCCCTAGAGAAGATCCCAATGTCTGCATCTACTGGGTATTTAATAACAAAGATTTCTGCTGTCGATCTGGATTCTGGTCACAATGCCTGGCTTGCTTACCGTCTTGTTAAAGCCACCAATCCCACTTTATTTCAGGTTTCAGAATATACTGGAGAAATTAGGACTATTAGAGGATTACTTGAAACAGACAATGCTGAGCAACATCTTGTAGTTTCAGTCAGAGATCACGGGCAACCCTCCTTATCAGCAACAGTCACTGTATTTATAAATGTAGTTGAAAGCTTTGCTCACGAACTGCCAAAGTCTGTAGACTATCCTACAAATTCAAAATCATCAGCAGATCTAACATTGTATCTCATTATTTCCCTAGTGGCCATAAGCTTAGTGTCACTTGTGACATTTATCATTTTGCTTGTGAGATGTTTAAAAAGGGATCCATATTCCAACAGTTGTGGGTCTTGTTTTTTAAGCAAATCACATTCACAGAACTATGCAGATCAATATAAACCAACACTTTACTTGAACACAGATGGGACCTTAAAATATATGGAAGTAAGGATGGTTCCATCAGAACCTCATGGCCAATGTTACCCAACTTGCTTTCCTCCAAATGCAGAAGAAAGTAATTTCACAGTGACAAACTCTTTAAACTTTCCTTACTTGACTAATATGAGCAAAGAGATGGAGGCTCAATATGACTCGAGCTTGTTGAATGACTCTAAACAGGTGAGGCACATTTATGTATTTTTCTAATACTTGAATAATTGTAGCTTTGAAAAGAAAACTAATATAGAATGTCCAAATGTTATTTTAGCCACATTTAAGAATTTAGGTAATTATATGGGTTGTGTCTTACACTGTTAACTCAATAACCAGTTTAGATCAAATTTAACTCACTTAAAAAAGAACTGGTCTTTAATAATATATTACACTAAGATGCACATTGTTCATATATTATGAAAATGCATTCACACCTCCTTTATATTTAAATTACACCAAATGTTTCAGCTAGAAACAGTGGGTGACAATGTAATCAATATTATTCAAATTATTATTTGAATATGAGAAATATTTTGAATCCTAAATTTTGCATTATTGTTTGTATGTGTGCTGCAATATATGTTAATAATGTAAATCGACAATGCATGAATAATAACTAAACCACTTGCTGCTTAATTATTACTTTTCAAAGACATGAAGCAAAAAAGTTAATCATGCTAGAATAAACCAGTGGTTTCCAAACCAGCCCTTATGTTCTTTCCAGTATCCTCATCAATACTGAGTCATCTATCCCTAAATTCTGGGATTTTGATTGCTCAATAAAGCAAGTTTATCTGTATGTGAATATTTACCAGATTTATTGCAACCAGTATTAAATGGTTGCGATGAATCTTACCAATTTTTTTTCTGTACTTTAATTGTAATTGTTTGCTAAGACCAGTAATAATGATAGCATGCTTTTTGACTTTACTTGCTCCTTTTGTCATTATATCCTGATGATAGTGCAACTTCTAGGCATTACATGAAGTGAAAATAACCATAAAATGAAGATACAGATGTATGGAGAAATGTGGCTTTATTTCTGTATACATTGAGAGGTGTCTGCTTGCTGGGTACCCTTTTGTACACAACTTCATAACAAACATGATAATTATATTTTTATTAAATGTCGTGCTTTTCTTTTGTTAATACAAACTGCAAACAATTAGGAAACAAAAGGTATTCTAATCAGTATCTTTTCCTAAGAAGATTCCATTTTTACCCTTTGCTAGGAAAATATGTAAAAAAATAAAATAAAATTGGTGTTTATAATAGTTAAAATCAATATATTGGTTTAATCTTGAGTTACAAATTTCAATGACTACTATAAACTTGTCTTGAAAATGAGTTCCATTTGAATTGTCACTAAGCCATTATATGGTCAAGACCAAATAGCCATTATATGGTCAAGACCAAATACGTGATTTTAGTTTTCTATTATTATTTATATTATCATTTATAGATAACCTTTATATCACCTTTCATAAATTTATGGTAGACAACGTACTACTGTTGTGATTATAATATGGACAAAGTGTAAAAAATAGAGTTAATTCCTCTAAGTCAGCAATACCCTGGCATAGACACATCTACTTTGTAGCATATTGATAAATCTTACTGCTAGGTGGTTCCGTGTTGATTTAATCTTCCTTGAGAAGTATTGCTGGAATTGACCATTCTCCCTGTTCTCTCTGGATGTCTCCACAATCTATTTGTTTTATTTGTGTATTGTATGCTCTTATGACAGATATACCTTTAGGGTGCAGGCTATTTTAGTACTATGTTATATCCTTAGATGCTATCTATAAATTTACGGTAGAAAACTTACCACCGTTGTGATTAAAAATGGACAAAGTGTAACATCACTGTCTTAGAACTGGTGAACACAGGTTTGAATCCATTATAAATTCTCCTGAGCAAGCCACCTAATAATATATTTGCTTAGCCAACTGTTCCTAGATTGTAAGCTTTTTTGAGCAGGGATTTCTCTACCTCTTAAATATTCCCTTTCTGTAATTGTAAGCCTCTGTGGAATAAATTGGTGCTATAATAATAATAAAATTAATAATAACCACATGCAGAACCACTCCTTTATTGGGGGTGTCTTGCTAATTGCCTATAATTTCCACCTGTTGTCTATCCCATTTGCACAACAGCATGTGAAATTGATTGTCACTCCGTGTTGCTTCCTAAGTGGACAGTTTGATTTCACAGAAGTGTGATTGACTTGGAGTTACATTGTGTTGTTTAAGTGTTCCCTTTATTTTTTTGAGCAGTGTCTATCAAGCTCTCATAACCTTGGGTTTACACAATTGATTCCCAATAACATCTTTTTTTTTTTTATAAAACAGACATTTCAATAAATGCATTGGTATTATTTAATTTATGTATTTAATTTTTTTTTTTTAAAGTTTGATATCTATTTATAGTAAGCATAGAGAAAGTACTCTTTTATTGTTTAACTAGTATGACTGTAGTATGACTGTAGTCTGCTCTCTTTAGAGATATACGTTGTGTAATCAGTGTCAGGTCTACTCACAATATAGCCAAGTGACTCATGTGCATTATCCCTATATTATCCTATTATTCTTCTATCTCATATGATGTATCTCACAGCAGCCCTTGCTGTGTAAAACTACTGTTTGCGAAAAGACAATAATGCTTTCTGGAAAATAAGCTTGATTTATGATTTAGCTTCTCTTTTTATCTACACCCAAGTTGCTTTAATCCTTTATGTTTTTCCTTTGATGAATATTGAATACCACTCATATTCTAATTGCAAGCATTGGTCAGCTAGAAAGTATTAATTTGTAGTTAAGTTTGTTAAATCTAGTAATAAATGGTATACTGTGTATTATAAATTATATAAGAACCTTGTTTTAATACAGAAACTAAATAAGATTTAAAAAAATTTATAAGGCTATATTGCTATTACATTGTGTCATGGTATTTAATAAAAAACAATAGATTTGACTAGTTTTCTGAATATTTTAAAAAAATCATCTTTGTATAAACCACATTGTAAAAAACAAAAACCATAATGAATTAATAAATGAATGAATGAGTGTACTAAGCAGTGCACATTTTGAGTCATTCTAATGGAATGTTTATAGGTTGCTTTTGAAAGAGAGAGCTACTAGACAGTAAACTAGCTATTTAAAATTGGATATACTATACAACAATATAAAGCCAAAACTGTGCTACTCATACACAAGAATTTATCAACCAATTTATATATATATATATATATATATATATATAAGTTAATATTTGACAGAACACTTCTTTTTGAGATGACTATACTTCTCTGTCATAGTGTTTAATTGAAGTAAACACTATTGGCCAGTAGATGGCGGACCTGTCATCCAATCATTTCTTTAGCTGCATAAGTGGATCTGTTCATGACATCCCTTCCTATCTCCTCCCTTTGACTCAGAAAAGCACCCTCCCATTTTTCCTCTGACACACAAAGAAGAGCTGCTGCTCCGATGGAAATCCTGTGGATGTGCAAGAAGAAAAAATAATGTGTTTTGTCTGTCTTGGAAAGATATACTTTTTTAATCCACTGATTTATGGAATTATAAAAGGATATATACTATAATTTCAAGAGAAAGACATGAGATATGGACTACCAGAGCTCCAAAAAAGCTTGGAAATGGCAAGTAGTATATTCCTTTTTCCTTTGTAGCTGGGGCTGGGTTTCTGGGCAGCTTCGCTATTCTGTTCCAGAAGAGTCAGAATTTGGAACGTTGATAGGAAATGTAGCTCAAGATCTGGGGATAAATCTTGCAACTATAGATACACGGAGACTGAGTATAGGATCTGAAGGAGACAGCAGATTTTTTGCTACTGATCAGAAAAGTGGTGATTTGAAAGTAAATGGGAGAATTGACAGAGAAAGCCTTTGTGGATCCAGTTTAAATTGTTTTCTACATTTAGAGGTTGTCACTGAGAATCCATTGGAATTGTACAGTGTGGAAATTGAGATTTTAGATATAAATGATAATGCCCCTTTTTTTCCAACACCAGATCAAATTATAAAAATTACCGAGCTGGTAACAAACCCTGGTGTGAGATTTCCTTTACAATTTGCCCAGGATTCAGATGTTGGGATTAATGGTGTGAATCAGTACAAATTAAATACAAATCCTTATTTCTCTTTGTCTGTAAAAAATCGCAAGGATGGGACTCTTATAGCTGAACTGATTCTGGACCAGGTTCTAGACAGGGAAGAAAAAGGAGTACATAAACTTACCCTTACTGCTTTTGATGGGGGAGAACAGACGAGGTCAGGGTCTACTCAAGTGACCATCATAGTTTTGGATATCAATGACAATGCACCAGTGTTTGATAAGCAACAATACAAAATCAATTTACTGGAAAATGTACCATTAGGCACGGTTATCATAAAGCTTAATGCCACAGATTTGGATGAAGGTTCCAATGGTGAAATCATATACTCATTTGATGATCATACTTTGGATTCAGCAAAGAAGATATTTGAATTAACTTCACATACAGGGGAAATATATATAACAGGAAATGTGGATTTTGAAGAGTCAAATCTCTATGAGTTATCTGTCAGAGCCAGAGACAATGGCGCACTCACAATGGAAGGACGATGTCTGATACAAGTTGAAGTAGAAGATGTAAATGATAATGCTCCAGAAATTATATTTGTATCCAAGACAAATGAGATTCCTGAAAATGCAGCAATAGGAACAGTTGTTGGAATAATCATGGTAAAAGATAAAGATTCTGGTAAGAATGGAGAAATCATCTTAGAGGTGTCACCAAATTTACCATTTAAATGCCAAACCTTTAATAATCGATATTCTTTAGTCAGTAGTGGACAGTTGGACAGGGAAAAGGTGCCACAGTATACTATCCAACTTATTGCATCTGATTTGGGCTCTCCTCCATTGCATAATAAGACCACTATCAGTATTAACATTTTAGATATTAATGATAACTCTCCTATATTTTTCCAATCTGTTTACAAAGCATTCATGAAAGAGAACAATGAACCAGGGAGCTTGTTATGTACCATATCTGCTTCTGATCCAGATGAAGGAGTAAATGCAAAGCTGAAATATTCTATAGCTGAAAGCCAGATAGATAGTTTTTCTGTGACTTCTTTTGTATACATCAATTCTGACAATGGTAACATTTATGCCCAGCGTTCTTTTGACTATGAACAAATTCAAGTTCTGCATGTCACTGCAAGAGTTGAAGACTATGGATCTCCAGCTTTATTTTCCAATGTTTCAGTCTTTGTATTTATTTTGGATAACAATGATAATTACCCTAATGTACTATATCCAGAAAGCATAGGGGAATCTACTCCCAAAGAGAAGATTTCTATGTCAGCCTCTGTGGGTTATTTAGTCACAAAGGTTTCTGCAGTTGATCTGGATTCTGGTCATAATGCCTGGCTTGCTTATAGCCTTGTTGAATGTACCAGTCCAAATTTGTTTCAGATTACTGAATACACAGGAGAAATAAAAACTGTCCGGGCATTGCTTGAGACAGACAATGCTGAACAACATCTTTTGATTTCCATTAGAGATCATGGAGTACCATCTTTATCAACAACAGTCACTGTCATTATAAATATAGTTGAAAGCTTTTCTCAAGAAATCCCAAAATCTGCTGACTTTCTTACTAATTCAAAATCATCATCAGATTTGACTTTGTATCTCATTATTTCTCTGGTGGCCATCAGTTTAGTGTCACTTGTGACTTTTATCATTTTGCTTGTGCGATGTTTAAGAAAGGACATTGACTCCAACAGTTGTGGGTCTTGCTTGTTAAGCAAATCAGATTCCCAAAATTATACTGACCAGTATAAACCAACACTTTACTTGAACACAGATGGAACCTTAAAATATATGGAAGTAAGGATGGTTCCACCAGAACCTCAAGGACAATGTTATTCAGCTTGTTTTCCCCCAAATGTTGAACACAATAATTCAACAGCCACAAAACCACTTTATTTTCCTTATCTTACAAATACAAGAAAAGGCATGGAGCCCCAATCTGACTCAACTATGTTGAATGATTCCAGTCAGGTGAGAAACCAGTATTTCTTTGAAATTTCCATTTTCTTTATTTTTTTAGAAGAATTTCAGCTGTTATATGATATAGATTTTCAATCTTTTTTCTTATAACCTTTAATCCAAGTTATATTTTAGGTCTTTGATACATGTATTGTCATCCTCATATTGAAAATAATGTCATGTGGATGTCTTTGAGTATGCGTCAGTAATAAGAGCAAATTGTTGCCTTCAGTACTATCCCAGTAGTTGTTTTAGGGTTTCAAATATTGTTCATTGTTTTTTGATATTGTTTGTTTGTTTGTTTTTCTTTGTCTTGGTTTTAGAAAATGTTCTTGGAAAAAAGATTAAGGTCAGGTTTTAGGGCAATATACATTTTAAATTGAACTCTGCTATTTTAGTCTCAGTACATAAAAATATAATTTAATTTGTAAGATCTAAATTTTATATCTCCCACTATGTTGTAATATATTTCTAATTATAAGTATACTTGCTTGGTAGTTCCATCTTTCTTCATCTAGCTATACTAGTATGAAACTGACATAATTATACAAAATATAATTTCTGCACATTAAGGACAATGATTCCTTAGAGAATGTAGGCTCTGTGTTTTCTTTGATGTTCATGCAGGTTTTTCATGTTAACTTTCTTTTATGACTTCACATAGAGAAACCCCACAGTGTATAATATATGAGATATGTAAGGCAACAATAATTAACTATGGAACATAAGCCTTTTGCAATCATTTGGATACATTTTACTCTAAACCTATGTGGCCTTCATATTTCCCGTATTTTACTAAACATCTCAGATTTCATGAGATCTACTTTATGAGGTGCTAGCCTTTCAGAAATTTGTCAACTGAAAGTTACATTTTGTATTACAACTTAATCTTGTATCTGGGCTGCATATAATAATAACATGATATACTATATCCATAGTTTATACTTTTCTTACGCATGCAGCTTGTACAAGGGACAACTTATAATATAATTCTTCCAATGTTTTATTTTAACAATGTTTTTATCGGTTTTATATAACTTATTAAAAGAAAAATCTAAGCAAATTTTTACTGAATATACAAAAACCAATGTGTGAGCGCTATAAAATCAAATCCAGATAATATGGCAGCGCTCAAAATTACAATGCACAGAAAATGTGTAAAGAAAGACAATAATTACCCAAAAATTAATCTGTAAATATATAAAAAATAAACAAATAATAGTGCAGACCATCTGAGTATATAATAATATAAAATGAAAAGAAATCTGAGGGAAAAAAACTCACATGTCCCAGAGCCCTATCACCCCTGGCTCTGGGTTTGCAAGGCTCCTTAGGAGAGGGGATATCCCCACACTGAGAAATATTCCAGAAGATATGTCCCCTGATGATTCTGTTATGCTGTGTATAAAAAGAAGGGCAGGACCTCCAATTGAATAATATCACAAATCAGTTTTATTATATGTGGTGGGTATAGGCTCACAGAGTCACCCACATAAAAGCGCAAACAGATATTGTACACTGTAAAACACTTCCTGATCGCAGTCCGGTCACGTGATCGCTTCCGGGTCCGCCCCTCCAATGACGTCCGTGTGACGCGTTTCGCCCGCCTCCACAGGCTTCCTCCGACCTTTTTACTGAATATAATGTATGTATGTTTAATTTGAAAAAGCCACAATTAAGTGCTAGACTCCAGGGTAGCAAGATCATTTCTCCCTTCACATCTGCCCTGAAAGATAAAATTAAATAGCATTGACACACACATATGATTGTTGATATCAGATAATGTGCACATGCACAGCCCTCTAAGCCAACACACTGTACATGTGCAGTTGATTAATGTGTGACTACAATGCATTTCAGCTTAACTCTGCATGATTGACTGTTGGTCCACTCGTCTCAGCCTTGTGTAATGTTTGTTGCAAATCATAAAATGTAGACTCTCCATATACAATCAATCAGTAGTGTACAAAATAACATCACATTTACCTTATCATGAACTTTAAAGAGTCGGGGACACATTGACTATATTGTGCATGGTGCATGTTAATTAAAGGCTTACTCCAAGCATCATAACGACTACAGCCCATTCTACTGGTTATAATACTAGAAGTACCTTGACCCTGTTCCTGATAATGGGGCAAGCCAGGTACTAACTGTCCCCCTGTGGCCATTGATGACATCTGGCCACTGCAGAGCTGTAGAATCCAAAAGTTGATCCTGCAGGCCACTTATTCGCGGAGAATGTCAGCTGACCACTCTTCTTTTCCAGGCTGATTAATGAGACCCATATTATGTAGTCAAATGTTGTGTTATACCTCAGGTAGCAGAGGGATTAAACTGTGCAGAATTTCAGAGGAAAACACTGTAATACCGACTCCAGGCACCATTACCACTTAAAATCACTAAAATTTGGAGCTAATCCAATGCTTTCCCATAGGAAAGCAGTGGGATGTTATTGCACATATGTAGCGAAATGCCACACTGTGCAAATCAGCATATTTTCATAGAGATGCATTGAATTAATGCATCTCTATGGAGAATGTTTAACGACTCCATGCAGAGCATGGAGATGTTGACAGTAGGTGCTGCATACAATGCAGCATTAAGATAGGAAGCACCTCCAATGGTTATCTGAGTGATTGTCACTAGAGGTCCTAAGCCTGCAGAGACATGCTATAGACACCAGAACTACTACTATTACTTTCACTACTATTATTTGAAGCGGAAACGGTTTCGTCTCTAACATTTGAAAAACAAACAAACAACAATTATGGATTGTGTAACGAGTATAATTATTTTCTATTTGGCAAGTTGAAAAAAAATTTTTTTTAACACCAACTTTGCTGCATATATTTAAACAAAATTTAGTGCAAAAACTTTCACCTGAGTTTTGCACTCTTTAAAAAATAAATAATTTACCTTATATTTAAGTATATTTATTTGTGCTAAATTATAAAAGACAGGAGTCATTATGAGTGCTTTTACAATCATCTTTTTATTAATAAAAAGTATATGTTCATTTATAGAGATGTACAAATATTAAAATATTAATTTAATAAGTTAAGTCAGCTTACAACAAAATGTCAAATTGTTGTCTATTTATTATTGATTCCTGAAATCGTCTGTAATAATGCAAATAAATCAAGATTTTCTACATACACTTTAAAAAGACATCTTGTTTGGGTTTAAAATATTTTTAGTTGCAGTCATATGCATTAAGTGAAGTTAGTACTATTGGCCAGCAGAGGGCGGACCTGTCATCCAATCATTTCTTTAGCTACAAAAGTGGATCTGCTCATGATATCTCCTATTCTCTCCTCCCACTGGCTCAATGAATAACCCTCCCATCTTTCCTCTGACACACAAAGGAGAGCTGCTGTACCGAATGAAATCTTGTGGATGTGTTAAGAGGAAAATAAAGGATTTTTCTATCATTGAAGGATATATTTTATAGATATATATACTTATTGGATTATAAAAGCAACTAAATATCATTTGAAGATACAGACATGAGATATGGACTTCCAGAGCTACCAAAAGGCTTGGAAATGGCAAGTAGCATTTTCATTTTTTCTCTATAGCTGGGGCTGTGTCTCTGGGCAGCTTCGCTATTCTATTCCTGAAGAGACAGAGATAGGGACATTGGTAGGAAATGTAGCTCATGACCTGGGATTAAATCTAGCAAATATTAATAAGCACAGTCTTAGTTTGGGATTGGAAGGAGGTAGCAGATTTTTTGCAGTGGACCAGAAAACTGGAGATCTGACTGTAAATGGGAGAATTGACAGAGAAAGCCTTTGTGGATCCAGTTTAAACTGTCTGTTACATATAGAGGTTGTAAAGGAAAACCCTTTGGAACTGTACAGTGTGGAAGTTGAGATTTTGGACATAAATGATAATGCCCCTTTTTTTTCCACACCAAATCAAACTATAAAGATTACAGAGCTATTAACAAGCCCTGGTGTTCGATTTCCATTGCCAATTGCAAAGGATCTAGACGTTGGCATTAATGGTGTGAGTCAGTACAAATTAAATCAAAATGCATATTTTACATTGTCTATAACAAACCGACAAGATGGGACTCTCGCAGCAGAGCTAATACTGGAAAAGATTCTAGATAGGGAAGAAAAAAGAAAACATGAACTCACCCTTACTGCGTATGATGGGGGAGAACAGCCAAGGTCAGCATCTACTCAAGTAACTATCTTAGTTTTAGATATTAATGACAATGCACCAAAGTTTAATCAGAGTCATTATGAAATCAGTATATTGGAAAATGTATCTTTAAAGACCGTCATAATAAAACTTGATGCTACAGATCTGGATGAGGGCTCCAATGGAGAAATCATGTATTCATTTGATTATCACACTTTGGATTCAGCAAAAAAGATATTTGATATCAATCCAAACACAGGTGAAATATATGTTACAGGAAATGTAGATTTTGAAGAATCAAATCTATATGAATTATCTGTAAGGGCTACAGATAAGGGAATGCCTACGATGGAAGGACGATGCCTTATACGGATTAAAGTAGAAGATGTAAATGATAACACTCCAGAAATATTTTTCTCTTCTAAGATGAATGAAGTTCCTGAAACTGCAGCATTAGGAACAGTAATTGGATATATCACAGTGAAAGATAAAGATTTTGGTAAAAATGGAGAAATTGTGCTAGAAGTGTCACAAAATGTACCATTTAAGTGCCAACCCCTAAGCAATCGTTATACTTTAATCACTAGTGGATATCTGGACAGAGAAAAGGTATCAAAGTATAATATTGAAGTCCTTGCATTTGATTTGGGCTCTCCTTCTTTACACAATCACACCACAATCACCCTTACCATTTCTGATGTTAATGATAACTCTCCAGTGTTTTTCCAATCTGTTTACAAAGCTTTCATAAAAGAGAATAATGAAGTAGGCAGCTTACTATGCAGTGTGTCTGCTTTTGATCCAGATGAGGGAGATAATGCAAAGCTGAAATATTCTATAGTTGAAAGCCAAATAGATGGTTCTTCTGCCTCTTCTTTTGTATATATCAATTCTGACAATGGTAACATTTATGCCCAGCGTTCTTTTGACTATGAACAATTGCAGGTTCTACAAATCACTGCCAGAGCAGAAGATTCTGGATCTCCAATTTTATATTCCAATGTTTCAGTTTTTATTTTTATTTTGGATACAAATGATAATCATCCTACTATATTATATCCTGAGAACTCAGGAGAATTCATTGCCCAAGAGAAGATCCCTATGTCTGCATCTGCTGGGTATTTAACTGCAAAGGTTTCTGCTGTTGATCAGGATTCTGGTTACAATGCATGGCTTGCTTACAGCCTTATAGAGTCTACCAGTCCAAATTTGTTTCAGATTTCTGACTATTCTGGAGAAATTAGGACTATTCGAGGATTACTTGAAACAGACAGTGTAACGCACCATCTTGTGATTTCAGTTAGAGATCATGGTGAACCATCTTTATCATCAACAGTCACTCTTAATGTAAATATAGTTGAAAGCTTTGCTCGAGAAAACCCAAAGTCTGTTGATTTTATTACTAATTCAAAAGCATCACCTGATTTGACTTTATACCTTATCATTTCTCTGGTGGCCATCAGTTTAGTTTCACTTATCACTTTTGTAATTTTGCTTGTGAGATATTTAAAAAGAGACTCTTACACCAACAGTTGTGGGTTTTGTTTTTCAAGCAAGTCACAGGCACAGAACTATGGAGATCAGTATAAACCAACACTTTACTTGAACACAGATGGGACATTGAAATATATGGAAGTAAGGATGGTTCCATCAGAACCTCTTGGTCAGTGCTATTCGGCATGTTTTCCTCCAGTTACAGAACAAGATAATTTTTCTTCCACAAAACAATTACAATTCCCAGAAGAAACACAGCACATGTCTTATCCAAGCTTATTGAATGAGTCAAACCAGGTGAGGTAACAATAAAAGTGTTGTTAATACATTGTTTAGATAGATAGATAGATAGATAGATAGAGGTGTGAATCAATACAAATTAAATCCAAAGACATATTTTTCTCTGTCTATAACAAATCACCAAGATGGGACTGTTGCAGCAGAGCTAATTCATGAAAAGATTCTAGATAGGGAAGAAAAAAGAACACATGAAGTCACCATTATTGCAGTCAAGCTCAGAATAGTCAAAGTCAGCATCTACTCAAGTGACTTGAGTAATCTTATTTTTAGATCTCAATGACAATGCATGAGAGTTTAGTCAGAATTGTAATGAAATCATTGGGAAATGTATGGAAAATATATGAGGATTACTAAATATTTTTTTAAGTAGAATTAACATTTTCAGTTAATTGGCTTATTGGATAATATTGCACCTGGCATTTTTCCATGGTTCATATTTTTTAATATAACATATGTTGTTAATGAAAATAGTGGAAACACATGTAAATATTACAGTACACAGTGTGATGTTTTAGTACAGTTAACTTAAATTAACGTACTTCATAAAACTGTATGAATTTATATTTTCAAATGACTATAATGTATACAATTTGACGTAATCATCTTGATCATGGTATAACCAAAAGTATAACAGAAAGTGTGAGATCGGTGGGTAAAAGTAGAAAGATGCATTGGCATGTAAATATAAAGCAATATTCAAAATATAGTATCCTATTCATATACATATATTTTATAACTCTAAATATAAAATAAATGTTATTGAAATCCTCAGGAATATTCATTAAAGTGAGAATTGTCAGGCATTCAAAGAGAGTGAATTGCAAAATTTAGGCCAATGTAGCTGAATTATAAACAATTCAAAGTCCATTCTGTTTGGCAATTTTGGCCTTAAATATTGAATTCACCTTGAATCCCCTTTTAATTCCTACCAATTCTCAATTTCACTCTGCCAGCATTTACCAACTTATTTATATACATTTCACTACAAATATTTCAATCTATCCTCCAATTAAAGTCTTTAATATGTACTGTTCTCGTTTAAGTTTTGGCTTAATAGTTTATTTTTATTTTCTCATGAACTATGGATTGTGAATGCATTTTGGTTTAAGGGATATGAATATCCATTGCGGATGAGGCATGAGTGGATATCAGTTTCTGATTTGGAGTCACTTTCAGAATTAGTGATTAGATCACAGTTAAAATTAGAGTACAGTTTCATGTTGATGGTTTAGTGAAAGCAGTAAGTGTAAATTAAGTGCACAGCTCACTCATATTTAAAATTAGAGAATGTATCACTTCTAAGTTTGATAGATTATTATTCGTCTATACACTAGATTTTACACGTTATGGAAATTACAAGTACCAGTTGTTAGTAGCAGCACTGTTTTGTATACAAATCTCACATTTGTTTCCTGTGAATTCATTTCTGCTTTAGACAAGTATACTAGCCTTAGTTGCTTGGTAGTACATATGTGTTCTGATCATTTTTTTGCCCCTAACATAAGCAATCTCTTTGACGGTTCAATCATTCATTATGTTCTGTACATGTCTATTGTTAACATTAGCACATATATTTTAGTGCAATATCTATCTATCTATCTACCCATATATATAGATATACATATAGCATTGACCAAAGACTCCTGGTTTTGCTCATCCTATTATACCTTGGTGAACCAAGGGTATGGATGTCCCCGTAAAGTGGATCTATCTTATAAGAGTACTCATTAGAATGATATATATATATATATATATATATATATGTATATATATATATATATATATACTGGTTATAGGAGCACTAATATATATATATATACTGGTTATAGGAGCACTAATATATATATATATATATATATTTATATATATATGTATATGTATCATCCTAATGAGTACTCTTATAAGATAAATCCACTTTATATATATATATATATATATATATATATATATGTACTGGTTATAGGGGCACTAAAATATATATATATATATATATATATATATATATATATATATATACTGGTTATAGGAGCACTCGTAGGTCTCTGCAAAGACCTACATGTGCTCCTATTACTAGTACATCAAATCACCGATCAAAATTTATTGTCTCGAATGCTGGTTCTTATTTTCTTCTTATAATTGAGAAGTGTGTGTCTTTTAGAGTACTCAATATAAAACTATTGTTAAAGTCTGCCACGGGTTAAACACCTGATTCAAGTAATAATAGTAAGTATTTAGATACACTATACTCTCATACATTGCATAATCCTGAAACATTTTACAAAACACCCATTTTTGGTAGCTCCTATTCTATACCATCTTAATGAGTACTCTTATGAGATAAATAAACTTTACGGGGACATCCATACTCTTGGTGCACTAAGGTATAATAAGATGAGCAAAACCTGGAGTATGCTCCCATAATTCGAACATAAAAGCTGCACTTAATCAAACGTATACTTTATAAAGTAACTTTAAAAAGTTTTGCAAAATTCTATATTCATATTAGCTTTCAAATCCAGATAATGGGGATGTACATACAGTATATAATCATACATTGCATAAGTCTGTCAATTTACAGAGTACCAAATTTATCTCTCTGTCTCTCTCTCTCTCTGTTTTTTCCATTTATCCATCCATCTATCTATCTATCTATCTATCTATCTATTTATCTATTTATCTTTCTGTCTGCCTGTCTATCTCTCAATATTAAATATATCTATCCTATTGGACTATAACCATGCCTATTTCTAGTTAAAGAGCTAATGTTTAACTCTGGGACAATTCTCTATGAGTATATGTTTTCTTCATTTGGACAACATTGCATGGACAAAGATTCTATAAAGGCCATAGGTTTAAAATTTGTATTGTCACTTTTCCCATGCTTACATGCATAAAAGCTTTAAATACTATAACTTCAAACAAGGTTTGTCAGTATTTTAATTGTTCCTAGAATTGCACTCTTCTGAACATAGATCTCAAATGTCCCTCATGGAATCTGCCAACTTGGGGGTTACACCCTTTCGTGCTCCTAAACAACTGGGACTACTACTGACTTTCACTTCCTGCATCCTTTCTAGCTCCTCTTTAAGCCATTGGTATTTGTCCACCTTCTTAGGTTTCCTGCTTTTCATGTAATGGTCACTGGGTATTGCTACATCCACCACTACAGTCTTCCTTTCCTTGTCTACCACCACAATGCCTTTTGGTTACTCCCATTTAGACTTAGGCAAGTCTAACCTATATTATGTATAGATGTTTTAGTACACAATCACAGCAACTTGACTGTGCCTCTCAGCGTATGCTGTTTATGCTAACATCTTGCATAGGCTACTATGTGCTGGACTGTCTAAGATGTCTCTTTGTACCTTGGATCCTGTCTGGTATGTTATGCCCCACTTCTAGGGAACTGGTGCTTAGTGCAAAAATGCAGCAGTGCTGTCTTTCAGTCCAGCTTTTTTTAACCATTGGTAGGATTTCATAATGCGAGCGACATCAACTATTTGTCGATGGTACACCCCATGGAAAGGTTTGTCCTGTCATGGTACCACTTCCTTATCTGCATGTTCTATCTTTTTTTCTCAGTCATTTCCTTACCAGTTGTTCTTTGGCAGCTATCTTCATGATGTCATTGTCGATGCTCTATATTTCATCTAGGACTGTAGCCTTGACATTTATTATTGCCATGTCCTCCAGGTGGAATCCTCAATACATTGGGAGTAGTTTCTAGTCTTGATATCCATGGTGTCCAGCTGTTCTCTTGGCCAGGTTATTATCCCAGCTTGACTGGTAGTTTGTATGTGTTGATGGCGTGAATCTTGCTCACAGTTCCCATTTGTGGTAGATCCCAGGTATGTCTAGCTTTTCTATATGTCTCCTATTTGACCTTCTGGCACTTCAATGTCTTCAGTCCAGATCATCTTCCCACTTTTTGCTATCAACCTCCCACACCTATCTAGTCTGAATGACATTCAAATGTCTATGCTGTATGTCCTAGTTAGGTGGATCAGTGAGTTGATGTCTTGCTCACTACAGCTTGATGTCATCCATGCAGATGAGGCAGTTGATGGTAGCTCCACACTATATACATATCTACTCTTCAGGATGTGGTTGAGACCACAGCAGAACAGCTTTAGAGATAGCACATCAACATTTGATGTTAACTTGTATAATTGTCCTGGAGTTGGTTTCTAGTGTTGTTCCCCATGTGAGTGTGTATGTATGGCTTTGCATCTTTTCCTAAGTTGTGTTTCAAAGCTGTTGTATACAGCAAACACAAACTCAAAGGAATCCATGTTTAAATGAAATGAGACAAAAATGTTACTTTGTTGAACTAATTTGCATATGCCCACCCAGAATCCTTTGCAGTAGTAACATCACTGCAAATTTGTGATTTCTGTGGGAAGGCAAGTCTTATGTCTTAACTTGTGTGCGGATTTTTGTTTAACATTGTATTGACTATACATATATATGTGATTTCTGTGGGAAGGCAAGTCTTATGTCTTGACTGGTGTGCAGATTTTTGTTTAACATTGTATTGACATATATATATATATATATATATATATATATATATTTAAATTTAACTTAGGTGATATAAACAATCTACACTGAACCTAAGTGTGCATAAATGGATTGAAATATTATGAGAGAGTCATGTTCGTGGGACCAGTTTAAAATCTTGAGCTGATGCATGCTTTATCACATGATATACTATCTTGTAAAAGTTTGATAACATCGGACCACAATGAAATGCATATGTTTTGTAGCAGTGCCTAGATCAACTGTGAAGTGGAAATCATGCTAATGTATTGAAATATAACATTTCCAATATCATTAAAGTTCCAGGAAACAACATGGACTGGATTCGCTGAGTCATGTAAACTTATGTAAATTTTTACTTGGGATGCTGAATTAACTATGGCCTTTATCTCAGTGAAAATGGAATAATATATATACTTCCCAGACCTCTCTTATTAAATATGTTTTTACAGTAGAGCGTCTTTAATTTGATTTTTTTTTCAGTTTCATTGCTTATCACACCCTTTTCTGTAAACTATACTTTGATGCAAAGGATAATTCCAGATGCTCATCTGTTTCATAGATCACCATCAAAGCACTTAAAGGGACTTTCTAGGCAGCATAACCATTGCATCTCATTGAAATGATTATAATGCAAGGAGTACCTGGTGCCATGTCTCCATTCAGTGTTAAACCTTTTTTTATAAATGGTTTACAACTGAATAAGGGTCCCTGGTCACTCACAGCCAAAACTCAACTGTAAGTATGGTAGTGGAAGATAATTCGTTCTTCCTTAAAGGGACACTGTAGGCACCCAGACCACTTCAACTCAAACTCAGTTCCAGAGAACTGCAATGTTTACATTGCAGCTCTAAGTCTGCCCTCAGTGGCTGTCTAATCACTGCCATCCATTGCAGCTCAGTATAGAGGGGATAGGCTGCCAGGGACTCTCATTTAACATTCAAAAAGTGTTTAACATTGAATGGAAGTATAGCACCAGTGTATTCCAGACATTATAACCACTCCAATGAGATGAAGCACCGAGGGGTTCTAGAGTGTCCATGTAAACTGTAGCTCTTCACCATTCTAAAGCTTGTTTAAAAACAAATCTCATGACAATGTTTTATATATTGACATAATAACAGACTAACCCTATTTGCAAAATTAATGGTATTGAGTGGGTTTTCTTAATAATGAATATGTAAACTAACAATGTAGAATATGACTTTTATTTACTTTTGCAACTAAGATTAGTTTTGGTACATTTAATTTAAGCACAAAGTTGAACAGCTTGTAAAATTGTAATATGTAAGCATCTAAATATACCTCAACATGTTAGAGGCAGGGACATAAGTGCTTGCAGTTATATAAAGTTTTTAACCTTATTTAATCGAGTTAGACTATTGTAATTGTAGTCCTAACAAGAGGCTATACATTTTGGACACTAGATCTATTTTTTTTACTAAAAAAATTGAAAAAAAAAATGTAATGTATTAATATACATTCCAATAAAATAGAATAAAAAATCATGTTGGCTAGTGATTACATTGGAAGTGACCAAACCATATGTCATCTCCCAAAACAATTTAATACTGTATTAATGATTATAAATGAACTATATAACAATTAGTAATAATTATAATCTGTATGTTAATTAATATATTGCCACAGCATTTTTATTGCAATTATTTGAAAGAAATAATTAAATTATCAACACACAATGGTCATTGTTATCTCTTGAGTCATGATAAATCAAACTTTAAATAATAGGTATTAATTAAGTTGCTGTAATTAATGTATATTTATTTTATAGCTTTAGCAAAGATTCTGCTTTGTACAATTTGATTGTGGAATTGTAATTACTTATGTGAACCTGTATTATATAAAGCAGAGCTCTTCCCCTTTTGGGTATGGTTTTATATTATCAAAATTGTGTTTCAGTTGTCAAATATACCAGTAACTATGAATAAGTTATTAAATGAATGTTGAGGGTTTTAAATATAATCCCTTTTCAGTTGTATAAAATAGTCTATAATTTGTAAATGAAGTAAACACTATTGGCCAGCAGAGGGCGGACCTGTCATCCAATCATTTCTTTAGCTACAGCAGTGGATCTGTTCATGTATCCCCTCCCTTTCTCCTCCCCTGGCATATTGAATCACCCTCCCATCTTTCCTCTGACACACAAAGGAGAGCTTTTGTTGCGATGGAAATTCTGTGGATGTGTATTATTGAAAAGTAAGGATTTTATTTCTATCATGGAATGATAATCATTTTTAATTGGATTATTAAAGGATTTATAGCTTACAATTTCAAGAAAAGGACATGAGATATGGTCTTCAAGAGCTTCCAAAAGGCTTGGAAATGGCAAGTAGTATATTCTTTTTACTTGTGTAGCTTGGGCTGGGTCTCTGGGCAGCTGCATTATTCTATTCTTGAGGAGTCAGAGCCTGGGACCTTGGTTGGAAATGTAGCTCATGATCTGGGGTTAAATCTAGAAAATTTTAATAACCGCAAACTGACTTTAGGAATCGAAGGTGCTAGGTTGTTTGCTGCTGACCAGAATAGTGGAGATCTGAGAACAAACGGAAGGATTGACAGAGAAAGCATATGTGGATCAAGTTTAAAATGCTTGCTGCATTTAGAAGCTGTACTTGATAATCCCTTGGAACTGTATACTCTTGAAATTGAAATTGTGGATATAAATGATAATTCTCCCATATTTCCAACCACAGAACAAATTATCAAAGTAACAGAGCTATTAACGAGCCCTGGTGTTCGGTTTCCTTTAGAAATTGCACAGGATTCAGATGTGGATATTAATGGTGTTAGACAGTACAAGCTGAATCCAAACCCATATTTTTCACTGTCTGTAACAAATCGTCAAGATGGCACCCTTATTGCAGAGCTAATATTGCAAAAGGTTCTAGATAGAGAAGAAAAAGGAGAACACAAACTTACCCTTACTGCTTTTGATGGAGGAGAACACCCACGGTCTGGATCTACTCAGGTTAGCATAATCGTTTTAGATATCAATGACAATGCACCAGCTTTTGATCAGCAACATTATAAAATTACTGTATTAGAAAATGAACCTTTAAATACTGTGGTAATAAAGCTCAGTGCCACAGATCTAGATGAGGGTCCGAATGGTGAAATCACATATTCCTTTGACCATCATACATTGGTTTCAGCAAAGAAGATATTTGATATAAATCCATCAACTGGTGAAATATTTATTACTGGAAATGTGGATTTTGAAGAATCAAATCTTTATGAATTATCTGTCAGAGCCAGAGATAATGGAATGCCTAAAATGGAAGGACGGTGTCTTGTTCAGATTAAAGTTGAAGATATAAATGATAATACTCCAGAAATAATTTTTACATTCAAGACAATCAAGGTTCCTGAAAATGCAGCAATTGGAACGGTTGTTGGATATATCACAGTCAGAGATAAAGATTCTGGTAAAAATGGGGAAATTGTCTTAGAAGTGTCACCAGAGTTACCATTTAAGTGCCAAATTTTTAACAATCGATATTCCTTAGTAACCAGTGGATACTTGGACAGAGAAAAAGTATCCAAGTACAATATTATAGTCATTGCTTCTGATTTGGGCTCTCCATCTTTACATAATCAGACAACAATTACCCTTAGCATTTCTGATGTTAATGATAATGCTCCTATATTTCTCCAGTCTTCTTACAAAACCTTCATTAAAGAGAACAATGAACCAAGCAGCTTACTATATACAGTATCTGCTTCTGATCCAGATGAGGGAGACAATGCAAAGTTAAAATATTCTATAGTTGAAAGCCAGATAGATGGATCTTCTGTGTCTTCTTTTGTATATATCAATTCTGAAAATGGTAACATCTATGCTCAGCGTTCTTTTGACTATGAACAATTTCAGGTTCTACAAATCATTGTCAGAGTAGAAGATTCAGGATCTCCAATTTTATTTTCCAATGTTTCAGTTTTTGTATTTATTTTGGATACAAATGATCATCACCCCACTATATTATATCCTGAGAACTCAGAAGAATTCATTTCTCAACAGAAGATCCCAATGTCTGCATCTGCAGGGTATTTGATTACAAAAGTTTCTGCAGTTGATCTGGATTCTGGTCACAATGCCTGGCTTGCTTACAGCCTTCTTGACTCTACCAGCTCCACGTTGTTTCAGATTTCTGAATATACTGGAGAAATCAGAACTATTCGAGGACTGCATGAGACAGACAATTCTGAGCAACATCTGGCTATTTTGGTCAGAGATCATGGGCAACCACCTTTAACATCAACAGTCACTGTCATTGTAAATATAGTAGAAACCTTTTCTCAAGAAATGCCAAAGTCTTCAGATTTTCTCGCAAATTCAAAATCACCACCAGACTTAACTTTGTATCTCATTATTTCTCTGGTGGCTATCAGTTTAGTTTCACTTGTCACTTTTACCATTTTACTGGTTAGATGTTTAAAAAGGGACCCATACTCCAACAGTTGTGGGTCTTGTTTTTTAAGCAAATCATATTCACAGAACATTAATGACCAGTATAAGCCAACACTTTACTTGAACACTGACGGGACCCTAAAATACATGGAAGTAAGGATGGTTCCACCAGAAACACAAGAACAAAGTTATTCAATGTGTTTTCCATATTCTACAGAGCAAAATAATTGCACTATCACAAAACCACTAGATTTTCCACAACTAAGTGATTTATCCCAAGAAACAGAGTGCACTCCTGATTCAAATTTGTTGAATCACTCTACCCAGGTGAGATAACAGTAAGGTTTATGAAGTACATGTTTTTCTTTTCTAAGTGTAGCCTTAAATACATGTTATAATATAAACATTAAATATAGGATGTTTGTACTATATTATTATTATTATGAACACTTTCAGTTTCAACATATATTATAATGAATCCTAAATAATATTTGTTATTTTTTAGATAATTTTGAGGGACTTTGTTTATGGGTACTGGGGTATTGTTAAATTTGTAATGAATTTCTTACATTTTAATTTTTTTATAACTATTGGCCAATATACATTTTTAAATAAACATGGTCTAATATACTAATTTTAAATTGTGCTGTACAATAAAGTGGTCAAATATGTCAATTTCAGTGGGGGGCTGTTTGTTTTAAATGATGCTGCTTAATTCTTTGGATAACATTTCAATGAAAGTGCATATTTAGATTTTCATAATCTCAACACTTTACTATTTTGTTTAACTTTGTTCATTGGTTCTATAATATATAAATACTTTATATAATATATTTGATAGTAAAATGAGTACGGCAGAGTGAAGGTCTAACAAACTAAAAAAGAGTAGAAGCAGAGATTTCTCTCTAAATTTTGCATTATAATACTATTTTGAGCAGAAACATTTTGTGATATATCTTTAGTGATTATGTTGCTAATTAATTTCTTTTTTTTAGATGTCAAATATGTGTTACTCAGTAAAGTAGTTTGTATATTTCTCTTGCTTGCCTTTCAAATCTCTGAGGTTAGGATTAAAAACCTTATTTTTTTTTCTATAAATTTGAAGGGCTGTGAAGTCTCTGCATACTATTCATATGTTTCGTTTTATTTCCTGAAATATATGTCAGTTACATTTGTTTTTTTAGTGAACATGACTTGTGTATGACAGTAACACTTTTCCTTTGACTGATTATTGAATTTTATTGCCTGTATCTTAAAGGTACACTCTTGATCAAGGGTGGTTAGGTAGTAGATACCCCATCTGTTGAAGAACTACATCTCCCACAATGCTTTCTTAGTTTGATGTCTATTAAAGCAAGATGGGAGCTGTATTTCTGCGGCAGCTGGCAATGTACAATTCCACTTCTACTTTTTACTATCTTCTAATTCAGCACTTTGCCTTTAACTGACATATAACAGTTGTTTATATATGTCTACCATTATAAATAATACTGTGATATATATAAAGCTGGATATCAGTTGTCTACATGTCAGAGTTTCTTCTGATAAATCTCAGCCTGTTACACCTATAAATAGAATTACACACTCTATTATCAATCAGGCAGAACTCACTTTTTTGTTCCACGATCCGTAAACATATACCAAATACTTTCATGCTATGTCTGTCCATAAATAGCAGATTGATTGGCACATTACACCACAATGTGCAATTTCTCTGCTAATAAATCTTTGAATAGTTACTGTAGGTATTGCTTAACATGATGAGGTTCTAAAGCAGAGGTCATTATTTGCTCCATCATTTAAAGGACCACCCCACACCCCTAAAGCACATTAGCTGTTTGAAGTTGTTTGAAGAGTTTGTCCTCTTTTTTCATTTATACAAAAAGTGTCAATAGAAATTGCCACTTTCATAAAATAACCTTGTTACACCCCCTGGCTGCCATGCAAACAACCAACTGCCTTACTTCCTGGATGTTTAGCTCAGTGGAGCTAAGTTCAAGAGGCAGGAAATTGTATGTACCTTGCAAAAACTTATCATTGAATGCATTTTCATTGGAGGTATAAGTACTGTATATTGATTTCTCTCTGGTTTTGTTTTTTTTGTATTTGGGCATTGAGGTTTCCCTTAAACGATTTTAAGAGTAAATTAGAATTTAATATAACTTCAAAGTTCATTTTTTTCAGCGAAGGACATTTAGTATTTACATATATTGTATATATTTTCCAGCTCAGTTGTACTCATTTAATTCCACTGGATGAAACACCATTAGGAATCAACAGGTACGGTAGATGGATTTTTGTTGGATACAAAGGGAAGTATTTAAACTTTGAAACAAGATCGAATCAGTGTGTCAGAATCCTACCTTTTAAATGTGTTAGTTTATGTGAATTTTAGTTGGTTTGAAGTCACATAGCACTATCACTATACTGTAGTGACTGTCAATTATAATAGAGAGGAGAAGGCAAAGCCTATGTTAATCGTATGATGATGTGACTTCCTGGTTACATAATGACATTGGATAACCTGTAAAGGAATTTTGTAAAGATTTGGAGAAATAATTACGCTAATATATCAATCTATTACATTTTCCATTGGAAAGCAGTAAATAAACGGGTTGGCTAAGCATGATGTTGTGAAATAAACTGGCACTCTCCTTCCACTTCATCTGTAAAGGCATCATTTGAATCAAGTGGCATTGTAATGAAGAAAAAGATAAAAGTGTGTAACACGAAAACTGTTTTTAAAAACACAGAATGAGTGAAATTCTGAATGTTAAAACAGCTTTAATTGTAAAAGTGTCTGTTGTAAATCTGGAAAAGTGGCAGTATTTGTTGTGCCCTGCATATTTTGCTGTTGATAAAGTATCTTTTTAGATATGAAATGCATCCATCTCCATTAGGCATGTGATATTGTCTTTTTTTTTCTTCCCCTATATGTTTAGTCAGTATATTTGCCAATTTTTGTACTGCTGATCAGCCACAATTTTTTTGTTTGTTTTATTGTTTTCTTGTAAAGATGATAAATATATATATCATTTTTTTTATTACAACTGTTTATATTGCATCCCTCTTTGGAGTGGTTAGGTTTGGAACATCAGTTATGTTTGCCTCATAGGGTTACTCTATCATGCAAGAGGGGATTACTGATGGTCTCCATGTTATTTTTCATTAAGTAACATTTAATTACCTGAACTAACTAATTAAACTGCACTTCAATATGGGGGAATGGCAAACTTTTCACCTTTTCTTTATAACACAGAAAGCACAGAATACTGAATCTCACAACAGACTTAATTCTAAAATGGTACAGACAGACAGACCTACAGACAGGCAGACAGACAGAGAGAAAAGCAAAATGGCTGCATGACTGCTCATGGGTGTCTTATGTAATTGAATATGTTTACTCATACAATTATATGGCTACTGCAAGCATGTTTAGCAAACAACGTAAACTTGCAATATAGGTTTCTATTAAAATTTTGTAAGTGACCAACTTGTCTTTGCTTCTACAAACATTGAATAATTTATACAAGTATTTTAAATAAACATGCATACCAATGATTCCAAATAAACTGGCAAAACATTCACTACGAAAACGTGTATTTATGATGAATCTTTAATTGAAGCATGTCATAGCTTTTAAGTGAAATAAACACTATTGGCCAGCAGAGGGCGGACCTGTCATCCAATCATTTCGTTAGCTGCATAACTGGATCTGCTCATGAAATCCCTCCTTTTTCCTCCTCCTCACTCAGTAAATTATCCTCCCATCTTTACTCTGGCACACAAAGAAGATCTGCTGTTGCCGATGGAAATCCTGTGGATATTTATGAAAATAATGTGTTTTTTGTTATGGAAGATTATATTTTTTTAAACTACAGACAAATGGGATTATAAAGCAACCTATATCTTATAATTTAAAGAGAAAGACATGAGATATGGACTGCCAGAACTCCACAAAATCTTGGAAATGGCAAGTAGTATATTCCTTTTTCCTTTGTAGCTGGGGCTGGGTCGTCTCTGGGCAGCTTCACTATTCTGTTTTGGAGGAGTCAGAATTAGGAACAGTGGTAGGAAATGTAGCTCAAGATCTTGGGTTAAATCTTGAAAATATAAATAAACGCAGGCTCAGTATAGGATCTGATGGGGACAGCAAATTTTTTGCTGCTAACCAGATTAGTGGAACTCTGACTGTAAATGGAAGAATTGACAGAGAAAGCCTCTGTGGACCCAGTTTAAACTGTCTGCTGCATTTAGAAGTTGTTATTGAAAATCCATTGGAACTCTATAGCCTGCAAATTGAGATTTTGGATATAAATGACAACTCTCCAATTTTTTCCATCACTGATCAAGTTATTAAAATTACTGAGCTAGTGACCAGCCCTGGTGCTCGATTCCCTTTAGAAATTGCATACGATCCAGATGTGGGTATTAATAAAATTAATCACTACAGACTGAATCCAAACCCATACTTTTCACTATCTGTGACAAATAGTCAAGATGGAACATTGATTCCAGAATTAGTGCTGGAGAAAATTGTAGATAGAGAGGATAAAGGAAAACATGAACTTACTCTTACTGCTTTTGATGGGGGAGAACAAACAAGGTCAGGATCCACAAAGGTGACCATCATAATTTTAGATATCAATGACAATGCACCAGTGTTTGACCAGCCTCGTTATAAACTTAGTTTATTGGAAAATATACCTTTAAATACAGTCATAATAAAGCTCAATGCCACAGATTTGGATGAGGGATCAAATGGTGAAATCATATATTCCTTTGATTATCATACCTTGGATTCAGCAAAGAAAATATTTGGTTTGAATACACTTACAGGTGAAATATATATAACAGGCATTGTGGATTTTGAAGAATCACAGTTTTATGAATTATCAATCAGGGCCAGAGACAAAGGTGTTCCTGAACTTGAAGGAAGATGTCTCATACAGATTAAAATAGAAGATGCAAATGATAATACTCCTGAAATTATTTATTCCTCCAAGGCAAATGAAGTGCCTGAAAATACTGCAATTGGAACAATTGTTGGATTTATCACAGTGAGAGATAAAGATTCTGGTAAGAATGGAGAAATTGTCTTGGAAGTGCCACAAAATGTACCATTTAAATGTCAACCATTTAATAATCGTTATTCCTTAGTCACTAGTGGATACCTGGACAGAGAAAAGATCTCATCATATAACATTCAAGTTACTGCTTCTGATTTGGGATTTCCCTCCTTAAAGAATAAAATCACTATTATTCTTGATATTTCTGATGTTAACGATAACTCACCCATGTTTCTTCAATCTGTTTACGAAGCCTTCATTAAAGAAAACAATGATCCGGGCAGCTTATTATGTACTGTATCTGCTACTGATTTAGATGAGGGAGTTAATGCAAAGCTGAGATATTCTATAGCTGAAAGTCAAATAGATGGTTCTTCTGTCTCTTCGTTTGTTTATATAAATAATGAAAATGGTAATATTTATGCCCAGCGTTCTTTTGACTATGAGCAATTCCACATTTTACAAATCACTGCGAGAGTGGAAGATTATGGATCTCCAAATTTAGTTTCCAATGTTTCAGTTTTCATATTTATTTTGGATACAAATGATAATTACCCAATTGTCTTATATCCAGAAAATTCAGGAGAGTTTAATGCCCAAGAAAAGATCCCAGTATCTGCATCTGCTGGCTATTTGGTCACCAAAGTCACTGCAATCGATCTGGACTCTGGGCATAATGCCTGGCTCAGGTATAATGCCTTAAAGTCAACCAATCCAGCTTTGTTTCAGATTTCAGAATATAATGGAGAAATAAGAGTCCTTCGAAGTTTCCTTGATTCAGACATTACAGAGCAGCAACTCGTCATTTCAGTTAGTGATCATGGAGACCCACCTTTGTCTACTACAGTTACATTACTTGTAAATATTGTGGATAGTATTGTACATGAAAACCCCAAATCTCATGACTTTCTCACTAATTCTAAATCAACACAAGATTTAACGTTGTACCTTATTATTTCACTTGTAGCCATCAGTTTGGTCTCTCTAGTCACTTTCATTATTTTGCTTGTGAAATGCCTTAAAAAAGGAAATTATGACTCTTTTGGATTTTGTTTTTCAAGTAATTCACCATCTAAACAATATGCTGGACAGTATCAACCAACTCTCTACCTAAACACAGATGGAACCTTAAAGTACATGGAGGTGAGGATGGCTCCACCCGAGCCTCAAGGACAATGCTATCCAGCTTGTTTCCCCACAGCTTCAGAACAAAGTGATTTTACTTTCATGAAGCCTTCACAATTTCCAGAATTAAAAGATATCGTCAATGAAACCAAGTCTGAAGACTTACATTGTTTAAATGAGGCCAGTCAGGTGGGAACTAGTCAAAAAGATCTTTTATTTTTATATGACCACTTTAATTTATATATGCTTTATGATTAAATTGTATATAATATATGTATGTATGAGTATGCATTTGTATATGTGTATGTGTGTATGTGATATGCTATACAGTACTTTTGTTTTACTTGACTTATAATGAAAACTTTTTTTTAGATTCCAAGGTAAATATTATGAATTTACAAGTATTTTTAAATGCTTTTCAATTTTGAATCTATTTAAAACATTTTTGGTTCCATTATTAATATCTACAGATAAGTCCATAAGGAACATAGCATATTTTATTAGTATTTCTTTGCGAAAATATAGAAGTATATACCATGAATTCATTAGAGAAGACCAGTGCTATACAATACAAGACCACATTGATTGCATTAAGCACCGATTATTTTATCAATTTAGAAAAAAAACAAAAATTGTAATATCAATATTGCAAAATAAAGGAGGTATTCTGGATTCAATCTCCTATCAAAATAATACATGGATGAAAAAAAGTGAATGTGGCTTTACATTGATAGATTACATGGTTTTGAAATCATGAAATCATGTACATTATATGTACACGGATTGTGCATTATTATACATGCCCACAGCATATGCTGATTTTACCATGCCAAGCAATGCATACTTTGATATACATGATTATATGGATAAGCATTAATGATATTTTATATATATTAATTATATAGCTAGAGCATAAAGAAATTGATAATTTAAGTAGCTCGTGTTTTCTTAAAAAGACTTTGGGGAATAGGTTTCAGTGTTTAAAAAAGAGAAGTAATTGAAAGTATTAAACATTTTGCAATCAGCATGGATACCAGTTAAACCATCAGACACATACCATTGGTGACTTCTCCCTATGTATGTTTTTGCACCACTTTTATAACAGAACTGTCTGATAAATCTCTCCACGAGTGTTAACCATATTCTAAATATTTTAAAATATTGAGTTGCATTTGACTCAATTGCTCTTTATACATAAAATAAGGTGAGTTTTAACCCATTCTGAGGGGACAAAGGTGGGGGGGGGTCAAGCCACCTAAATGGTGGGTTTTTACTAAAGGGTCAGGAATACATGTTTGTGTTCCTGACCCTATAGTGTTCCTTTAAGCAACTGTAGCCTTTTATTTTCATTTTCATTTGTTATGCCAGGAACAATTCATCTTTGTGGTTTCTAATATACTAAAAACTACAAACGTATCAATCAACAAATTATCTTAGATTAGATTAGATTAGGCAATGGACCACTTAATTTAAATTTATACTAGTAGTGAATCCTGTAATGCAGCTGATTTATGTGAAAAGTGAGCTATTTTGGCAAAAGGTTACGTATTGTGTCAACGACTGTGGTTAAGAAATGGTAGCTCAAAACATCTACAGTAGTGCTTGTTTGAGATATTTAATAGTGTTAATCACATGAATGGTATAGGTTTCAGTGAAGTAGACAAAACAATGAATAACTGTAAAACAGTTAAAGTACGCCTCTTTTATTTTTATATGACCACTTCAATTTATATATGCTTTATGATTATATAAATATAATATATAATATTGCTTTTTTTTCATTGTGCCAAGACAATTTAGTTTTTATATTTTTTTGGAGAAAATACTAGTAGACATATCTACACTACCTAAATATTTGCAAATTCTTGAATTCTATTCCAGGGTCACAAATTGTTGTTCCATGAAGAAAAGTGACGTCCGATTTATTGGCATAGTTTTAAGACAGGCCAAATTTATTGGCAGAGTTGTAAAATTATATCCTCATTAGTTTTTTTGTTTTTAGTTTTTTTTACACCAATGTTACATATATGCCACCATCCTGTTCTGAATAGATAAACCTTCACGTTTTTAGGCTATATTTTGACCATCGTAGACAGTTACATATAAACCACTTGCCACCTGTTTACATAGATGGTATATAACATTTCAATTGCTACTGGCTGTTTCTAATATACAATTCAATACAATTTTAAACTCTATTTAAAAAAAGACAATATTTTCCTTGTATCATCTTACGACTTCAAGTGGCAATATCACACAACCATAGGATATATTGTGGGTTCTGATTTTTCACATAAAAAATATACTGAATGGGTTTAATATTATAATTTATACCAAAATACATATACCTGGAAAAGCTCATAATGTAATGGATTCCTTTGGAGCTTTGAGGTTCATGCAACACTTAGGAAGGAATACCTGATCAAGTATGTGCTTAGACGGCATTTTCAGCAGATGCCAGATGTGCATGAGTGCACCTAGAACATGTGGAAAAATGCTATCGACACATAAGAGTGTTTGCAGGATAAATGTGTTTTATTCTTAGCACCTGGAACTTCACAATCCAGTAAACACTTAAATAACATTAACTTTAATTGCATCTGCTGAGAGATGTTATATGAGCATAATGTACTTCTTCCAAAGTGTATGCACATTCATGGACCCTTACAGTGCTCATATGCATGGCTTCATGTAGTTAAATGAATTTACATGGCATGCATTGGTCCTTCCAGGATAGACAAGCCTATGCAAATTTTTAGTTCGCTCAAATGTGAAATCTCTGTCTTAAAAGAGTAAAGCCTGAATAATGTAAGATCAGTATGTGTTTGCTTAAAGGAACACTATAGGCACCCAGACCACTTCAGCCCATTGAGGTGGTCTGGCTGCAGTGTTCCAGTTCCCTCAACCATTAATAAACTGCAATAATTACCTCTCTCAATGCTAATGTCCTGGAGGACATTAGCATTGAGAAAGGGCTGCTGCTCGAAATGTTTCCTGCATTAACTTTGTCCTCAAATAAATTGTGGTAGCACCTGGGTGTGCACACCTATACTGGATGCGCAGGACTCGTGCTTGTTTTTTGGTTGTATAAACACTGTTGGGACTTCAATGTGGAGTATCTGCAGCACAGGTCTAATTTTTTCTTTATTTATATTTTGAATTTTGTAGGCATTTTTTGCCTCTACCTCACCCTATATATAGCAATAATCACCTCTGAGGATTAATTCCTCCTCTAGTGGCTGTCTACCAGACACCCATTTAAGGCACTTGCGGGTCGTTAGGGGACTTTTGGTCGCCTAACTGACACTGGATGTCCTCACGCTATGCATGAGGACTTCCATCATCACCCTAGCAATACTACATTATAATATTATTTAATATAACAAGTCTATTATAAAATATTTAAGGTGGGATTTATCTTGTTACCCCTGAGAGTTTTATTCATGGAGCACCATTGTAGTGAACCCAAAAATGAATGTAAATAATTAGGACTTAACAGTCCAGTTGTAGCTATAGCTGACTTGGAGACTTTTGTTAAATCAGTACATTTGGCTAAATTGTTACATAATGAATTTAAATTACTACGACATTGTAACGGATTGCATTAAGGCTGTCCTCAAGAATTCGTATTAAAAATGTATTCGTGTATTTGTTTCCCTGTATAGCTGTAAGTGTATGTAGCTTACGTATGATTGTTCGGTAGTTTTCATACGAATGAAAACTACTGAACCATCAGACCACCCCAGTGAGAAGTGTGCACCTCGCTAAGCGTTCACACTCTGTAAACCGCAGCTTTATTGATATATTGTATGTGCCTGTGTGGTCACCGTTCGGCATACGAACCACGTGCGGCGGCCATCTACGCAAGAAAATCCGAGCGGTGTTTGGTCGTCGAGTGTCTGGTACTCAAATCGGACACTCAAACACCCGAACACCGCTGAGACCTCCAGAGCTCCATAACTCCCTAACGGAGGGACCAGTCAGGCCCTCGTTCAGTAAAATAAATGTACCGAACAAGGGAATACATGCAAATATAAGATTAGCTGTGGATGGCAAAGTTTACTGTATGTTTTAACTACTGAACGGAGACCGACCACAAGGCCAAAACCCATGGAGCCTATTTCGGATACCACCTCGTTTTCGGTCGGTCAAATTGCACCTTCCACCTAACTCCCGAACCCCTGGTCCGATCTGGGTGAATTTTGAATATGTTAGTCACCCAGATCAAAGTATTATTCTAACTGCTTGTTTTGGGGTACATCCAGAATTTGGGGAAAACTACAGTATGTTTAATGGGATTATGGGTCACACTGAGGGGAGGAGATGTGTGGGAGGTAACTGTTACATTATTGGCTACTGTACTAATTATTGTGAATCCCTCCCTTGCATGGGAGAATGCTTTAAAAGAAGGTTGAGTGATTAAAAGTTTAGTTCTGTTCCTGATGCTGTGTGTCGTCCAGTCATTGGGATCTGAATGGGGATATTCATGGATTACCTTACTTGCTGTGATTATTATTCTATGGTATTTTATTACTTGTTCCTGAGCCTCACTGGGATCTTTAGTGGAGTTAACCTGTGAAAGACCAGCTGTCCGCTACAGACATCTTTAGTGAACAATTCTATGTGGGGATCATACTGCTTCCTTTTTCGTAACCTTTAAAAAGCATATAGTTAGTTACACCATACTTTTTGTCTGTGAACATTACGATACCAGTCATTGGTTGAAACCATGTCTTGGCAGAAATGTACTGTGTAGACATGACTGATAAATATTATTCCAAATATTATTCCAAGTTGTATTTTGCTCAATAGAAAGGATAGCTGTGTAGTATAGAAGTTTCGTTACACTATTTGTTTAAATATTCATGATGTTTTATCACAAAATAATGAGTGAGTGGAGAACTGGCCAACAGCTTTTTTGACTAAATTAGCAGAACTGGAAAAATATGTCTAAATCTACAATCAAAGATTTTCTTTGTTTAAGTTGGTTATCAACTATCCGCAGCTTAATGTATAGCATATATACCACAAATTTTAGTGTGTCTAAAATTGCGGACCATCAACATAGGATCCACAAATCTTGGGAGAACATCCTTTTATCAAGAATATGTACTAATGTGTATGCAGTTTTTCTACAGGCAAAATAATACACTAACAGTGGTGGAGGCTATAACTAGAATATGATATAGACTTATTTAATCTCCCTGACCTCATATTTTAATATATATTATATATATTATGCAATTTCTCACAAAAAGAAAATCAATTCATCAATACATGACTTCCTGCATATATGTGTTCTGGTTTTCTCATCTTCCTTAAAAGTAAAACATATGCAGGAATATTTATGAAGGCAAACACTGCCACTATTCCGGGACAAAGTGCAAAATACAGACCAATCGCCATGAAAACTAGCACTTTGCACATACTACATATTTTGCCTTACTAAATGTCCCCATACCTTTTCAGTTAGTTCGTGATTTGGGTACATTTCGGTTTGGAATTCGGGAATTTAACTAATCTGCTTCTCAAATTCAAACTGCAACTCAGGCCAAAACGCATCTCCAAGTCTACTGTTTTTCACAGTACTGACTTCTCTTTATTGCTCCATTTTAACCTTCTGCCACCTCGACGCTTATGCCACACTCAACAGCAATATAATCAAGTCAAACGTTATAGGTGAATTATTGCACTTGAAGGTTGAAGAGTGCACTTCAAAATACACTACAAGGATTCTTTAAAGGCTGCAATAGCTGCTTTCAATGTCTTCTATTATAAATCATTGGTATATGTGTCATTGTATGAGGATGTTATACCTGAATATAAACATTACTTTTATATTCTGGTGGTTTTAGAAAGATGTATTCCAATAACTTCCATCAGGTTCTTTAGAAATACATATTCATACATAGAGAATTGGACCATTTTAAATCTATGTTGCGTGCCATGTATATATCCCAACTACAGAGATCGTTTTTCAAATAATAACTATGCTATTTTTTTTAACAAAATAGTTTTGTGGTAAAAGGGTTAAGTTAGTTTTCCAAATTGAGCTTGATTACAATATACTTTATATGTAGTTTATTGATTATAGTTTTTTTTTAATAAGTTGATCAATTTATCCTATATTAGATTCTTAGATTCTTGAAAATGTAGTAAAAGTTATGTTTGTAAGAGGACAAGTGAAGTTAATATTATTGGCCAGAAGAGGGCGGAGCTGTCATCCAATCATTTCTTTAGCTATAATACTGGATCTGTTCAGTAAAAAACTCTCCTCCCCCTCTCTCCGAGGCTTCCTACTATTCTGCACACACAAAGCAGAGCTGTCTTTTTGTATACAATTTCTGTGGAATTATCTTAATGACACTGGATATTTTTATGCATCTTTAATGTGAAGAATACATTCAAACTGCAGACTCATGGGATTATAAAATGAACTACATTTTCTAACAAAGGAAGCAAAGGAATTGGGTGATGGACATCCAAAGCTCACACAGTACTTGGAAATGGCAAGTAGTATATACCTTATACCTGTGTAGCTGGGGCTGTGTCTCTGGGCAGCTACGTTATTCTGTTGTTGAAGAATCAGAGCCAGGGACAGTTGTAGGAGATTTAGCTCAGGATCTGGTGATTGCTGTGTCAGATATTGCTAAACGCAGATTACATTTGAGACCTGGGAGCAGAAGCAATTATTTCTCTGTGCATCAAGAACATGGATCCCTGTCAGTAAAAGAAAGGATTGACAGAGAGAGTCTGTGTGGATTCAGTACAAACTGTTTATTGCAAATAGAGATTGTTACTGAAAATCCTGTGGAGCTGTTCAATGTGGAGATTGATATATTGGACATAAATGATAATTCACCCATTTTTGCTAGCCCTGAACGTATTTTAAGAATTACAGAATTATTTATAAGTCCTGGTACTCGTTTTCTTTTAGAATCTGCACAGGATGCAGATGTTGGAAGCAATGCTGTTACAGGGTACAGACTAAGTACATCTCCATATTTTTCTTTGTCTACAAAGACTCGGAAAGATGGAACTCTGATTCCAGAGCTGATACTGGAAAAAAATCTAGACAGAGAACAAAGAAGGGAGCATAAACTAATCTTAACAGCTTTTGATGGTGGTGATCATCCACGGACAGGCACATGCCAAATTAATGTAATTGTTGTTGATATAAATGATAATTCACCAATATTTGATCAGCATATTTACAAAACTAGTTTGTTAGAAAATACACCTTTAAAAACAGTTGTTTTAAAACTTAATGCCATAGATAATGATGAGGGTATAAATGCAAAAATTGAATATTTTTTTGATGACCATATCTCAGATTCTGCAAGAACACTGTTTGACATTAACAAACATACAGGAGAAATTTATACCAAGGGAGTTGTGGATTTTGAAGATTGTCATTACTGGGAATTACCTATCAGAGCTGTAGACAAAGGTATTCCAGAACTGGAAGGACAGTGCATGGTTCAGGTGGAAATAGAAGATAGCAATGATAATTCACCTGAAATTATATTTACTTCTGTGACACATGAAATACCTGAAAATGCAGCTCTAGGAAGTGCTGTGGGCTTCCTTATAGTGAATGACAGAGATTCTGGTAAGAATGGAGAAATAGTATTAAATATATCCCCAAACCTTCCTTTTAAATTAAAACCAGTCAGTAATAGGTACTCATTGATAACTGATGGTTTTCTAGACAGAGAAAAGGTCTCACAGTATACTGTTACCATAACTGCTGTTGATCTGGGCTCTCCATCGTTGCAGACAGAGATTGTGGTAACACTTAATATTTCAGATATTAATGATAACCCTCCAGTATTTGATCAACATATTTACAATGTTTTTGTTAGAGAAAATAATGAGCCTGGTAGCTTATTATCTACTGTTTCTGCAACAGACTTAGATGAGGGAATTAATTCTCAAATAGTCTATTATGTAGCTGAACATCAGATAGATGGGTTTTCTGCTTCATCATTTCTTTACATAAACCAAGAAACTGGAAATATATATGCACAACGTTCTTTTGATTATGAACAAATACAGGTTTTAGAGATTACTATAAAAGCAGAAGATTTGGGATTTCCAAAATTAAATTCAAATGTTTCAATATTTATATTTGTTTTGGATACTAATGATAACTATCCAACAGTTCTATATCCTGACAACTCAAGAGATTTATATTTTCAAGAAAATGTTCCAAAAACAGCAACTGTTGGATATTTAGTGACAAAGATATCTGCCGTAGATTTAGACTCTGGTCACAATGCCTGGTTAGTCTTTAAGCTTGTTGAAGCTACCAGTCCCGGTCTGTTTGAAGTAACTGTCTACAATGGAGAAGTAAGAACTTTTCAAGATTTGCAAGAAGTTGATAATTCAGAGCAAAAACTTGTTATTTCTATCAGCGATCATGGAGATCCATCTTTGTCAACTACCATTTCCATTCTTGTAAACATAGTTGATAATGGAGCATATGAAAGTCCAAAATCTCACGAACTTTTTACAAGCTCAAAACCACCACCTGACATAACATTTTATCTTATCATTTCGCTAGTGGCTATTTGTCTGGTTTCACTTGTTACCTTCATCATATTACTTGTGAAATGTTTAAAAAAGGAAGATGGTGACAACAGTTGTGGGCTTTGTTTCATAAATAAATCCGAACCCAAGTACTATTCAGACCAATACAAACCAACACTTTATTTGAACACAGATGGGACTTTAAAATATATGGAGGTGAGGATGGTTCCAGAAAATCAAGGAAAATGTTTTCAACCATGTTTTTCCCAAGCTACCGATATACGTGATTTAGCATTCGTGGAGCCTCCTAATTTGACACATAATTTGCATGATATGGCAAATGAAACTGAAGCCAGTTCTGATGCTACTTGGTTAAATGAGACCAAGCAGGTGAGACAATAGGACATCTTATTAATGAATCATCATATACCTTTAAATCAGGGTTTTGTGTAACTCTGTGTAATAATAATGTATTACACTTTCGTATAATAATAATTTCCAAATACTGTGGACAATGCACTTTAATGTTGTTTTGCATTCAACCTTTAGTTTATAGCCATTTAATAACTTTAAATTATCCCTGAAAGGTAATAGAGAGTGCAAAACACTGTATCTTATGCGCCATGTTTAAGAATTCATCATGTCACCATTACTTTCACTTAATCACTATTATCTTCTGGATATGTATATTGTAGTTTTGTAAAAAAGTTAAGCACCTTTAGTCATCTCATTTATGTATCCATGTGAACTTTATGAATTGCAAATTCACAATCTACTTTCAATTCTTGTTTTCAGCTAGTGCATGTTTTAGTTAAATTTTGTTCTTTACATATGGCTATATTATTTGTGGAAATAGAATTTAATTTACATTAAAAAAAAATGTAAGTTTGCTAGTTGCAGTTACTAACTCAAACATTTATAGCTATTTAAGCATTCTCCTAAAACGTGTTATTGATTAATTTTATGATATGTCTTAATAGATAAAACCATAGTAGGTACAGAGGATACGATTCGTTCAAATTAAAAATATTCAGGTTAAATATGATGTGTTCCTACAAACAGTTCTCAACCCTTGATTTAACATAATGTTTTGCTGCCAGAGAAGTTGCTTTTGGACCCCAGGAAATGTTGAAGCTCTGCAACCATCAGTGCCTTGATATGGGGCCTTGTATGGAACAAACATTTACCATGCTCCATCTCAAGTTCATGCTCCACTCTGTTACAGATAGTGGGTTTTAGAACATTACCACAACACACTATAATAAAGCCAGGTGGGAAGCATTGGTGGGACACTGGCCTGCTCCATCCTTTTGATACCATGGAATACCAATGAGATATTCCCTTATATTAAGCAAGGTAAACAAAAGGCAGTAAGACATAAAGAGGGGTGTCGGTGTTAACCTGCACATGCATTTTCCATTTTAGTCTTCCTATTATATATTTTCAATGCATTGAAAGTTATAGATGGATTGCTTTGAGATTTGTATAGTGTTTTTATTGAACTAACTATATATCTTTTAAGCCTTGTGGATTTTATTTATATAGTATGTATTTATTAACCATAAATATGTTGGTTATGAAAAATACAAATTCAATTAAATTGTGAGTATTTGGGAAAGATAGGTAGATAGATAGACAGATAAAAAATTAAGTGTATTTAATAGGATGATACTTCTAGCAGATGGGAGTTTACTAACCTAATACAAAACATCAAAAAGAACATAGAATATGGCTGATAATTTTAAAAACTATTATCACATGCATGATGTGTATTTTATTTTAAATTGATTTCAGATACTGTGCTTTTTAGTTTTTTTCTTTAGAATGCCAACTATTTGTAAAATCATCATGTTTCATGTCAATATATTATCTGTATTTAACATTGTTCACCAGAAGGAGGCAGCTTATTTAACTCCTTAAGGACCAAATTTCTGGAATATAAGGGAATCATGACATGTCACACATGTCATGTGTCCTTAAGGGGTTAATCACGTGTTTTTCTAAAATAAGTGTTGATCTGCCTTTGTCACCACTGATACATTTCTTTTCTCTGGCTGAGGCAATTGCAATCCATGTTTCTCATCCAATTCTTGTGGATTTTTAATTGATTAACTTTATATGTCGTTCCATATAACGATCTTACAATATTATATAAAATTCTGCATTATATGGCGCTGCTAAACCATATGTTATAGACATTCATGGATCCCTAAGGCTTGGCCAGAGAAAACTTTACATTTATTTGGCTATGACATCTGGGATCTAGAGCTGAGGAATACTGTTCTCCAGTTAAAAAGACAGAGTTTGGCACCTTAAGAAAGAATATAACTAAAAAAACAGAATTCAGTTTTTAAAGTGTATATAAACCAAAAAGAACATATGGAACTAGGGGAAACAGAGGATATTGTCTGTCAAACACAGAAGTGGAATCTTTACAATAAATGAAAAATTAGACAGGGAAAGTCTCTCCAGATCCAGTTGAAACTGCTCAATACATTTGGAAGCAGTTATTGAAAACCCATAGGAATTAATTTACATCATGATTGAAACTCTAGATATACATGAGAACTTCCCCACATTTTTAAACAAAAGACTGGATTATTTAAGATTTAAAGAATAGTCTGCAAGGCCTGGGGTTAGATTTTCTTTAGTGACTGTGTATAATTTGGAACATGAAACCAACGGAATACGCTGCAGGAAAAAAGTGATTAAATGAGACAGCTATGAGAGTGCTATGAAGATAATGATGGATAAAGTATTCTTCTTTTGTTTCTGTAATTGTCATGTTAGGGTAATTTTCACATTCTGTTCTACTATATATGAAAATGCAGAGTCAGGAAAAAGACCACACACACATCTCTTCAAAATTGGCCTCACATATGTAAATGATTTCCCAGTTTTATTCCTTTATTTCGAAGCTCCGTGGTTGCAAAATGATGGCACATTATTATTATTATTATTATTATTATTATTATCATTATTCTGATGTGATACACATCTAGTGCTACATATCTCTCTCCTGTTGGCAAACATAATCAGTATGTGTGCTAAACACAATCTTTATTCTAAACTCTTTAAATATTGTTCTAAAACACTTTTTCTAATCTGTTAATAATTGTATCTATAACTAACTAAACAACTAGCATATGTCTGGTTTTACAGTCATTTTAAAAATGAGCCGTTTTCTCTATACTGTATGTGTTTCTGGCAGTGTTTGACCACAAACTAGCCACATGGACATTTCTTGTGTGTATGTTCCTCCCCTGACATACTTCATAATCTGTCCCTATAGTAAAGCAATCTGGATTGCAGAGGATGCAGGGTTAAATGCATTGACACAGAATTTCTGTGAGAACAAGAAATGGGATAACAGATTTATTTTTGTTTGGCTAGCACAATATATTTACAGGACCATATTTACTCTCATTGCTTCCCCAAGGCTAGTTTCCTCAATGCTCTCTCTCTCTCTCTCTCTCTCTCTCTCTGTTTATATATATATATATATATATAGAGAGAGAGATATCTACATATGCCATTTCTCATATATAATTCACATATTATATATATATATATATATATATATATATATATATGCCACAGGGTGTGTGTGAGGGAATTGAGGTTGTTGTGTGTGTGTGTGGAGAAATTGGGATTGTAGAAAATGTATTTATCAGGAAATATATCAGAGCGTTGCTGCAGTAACCCACGGTAATCCACGGCAACACTGTGATACAATATTGAGCACCGACCCTGCAGCAGTTCTCCCCTGTCAGCTGTCGACTTGCCTGGCCCCTTGGCAGGAGAGTTGGCTGGCCAGTAAGGAAGATCCTTGATCTCCCCACTGGCCTGCTGCCCCTCGCTAGCCTGCCTCCCTGAGGAAGTGGTGTCAGTGGCCTTATAGCAAATCTGGCCCTGTTTATAGTATTATAATCTGTTTAAAACAGGACTTTCACATTTTACCTATTCATTATGTATTGTAGACTATTCTTTTTAAAGAAACATTGACAGCACTTAAGATGCTCTCAGTGTTTTATGCTGTGGTTCTTGTAAGGAAACCCAACTGCATTTCCTTTATTTATAATTACCTTAGCTAATAACCTTGAATGTGTAAGGAACAATCAAGGTTGTGTATAAAATCATTACAACATCTGCAAAACAAGCTGGTCACATAATGATGACATCATAATATAAAAGTAATTTTATTTTGCACACATTGTAATGATTTTGCACACAGCTTTTTTTGTTCTATAGTCTTATGGTAATTCATACTTACACTTTTAAGGTAAATACTATTTATTCTCTATATTTGTATTCTGCTTTTTATCTGTGTGTATCCTTTTTATATTTTATACCCTACTAGAAATTGAACTATATGAAGCTTGTGTATCATGATGTCATCACTATATAACATGCTTGTTGTGGACATGTTTTAATGATTCTTGCACATAATTGCTTGATTACATTTGCCACAACACTGTTTTTGTATTATTTTATTATAAATACTGCTATATTTCTGAATGTTGTTATCTTGAAACTGGCTCTGTTAGGAGCCAAAACATTGCCGTACCTACCTTGCCTAATGAAAACTGCCTTGGACCTCATGCAAACACCTAGTCATTATCTCCATTTCTATTGGACAGGCATTTGTACAACAACACGTGACATGTTTGAGATATGTTTCCATTTTACGTGTGTGTTTATCAGTGCCTGTAGTTTGATTGAAATCTATATGTGCACATGTGCAAAAGGCTGCTAGGACAACCCATTGATGCTGAAGGCTTGTACAGCAGCTGTGCACATGGTTCTCATGGCTGAAATGGTTCACAGGCTTTAACAGTGTTCTAATTTCTGGAAAATCTATAGTGGCTATTTTTAGAAGAGACAGCAAAATCCTGAGTAATTTTCTTTTACATTTAATGGTTTTATCTTTATACACATTTTAGTGCAGCATTTCATAATGCATTAAAACTGAATCACCTGGATCACCAATTTAATGGATCCATAAATCAAATTTTGATTAGATTGTGTTTTCAGTATTTTACATGATTTTTCGGAAACACCATTTGCCTGATCGATTTGCTAGATGTCCGAACTCAATGGGAATGAGTAGAAGTATGAGAGTGTTTCTGTTGCAATATCACCTGACATTCACCCATACACAAGTACATGTGCAATTCATTAAAGTTTTACTATAACCCTATTGAGATGGAGTTCACTGTTTAATAAAATCTGAAATAAAAAGGTTTACTCACCATCAATCCAGTTACTGGTGCTGCTCTTCTGTGCCCCCTCGATGGCACCGGGAGTGCATGAGCTCAGGGTCGGCAAGGCCAGGGAGGCGGAGGGAGGTTTTAAAATAAATAAATAACTAATGCTGCACTGAGAAGATGGGTGGCTATGCAATATTGGGAGGGAGAGTGGGAGGACAGAGCTAGTGTCCCTTTGCAGGCGTAATGATGCACAGTATTTACATTAGGGAACCGGGTGTTCTGGGCTGCCAATGTCACGTGTATATGGGGTGCATCTAGCTCCCAGCACTCAATTAATAATATCTCTATAAGTGCAGTGTTTCAAGCTGGCTTCTACCACCATGACCATTTCAAATCACTTAAGCAATCATGGTGCTTGGAGTAACCTTTTAACATTACTTAGACATTGACTTGGCTTTATACGTCATAAATATTACCATCTTTTTACCTGCCATACTCAATGACTTTTTGTTAGGAGCCGTACACAGTATCATAACTGTATACATCAAACACTATCTCCCAACTTTAAATGTCATAAACGCAGTCTCAGCTTTCATTAATGAATGAACTGATGTCAAGGACGAAGCCATGGCAAGGTTTATCCCAACATCATAATATATTTATAACTGTTAAAAAAAAAAGAATATAGTATTGAGCACAATGCAAATAAATAATTAAAACATCTAATTAAATATATTTCCACAGACTTGCAAGTATATATTATCACAAAACGAAAATGTCAATAATATCTACAGCAATAACAATAATGGTAACATTAAATCAGGATTTATAACGTGACTGGCTCGTTTTTCTATTCAAAACCTTCTAATCCCAGCATTCACAGATGCATCCCTGTTAGTAGCGTATATGTTTGAAATATATGTGTAGACATATGCAGCCTGTCTGCTTGTGTTCATTTCAACCATCTTTCACCCATTAATATCCATTTCTTTGATTTAAAACAGTAAATTCCAAAGCCAAAGCCTTGTTTCTGAGTTCATTGCAACAGAACAGGGATCAGTGTATATTTTGCCTGCACGCAAATTATATCATGAGCACTGAACCCTCATATTTGCTCTGAATCCCTGAGCACATTGATTTAAAGCTACTGTCATATCCCCTTTTTATGGTTGATATGGTATTTTCTCACAAAAAAAAAAAAAACCTCTAATGGTTAGTTAAGTATTAATCCATGGAAACATGATAGCTTTAATTATTGCTTTGGTCACATCTTCAGGCATCTAGATAAAGACTGTTTGAAGAAGACAATTCAGTATTTTTTCATTGTATTTCCAAAAGAATTCTATGTAACATATATATTGTCAAGAACATGCGTTGTACTGCTAATACCTGTTTGGCAAGAAGCAAACACGTAAGCAGTGTAAAAGAGCAAATATTGTTTTCTTATTAAGGTGTTTTGAAAAGTACCTGCCCAAGCATAAATCATATTCTAAGCCTTAATTTGTTTCTAATGTAGGTGAAAATAATTATTATTCTTGAGAATGTATTTTGTCATAGAAAAATATTTCTAAATCATCTTAATATAGTGTAGATTAATAACATTACATTACAATGAATTGCTAAATACCATGCATAAAAAAGCAACAGTGGTTGGTTAAACATGTATAAATGATGTTGTGCAGTAGGAGTTATGGGACACTTACAATAATGTAAAAAATAAGGGAGAATAAAATGTCTTTTTAATTTGCTGGTTTCTGCAAGTTCCAAATTATGGGGAATTAAAGGACCACTATAGGCACCAAGACCACTTCAGCTCAATTAAGTGTTCTGGGTGCCAGGTCCCACTAGTTTTAACCCTGCAGCTGAAAACATAGCAGTTTCATAGAAACTGTTATGTTTACACTGCAGGGTTAATTCAGCCTCTAATGGCTGTCTCCCTGATTGCCACTAGAGGCCGCTTCCGCGATTTACACAGAGTACACAGAGTCCAGCATCAAAAAAAATCCCCATAGGAAATTATTGAGAAATGCTTTCCTATGAGTGGGTTTGAATGCACATGTGCCTCTGGCCGCACATGCGCATTCGGCTCCACTCGGAAGCTGACGTTGATGGAGGAGGAGAGGTCACCGGTGCTGGATTAAGGTAAGCAAATAAATGCTGAATTAACCATTTATTCTCCATGGAATGGTGACTAGGGCTCTATAGCATTAGGAATACAAATTTGTATTCCTAACGCTATAGTGTTCATTTAAAGAGAAACATTCAGAGGTGAGTGTTTTTAATAAATGGGCACATTTACATATTATATGAAAAATTATGACATTTCTGCACTGCAAGGTTCATTTCATTTATATTACATATTATATATTTTTTTTCTCTAAACTGATTATTCTTTACACCCAGATACCAACCAAAATATGACCGCTTTAGTAGAAATGAGGGGAGTGTAAATTTTTTTGTTATGATACATGATAATATTTTGTGATACAGAATAAAATATGAAACTGATCTAAACATTTCTGTTATGATCTGAAAAATTTACCCTATCATTCAATTTTATCTCTCATTCTAAAATACTTATGGTGTTTCTTAACGCAATGCATACTATATATTTAAATAGCATATAGTAAATTGTTGGTAAGTTCTACTTTGGTATAGTAGGGTATTGACCTCTATGTTTTGAAGATAAACTCTAGTTTGTAAAACATTTTTAAATTTGCATTAGTGAAATTACACAAACATTGTGATAATAAAGTAATTAATAGCAGTGGCCAGTAGAGGGCAGACCTGACAACTAATCATCTGTTCTCCGACGAAAAACATTGGCTCTGCTGTCATCCATTCTCTCTTCTCGGGTTTTGTGACTCTTTTCTTCCACTAGCACAGAAAGCAGGACTGCTGTTGCGATTAAAATCTTGTGGATTTATTCGGCTCGGTGGAAACAAATATTTATTTATTGATCTGTGAGATTTATTCATAAGAACACTGACTTGTCTCTTGAAGAAGGTTAGCATCAGGAACTCTGCTTATAAAGAAGATTTAAGTTATGGACATCCAAAACTCAGCAAGGACTTGGAAATGGCAAGTAATATGTTTCTTTTTCCTCTCTAGCTGGGGCTGGGGCTTAGGGCAGCTTCGCTATACTGTTATTGAAGAGTCAGGTCTAGGGACATTAGTGGGAAATGTGGCTCAGGATCTTGGACTGAAAAGCACAGATATTTCTAAACGCAGGCTCAGGATGGGAACAGAAGCAAGTAGAAAGCAATTTGCTGTGAACTGGGAAACTGGAGAACTGACTGTCAATGGTAATATAGACAGAGAAGTGCTGTGTGGGTTTACTTCAGTCTGCCTTTTACCAGTGGAAGTAGTTCTTGAAAATCCTCTTGAATTACAACGCTTGGTGATTGAAATTAGGGATATAAATGACAACCCGCCTATTTTTACAACCACTGAAAAAACTATAAAGATTTCAGAATTGCTAGCAAATCCTGGCACTCGGTTTCACTTGGAAAGTGCACATGATAAAGATGTGGGTACAAACAGCATTCAACAATATAAACTAAACTCCAATCCCTATTTTTCATTGTCAGTGAAAAGTCGAAAGGACGGGTCTCTTATTCCGGAACTGGTACTAGAAAAAACTTTGGATAGGGAGGAATTAAGTGAGCATCATCTTATCCTCACTGCTGAAGATGGGGGTGATCCTGTAAGAACAGGGACCATGCAGATAAATGTGATAGTGCTGGATTTAAATGATAATGCACCCACGTTTGATAAGGGTACCTTTAAGATTAATTTGCTTGAAAATGTCCCTTTAAATACAGTGCTATTGCAGCTGAATGCTACTGACCTTGATGAGGGTTCAAATAGTGAAATAGAATATTCTTTTGATGACCATACACCAGAATCAATTACAAGATTATTTTCCTTAAATACAAAGTCAGGAGTAATTTCTACTTCTGGAACAATTGACTTTGAGGAATCAAGCTTTTTTGAGCTATACATCAGGGCAAGAGACAAAGGAGTGCCAGAAATGGAGGGGCGCTGTACTGTTCAGGTGGAGGTTGAGGATGTTAATGATAACCCTCCAGAGATTTTGATAACCTCTTTGGTGAAAGATATTCCTGAGGATACAGCAGTTGGAACTGTTATTGGTCTTTTCAGTATAAAAGACAGGGACTCTGGTAAAAATGGGGAAGTAAATCTGGAACTACCATCTCATTTACCATTTAAAATCAAATCTTTGGGTGACCACTACTCCTTAATCACTGATCGTATCCTGGACAGAGAAAAAGTATCTCAATACGTCATTGAACTCACTGCCAGTGACATGGGGTCTTCTCCTCTAAGAACACAACAGATGATTATTCTTAATATTTCCGATGTCAATGACAATCCTCCTACTTTTTCTCAAGTTACTCCATATATCAGTGTAAATGAAAATAATGAACCAGGAAAATTGCTTGCTGAGGTATCTGCCTTTGATCCTGATGAGGGGAAAAACTCAGAATTGACTTATTCTATTCTTGAAAACAAAGGGAAAGATTTTATGATCTCTTCGTATGTATATATCAATGCACAAAATGGCAATATTTATGCACAGCGTTCCTTTGATTTTGAACAAATACAGGTTCTGAAAATTCCAATACAAGTTGAAGATTCTGGTTCACCTAAAATGGTTTCCAATACTACAATTTATGTTTTTATTTTGGATACAAATGACAATTCACCAACTATTCTTTATCCAGCGCATTCCAAGGATTCTTATGCCCATCAGAATATTCCAAAGTCAGCTTCCAGTGGCTATTTAGTGACCAAAATCACTGCTGTGGATTTAGATTCTGGTCACAATGCATTGCTAACCTACAGCATAGAGCAAGCCACTGATTCATCACTGTTTGAGGTGTCTTCTCGGACAGGTGAAGTCAGAATTGTTCGAGATTTTCAGGAAACAGACATTTCAGAACAAAACCTTGTGATTTCAGTCTGTGACCATGGAAAACCATCTTTATCTACCACAGTTACATTGATTGTCACACTAGAGGATGGTGCAGTCCAAGAAAATATGAAATCTCCAGATTTGTTTCAGGGTTCCACCAATAATTCAGATATCACCTTGTATTTAATTATTTCTCTTGTTGCTATTAGCGCCGTTTCATTTATTACTTTTGTCATATTGTTGGCAAAATGTTTGAAAAAGGATTTCAGCTCTCCTGGGTTGTGTTGCAAAGAAGAAAATTATCCGAGCCATTACACGGAACAATGCCAGCCAACGCTCCATTTAAACACAGATGGCACGCTGAAATATATGGAAGTTAGAATGGCGCCATCAGATGTTCAGGGTCAGTGTCACAAGTCCTGTTTTTCTACAATGTCAGATAAAAATGATTTCACCTTCATGAGACCATTAAATTTTCCACAGTTGAAAAGCATGGTCAATGAAACAGAGGTTTTATACCCTTCTTTGAATAAATCCAGAGAGGTGAGATGTCAACATTTCCATAACTTTGTCGTATTTTACTAGTTGATAAATGTAAATGTTTTGATCAATCATAAACAGATGTGCTATGATGTGCTGCAGTTATAGTAGCAGTGCTGTTCATGATACCATTGATGTAATTTGCAGGTATAGAATAACTTTTTTTTTCCAACTACTTTAATGAGATTTTTTTTAACCATACTATAAAACAACATTTTAAAGCAGTAATACCAACATATTGGTAAAATATTGATATATAAGCAATATGATGATATATCGTCAATATATCATAAAAAAGTATTGCAATCTTTCCAATCCTGCAATTTGATAGGTTGTTTATACAATAGATCCATTGTTTCACATCTTTATGGAACCACTTGTTGTGAGAGAGTTACAAATAATTAAAAAAAAAAATCTAAAAATATCACTCATATCTTGCATGGGGTTTCGTTCATATAAATGTAAATGTAGAAAATGCACAATTTTGGTTTACATACTGCGGTATGTATAATGCCAATACATAATATAAAACTCATATGCTATGCACGTATGATGTACTGTGTGACTAATTTGCAGCTGCTGTCACTGCCCTCAAAATACCTCTCTAAAGAGCAGCGACTGACACTACATCTGTAACATAATATAAACAGAATAGTTAATGAAGTTGTGGCTGGTTAGGTAGCTATTACTATTAACTAGGGGTTTATATAATAAACTGTGAATTATGCTACACACAAAAAAACTAATATTTTTAATGTTACTTTAACTTTGCCTGTTAATGTGCAACTAACAATTTATAGAATTATTTACTAAACTGTGAATAGCAGTGAATGCTATCCAAATGGCAAATTCAATTCAGCTGTAATCACAGATTGTCTATTTAGTGCAAGATGATATTTTTATTTAGTTTGACAACATTCTGTGTTTAGTGAGTAGTTCTGTTAATGAATAAGCTCCCAAATAATAGAAAATTCTTATACACAAAGAAGTGAACTTGAAACAAAGAGATTCAAGTAATAATTTTTTTATTTTGTTGTAGACAGTGCAATTTGTAATGCAGCATTGAAAAATTGTATTACTTAATAATATAAGAAGGAAAGAGTGGTATTGCTCAGTGGTTCACTACTTCATCTCTTATAGTCCTAGCATCTGCTGAATCTGGAACTTTAAAGGGGCACTAAAGTCACCAAAACAACTTTATCTTAATGAAGCACTGTTTGTGTATCGATCATGTCTCTGAAGTTTCACTGCTCAATCCTCTGCCATTTAGGAGTAAAATCACTTTTGTTTTTTTATGCAGCCCTTGTTTTTTATGCAGCCTCTGGCTGTGACTGACACAGCCTGCATGAAAAAAAATGTTTACTTTCAATCAGATGTAACTTACTTCAAAAGATCTTTTCTCCTGCTCTGTAAATGTAACTTTAATTGCATACAGAAGGCTCCTGCAGAGGCTAACAAGCTATTAACTGAGCAGAAGATAGGAACATCTAAATTAAACAGAATTTCAATAATGGAAGTATAAACATTACATGACTCTTTACAGGAAGTGTTTAGGAAGGCTGTGCAAGTCACATGCAGGGAGGCGTGACTAGGGCTGTATAAACAAAGTGATTTAACTCATAGATAGCAGATGATTGAGCAGTGAGACTGCAGAGTCATAATGTATACACCAGACTGCTTCATTAAGCTAGAGTTGTTTTGGTGCCTATAGTGTCCAATTAATGCTGGGTCAAGTCCATCTTCTTTCTGATAAACCTAAGTATTGCTCACTTTAGTAATTATAATTAAATCATGCTTTTTATTCCAAACACTTTCCACTTCACTAAATAACCCTGTTAGTCTTATGGTTAAACTTAAAGTTAAAGTATGACAAATGGCAGAACTTTTGCCATCAAGCCTTATTAATTTCCACAGCCATCACTAACAAGGGCTATGGAAGACAGCCAGATAATGCTATGGAGGATGTCATAGTCATGTGGGATCCTCCAGAAACCCAAGTGTTGTACTATTGTGCAAGCGCAAGAATAAAACATTGATGCAACCTCAACCTCAGGAACTAAAGAAAGAGAATTTGCTCTTCCACTTATGAACTTAGTTTTGAAATATGTAAAGACAGAACCTCTTTAACACACTAATTTACATAATTTACAAATGTACTCATTCTTTGTAAGTATTCAGTACAATACATTTTTCAGCAAATTTGACAAAGCAATTTACCTATCACATTTCTGGTACATTTTTTTCCAATATATATTGTACAATAGCATAGAGCAACTGAACACAAAGTAAGTGAGTGTGTGTGTGTGTGTGTGTGTGTGTGTGTGTGTGTGTCAGCAGATGGCATCTCGTGCTTAGTTTCTTTATGCTATTGTTTTATTTGAAGATAAAAATGTTCTCAGACAAATATTAGGCCCTCTCAATTATGTAGTTTTCTGTAAACATATCTGTGTTAAAACCAAAACCTCCAAGAAACAAAAATAAAGAAAGGTTCTTCCTTAAAGGGACACTATAGTCACCCAGACCACTTCAGCTCAATGAAGTGGTCTGGGTGCCAGGTCCCTCAGGTTTTAACCCTGCAGATGCAAACATAGCAGTTTCAGAGAAACTGCTATGTTTACATTGCAGGGTTAGGCCAGCCTCTAGTGTCTGTCTTCCGGACAGCCACTAGAGGCGCATCTGCGACGCTGGAGGCATATTATGCCTCCATTGCGCAGAGCGTCCATAGGAAAGCATTCGGCTCCGCTGACGTCGGCAGAAGGAGCTGACGTCGGCGGGGGAGGAGAGGTCACCAGCGCCGAGGGAGCCCAGCGCTGGAAAAAGGTAAGCTGCTGAAGGGGTTTTAACCCCTTCAGCGCCATAGGGTTATGGACCCTGAGGTTGGGGGCACCCTCAGGGCACTACAGTGTCAGGAAAACCGCTTAGTTTTCCTGACACTATAGTGATCCTTTAACCAGAAAGCTGTGATGAACTAAGAATGACCTTTAGTGAATGACCTTATTCACTAAACAATGATATATAGCACGTTAACAACTGACTTACAAAACTCGTGCAGCCTGGAGTTATAATTAGTTATCATTTGTGAATAAAAAAATTTAACATTATGGTTGTCAACTTACAACTCGCATTTTAATGAATAAATCCCTAACGTCTGGTGTTAAGCCATTGTAAGTAGACATATACAGATAAAACTGTTTCCTGGTGTGAGAAAATATCTCAGGATCACTTCCTCTGTATTTCCCAACACAGGAGATTAACTCTGCAGGCGGTCACTTAATGAACTTGTTTTTTTGTTGCTTCATTGTATCGTAACTTCATAGCAAACATATGTCCTGTTTTGTGTTGATGTATGTGGCTGAACACATAGCATCCATGGATTTGACAATCTAGTCCTAATAACACTTGGAATACACTATATTATTTATAAGCGTCAGCAATGGAGGGGATACTAAAGATCAATAAAATGATCAAATTTACTGGATGGGGGATGGGAACTTTAATAACTTCTATAGAAAAAGATTATATAAAGTGTATATTATATTTAATAACAATAAAGGATAACAAAAGTATATAGTCTCAGGCTAATATATAAAAAACACTAATAAAATGTGCATTTATCGAACTGCAAATTAAATAGAAACCAGCATGTTGCTATTTTTTATGTTTGATGTTTAATGTAATATTTGGTGCCTCTGAATCCTGCTATTCTGTTCACATTATTATTTATTATTTTATTATTTATATAGCGCCATCAGATTCCGTAGCACTGTACATATTTTGGTTAGATAATGAGGAAATGATACTGACTTGACATTGTAGCTTATGGTTGGGGAGACCCTTAATATGGAAATCCACATAAAAATGGTTTGACCAATATCATATCCTTTTGACACCGTAACAACTACAGTAGGTTTTAGTGGTTATGGTGCTTGCAGAATTCCTGTAATTTCACTCTTAGACGATTTCATCTCAAAGTAGTAGTCTGGGTGCCATGTCCTCGTAGCTTTGTCCTTGCAGTGTAAAGCATTGTTGTTCTGCAGAAAATCAATGACTATATTGATGGGTTTAAATGCCTTCCAACAGTTACGGCGAAATAGCAAAGTGAAAACTCTGCTATGTTTATCAGATGGTTTCATAAAGACCTTATAACTGGGGCAGCGTGGTGTTTTCTGCACTTGCGAACTAGCCTCCCAATGCATTCTTATGGGTAAGCATTGGATTAGCTGAGATTATCGACCTCAATGATCTCAGCAAAGGTGGCAGGTCCAGCCACGGAGAGAGCAGTGTGGCGTGGTAATAAAAGTTAAGCAACAACCCTTGTGTGTGTGTATGAGGGTTGTCATGGTAACAATAACCTAAACTGTGACTAGAACACTATGTAGTGTTTGGAATACATATTTGAATTTCTAATGCTATAGTGTTCCTTTAACACTTTTGATGCCAAAAGTGCATCTCTTTTTTGCCTAAATAGAATATTCAAGGATATAATTGATATATATGTATATATAGGTTTCTAGGTCGATCTTCATGGACGTTAGTCTTTTATTAACCTAAATAACTATGTAACTCTTAGGGCAGTGGGGAGTTGAATAGCATGTGCATTTCCTGCTCTGTGTGTATGTCATACAAATATCTGTATGGTCAGGGGAGAGTAAACAACTTCTCCTTCAATGCCTTGAGAAAGGGGCTGGCTTGTTGCTGCAGTGATTTTTTTTTTTAAGAAATGTTGATTTAAAGCTGATATTTTTCCTTTGAAAAATGTATCTACATTCTAATATGTTCATATAAACTATGGAACACATTCCTTCTAAATACAGACCCTCTTAAAATGGTATCATTTGTTCTTAGTGGAAAATGATTACAACCAGGCTTCTTAAAAACCACATAGCTAATCCTTTATGCTATGAAGCGTTTGTGACATTAAGGGTCATTGTATTGTTCTTGCCACTCTTTAATGCATTTAATGGTATAAAATAAGTTGACTTGATCAAAGGTACACAATTAGACATCTGCAGAAGGCATTGATCAAAGAATAATTAATTCATAATAAAAATGATCATGCCAGAAATCCAAGATGATGTAGCAAATATATCTGTTGTTGTTTTAACCCTTCTACATCCACTCTTAAACACACATAAAACAGATTTCTGTTTAATCTTATATGTCCAGTTATCTTCTACTGCTTTGTACATCTTTATGGCATGTGTCAGCATGGAAGCACTGTTCTCTTTATAACAATGATGATCCTGATTGTCCGTAGCAGTATACCTAGTATCCAGAAGTATTATTGATTTGTTCATGTCTGTAGTTTTTGGTCTGCAGCCCACAATTTATGTCAATGCCAATGTCAGTTAGCATATACCATATGCATATACTCTGTGCTTTTTTGGGAGAATGTTTTTCTAGACACTTTCTTTAGAGAACATAGTTCTGTTTACTGTGACTTATAAAAACGGATTCAGTTCTCAGCATGGCTTATTCCTAAATGTATAGGATAGATATCTTTTGACATTCTTTGTAAATGTGCAATGATTGCGTTGCATTTATGTAGATCTACATATACATTTTCTAGGTGTTTTTATGTGACTGTGGTTTAGCAAAATGACACTGGTCGCTGAATTTGCCTTTGCAATGGCTTCTGTATCAATAAAACTCTATGTCTGATGTTGCTCCTATCTTTATAGCATGCCTGTGTCATTTATTTGCCAATGCTGCTTTTAGAATTGATTCTGAACTTTGGCTGACACACATGGTTGTCATGGAGGGAACAATTTCTCCTGGGTATGCTTTGCATATTGATTTATGTATGCATTTATTTGTTGAGCAGTGAAGCCCTACTTACCAAATATAATGCAGCTTCTTTGAATACTCACATACTAGCTTTGAAATATAAAGTGGGACATGTTGCAGTGAGTTAGCAATACAGTAATTCTGCTACAATGAAAGTACAATTGTATATGAACATCAAACATGCCATTTCTTGGAATAATATGTGTTAAGTAGCTAAACAGTACACAAATATAAGTAGCTAAACATTACACTAACAAAATCAGAAGAAACAATCCAAGATTGAGCCTAAAGCAGGACAGGTTTAATTTTTGAACATATCTATGATTTATTTAGCAATTCCATGCTCTTAATTGGTAGCCTAACTAAACAGAGATTCACATGTTTGTGAGAGCTTTTTGCATGTTTCGAAACATTCTGTTTACAGTCTACATAATGAGGAACAGTACAAAAAACAAGTACAGGTTGAGCCAAAAAAAAAAAAGAGTTCAGTAAGTTCACAAATGCTCGATATGTTCTTTGCTGTTACCCATCCAAGCGTCAAATGATGATACTGATGATAGTGCAGTGTATTTGGAACTGGGTGCACAACAGCACTCCGTGCTGGTTTTGTAGCTCTCCCAAATGTGATATACCATATACATTTATGTTGTGTGTCCCGCACCAAGTTCCAGATCACCGTTTTTTTGTTTTTTTCCATATATCTCCATAATGTAAAAGTCTGGACGAGTATGAGCAAAGAACATATCAAGCATTTGTGAATTTACTGGATTTTATTTTGGCACAACCAATTGTATTGTATTGTATTGTCTGTATCCATACAGTCTATACAATACTTAGGGTGTTATGTATTTAATTGTGAATGTTTTTGTACAGTCCATATACCTGCTTTAAAACTGTGTATGTATACTGTGTAGTATACTTTTTATGCTCACAAATAAGCCAAAGACATCCATAATTTCTCTATTAAGCTGATGTCACTCCCAACCACCTGACTTTGGGTATGTACTCTTAGATCAATTAATATAAAGATTCATTATACAACTCTATACAGTAGTTTGCAGAAGCAAGTTTGCTTTTCTATCAGAATACAAATAATAACGTTGAAGCCTGAAATTTCAATACATGATCATTTTCTATATATGGTTCTGTGCTTAGAGTGTGAGATGTAGTATTTCAATGCGGCATGTGTATTTCCCTATATTAAATGTCATTATTGCTGAAGTGCTTTACATGTGATGGTGAAGAATGTATCCTCTTTTTTTTCTTTTGAAAACAAACAGAAATTGTCATTTTTATAAAATAATATGTTACCCAACTTGGCTGTCCATAAGACAGCTGGTCCTGTTACTTTCTGGTAGTTTAGCGCAGTGGAGCTGAACTAAAAAGGCAGCAATTGCCCAGAATACCTGCCTTGCAAAGACTTTTCATTGAGCTGCATTGGGAAGTCTGTGATTGGACAGCCACAGAAAGTCTGGGCTGCGGAAGAAAGCTTATAAAGGCTGCAGACATGAGATCTGCAGCCTTTGCAAGTTGTTTTAAAATAAACCATTAATTATACTCTTAAAATGATATTACTTGGTTTTAAATAACCCTATTTTTTATTTATATATATATATATACATCATATATACAATCATATGGTGTTAGGGTTATTTAAGTAACATCATTGCAAATATATATATATATATATATATATATATATATATATATAAATATATATCAAGCATATGGAGATCTATAGAATATATATATATATGTATGTATGTATGTATGTATATGTATATATATATATATATATATATAGAGTGTCACCCAGGCATAATGTCCAGGTGGCAGAAGGGATGGGGTGCAATGTCACAGGGACTGGCAGGATGGGAGCAAGCGCACAGAGCTCCCCACTCCTGCCTGTCACTCTTTGTATTGTGGCCTCGCCAACTGCAGAAACTTCTTTATACTCTACCCGTTCGGACTGGAATATGCTTATTGCACCCAGTGAGTATCTTACTGCCAGACCAGATGGAGGATAAAGAAGATCCTCTGCCAGTGTCCAATATTCTGAGTGTCACCTGGTGTAATGTTCCGGTGACTGGCAAAGGGGTGTATGTGTACAGTGTAAAGATTCACCAAAGGGAGGTAAGACATTAATCTGGATATTTTAAAATGTATGGGCATGCCTTATATTACAGTGCATCTTATATTCTGAATGAATGAATGAATGGATAAATAAATAAATAAAAACAATTAATGGTTTAAGATAAAGGCATTTTTTGGGGTCTCATCATTTTACAGTGGGTTCTGAAGAACTGACAACAATAGCTTTGCTTGAAAACTGTTTATCTTGCTTTAAAAGTATATTGTCCCCTGCATGTTTTTATGCACCCTCTCAGCAACATCATCCTGACATGGAGGACTGCATGTTCTTTGCAGTGTGCTTTCACAACACAAGCCCGGAACCATTGTCTTTTTGTAATATAAGTTCCAGTAATCACTTCTTATCTATGGTTCATTAAGCAGGAAAACAGTTCTTTCACCATCCAGTGTATAACCTTTATGGGCATCATAGGCATGTATATTGACGAGCATGATTCATTTATTGAACAGTACATGGAATATGCATCATAGGCATGTACATTGACTAGCATGATCCATGAACATTGAACAGTACAAGGAATGAATGCTAGATCTAAAGAATAAATTAGAAGAACTACATAACGGCAAAAAAACTTATGAAAATATTGACATTTACAATAAATACTGTTCATATTGTTCTTTTACAATTGATTCTTAGGATAAGTTTATTTGTTTTTTGTTGGAGTTTTTAAGAACCTAGAACACAATTGTTTTTTAATAATGTGCCACAGCCTATTTCCTTGCAACACATCTGGTCCCTGGCAGATGTAGAACACATTTCCTAATTATCCTAACATAAGATGGTTGATTTATCCTACATCAGCTTAAGCAGAGCCATATGTATGGGTATCTTCAGGACATTTTTTTCTCCCATTAATAAATAATTTTTACCTCATATAACATATTTACTTATATATTTTTTACTGTCTGGTTAATTGTAACTAGTCAGGGCAATTATATAGCTACAATGTACCTGAAAATGAACTTCTTTCAAAGTTATAAAAAAGTATATGATACTCATATGGCTAGTTTTCCGCTACAGAGAAAATGGCCTCTAAGAAAAATGCTGACTGTTGTAGCACACTTTCATTTATATGATGGGTGTCCCCAGCCTATTCACGCAAGCCTAAATGGTGGTAGACAGTTAAGTAATTTCTGCGTTGCAAATATTTTAAGCTGTCACAGAGCACCACTGATTTTGCAGGAAACGAAAGAAAGGAAATACATTTCCACAACACATTGTGTTTATTGCTGTTTTACACTGTGGGGTTTATTCAATGAACAATGACTTGTGAATTAAAAATAAAATTGAAATATTTAGGTGAAAATAGCTGATTTAGAAACAAATCTCCAGTTCAGCTATGGGCTGTCTATATAATACAACTTGGCTACTATATCTTGAATTTTGCAATTTGGTTTTCTATTCATTACAAATCACTGTTTAGTCAGTGAATGAACTTTTAATTTGCTGCAGCTTTATGTACTTGTCCAAAAGTGTTTGACAAAGGGAAAATGTCTTCGAAGAAAAGGGTACAATAGTCATTCATATATTGTGTCTCGTGCAATTCTGTATCATAGTAACGCATTTTACGGATAAGTAATTCTGGAATGATAAGTTGTGATCTACTTAGATCTTTGACACAGTGATAATTAATTGTGAGAATGTAATAATGTTCAATGGCATAAGTGTTATTGATGTGTATAATGTGCTCCTTTATTCTTTGGAAGTGTGAAAGAGATTCACTATATCATTTATTCTCTGAAAGCCTAACTAGGTTTGACACAAGCTGTACCAAATTTAATCTTCTAACACATAAACCTCAAAATAAGTTTCATGGTCTTTCCTAGGGTCAGAGATCAAAGTGGTTTAAGTACATGGTTTTATTGCCTGTGGCAATAACCTCAGGAAGCTTAAATGATTTTGGATGGAGACAAAGCTAATACCATTCTTTTTATATGTGTGTTTGTAATTAAAACCAAAAATGGCAAGAGGAAATACCAGTTTGATCTTTGACTCTTAACCTTAGGGTGCCAGTAAGTCCGGAATTGTTTTAGAAAACACCCAATATATTATAGTTAAAATGGTACATTTAAAGAGCCTTCACAAGGGATGTCCAAACACATGTATGAATGGACAATAAGATAAGTAATGCTCTTAGAGGTTAAGATTAAAAATACCAAACCTTACCACCATTCAATATATAACTGACTCTATACATTACACGTCACTATAAATGTATATATAAAACATGTGAACAACTTTATTGGTAACTTAATAAGTTACTATTAAAAACCAAATATAATTTTAAAGTAAAGTGAACAACAGTGCACACAGGTTAGGAATTTACACTCTCCCTGTATTGGTATAAAATCTTAATATTATTTGTGTGCCCTCAACAGATTAGCATTTTAAGTTTTCGCTTTTCTTTCCATGTGCAGTGTTCCAAAATTTTCATTGTGTTAAATTATGCCATGGTGATGTCAAGCTAATCTTAGTTTGACACACATATATAAGCATTGCAAATATTTCATTTAAGGCTTACTGTTAAGTGTTCAATAACTAAGCAGATTTAGGTTTTATAATGCATGCTGTTTATTCGTGTCATAAAATAGCTGAGAGGCTGTTCTTTCTATATTTTTGGTTTTCACTATATGGAGTTTGTTTAATTTTAAATGAATGTGCTTTTTTATTCTATTTTATCTTACACGGTGAAACATTGTACAACTATTGGAATATGTATGGCATAAAGTAACCAAGGTTATTTGCAGTGCTTTTTATACTTAAGAGAAAAGCATTCATTCAAATGATCAGAATGTGATTTGTGGTCATTAACACATAAATATTTTTTTTCTAAAGACTAGTATTTTAAGATTACATTTCATTAAAATGATAATTGCCATAATATTTGGAGGAGTCTTCACTCAAATGGTAACGACTGAAAACACATTCAACTGGGTTTATCTAGCATTATGCATTCTAATGACTATTAAATTATTTACAGATGATGTGCACAGTCAACGTTGAAATTTTCAATATCCATGTAGTTGCATTGTGATAATAATGATCAAGAGATAAATGCAATATACCATTCTTCCAGTGTAATTTTCACACATAGACCCTTATTTAATATTTTTGGATAACATTTTCAAATAATTTAATATTTTTGAATAAAATGTAATATTACTTGCTATTTTAAAAAATATTCAATTATAGCAATATTTTGATTTTTTTATATATTGATGTATATATTGATGTATATATATATATATGTGTGTGTGTGTGTTTATGTGTGTATATTTTATATACTTTAATATTTAAAAAAAATATTTTACAATTTTATCCACAAAAATATTAAATCAGGGCCATCATTTCACAGTTATTATTATTGATGATGACAATTATTTATTTTCAAATTCTCTGGGAATGATTCAAGGTAATGTCCTTGCTTACTTAATTATTGTTAAGTTTAGATATAACCAAAATTTATCCTCTTCTATTACAGTCTAGGCTTGAAGACATGAAAACAATCAGAGAATATTAAATGTCTTTATACTTATGCAGAACACCAATTAAAAACACCCTTTCCGTTTTTTTCAGCAGGCGCAACCTAACACAGAGTGGCGTTTCTCGCAGGCTCAAAGACCAGGCCCTAGTGGGTGAGTACAGTCATATTTTATAATATTTTAGCACTACAATAATTTGTTTGTGCTGGATGTATTTAATGTAGTTTAAAGTATTCACCAATAATTTGTGTGAAATGTGTAGAATTCATTGCTTTTATAATGTGCAAAGCGAATGCCCAACCGCCAACCCAGACAAAAAAATAGTCTATTGAAGAAAGACAGAAAATATAATCTTTGCACATCTGCTTTATCACAGATACAGACTCTAGAAGTGATGTGATGTAGATATATTTTACACATTCTTGTTGTGCATTTTGTGTAATCTTTGTGAGCATTTACTGAAGAGATAGCTATGTTATGTGTCTTATTTTCCTCATGGGAATATGCTCCACATGTGACTGTTGAAATTACAGTGTTCAATATAGTCTTTAATTTAAACCCTCAAACTCAAACTCATTTTTATGGCCCTAGTATTGTCTGTATTGATTGGTTATTATGGTCCTTGCCTTGCTCTTTCAACTTATATATAAACCAACAGCCTATTTGACGTTGCCAATATAACACTGGGATTTTACTAACTCTTTTTTTTATATACCAAGTAGCAAACCTAATGGATCAAAATAAATGTATTTATTTGTACAGGAGTTTATTTTGTATGCTTGTAACTAAAGGTTTCATCAGACTTTTATATTCAACACAATAGCAAGGAATTTTTACACTAACGATAAGTTGTAGAGAAAGGCAAGGCCAAAGAAATTGAGATAAATGACTAATCATCAACATCTCAGCAAAATCATTTTTTTCCCCAGCTCAGCTATTATGATCTAAATTTTTCAAGGTGTATGTTAAATGTTTAGGAAGTAAACCTACATGTATGCATGCTACGATACATTAACCATGAGGATTACTTCAAGGAAAAAAAGAAACAAAAATAGAAAGTATGAATGTTTCGTTCTCCATGAGACAATTTTTTTTTTTTCTTACTTAAAATAGTCTGTTAATAAGTAACTTATTCAGTTATGTTGTAAAGTTGTTTATGTTTATGATCTTAATGCTCTGTATTCCTAACACTATAGTGTCCTCTAGTTTCCCCTCCCTCACGGCCTTTTATCATTTAAGAAGGCATTTATCATTGGTCTCGAAACATCTGTACTTTGGATTCTCTTTGAAAATATTTGGGCTGCACTAGTGGACCCCTATAACTTTGCAGCGCTTTGTGGATGAATACTTTGGATTGCTATATTTTGCTTCCTGTTGGGGCTTCAGCAGCTTATACACAATAGCTGCACTACATTAAACTATTTTGCCATCTAGTATTGTACTATATCACATTCCTAGATCATATTTTTGCTTAACACGATTCCAGAGTCGATCTCCCTCGGCACTGGGTCGGTGCTCTGCCTCCTTTGACGTAATCCAATGGGGGGCCATAATATCGTGGTGAGTGCCGCAAGCGCTTTAGACACTCCACATAGGAAAGTATTAAATCGATGCATTGATTTTCTAGATGCCGGATGTCATAATGCAGAGCCTGAGGATGTCCAGCATTGTTTAGGTGACTCAGAGTCCAATATGATAGACAGCCACTAGAGGCTCTCTTAGTACTCAAAAACTGCAATATTTTACATTACGTGAAACAGGGACATTGCATCCAGACCACTTCAGTACGCTGAAGTGGTCTGGATGCCTACAATATCCCTTTAAGTGCATGTGATATCCATGCACCATAATTCACCTTATTCAGATCTGTATCATTTTTCGAAAATAACAAAAATAGCTTTTTGGTGTATAACACAGCCATTTTAGCCACCCCTCTTCTTTTCACACACCATTTGTCTGATTGATAGATACCCAGTGTACGCTTGATCCCACCCACAGCCCATCACTTCCCTCTTATCATGTATTTAGTATTTCAAATCTTTGTTAAGGGGAAAGGAAGTAGATGATAAGAGGACAGTGATTGACTATGTTGCAAAATCACTTCAGGAGCAGGGTTATGTAAAAGAAAATGACAACATATTTTTTTAACCCCTCAAGGACACATGACATGTGTGACATGTCATGATACCCTTTTATTTCAGAAGTTTGCTCCTTAAGGGGTTAAACAAAAAAACAAACACCTGAAACTATTTATATGTAGAGAATGTGCACCATGAATATGAGTTCAAAGTAGTGTTGGTTCCCATAGTGTGCCTGGAGTGTATCTTTAAGCCTAGTGTAATACATTACAATACTTTTCCCCCCCTTACATTTAAATCAGCATCAAGGGAACTAACAGAGTTATTTAACTTATAATTCTAATTCTCTCAACTTAATTAGTGTGCAACCTTTGTGGAGACAGACATGTTTCATGAAAATAAAAACGATGCTAAATAAGAGTGTATCTTATTTTAGGTTGCAAAACTAGAGTGCATAAGAATAGTTGTTTAACATACATCTGCAATAACTAGAACTGACAGTTGACATAGAGCACTGCTGTTAATAACTGGTGCGCTATATTTACAGTCAGTGGGAAGGATAATAATGTACTATTGTCTAAACTGTTATTTTGACAACACATATTCTTGTATCATCAGAACCTCAAATGATCTGACACTATTGTTGTATACTATTTTGGGGACACATTTTGCATTTCAATATTCATTAAAATGGTTATAGTACAAAATGTAAATTTAATATGTACTTAGTTATTGTTTAGTGGCTGCTATGCAAAGCAGATAATAATTTTCGACTCACTGTAATTAAAGGCTTTGCTATTAAAAAGCTAATTATTCCAGTTTCCAGATTGAGAAATAAACAACCAACCCGGGAATAGAATTCCTTAACAATGTACAATCTCTGCTTCAAAAAAGCTCAAAATGTATTTACAAGTTGACAACAGAGCTAAATGGCATAACTTATAATAAATCACTATTCGGTGTGAGTTAAAGCTTTGGTCAGCATAAAGCAAATATTTTCATAAAGGTTCAGTACATTAACCCAGCTTGGTGTTATAATATTTTTTAAAAAGCAAAATACATCCATGGTTTTCAAAAAGGTCCAACACAAATAAAAAATTTCTAGGTGTTTCATAATGGCTACACGCATTAATCCAGTTTAGTGTTACCTTATTTCCCTAGATTGATCCAGTTTTTCTATTTTGATATCAAAGTCATGCTGGTTAATATTATTATTATTACGACTACTATTATTATTATCATTGGCATTTATATAGCACCAACATATTCCGTAGCGCTTTACAGTATTATAGGAGGGAGAGATTTAACAATAAATTAGACAATTACAAAAAATAACAGAAACAATAGGATGAAGAGGACCCTACTGAAATTAACTTATAGTCTAGAGGAGGTGGGGTATAAAATGCAATAGGGCAGGAGATGGCAATCAAACAAGGTGGGAGTGAGGCAGAGCCAGAGGAGAGAGTAGAGTGCTGCAAGGGGCAGGTATGTGTAAAGTAGAGGTTACTCTGGGAGGCCATATCCTTTCCTGAAAAGATAGATTTTAAGGCATGTTTTAAATGATTGAAGACTAGGGGAGAGTTTGATGGTGGTAGGCAGGCTATTCCATATGAAGGGAGCCACCTGCAAGAAGTCCTGAGCGTGAGTTGGCCGTACGTGATGTGACGCTACATATTTTTTTTTTAAATTTTAAAATATTATCCAAAAACTATTAAACCAGGGCAATAGTTTCGCAGTTATTATTATTGATGTTGACAATGATTTATTTTCAACTTGACTGGGAGTCAAGTATAACGCTAAGACAGCGTGCTTGCAAGGATGGGCTAATGTGTGTACCACTTACTTAAGTGGAGAGTGAAAGAGTCAGATCAGTATTAGGAGGAGGGAAGACAAGTTTTAGAGACATTGAGTTTCAGAAAGCGAGAGGACATCCAGTCAGAGATGGAAGAATGGCAATTGATAACACACTGTAGGACAGCAGGGAAGAGGTCAGGATAGGATAAATAGCGTTTTAGTTTGACCAAATAGCTAAATAATTTAAAGAACAAGAAAATGTAACTTCTCTGTTCATCTTTACCTATTGATGCTGTTGATTAGAGAATAGTTATAGGTAGTGTAAATATATTAGTAACTAGAACGTTTGGGCTTGTTTCTAACCTTTCTACTAAATAGCTGCTGTAAGTTTTCACTCAGCCAACAGATAGTAATGGCTAATAATTACTGACTGATTTCCATCTTTCTCATTTTTTATACCAGCTGACTGTCAATATCATCTACTTAAAAAAAGATACTCACCACTCACAGATTAGCCACTTGCTGGCAAAGTGCAGAAACACATGCTGTGTAATATAACAGCAACCACTTTCCAGTAAAAAAGGTTCACCTGAGAATGTGTACTTAACCCTGTGATTGACCTTAGCAGGAGATAGCAACAGTACATACAATTTTTTAAACTGTAATATTGAGCTACACCACATACATTTCTTTGTAAGGTTTAAGGTGAATTTCTGTTACGTGATACATGAACATTATGTACACCCATTGTACAGCGCTATGGAATTTGCTGGTGCTATATAAATAATAAAATAATAATAATATTAAAGAATAACTACATGTTTTATACTATGTATGTTTTCTTTATTGTTATAGCTTTTTGGTGTGTTTTACTATGCGTTCATACATATTTTAGAGGTTCATTGTAATGCCATAGAAAAAAAAACATATTTTTCCTATAAGATGTATAGTTGTTGTTAACTTCTTTGCCCCAGGAAAGATGTTGGTGTTAAGGTTTGAGGGTTAGCGGCCACCCGTAAGCCAAAATAATAGGGCTGGAAATTAGCCAGAAACTAATCAATAATCAGCAGTTAGTGGCTTCCATAGAAAATAATGTAAGCTCCTCTTCCTAGTGACTGATCTTAAGTAGCAGCAGCACTAACTGTCTCTCACTACTGGTGAAAAATTGCAAATGGTAAAACAGACACCAAGTGCTAAAAGTAGTTACAGGCCCTTTAGTGAGTAGCGACGGTGTTGTAAAAAAATATAGAAAGAGCAATGGAAAATAAGCCTTAGGGTCATATTCTTAATTGCGAAACAAAAGTTATTTTACATTTGTAGCAAAATGAAAAATAAGGGGGTCAGAAAATGTACTTTTTGCCTCAAAGGAATATTTCTACCTTCATAACACCTTCAGCTCAATTAAGTTAAGGGTCAGGTGTATCTGGGCATCATCTTACCTTCGGGGGTTAAACCTATTTGTAGTGGTTTTACTCAAAAATGGGTCTCCTGCACCCAATACCTCTGCCTATGAACTTCTTTTCTCTCTGTTGCAGTATGAGGAAGGTTTTGCTCTGATGCCAGTGGTATGCTAAAAGCATTAGCCTATCAGCTCAAACCTATGCCTAGATCTTAAGTTGTTATGAGGTTGAGAGAGTTCCTTTAATAATTATAATGCTAGGAGTTTGACCAATAAGTGACGGATGTGTAATACTTTATGTAATCTGAAGTAATCCGGTTTAGAAATATGGCACTGGTATAATGTAGTAACATGTAAAATATGACTATTTTTACATTACTGCATATTATAAAGGAGGATTAATAGTACATTAATTGCTACAGGTCAATCTGTAATTTTGTGTTGCCCTGAAAGTATAGCAAGTATTTAATAATACATCAAGTTTTGTGTTGCTATCTGATTGGGCCACTGCAATTTTCCCATTGACTTCAATGGAGGAGTTACTATTTGGTAAGAGAATCTAGACCTGTATTTCCATTTTTACCCACTCTTTCCCAGGCAGTTTAAAGGGTTTTCTAGCAGTTTGATTTCCTAACCAAATTAGAAACCACAATAATGCTCTTTACTCTTCATACCATGTTTTGGTGTTGTTGTATGGTAGAGTAATAGATTTGAGGTTGACCAGGGAATCCCTAACTTCCCAGATCGCATATAACATAACTGTCACATAGTTCTCTTTAAGTGGGATCAATGATTTTAAAATCAATGATTTAAAAAACAAAAACAAAGAAAAAAGTTACCAGCACACTAGCCCAAATCCCTATGCATATTTAAAAATAGTTACATAGTTACATAGCTGAAAAGAGACTTGCATCCATCAAGTTCAGCCTTCCTCACATTTGTTTTTTGCTGTTGATCCAAAACAAGGCAAAAAACACAGTTTGAAGCACAGTTTTGCAACAAGCTAGGAAAAAAATTCCTTCTTGATCAGAATGGCAATCAGATTTATCCTTGGATCAAGCCGTTATTACCCTACATTGAAAGATTATATCCTTGAAAATTCTGTTTTTGCAAGTATGCATCTAGTAGCTGTTTGAACTTCTGTATGGACTCCGATAAAACCACTTCTTCAGGCACAGAATTCCACATCCTTATTGTTCTTACCGTAAAAAAACCTTTCCTTAGCCTTAGACAAAATCTTCTTTCTTCCAGTCTAAACGCATGACCTTGTGTCCTATGTAAAGTCCGGTTTGTGAATAGATTTCCACACAATGGTTTGTATTGGCCCCGAATACATTTGTATAATGTTATCATATCCCCTCTCAGGCAACGTTTTTCTAAACTAAATAGGTTTAAAAAGGCCATTAAATATAAGCCCACTTGTAACATCAAGGCACCCCTCTTAGGTGGGTCCTACACTAACAACTCACCTTGCTTCCTTTAGCTTCAGAGAAATAAATTTCTAATGACACAGAGAGGGGTATTTTTCTAAACCTCTACATACTTATGAACCCTTAATAGAGAACACGTGGGGTGAGTGGCAGCAATGTAGCATGGCTGTGTGATACAAAAGTGAATACAAATACACAAAAATAATTCCTGGGAAGTCCTGCCCTTATTGTATGTCTTGGGGCTAATGTGTGCTATGGTCATTGCTGTTGTGCAAGAGTAGTGGGAGTTTGAGCGCAGGACTTATTTTTGTGTATCAATAATTTAATAGTAAATAGCATGATTTTATTTGTGGTTATTTCACCAATATTAGTGTATTTTTGTCATCACACATACATTGCCACAGGAAAATGCTCATTCATGAAATGAGTGTTTCACCAGCTGTAAGTTGAATGGTGAACTCTATAGCAGTAAAAAATAAAAAAGGGTATTCCTAACACTATTGTGTTTTCTTTTTTAATTAGATTCAGAGCCCCCCCTAAATGCAAATAAAAACTGGAAAAAAGGGTATAACTTATAATTTTTTCCAGCCCCAAGATCGAGACCTTTCAACTACTTGATCCGCCTCCCTCAATATCACGCCGATGCTTTTCTTCATCAAATCATACAACTACTTATAGAGTAGCATTATAGACAAAAAAGCACATGTGCGGCCAACACTGCGCTTCTCCAATGAAATGGAGTTTGAAACTAGAGGCATATTTAACCCTGCAATGTAAGTATTCCCGTATCATCTAAACTCCTTGCTTTACAATGCAGGATTAAAACTAAAGGATCACTGCATCCAGCACTTCATTAGATGAATTAGTCTGGGTGCCTTTAGTACTCCTTTACAGTTGGTAATTACAGCTAACGCTTTAAACATCCAATCCATAGAAACCCTAAACTCACCTGTAGAAACATTGTAACTTTTATTTCTTGAGCAAAAATGTCACAAACTAAAGTGCAAAGTTGTCAGCAGCCATTGACTATGGCTTTGAGATGCCAGACAATTATATGACAGCTAAAGATCTAACAATATAATACCCATGTTGAAAAATACATACGGAAATATATAGAAAGTTATCTTGTCTAGTACAGTAATGTTGTCCTGTTCTCTGATTCTGTAGTTAACTTTAGAAATCATGCATCCATTCAGCATCCACTTACCAACAACAAAATGCAACTATTAAGCACTGCACCATTACTTTCATAGCAGGAAATGAATTCAAGTGTGTGTGTGTAAGTGTGTGTGTGTTTTTCCTGTACTTTTTTCCCCCTTTGTGCTTGTTTAATGAATGTAACATATAAACTGTGCTGTAACAATGTAACATTGTATAATATCTGTTCGGGGTTGTGATTTATATTTGTTTTTATAATTTTTGAAAGTCATGTTGTGTCATTATGATCTCTTTAGAGCTCAGCCCACAGAGGAGGCTGGAGTGTGGCCAAACAACCAGTTTGAAACTGAGAGACTTCAAGCAATGATCTTGGCATCAGCAAATGGTCAGTTTCTGATGACAAAACAGATATAAATTGTCTATTTTGTTCTTTCTTGGCAATGATGATGATGGAGTGATGAGGCAGTTACTGTTTTTTGTCTTTACAGAAATTTCAGGATCTCTTTGCAAGACATTTTTTTTATATTAGACAGCCTAGGAATAACACATGTCTTCAAAATACTTAAACATAATTACGTGACTAAGTCAGAAAAAAATCCAAAACGTCTCTAGTGTTATTTAACTTATTAAAAGTGAATAATGTGCCTAACAATACATACTGTACTTTGTATTGCACTAGCTACACTATCTTTTGTGATTTTTTTTTTTTCTCTATTGTACTCTGAACAATACATTTTATTTTGAATAAGTGCAAATGTACTGGTCTTTGTTGACATGCACATCATGTAAATCAAGTTACCTGACCACATAATCATTATTATTAAATGTCAACAGCTCAAAAATAGATAGAAAGTAGAAAAAGTATTATTATGTTTGTTTACTATATATTTATTACCAACATTAAAGACATATACCTTACCCCTTAAACAACATTCTAACTAAAAAAATGTTATTAAAAATCCAGTAACATTTATCTCATCAGGGTTCAAAATTTCCTCTTGGCCACTAGCCATCAGTGAGTTAAAATTCAGCCAGCCCTAGTATGTAGAAAAAAACAAAAGTGTGCCATGGATCCTCCAGATTTGCAGTAGTCTTGTCTAGTAGTGCAAAATTTTAAATTTTGAGTTCTAATCCCATTGTCTGTAAATGTTGATGACTCTAGTACACTACATGGCCCTACCGCTCTTGTTAGACTATAAGCACAGTTAAAAATGCCATGCTACTCATTCTAAATATGCTATATATTAAATAGGATATTGTGTGACATGAAGTTATAGTTAAAGGTGAAAATAAAAGTTACATTTTTGATAGCTCCACTTTTAAATATTCTAAAATTGCTCTTTCCATATAACAGATGTTGTATATTAATAAAAAGTCGATTTTAGTTGTCTTTATTAATAGTTATCTTGTTTATGTTGTGGTATTTCACAGAGGCAGCAGAAGGAACATCAGGACTTGGAGGAGGAACAGGTACTATGGGTCTTAGTGCTCGTTATGGGCCACAATTCACCCTGCAGCATGTTCCTGACTACCGGCAAAATGTCTACATCCCAGGAAGCACATTAACACCCACCAATGGTGCTGGGAAACGTGAAGGGAAAGCATCTGGTAACAAGAAGAAATCTGGAAAAAAGGAGAAGAAATAATCAGCAAAATGTATAGCTTTAGATCAACAGGGCAGAAATATTTGAATAACTTCACAAATTAAACCCAAGAGGGGAAGTTGAATGTCATCTATGGATTGAAATGTAATATAAAAAAATAAAAAAGAAGATTAAAACAAAATCATTTAAGAGAATGTATCATCATCAGGACTACAAGCAGAATTTTCCTAATTTCTCAGATTTTTTTTTTCTGCTATTAGGACTCGTGATGAAAGCATTCCTTTAAACCTCTTAAACAAGTGCCCTGTGTATATGCGCTAATGTTTTGTACAAGTGCAGAGTAATTTCATAGCTAACAATATGCACTCTTTTTACAAACTGTAAAAAATTTGATTTGTTCCCAAATGCACACCTGTGGAACTTCTTCCAGTGTAAATAATTGCAGCTAAATAGATATTTATAATTTATATGCATTCAGGTATTTGCGAAATACTCCTAGCCTGTAATCCATTTTCCAAATTTTTGTCATTTTGTTATTTTAAGAACGTATTACTGGCAGTACTCAAAAAAGTTTTTTTGATTTTTTTAAATATGGCTGAGTAACAGTGGCTTAGCTAAGAAAACGAAAAACATTAGAAAAGTTAAAAAAAAAATGTTTTTTTAAAGGCTTGCAAGCAAATTGTATATAAACAAAAGAATGGAATAAGCAGCATTCAATCTGCATGCCCGGAGAGGTATTGATCTTGGATAATGGATATATTTGAGTATATACAGCTTAAAGAGATCAACATTTTGGGAGATATGTACTATGGGCACACAAGAATGGGAAACATGTTGCCATATTAAGTGCTATTAAAACATCAAGATTGACTTTGCATTCTTTAGCATACATGCTTAATTAAACAACAAGCAATTAGAGAAAGAGTAATATCTCTAATTATCACATCTGAACACATTTCTCCCTTTATAGTGTACATAAAGCTACTGATAAACAGAAATATAAATTGTGTTGTGCTGTACGTAAGTCAATACTGTACTTTTGATGGTTGGTTTGTTAGTTTTTTATTGTTTTTTTTTTTTTTTAAATAGGAACTTTATTTTAAGTAAGTAAACCCCTCATTATTTCAATTATGAAAATCGACCATGGAAAATCATTTGGAAAGTTCCACTCTCAGAGAAATTAATCAAATTCTTTACACTTCTGCACATAGAATTGCATGTCTAATTATCACATGGTATCAGCAATTCCACTTGACATTGGGACTTTGTTGCATGTACTTAGCATGGGGTAATTCATTCTTTATATAGAATGGTAAGTAAGTATGTAAACCTGTTATGTGCAGGTAAAAACATTTTTGGATAGAAACGTATAGGAGTGATACAATGGGGGAGGGGAAAATGTCAACGATAAGCAAACATATACACTTTATATTAGCTGTGCAGAACAGAATACAATGATCTTAAAAATAATTATTTATTTGTACTTAGCACTTAATACATACAAATGCGTTTCTTTTGGGTTTTGTTCTATCAGTGGAAAATCATATTCATAGTGGGATAGATCTCCTAGTATGTAATGTAGACACCAAGAAGACAGCTAGTAGGTGCAAGGCTATTAATCAGATACTTTTGAACAATTCATACTGAAACCATTTTGAATGCATTTTTTGCAGTTTGGTTAACGTCATCATGTTGTTTGCTTATATATAAATATATATAAGAGGTACAAATGGGGCACACCTTGTACATTTGCCCATAATGGGGCACAGCCTGAATTATATGTTTATGCACGGTCTACATTATAAGAAACATCAAAGAGATAAAACAAGTGAAAAAGCTGACAATAGAATGCAGAGAGGAAAAAACACATGTCCCTTTGATTTGCAGGGAGTAGAGTAATCTGTATGCACCATAAAGCAATGCAGTTAAAAATTTGAGTAATCTGTAGAGGGCAAATTTAGCACTCACTACAAAAAGCTAGCCAGCCACACTAACTAGCTGAGTATTGAGTTGACCAAAAATGAATGCATCTTGATAAGTATCCATAATGCAATTAACCTGCATTTGGTTATTTTGTTTGTCAGTCAAAATCTCTTTGGTAGAAATAGTTTGATATAAGAACTCCTGATTCTGATTGAAACCACTGAATTAAATATGTTTCTTATTTTGTTCATAAATTAGATTTTTAGGAGTCCATCATGTACAGTGCTGTTCACTTATTGCTAAACCTCAAAGACAATCTATAATTTTTGTTCCATGCAGCTTTAGAATGTTTAAAGTGCCTCTTTGAAGAAGGCAAGCTAAAGCGTAAAATCCAGATTTAATAAGACATTGATCTTTTCTCCATAGACCATCCATGTGCTAACAAGGTTGGTTTTGATTGTGTTTATTGCTATTTCTTAATGGATCACTGCACCTTTGAACCATCTATTGTTGCATACTAATAACTATTTTCAAGTGAAATCAAAAATTGCTACTGTGGCATCAGACTAACACTGTCCTGATTACTAAATTAATGTAACATTAATCTATATTTAACTGTGTCATTACTCTTTCTATCTCCCATTTACAAAATGATTGGAAGAGATTATTAAACTGAGCTAATCTTCACCACCCTCCCCCTGGGTTCTGTGGTAGTATCATTTACACTGCTTTTAATACATGATGCAGTCATGTGAGTAGGTTAGCAGTAGATGACATGTTTGCTACTTTTTATTTCCTTTCAAATAAATAAAATAAATATTCATTGTAGAAAAGCTATAGTCTTGTAAAAGTAACGTGTTTATTTTCCTCTTAGTAGCTAACTTGTGAACAGCAGTATTTTAGTAACCTCTATCTTTCTGTGTGGTCTGTGATATAAATGTACATGAGATGAAATGCACCTGTCTTTTCAATGTGTCTAATACTGAATTATACCTACATATTATATAAATATAAATATATATATGCTTTCTTTCCCTTCTTTTATTCATATAGTCCCACATCATCGTATTACATGCAAGTTTTATACTCTGTTTTTTATATTGCTTTCTTTCTTTGGGAAAAAAAAATAAATAAAATGTTTTCTTCAAAAATAAAGTGTGTCTTATTTCTATGATATGATCTATCTACAATTCAATTGTTTTATTCCATTTATAAAACGGTCCAGAAAGGTAATATTTATGGATATTTCAGATTTCTGAACAAGGTATAATTAAAGGACGACTATAGGCACCCAGACCACGTCAGCTCAATTAAGTGGTCTGGGTGCTAGATCCATCTAGTGTTAACCCTGCAGCTGTAAACATAGCAGTTTCAGAAAAACTGCTATGTTTACATTAGGGTTAATCCAGCCTCTGGTGGCTGTCTCACCGACTGCCGCTAGAGGCGCTTCCGCGCTTCTCACTGTGAAAATCACAGTGAGAAGATGCTGGACGTTCATAGGAAAGCATTGAGAATTTTTTTCCTATGGACTGTTTGAATGCGCACGCAGCTGTTGAACACTACAGCTCATTGCAGTGATTGTGTTTCTATGAGTGAAATGCACTTTACCACGGCTTCCTGTCAATCAAATGTAGAGCATTTTGATAAAATATGGAGCTTTGCACAGTACCCATATTCTGCCCTCTGTGTAGCCACACGTAATGCAGAAATTACACTTCTGCATTACAACTGTGAATTCATCTAAACCTGGATAGATGAGGATTCTGAGAGTACAAATAAACTAAACTCAGACTTCCTTAAATCAGCATAACTAAACAAATACCAAATCAAACTCTATAAATAAATTTCCACCGAAATAAATTGTTGACAAAAAATTAATGCACAGGACCAATCACCTGAAGAATAAGGAGTCAAATAAATAGAGTGTCAGCTAGTACAGACACTCCTCACTTACCGACCGGATTCCGTTCCTACAACCCAGTCGTAGAACGAATTGGTCGGTGAGTGAGGAGTTAAAGAATTCCCTGCTCTGCTGTGAACATAGATGAACGCAACAGAGCAGGGAATCCCTCTAATCTATGTTTGGGGAAATTTCCCCGAGCATAGATTAGAGGGATTCCCTGCTCTCGTGCATTCATCTATGTTTGGGAAAATGTCCCTAAACACAGACATGTGCACCAGAGCGGGGAATCCCTTAATCTATATTTGGGGAAATTTCCCCGAACATAGATTAGAGGAATTCCCTGCTCTGTTGTGGTCGTCTATGTTCAGGGACATTTCCTCAAACATAGAAGAACACAGCAGAGCAGGGAATCCCTTAAATCCTCACTTACCGACCAATTCATTCTACGACCGGGTCATAGGAATGGAATCCGGTTGGTAAGTGAGGAATGTCTGTACTAGATGAAAGCAGCAAGGTAAATCCTGACTGCATTTAGCTTTAGTACATCTGAGAATTAGCAATGTGGTTGTAATTCGGGCATTTTGTTGTTTAGTGAATAACCCTTTAACTTTCTACTTATGTATAGGGTTATTCACTAAAGTGAGAATTTCAAATATAAGGCTAAAGTAGTTGAGCTGAATGCACGGCTGACTTAGAGAATCTTTCTAGACCTTAGATTAGAAATGTACTTTGAATTCACCTTGAATTTTCACTAGTGAA
>OW240914.1:183249684-183275945 GCA_933207985.1 Pelobates cultripes
TATATATATATATATATATATATATATATATTTCCTGGCCATATCCATAGCAGCACAACAATGGGTAGCTCCTCCCTATCCCTAACCAGACAGGAACCTAATTAAAACAGAAGGTAATTAACCCCTCCTACCCCTCCCACCCTCAGTCTTTTTGTTCCTGTCCTATCCCTAGGACAGATTTAGTCATTCTAAGACTAGATAATTTTTTCTTTTTGACTTACCTGAGGGTTGTTACCTTCTCCCTCAAGGGAGTTCAGCCTCTCTCCCTTGGGCAGTCTCCAGTACACGGCCCTGTGCAAAGGTGACCCCCTGGAGAGACCCCTTTAGTGACCGGGGGTTCTAACTTGCTGTGACCCTAGGGGTAGCAAGATCATGCCATCATCATGATTCCTGCAGTGACCAAGAGGTAGCAGGCTGGGCATGCACATACAGAGCATATGGATTTACTTGCGGTGACCCTAGGGGTAGCAAGATTATGCCATCATCCTGTCTCCTGCAGTGACCAAGAGGTAGCAGGCCGGACATGCACATACAGAGCACATGGATTGCAAGGATTAATATGGCATTGACTAACATTCCATTGCTGAAGGAGTTAATGTGAGTCAGACTAGGATTCCATCGCTGAAAGGGTTAAAGTACAACTTACTATCGTTTACTTTGCCATGGATTTACTTGCTGTGAACCTAGGGGTAGCAAGATTATGCCATCAGCCTATTTCCTGCCGTGACCAACGAGTAGCAGGCCGGACATGCACACAGATTGCAAAGATTCTATGAGATTAACATTTCATCACTGAAAGAGTTAATGTGAGATGGACTAGCATTCCATCACTGAAAGGCTTAAAGTACAACTCACTATCTTGTACTTTCCAATGGATTTACTTGCTGTGACCCTAAAAGTAGCAACATTTTGTCATCAGCCTATTTCCTGCAGTGACCAAGGAGTAGCAGGCTGGGCAGGCACATACAGAGCAAATATATGGATATAACCCCTTCTACCCTTCATCAGTTTCATCTAAACGGTAAGAGATTCATGCTAATCTGAATTTCTATCAAACATATTCCTAGGCTTCTGTGTCTTATTCCAAGGCCTCTGTGTCTTTTAATATATCCACTAGGTTACTTATTCCTAGGCCTCTGCTGGGCCTTTTAAAATAGCAGTTGGATTAATTTATTCCTAGGCCTCTGTTAGGCCTTTTAATATAAGCACTGGAGTCACTTATTCCAAAGCTTCTGTGTCTTTTAATATGTCCACTGGATTACTTATTCCTAGGCCTCTGCTGGGCCTTTTAATATAGCAGCTGCATTAATTTATTCCTAGGCCACTGTCGGGCCTTTTAATATAGCCACAGGAGTCACTTATTTCTAGACTTCTGTGTCTTTTAATGTATCCACTGGATTACTTATCTCTAGGCCTCTGTTGGGCCTTTTAACTGGAGTCACTTACTCATAGGCTCCTGTGTCTTACTCCTAAGCCTCTGTATCTTTTAATACAGCCATAGGAGTCACCTTTTCCTAGGCATTTGTTATGCCTTTTAATATAGCAGCAAGCTTTTTCCTAGGCCTCTTTTGGGCCTTTTATTTTAAACGTTGGATTTACTTATTCCTAGGCCTCTGTTAAACCTTTTATTGTGAGGCATAGATAGTTCAGTGGGCTAATACCTCATCAGAAGAGTCTGTTTGTCATTTGGGGCTCACCAGTTCAATTCCCTGCAGGGCTGACTCAGTCCTTAATTGTAAATAAAATGCGTACACTTGGAAACCAGAAAATATCTGAATGTCTCTTTCCTGGTTCAAGATTTGCAATAATTGTTTCTAGTGCCTTTTAATACAGCTGCTGGGTTCACTTATTCTATGTGCTTTTTAATTTCATTATTATATGCCTCCATGTTGGTTTTATGTATTCACTAAATGTATTATCCTATTTCAATGTCTCTGTACTTGGTAATAGGCTATTCACTGTTCTGTTCCTCTATCTCAGCCTTTCAACCTGTTTTATTTTAAGTCCTTAAGTTTCCATTCTTACTTTTGGGCCCATTCAGGTTTTTTCCTCTGCGTTTAATCACCTGCGAATACGCAGGTGCTAGTCCAATGGTTGCGCCATGCCATTACCGCGCATGCGCGGAAATCTGATTCGCTCCTGCGTATTCTAAAATGTAAGCCCAGTTGCAGTGGTTGCAGGGTCATATTGGCTTCCCCTTTTCAGCACAATGTTTTCTTATAGGTTTTTCCTATATTAAGTAATTCGATTTGTGTGCAGTTTCCATCTTAATTTGAATTCTTCTTTTTGGTTTTGGTAAGTTTTTCTTTATTGAAGGTATATTACTTATTTTTCTGTATCTATCAATCTCTACTTATTTAGCAGAGATTTTCTTTGTTAAGGATAAAAATAAATCTTATGCAGTTATGGATTCAGATCCCTCTGCTCCCAGAAAAAAGGTCACACTCTAAGAGACATAGGTAAGCCATTCTTATTTTTTCTGTCATTACTAAACAAAAGAGTGCCTATCAATAATTGGAATTCCCTATGATGATAGCTCTACGGAAAGAAAATAATCTGGATCATACAAGGGAAGTCACACTAAAGAATTGTTTGTGAGGCATATGATAAGAGATTCTTGTAAAAGTAAAGTCTCTGCACAGACTGTCTGAAAGTGGCTACAGGCCCTTCTACCCATGCCCTGTGTATTACACAATATTAACAGGAGGTATCTCAAGACGTCATAGAAGCTGTTAAAGCTTGGATCCTCTGGACAATTCCCCGAATGAATACTCTTAGGAATCCTGGGAGATGGATCCATTCAGAGATTTGAAATCATCGGATGAGGATATTCAGCCTATTTCAGTAGTTCCAGAATCCGCTCATTTGATTTCCAGAGTCCTTTCTTTTCGGATGTCAGAGGGTGTAGAGTATCTTTTCCAGTTTCCGGTCCCCTTAAGATCCTTAATGGAGGAATGGTTCTACACTGAGAGAGGTTTTCAACACAAGGGAGTATCTCAGTCTTCATCCATTGGAATTTCAGACACTAGTACCTGGGACTCTGCTCCTAAGTAGTAGATGCAGTCCTTAGACTGGCTAACTGTTCCTCTCTGCCTGTAAACAATGCGGGATCTCTCTGAAACTCCACGGAGTATACATGGTTCTGCTCCTCTCTAAAGCCTATGTTGCAGCTGGCACATGCTTTCATCTTGCTGTAAGGTTTTACCTCAATCTCTAAGGATCTAATATTGGTATGGATAAATTGGAGGAGCATATCAGAGATACATTTCCTTTGTCTCTTGACAATTTACAAGTCATTAACCGGGAATAGTCTTCAGCTAAGAAGCCTACATAGGTTGCATTATATTATAGCCAGAAATATGACTTTCTTTGTGTCTCTTAGCTGGGCTCTTTTGCTTAATACCTGGCCCACGGATGCATCCTCCTACATTAATGGATCAACAGAACGGCAGAGGGCAGGAAAGCTTGTCTACTTCAAGACCTAAGGTTTAGGAGACCCTTTCGATATAAAGATTCTCACTAACTTCCTTCTCAGACCGAGGTATTTCACACCATGAAGAGAGTGTGGTAGATCTCAACCTTGATGTAAGTGGTCATTATTCTACCAGAGGAAGAGAAAAGGTAAAAAGAGATGCTTTGTAAATCTCATGGCTTCCCTTCAATTAGAGGAAGCTATTTTTTAAAAAGCAACTAGAACACAAAGAATCTGTTTCTAACAGGTGTTGGAGATCCATTCTAATTTACAGGATTCTTGAACATTCTTATTTATAAAGGTAGTATTCCTAGTACATTGGAGAATGTCTATAGATTTGCAGGATGCTTATTGCCATGTATCCTTTGCCTCACATCACTTTTATTTTTACATCTTCATGATGAAAGATGAATGTCTGCTGTAGTCACCTTGCTCCCTCCCAGTTCAGGGTATAGCTGGGAATACAGTTCGACATGGTCCAAGGCACGGTACAGCTCTTTTAAGACTAGCATATTACTCCAGCAGAGAGAGTTTTGATCCAGGTCCTCCACCATAGATCTGATAAAATGTCACAAGGGCAGAGGTTAACTTACCTATGGAAATCCTTTGGACAGTGATAACTATGTTTACCATCCACTGGGGTTGAGGAACCTTTCTCAAAATTCAAATATGTTCAGGAAAGGGACTCCTTTAACATCCAACATTTCTCTTCTGCATAGGTTGCAAGAGCCAATATCAATCATCCTGACAGTTCCATATTAATACCCAGTCCATGGTTTCCCCTTCTACTTATCTTCTTCAGTGCCTCCATGGGATCTCCCACAATAGTTCTTCCCTCTTCCATCAGTTCCAGTGCTACTTTCCTCATTTTGAAGGTTTCGATAATGTAGAAGGGCTTAAATATAAGAGGTTTTTGAACTACCAAGAAAGTTCTTCAATCCAGGACTTATCTAGGAATTGGCCATATCACCTCAGAGATATGTCTCAGCACTCTCTGATCTCTCTTTTCGTGAAAGGGCTTTAATATAGAAGTATCTAAATTTCTGTTGGTTGTATTTATATGATCCCACGGTTATCTATTACTCTCCGTGGAATTCTTTCCTGTTTTTTTAAGGGCTCTGAAATTTTTACCCCTTTTAACCATGAGAGTATATCTCTCCACATTTGCTTAACATTAAGTTAGCTATAGCGTTGACATTGGCATGGACTGAATGATATTAGATCCTCAAGCACTATTTTGCATAGAATGTAGAGTCCATAATAAAACTTTCTCCTCCTGTCCTAGATAGATGCCTTAAGATCTATTTTTATAGATCCGCTTTCTGGATTTCTTCTGTTTATCTTTACTAATAGACCACAAAGATCTTCAAGCCAACAGCAGATGGATAGTCTTGGCTGTTTTTTTAGGCTACTAAACCCTAGGGATTACAGTACTCAAAGATATGTTTGCTCTAGAGCCATTTCTCCCTCTTGAGCATCGGTGGCCAAGCTTCCCTGGAACTTGTAGGTAAATGGCTGCTTAGTCTCCAATCAATTTGCAGACATTTTTTTTTTTTTTGGTACATTTGAGTTGGTCAATTTGATAATGTGCCATTAGTGGGCAATCAGTTTTTCATTTCGAATGTCCTTATGAGGTGTGTGTATGTTGTCAATTTGCATTCATATTTTGGAAGTCTTGTGTACTTCTTTCCCTCCCTTGGTTATTGCTTGGGTATTACCCATTGTTGTGCTGCCATGGATATGGCCAGGAAAAAGGAAAATGTATTCCTACTCACCGTAATTTTCTTTTCCTGGGATATTGCTGTAAACAAGACTGAGGGTGGGAGGGGTAGGAGGGGTTACTTATACCTTCTGTTTTAATTAGGTTCCTGTCTGGTTAGGGATAGGGAGGAGCTACCCATTGTTGTGCTGCCATGGCCTATGACCAGGAAAAGAAAATTACGGTGAGTAGGAATACATTTTCCTTTATATATATATATATATATATATATATATATATTATTTATTAACCTTTTTTATTTTTATTTTACAGAAGCAGGGAGACTGCATGTCAGTTTTGGCATTCTCTCTGCAGGCAACACTATGGACGCCTATTGCGGCCATGTGACCGCTCTTTCAGAGTGATCACATGGCCCGCGGAGCCTAATTTGCCGAGGGGGGACTGTCTGGGCTGTCAAACAGTCCCTCCAGACCGCGAGGAACACCGATCACCACCCTTAGAGCCACCCTTTCAAGGAGGGCATAGAACACCCGCCGTCCTTAAGGGGTTAATTGTCTGATGGTGGGGGAACCTATAAAGTTTGGGACAGGTACACAATAGTTTTAGGAACACAGCATAGTGTTCCCTTCATTTTTATATGAGATTGCTAGCCTCCTATCTCTATTATTATAAATGAATGTAGGGGTTATCCCTCATCCTATTGCATCCCCCTCTTACTAATTATCTTATTAGCTACACTTTTTGTAACAAATAACCTGGTGGCATTAAGAGCAATGCAGCAATTCCCTACACACAACACAACCTAATACCCATTCCATGTAATGCTCACTATAATTCCTCTTTTAAAGTTGCACTCTGGAATGCACGCTCTGTGTGCAGCACCTTTAAATCTACTTCCATCCATGACCTATTTATCTCACACTTCCTAAACCTACTTGCACTAACAGAAACATGGCTCTTTCCCTCTGATACTGCTACCCCTGCCTCACTTTCCTTTGGTGGTTTTCACTTTACCTATAATCCAAGACAAGCAGAGATTAAAGGTGGCGGTGTAGGTTTTCTCCTCTCACCCCACCCTTCCCTCTCTTTCCCATCATTTGAAATTCATTCAATTCGCCTTTTCAAAACCTTCTCTGCTAACATCGCCGTTATCTATCGTCCCCCTGGTTCCTTGACCACTTTGCTGCCTGGCTACCTTACTTCCTCTCTTCTAACATTCCATCCCTAATTCTTGGAGACTGCAATATTCCCATTAACCCACCTTTGACCCCAGCAGCCTCTAAACTACTTTTAATTACTTCCTCCCTCGGACTATTGCAGTGGGCTAACTCTCCCACCCATGTAGCTGGCAATACCCTTGGCCTTATTTTCTCTTATTCATGTACAGTATCTAATATCTGCAACACTCCATTTCCTCTCTCTGATCACCACCTCTTATCATTTGCTCTCAATTACCCCCTCACACAACAACCTCAGCCTAACCCATGTCCTCTGTCCTTGGTCCCCTTCTATTTTCTCTTTATACTGCCTCTCTTGGCAAGCTTATTGCCTCTTTTGGATTCCACTACCACCTGTATGCTGATGACACTCAGATATACCTCTTCCCTGCCGTCCTGCAACGTGTCACTGCTTGCCTGTCTTCCATCTCTGACTGGATGTCCTCACACTTTCTGAAACTCAATCTCTCTAAAACTGAACTCCTTGTCTTTCCTCCTCCTAATACTGATCCTCCTCTCTCGCTCTTCCTTCAAGTCAGTGAAATCCACATAAGTTCATCCTTGCAAGCACGCTGTCTTGGCGTCATACTTGAATCTGGCCTCACCTTTGAGCCTCACATCCAGTTTGTTGCCAAATCCTGTAGGCTCCAACTCAAAAACATAGCCCGCATCCGCCCCTTTCTTACACAAGATGCGACCAAAGAGCTTGTCCATGCTCTAGTAATTTCCCGCATGGATTACTGTAACCCTCTCCCGATTGGTCTCCCCAAAAGCCGTATTGCACCACTACAGTCTGTAATGAATGCTGCAGCTAGACTGATTTTCCTCTCTAGTTGGTTCTCTCACACATCACCCCTCTCCCAGTCCTTACATTGGCTCCCTGTATCCTATAGGAGCCAATTCAAAATGCTAACCCATACATTTAAAGCACTGAACAATTCTAGCCCCTCTTATATCTCCTCAATGATCCATAGGTATGCCCCTCCTCGTTCCCGCCACTCTGCCCGTGACCACCTCATGACCGCTGCTCGCACCCGTACAGCCAACTCGCGCTTGCAGGACCTCTTGCGGGTGGCTCCTTTCCTATGGAATAGACTGCCTACCACCATCAGACTCTCACCTAGTCTTCAATCATTTAAGAAGAGCCTTAAAACCCATCTCTTCAGGAAAGCTTATGGCCTCTAGAGTAACCTCTACCTTACTTACCTGTCTCTTTCTCACACCTATAGGGCAGTGCTTAACTCTCTCCTCCTGGTCTGCTTCACTCCCACCTTATTTGATTAATATTTCCTGTCCTAACGTGTCTTTTACCCCACCTCCTATAGACTGTAAGCGCGTTTGAGCAGGGTCCTCTTCAACCGTTTGTTCCTGTAAGTTTTCTTGTATTTGTCCTATTTATAGTTACATCCCCCCTCTCATAATATTGTAAAGCGCTACAGAATCTGTTGGCGCTATATAAATGGCAATAATAATAATAATAATTCACAAAATGTACAAGTGACTCATGATATTAAATGTATGCTTACTAATGCAAGGAATCTAAATAACAAAATGGGGGAACTAGTGGCAGTAGCATACACTAAACAATATGATATAATAGGCATAACTGAAACATGGTGGGATGAGACACATGACTGGGCAGTTAACTTAAATGGGTACATGTTACTTATGAAGGATAGGGAAAAACAAGAAGGGTGGTGGGGTATGTTTGTATGTCAACCATGAGTTAAAGCCAAATCTTGAAAATGTGGAAGCTTTATGGGTAAATATCTGCTAGGGGGAAAAGAAGGGAAACCAATTATTGGTTGGGATATGTTATAAACCACCTAATGTTAATATTGACGAGGAACAACAGCTGTTTGAGCAAATTGAGAAAGCTGCAAATCTGGGTAACACTTTAATTATTGGAGATTTTAATTACCCGGACATAAATTGGGACAGAGGGACTAGTAGCTCAGCAAAGGGAATTAGGTTTTTAAACTTGTTAAATGACACCTTCATGTCACAACTTGTACAAGCACCAACTAGAATGGACGCTTGTCTGGACCTGGTTTTAACAAACAACGTTGATCTTTTGACCAACATTCAAGTAGGTGAGCACTTGGGAAATAGTGATCACAATATAGTGTCATTTGAAATAAACTCAAAAAACCAAAAGCACATGGGGTATACTAAAACATATAATTTTAAAAAAGTCAATTTCAATAAGTTAAGGGCAGCTTTACAATTTATTGACTGGCATAAACTCTTTAGTGAAAAGAACACTGAGGATACATGCCGAGGACAGAGGTGGCAAGTGGTGTCCCTCAGGGGTCTGTTCTGGGACCCCTTCTATTTAACATGTTTATAAATGATCTTGAAGAAAGCATTGAAAGTCATGTTTTAGTTTTTGCAGATGACACAAAACTCATCAATACAATGTGAGCAAGATATTACTTTGCTGTAGAGGGATTTAGATAGACTGGGGGACTGGGCACTCAAATGGCAGATTAAATTTAATGTTGAAAAATGCAAAGTTATGCACTTCGGCGTAAAGAATACACAAGCAACGTATACCCTTAATGGAAGCAAATTAGGTATAACCACACACGAAAAGGACTTGGGAATTGTTATAGACAACAAACTATGCAACAATGTGCAATGTCAATCAGCAGTGGCCAAGGCCAGTAAGGTATTGTCATGCATGAAAAAGGGCATTCATTCTCGGGACGAGAATATAATTTTGCCTCTTTATAAATCACTTGTAAGATCACATATTGAATATGCTGTGCAATTTTGGGCACCTGTTCTAAAGGAGGATATTATGGCACTAAAAAAAGTGCAGAGGCGGGCTACAAAATTAATAAAAGGAATGTATAAGGATGTGGAATTCTCTGCCTGAAGAAGTGGTTTTATCAGAGTCCATACAGATGTTCAAACAGCTACTAGATGCATACTTGCAAAAACAGAATATTCAAGGATATAATCTTTTAATGTAGGGTAATAACTGCTTGATCCAAGGATAAATCTGACTGCAATTCTGGGGTCAAGAAGGAATTTTTTTCCTAGCTTGATGCAAAATTGGAAGTGCTTCAAACTGGGTTTTTTGCCTTCTTTTGGATCAACAGCAAAAAACAAATGTGAGGAAGGCTGAACTTGATGGACGCAAGTCTCTTTTCAGCTATGTAACTATGTAACATAAGAATGCCAACACAAAGTGTTACAACACATTAAAAAATAATGTACTTTACTGGTACTATTGAGCCCGAACTTGTCATTAAAGGGCACAGAATATATTTTTGTTAGAGAAATGCATTTTGTCCTGGTTACTAGGGGATCAGAGGAGTCATGCTAGCTTATTTTGGTTGCCAGCACCAGTATGAATGGTCTTTGGAACACTTCTCAATTTCCTAAATGTGTTTATTGTTTATAAGTCAGATGTATTAGTCAAATTAGAGCAACTAATGTCATTTTAATGTCTGGCACTTCACATCAACACATTATCAAGTATTTGACCTGCAGGAGATGTGGACAAAGGAGGCAAGAGGGCAATGTGCCAGCAATATATGGTCAATAGAGGTGAGGGAGAAATGTGGCAGTTAAGTGTGGGCAGTGTGGCATTTCTGGATAATCTGGCATTTTGGGAAGGTGGCAGCTATACAAAGAAAGTTTCTAAGTGAGCAACCATTCATTGAAGAGGTATGTGAAGTAAAATGTCCAAATCACCTCTATTTAAGGAATACAAATATGTATTTCTGCAGCTATAGCTGTAAAGAACTGTTTAGGTGTCAATCCCCCCCTTGGCTGCCTTTAAAATGGCAGTTTACTCACCTTATTTCTAGTACCGCTCCAGTCTCCTCACGGCTGACCCATCCCGGTCCATGGCCGAGATCACCAAATGAAAGCATTGTGAGGCTATTGCACATGCGCGGCAATCAGCATTAGCATAGAGATGTACTGAATTGATGATGAGCATTGAGCATCTCCATGTAGTGCTTCTATTTTTTTTAATGGTTACTCCAACCTTTTGAGACTTTACATTTTTTTATTTACAATTCCCTATGCGGCATTACTAATCTCCTGCTTAAAGTCTGTAAAAAGGTACCTGGAATCCCGAAAGGGAAAGCTCTGTATGTCTTTCACAAGAGAGTTACTGTACAGAAATGTTATTAGACAGCAGCTATCTGTCTATTATTAGACAGCAGGTATCTCTGTATGTGTAGCATTTCAAGCAGTAACCCTTTAATTAATCATCCTATTCTTAGCATGTAGAAAATCTCTGACAATTCATAATTAAGTGAATAACCCTGATAATAGAAAGTCTCTATTGTATTTATTTAATATCATGATCACACACTTCATATTCTGCATGGAAAATGTAATCAGTCTTGCCAAGGTTGCGACAGTCGGTTATAACAATCTCACTCTAGCAGTTTGTCTCTTCATCAAGTTCAAGCCTTCTGAGCATTTTGTCATGGTAACCATAGGCGTAACTAGAAACCATGGGGCCAGGTGTGAAAATTGCCCTGGGCCCCCCCTTATAACTCTACCCCCGCCACCTCCCCATACGTCTATTCTCCCCCCCCCATACGTCCCCCTGCATATCCCCCATACGTCTATCCTCTCCCTCCCATACGTTCCCCTACACACACATACAGACACACACATATACAGAGACACACACATACAAGGACACATACATACAGACACACAAACACATACATACAAACACACACACAGAGACACACATACAGACAGACATACACACACATACATACAAACACACACACATACATACAGACACACACACACACACAGACATACACACATACACATAACATCCTGCAGAAACACCGACCACTCTCAGGCCTCACTTCACACTCAAACTCAGTGAAGGACTGCACCAATTCCATCCAGGGGTTAAAAAGTTAGCTGGAAGCCCTTTTATAACCGACCTCAAGCACATTTTCATGCCCAAAACAGTTCCATAGATATGGGCTGTGCGGTCGGTCAATTTCACACTGAAAAATTGCCGAACGGGACTTAGTCTCTGCAGCTGAAAATTCACTGTAGGAGAAGGTAAGGGTACAGGCTGTTTGAACATCTGTAGGAACTCTGATAAAACCACTTCTTCTGGTAGAGAATTCCACAGCAGGTTCCCAGCCTGGGAGGTAAATTGCCTGCACGCTTCCAGTTCTGGGTGGTCCGCCTGTGTGGTACTTGGTTCAGTAAGCCCCATTCACTGAACCAAGTGGGAAAAGGGTACAAACAAAGTATATTAGGTTGACAGGGGACACAGTCTAAAAGGGGCATTGTTCCCAAAAATCACAGTATGTCCCCAGATGGTTCTTAAAGGGCCAGCAGCAGCATAATAAAATACAATATGCCCAAATACTGTATTTAAAGGGCCAAATCTCCCAGGGGCCATAGTCAGCAGGCAGGAGGCGGGCAAACAGGCTTCTCCAATGCCCAGTGGCGAGGTTGGTTTCGCCACACTCTTCATTCCCTTTGTATTTTTCCAATAGCTGCTTCTCTGTTAACTCTTTCAGCCATCACCTCAAAACGTCCCCTGCTACCTCTTGTCTCAAATCCCCATTGTATCCTTTAGATTGTAAGCTCACGGGCCATCTAGCTAAGCACTTTGTATAAAAGAGCTTCAATGGCTAGATATCGGCTTACAGGCAAGGCTCTCTCTACCTCTTGTATTTGTCTGTGTATATTGTACGTTCTCCACTAATTGTACAGTGCTGCTGAATCTGTTGGCTCTTTATAAAGACCAGTAATAAATAAATAAATACATACATACAGACAGACATACACACACTGTGAGAGTATTTATATCGGCAGACATTTTGTGCTATGATAGAAACTAAAAGTGTATATTCTGAGTCACTCTGAACAGACCAGACTCCATTTTGTTATTTCAAGTTAACAAAGAAGACACTAGATTTCTTTCTGTAAGACTGGCCTCTTTGCCAGAGCTAAGGAATGTATAGCATAGTATAAACAAGTGATAAGAAGAATATAATCAAATCTAAACCCAGACAATTGTGACAGAGAAGATTAAATAATTTAATATTTAACTGTCTATATATATAAGGTACCATTGTATGGAAAAGGGTAAACTTAGTTCATGATCTGTCATATCAGAAATTATAGCAGATTTGCAGACACAAAGTCTGGACAAAATTTAAGAAATCCTTTTGAAATTTTGAATTATGGCGCTATAAAGATAACGCAAAATGACGTCAAAATAGCCACCAGGAAAAGTTAACTCTTTCCTGGATAGGTATGTTTAGTGGGACAAGACTGCCCTCTACAGACCAAATAACTAATTTGCGATCTGGAAGATAACCACACCTCTAGTGCTTCTATTGGGTTATCAACTGATGACGTACAGAGAGTCTGGCCCTTTAAAAGTTAAGACAAAGGGAAGATAAAAAAACGAGAGGAGGCAGATGCAAGAGATACAAAATATACGAGAGAGGGAGGCAAGATATGCAAGAGATGCAAAGGAGAGGAGAGAGGAATTGGAAGTTTGGGGACTCCAACTCGGACAACATCTGAGACTAACACTCTACTCCTAAAACTCTAACACTTAGAATTTACTGACTTTCTAACCAACACCTCCATGCAGAGAGACTACCAATCGGATGAAATATCTACTCAACTGGTAATTATACTGGTTTCATTTTAATTAATTAAATTAATTAAAATGTATTAATAGCATTATATATGACTGGATAAAGCACGGTCAGATTTCCATATTAAGAAATCTTAGTTAACTAAAGAATATATAGTTATAAACATTCCATTCTGCAGGTGGAATTAAGAATAATTATATATTGATGTGATATTATCACGTGTTAGCATACCGCTGTTTTTATCCAGGTGTATTGATTTGCTCTAAATTAAGATAGATATCTTTTAGACAAATTAAAAATCTGCTTATATAATGTTAGATTCTCTTATTGGATGGTTTAAGAAAATGAATTTAAACTGGATTAAATGTTATTTTATTTAAAATGACATCAGAATAGATCTTAACTACCTAGGAGATCTAGCCAGCATTGAAAGGGTTATTCTAACTGTCGGCTAAACTTTACGACCTTACACTGCACTCTGAGGAATTCTGTTCTCTGTGTGAAAAGTTTCACTTTAAGTCTGTGAAAGATAGTCATAAATAAAGTCTTGACAGAAAATGCTTTTTAGCCATTGAAACGTAATACCCATTCCTTTGTATTGCATACCATTTTATACTGAATATTCATTGATTATTGTCATGCATGTTACATAATATTATTTGTTAATTATTGGTTATCATAAATAAAATCTATTTTTATACATTGTGATATTATTATATGAAATACATTCCACTTAACACGATAAACGTTCTTTGGGATCTGAGAATTGAATTAGTGGGCAATTCTCACTGTTACTATTATTATCCCATAAATATCCCCACATATTGGAGGCACGGTGCTGAGATCGTTTAAGTTGAAATTGTATTTCATATATAATATTAATATTGGTGTAATTCATGCAATTTAATCTTAATATAGAAAAGAGTTTTGTATTGAGATTAATCAATAAAATAAAAATGGCCAGTGGCAGTGATAAATCTGTAACAGATAATACTGAAATAATTGAAGACCTAAGAAAACATGCTCTAGTTCATATTCATAAACATATGAAAAATGATGCAACCTATGAGGTTTGGTTGAAAAGCATAGAATGGGAAGCTAAACACACCATTCTAACTGATGAACACATCATCATATATCTTAAAGAAATTGCTGAACAAAAGAACATAGAAAGGAAAATGGCGTTCATAATACACTCTTGGCCTTTCTTTATGACAGCACTTCTTAAGGTGTGTGATGAAAACAAGTCATTGAATGCCAAATTGGACACGTACAGTGACGATTTGGGCATTCAAAATGGGAAATACCAAGATTTACTTGCTGAGCATAAAACTCGTCAGGCTGATCATGAAAAAGAAATGAAAGCTTTGATGGATAAATATGCACAGGAAATAAATCAGCTTAAAATGCAATTGGATGAGTATGAAAAGGAGAGTCAGAAATTAGACAGTGAGGTTAGTAGTCATCATTCTGTGCCAAAAAGTTGCACAAAAATGCAAGAAAGGACTATTTGTAAATCCCCTCCTTATTATAATTTTCCCACACCAAACCAGGTTTTCATAAAACAGTCTGTAAGTAAAGGTGTGAGTAATTCTAAAAAATCACCTGTGGAACAAGATTCCCCATCTCATGACATTACCAAGCCACCTTGGCAATCTTGGGCAGAACAGTTTGAAAAAGCTGTCTTGGCCAAACTTGAGAGGGAGAGTCCAATTCAAGATGATAGGAATGAAAACAGACATGGTTCTGTACACTGGCAGGATTCTGATGCTGATCAGAATTGTGACAGTGAACAAGAAGCTCAGAGTGATGGGAGTGAAAGTGATTGCACTATCCACTCTGAAGGCCATGTAACTGATATGCCATCTGCGCTGTTGTATGGGTCTAATTCCTCTTCAGCAGACAGATCGCATAGACGTTTACCCAAACACAGAAACAGAGATCGTAAATCAACGACGCCTGTTTATGAAACACCAAAGGTCATCAAATTCCTTAGAGAGACTGTCCCACAATTTTCTAGAGGTTCAGGAAACATATCTGAACATCTGGAAAATTATGATAGAGCAATGAATTCATTGGGCATGTATGATGAAATCCAAAAGAAATGGTTCATTACATGGACCTTTGATTCAATGTGCCGTGTTTATCTAGAAAGTCTTCAAGCTATACAGTTAATGTCCTGGTCCAAGATGAAATATGAAATAATCATGGAATATGGTAAGTATAAAACTATTGCCTCTGCAAAGAGGGCGCTTTATAACTTAAAGTGCCGTCCAGATCAAAGCCCCAGAGAATTTTTAATAATTCTTAAAAATGCATACTCCGTGGCCCAAAGAAAACCCAGGTATGAAAGCACAGACTTCAAAGATCTGTATTTTCATGCCATGCCGGTAAACATACAAATGAATCTCGCAAGAGATTACGATTGTAAGTTGCCATTAGAATGGCTAGTCAGTCAGTGTATGAAATTGTATACTATACACCATGCACATGACGAAAATCAGCCAAAGGTTAAGAAACCTGGTGATAAAATGGTGTCAGAGACTAAAATTCAGATAGGTTTAGAAACCCAACAGAAAAAGAGGACCTATTCCGAGGTTTTGAAAACTCTAAAACCTCAGAAACAGGAAAATGCCAGAAGCAATTCTGCAAATTCCTCTAATAACTCTGAAAAATCCAATGCCAATGGGAATAAACGCCCCTGGGTTAATAAGAACCAAGGCAATTCCCAATGGAGAAGGAATCCTCAGGGAAATAGGAGATATGGAAACAAAAACAATCAATCTGCTTCCAATAACTCCCAACAGTCTCAGCCATCCCAGCCAAATTCTAATGGGCAAAGACAAAACGGCAATGGGGGAAATAATTTGCGTCGTCAAGTTGGTCAATTGACAGACCAGATGGGCAAATTAATGGAGGAAATGACAAAGATTAACCAAGTCTTTGCTCTAAATCCTTTTTTAGGGATAGCTCCAATTGCAGAACTACCTGTGCAACCGCAGCAACAACAACAGGTGCCGCAGCAATAATAGCCACTGTGACTAAACAGGCTAGGTTATCAGTAGATGTAATACCTAACTCTGTTTCCTTTCCAGGTACTAACAGTCAAACAAACAATAGTTGTGTTAGAAAACCTATTGCCTATACCGTCACTTCACTTCCGGGTGAAGGAGGCGCAACGTGTTCCTCTGTTTTTTCATTTCAGCCAAAGGCTAAAGTAGCCCCAGCAACCACTGGTTTCCAGGATCCAGACCTGAAAGGGTTAACTGATGAGATGCCAACCACTAGTTCCCGCTTGACAGTTCAAGTTATTCCTAAAAAGGATGGGCCTGTGGGTAAGACTGAGCATTCCTCAGTACAGGTAGAAACTACTGCTGTGACCGGTAATGTATGGAAAACAAGTAATATGTTGACACATTCTAAATTCTTATGTGAATTAGAAGAACATGAAGGAAGGTATTACATGTCTGTAGAAATACAGGATTCGCTACCCCAGCCTTTTAAAGGGTTAATAGATACTGGTTCACAAGCCACTATCTTATCCAATACCTACTTCCAGCAGGTAATGGACTTAGCAACGGATAAGCCGAAGCTAAGAGATTTCCCCAATGCTCTGTTGAGTGTAGGAGGAAATGCCCTTCATGTTATTGGCAATACCTGGTTAAAGTTTAAAATAGGTAACAAAACCTTTAGACACCCGGTGATAGTGGTAGATCTCCCCTATGACCGACTGATTCTGGGTATAGACATACTCAGAAGACTTAACACAATTATTGACTGTGTAAATGGAATTGTATGGTCACAAGCTAAGGTTCCCATAACCTATGAGAAATCACATGTACAATCTGATCGTAACTGCCATGTGATAGAAGAAAGACCTGACTCGATTGAGGTACATTTTAGAAATAGTCAGTCGCCTGACGTGACTATCCTGCAGGTGAATGATGCAATCGCACCTGTAGATGAGCATTCCGTAAGAATTGCTCCAGAGAGGATCCAGAATGTCTCTCTGGAAGGTGATGTTTTAACCATTTCTCTCCACAGGGACTATGTTGAATCTGTAGATCTGGCAGGTCATGCTCAATTCCTTGCCAGAATTGAAAGGGTTAATAACAACCTATTCTTTCCTATGCAAATAAATGACTTAGGAAGAAGTAGGAATGCAAAGCTGGACTTAAAGAGTGAGAACAGCTATATTAGCAGAAATCTGTTAAAGCAGATCGCTAATCCTAAAATGATCAGGTACGCTTCCCCACATGACAGGTGGATCCAGAACCTGGATGGCGAATCAGAGAGTCACAATGTGATAGCAAAATGTTTACTATCTGTTTCCATCGGAAATAAGACCGTTAAACATTTATTCCTAGTGATAGACGAACCTCGCTATCAGGTTTACGTTGGCAATGATGTCATACATCGCTTTGCCATACACCTTGACCTGATTAATTCCAACTTGTGGACAAGGTTAAAAGGTAATCCTTGTGGATACCTACACGAGGAAAACGCCCTGAAATCAGGACAAATACTCCCATATGCGGTAAGTATCCAAGTTCCTGATGACATAACCATTCCACAGGGGACAAGTAATTTTCTTTTACCCCTACAGGTCAAGGAGGGTCAGAGATTGGAAAACTCTGATGCCCTAATCTGTTTATCCAACAGGATACAACAATTAGGGATGGTGGTAACACATACACCAATGGTAAGTATTGGTAAGAATCCCACCTATATCATGGTCAACAATGTTACACCCAATAGTGTTACTTTACCAAAAGGAACATTATTAGGTCTAGCATTGGATGCTGAGTACTATACATTTGGTTTCCAAAACCAAATTATAGGCCTCATCCCTGAAGAATACTTAACTGAGGACGAAATTGTCGATCAAATATTCCATTCCTCCCCAGAAGGATTATTCACTATCCTATCTGTATATCCCTTCAACGTCGAAGAAGGCTCGTGTAAAATCGAAGAAGCATCTATCACCTTCGATCATCCGCTCAATGAGCAGGAATCACAAGAGTATCACGACCAAAGAGAAAAGGTAAGTCAACACCGAACTGACCTAACTTCTAGGCTTGAAGAAGCTTATGAGATAGGCCAGCCTGAAATCTTTCCAGGATTTCAGGAAAGGCTAGAAGAGCAAATATCTTTAGCTGACGGTTGCTCCAACGATGCTGAGCGGCAACAGCTAAAGGAAATCCTTTTGGAATTCCAAGATATTTTTGCCAAAGATTCCTACGACTGTGGGTTAACTAACCTCCACGTAGCCAGAATACAAACTGATCCAAATTTACCACCTGTATTTATCAAACAATATAGACTCCCATTAGCGTCATATGATGGTCTACAAGACATCATTCAGAATTTAAAGGAAAGGGGCATTATACGTCCAGTGCACAGTTCGTATAATAATCCGATCTTGGGGATTCTGAAACCTAATGGACAATGGCGTTTATGCGCTGACTTACGACAGCTAAATAAACGCGTCTATATGTCTGGTTGGCCAACGCCATACATAGACCAATGTTTGGTACAAATGCAGGGATCCAAAATATTCACTGCCATTGACTGTGCGCAGGGATATTGGACTGTACCAGTCCATAATGAAGACCAATACAAATTGGCCTTCACATTTGGAAAGCAGCAGTATACCTGGACCCGTATGCCTTTCGGTTATATAAACTCTGGTCATGAATTCGCTGTGTTCATGCATAAAGCTATGCCTGACGCACTCGAGAGAGGAACGTTATCATATGTCGACGATGTCTTGCTGAAAAGCACCTCCTTTGATAAGCATATCTTAGAGATTAGACATGTTCTCACTCAGTTAAGAGAGGCAGGGATTAAACTGTCTTTACAAAAGGCACAATGGTGTCGCACCCATGTCAATTTCCTTGGACATGAGGTAACTTCTGAAGGATTAAACCCCCAGAGGAAGAAGGTTGAAGCCGTACTAAAGGCTAAAACACCTTCAAACATCAGGGAATTAAGATCGTTCCTTGGTATGACTAACTACTCCCGTAAGTTTATAGACAACTATGCAGAAATAACTAAACCACTCTTACACCTGCTTAAAAAGGAAACTACCTGGAACTGGGGGGAGCCTCAGGACCAAGCGGTAAGTGAACTGAGGAGGAAGCTCACTCAGGCACCCTGTTTAGCATACCCAGAGGGGGGTAAACCCTTCTATCTGGAGACAGGATATACAGATTTAAGCATAAGTGCTGTTCTGTATCAGAAGCAGGACAGTTTAAACAAGGTTATTGCATATGCTAGCAAGACTTTGTCACCTGTTGAAGTTAAATTCAACACGTGTGAGAAGGCGTTATTGTCGACTGTCTGGGCACTACAAAATTTTCGTAGCTATATTCAAGGTGAGAAAATAATTGTAGAAACAGCTCACCAACCTCTACAGTATCTGCAGAGTGAAAGAATTAGAGACGGTAATCTCTCTAACAGTCGGATTACTGCATGGACTCTATCCTTACAGGGATGGCCGTTAGAAGTCCGTTATAAACATAATAAGAGAAGCCCAGTAGCCCAAGGTTTAGCAGAATTACATGACTGTACTGCTCCATCTCTGGATGATAATGACACCGGAGATGACTTCCTAGAAGAGCAATTGCTATCTCCTTATAAAGTTTATGACGAGGAATACTGTCGACCACTACCGTGGGTATACATTGATGGTTGTTCATATCACCACGTAGTTGGTGCTGAATGGAAGTTAGTTGCAGGTATCGGAATCGCCTGGACAGGTGATTATCCCAATGTATCTATAGGATACAATATTGGTCCCAAAAGCAGTCAGATAGCCGAACTCTGTGCAGTATATAAGACCATTCAAATGGCAATAGAATATGGTATCAAAGAATTTGTTATTATAACTGATTCCAACTATGTTCGCAACAGTTTCGTCGAATATCTGCCTAGCTGGAAACGTAACCAAATGCTGAAAAGCAATAACAAACCTGTTAAACATGGGAAATTGTTTTGTAAAATCGATGAACTGGTTAAGGAAAATGGTTTAACCATATATTGGAAGAAAACCAAAGGCCATTCTAAAATAGAAGGTATTGACAAGGATGGTAATGACTTAGCCGATTCACTGGCAAAACAAGCTGCCATCAATGGTGAAACCCTAAACATTGATGATCTTATGGGTTCAATTCATGTTGAAGCCATAACTAGACGACAGGCTAGAGATAATGCCGACTTAAATGTCGTGCAATGGAGTCAAGAAGCTCCTAGTGATGACCTGATTACTAGTCAAAAGAATGATCCCGTCATAGGCATATTCTATAAACATATAGAAGACCCTACTGCCAATCCCATCACAGATGTGGATTGCAAAGATAATGAAGATTTACGAATCTTGATGAGATATAAAGTCCAATTTAGTATCATGGATGGGTTGCTGGTCAGAACTTCTAAACATGGTATACAACAATGGGTAGTCCCAACTGTATACAGAGGGTTAATGCTCCAACACGCACATGATGCACCTACATCTGGGCATCGTGGTGATAAGATCACATATGAGATATTGCGTGATTATGCATATTGGCCACACATGTTAAGGGATGTTAAGACATACTGTCAGGGATGCTTGATTTGTCCGCAATATCAACCCCATGGTCCAACCCATCGTGCACCACTTCAGAAGAGGGGGGTGTCATTACCCTGGTCTGATATTCAAATTGACTTTATAGGTCCTGTAACAAGATCTTCAAGAGGTAACAAATACATGTTAACCGTTACATGTATGTACACAAAGTGGATAGAATGTTTGCCTTGTAAAGAGAACACGAGTACCGTGTGCGCCACTTTGTTGATTAACCATGTCTTTTCCAGGTTCGGTCTGCCTCAAAGAATTGAGTCAGACAGAGGTAGTCATTTTACCAGCGAAGTAATGGCTAAGATGTGGAACATTCTAGGTGTTAAACGAAAGCAACATATTGCATACCGCGCTGCGTCTAGCGGGGGGGTAGAGCGATATAACCAGTCTATCGTTAATATTCTGAAGAAGTATGTTAAGGAGTCTGGTAAAGACTGGGACATTAAATTGCCCCTAGTTTTAATGGCGATTAGAGCTACACCTAGCACTGCTACCAAATTGTCACCTTTTGAATTGATGACAGGAAGGAAGATGGTTTTACCACAACATTTACTATATCGTACTTCGGATCATAACTTGATCAATGCTGCCACTACGCATCAGTATATCGAAGATTTGCGCAAGCATTTACAGCATGCGTTTGCTTTTGCCCAAAAGAATCTAGAAAAAGCAGCGACAGGGGTTAAGACCTATTACGATCTAAAAACCACGAAAAAGGAATATGAGATAACAGATCAAGTCTATCTGTATAACTTTGCGCGAAATCAAGTCAAGGAAAATAAATTTTTACCTTCTTGGAAAGGGCCATATGTCATCATTGACAAAATTTCCCCTGTAGCGTATAAGATAAAAATTCCTAAGGATGGTGATTTTATTGAAAAGTGGGTTCACATTAACCAGTTGCGTGCTTGTCATCCTAAATCTCAATTAAGGATTATAGGTGTGGATTCGGATGCAGAAGGGTGAACGACTAACCTGGATGAATGCTTGATTCACGTGGTGTAGTATGATGTGAAATGTTGTGATGTGCCATGATCTCATGTCGTTCATGTCATTAACCATTTCCTTGCCATCCAATAACTACATTTTATAAGCAGGTTACTAGCTTGTTTAACTGCTATAGGCAAATTGCTGAAGAGTCAGTAATAAATGTAGTGAGGGATGAAGTTATAAAAATAGAATTAGACAGAATACATATGTTGATGAATCGTAATAATGTGTTGTCCTAGGCCAAGTGATGTCACACTGTTATAAGTTTGTATGCTTAACAAACCTTGAATCATTAGTAGATAAGTCTGAAACGAGTTCCTGATCCGTGACTGTCGAAAGATGTCCAAGAAGGATGTGGCGTGTTTCTGGATTGTACTGCTCCTGTGCCAAGAGCTACGGACCGACCCGATCGCAGAGATGGGACCATCCTCCGGCATCCTGATTCAAGAGACACCAGGGTTCATCTTAACAGAGAAGAGGATCCTGACCCGACGTGTGTTCGTCAGCTTGGACCCCAAGATTTCCATCGAGAAGGCATACAACATTTCATCGATGCAGCTTCCTGAGTTACAGACTTGGTACCAGATGCACCTCCAAAGAGCACAGGACCGTGTGCGAAACATCTTGGAGCAAGCCCGGAAACCATTTGTATCCAGTTCTATTCCGATGAGCAACCGACCCAAAAGGTTCCTCACCGCTATAATTGTTGCATTAGTTTGTGCCACTGTCGGTGCAGTTGTCGCAACTGGAATGTCTGCAGCCAACTCTATTACTGTCCAAAAGCTGGATATGGAAATCTATGCGCTAAAGCAACACATTAACGATATTCATCAGGTGATACAACAGCAAAGAACACTTCTCCAAGACGTGTTAACTATTGTGGAAGACACAGTTGTTACAACAAATTTGCATTCGGAATTAATTGCCAAATCCACTGAGTTGCACCAAAGTCATGACTTATTTAAGCGTGAACTTCTATTTCTGCATGACCCAATATTGTTCCACACACTTGCTTTTCTTGACGAAGTGCAAACTGGAATGATCGAATTGGCAGGGGGACGCATACCTCTGTATTTTGTATCCAAGGATATTGTTCATGCGATGCTTGCCAATGTGGATGGAGAGACAATTGAGCCTATGCAATTAAATCTGGCCTTTGAGATGGGGAGCGCTATACCTCTCTTAATTGATCCGGAACGTATGGAGATTTGCTTTTTATTGACCATACCATATGTAACTCCCAAAGACATTTTTCAAATGAAAATAATGTACTATGTTAGAAATGATGTGATTGCACAATATGTCTGATAACTTCTATAGTGCTTATTCATAAGCTAAATTAATTTTGGCTATGAAATGCACTAAAGGGGGGTTATGTCAGAGTATTTATATCGGCAGACATTTTGTGCTATGATAGAAACTAAAAGTGTATATTCTGAGTCACTCTGAACAGACCAGACTCCATTTTGTTATTTCAAGTTAACAAAGAAGACACTAGATTTCTTTCTGTAAGACTGGCCTCTTTGCCAGAGCTAAGGAATGTATAGCATAGTATAAACAAGTGATAAGAAGAATATAATCAAATCTAAACCCAGACAATTGTGACAGAGAAGATTAAATAATTTAATATTTAACTGTCTATATATATAAGGTACCATTGTATGGAAAAGGGTAAACTTAGTTCATGATCTGTCATATCAGAAATTATAGCAGATTTGCAGACACAAAGTCTGGACAAAATTTAAGAAATCCTTTTGAAATTTTGAATTATGGCGCTATAAAGATAACGCAAAATGACGTCAAAATAGCCACCAGGAAAAGTTAACTCTTTCCTGGATAGGTATGTTTAGTGGGACAAGACTGCCCTCTACAGACCAAATAACTAATTTGCGATCTGGAAGATAACCACACCTCTAGTGCTTCTATTGGGTTATCAACTGATGACGTACAGAGAGTCTGGCCCTTTAAAAGTTAAGACAAAGGGAAGATAAAAAAACGAGAGGAGGCAGATGCAAGAGATACAAAATATACGAGAGAGGGAGGCAAGATATGCAAGAGATGCAAAGGAGAGGAGAGAGGAATTGGAAGTTTGGGGACTCCAACTCGGACAACATCTGAGACTAACACTCTACTCCTAAAACTCTAACACTTAGAATTTACTGACTTTCTAACCAACACCTCCATGCAGAGAGACTACCAATCGATGAAATATCTACTCAACTGGTAATTATACTGGTTTCATTCAGTTAATTAATTAAATTAATTAAAATGTATTAATAGCATTATATATGACTGGATAAAGCATGGTCAGATTTCCATATTAAGAAATCTTAGTTAACTAAAGAATATATAGTTATAAACATTCCATTCTGCAGGTGGAATTAAGAATAATTATATATTGATGTGATATTATCACGTGTTAGCATACCGCTGTTTTTATCCAGGTGTATTGATTTGCTCTAAATTAAGATAGATATCTTTTAGACAAATTAAAAATCTGCTTATATAATGTTAGATTCTCTTATTGGATGGTTTAAGAAAATGAATTTAAACTGGATTAAATGTTATTTTATTTAAAATGACATTAGAATAGATCTTAACTACCTAGGAGATCTAGCCAGCATTGAAAGGGTTATTCTAACTGTCGGCTAAACTTTACGACCTTACGCTGCACTCTGAGGAATTCTGTTCTCTGTGTGAAAAGTTTCACTTTAAGTCTGTGAAAGATAGTCATAAATAAAGTCTTGACAGAAAATGCTTTTTAGCCATTGAAACGTAATACCCATTCCTTTGTATTGCATACCATTTTATACTGAATATTCATTGATTATTGTCATGCATGTTACATAATATTATTTGTTAATTATTGGTTATCATAAATAAAATCTATTTTTATACATTGTGATATTATTATATGAAATACATTCCACTTAACACGATAAACGTTCTTTGGGATCTGAGAATTGAATTAGTGGGCAATTCTCACTGTTACTATTATTATCCCATAAATATCCCCACAACACACACACACATACAGACAGACACACATTCATACAGACACACACACAATTTTTTTTTAGTCACTCTCCTGTTTCTTACCTTTTAGATGCAGGAGGGTTACTTCCCTGGGGTCCAGTGGTGGCTCAGGCTGATGGGAGTCAGAGTCCCCACTCTTACTCCCTCCTCTCCTTCCTCCTCCCACGTGGTTCCCGGTGTAAGCTGGGGGGAGTGACCGGGGCAGTCACTTCCTCCCACGTCTGACGTCATCACAAGGGGGCCCAGTCGCGCTGTTAAAGCACCACAACGCTGGCTGACACCCCTTGATATTCATTGCCATCGGGTGGCCCCCCCTAACAGCATGGGCCACGCGATTAGCCCCTTCAATGCGACACCGGAAGTTCTACTGCGCGGGCTGGGACCGCAACACATGGCAGCAGACACGGGACTGGTCGCAGGTGCGACCTCTGCGACCGCGGTAGTTTGGCCACTGATGCTAACACACCAAATTAAGCATGTGGAGATTTTCATAGCAATTATTAAATTTTCCACGTATGAAGTTTATAAGGGTTTGAACCTTTTACTTTATGTACCTACATGTTGGTTTAACAGTAAGGTCAAACATTTAAGAAAAAAAAAATTTTTTTTCCAGATGTTCAAATATTCATTTGAATGTAACTCTATTTTTACAATAGAAGTGTGAACTTGAGGTAGTGTTCTAACAGGAAATTCATTTTCAATTCTGTAGCACAAAGCATCCTTCACCAAAGGAAAAGCAATGATTCAGAGCTGAGAACATGCTGCCAATGTGGGGGATGTGAGATGCTGAAATGACGCCAAGAGAGGAGGAGGATAATTAGATACATATATAGTCATGCTGAAGTAATTTTAACCAAGAACAGACATTCTGCAAGGTTAAAAAGTGACACAGGCTTCTACAATGCAAACTATAAGACAAAATATTTTTACCTAAGTGAAAAATGTCCACTGAAATAAATGTCTTAATATTTCATGTTTTTCGTGAATTTAATTTCTTTCATCATAAAGAGAGCTCTTTTTTTTGTTTTAAAATCGTTACACAGGGCAACAGCATAACTGCTAAATAATGATTGTTTTTTGAAACTTTACAGAACAATAGTTTATGATTACAGCAATCATTTTATCTAGAGAACAGAGTTCTAGAAGTAAAATATCATTAACTTTAAATTGGCTTACAAAATTCTGAATTTAATTTCCAATTTGGAAGAAAACTATTGTTCGTTTAGGTGACATTGTTTAACCACTGTTTAGGTGAAATGGATTACATATAATACACTATGTAAACAATTAATAACAATGATGCATGGGTTCAATACAGACTTAAGATATACTAGTAAATCTCTCATGTTGTCATGAGCACTTTGACATTGTGATAACAACAATGCAATAAAAGGAGAAAATACACACAATGTATCACTCCAAATGCTTATTACACCAGAATTTTCCTGATTGGTTACGCCACATATTTCAATTTAATACACCTAAAACTATTTAAAAGATTAACAAGAGGGGCTAATCCTGTGGTATTATTCCTCTTTAAAATGACAAAGAAGAATATCGCCTGAACCCTGTTTTAATCAAT
>OW240914.1:183276045-183395104 GCA_933207985.1 Pelobates cultripes
AGCCTAATGTCTTGTCAGGGTATTTATATCGGCAGACATTTTGTGCTATGATAGAAACTAAAAGTGTATATTCTGAGTCACTCTGAACAGACCAGACTCCATTTTGTTATTCCAAATTAACAAAGAAGACACTAGATTTCTTTCTGTAAGACTGGCCTCTTTGCCAGAGCTAAGGAATGTATAGCATAGTATAAACAAGTGATAAGAAGAATATAATCAAATCTAAACCCAGACAATTGTGACAGAGAAGATTAAATAATTTAATATTTAACTGTCTATATATATAAGGTACCATTGTATGGAAAAGGGTAAACTTAGTTCATGATCTGTCATATCAGAAATTATGGCAGGAATTGCAGACACATAGTCTGGACAAAATTTAAGAACCCCTTTGATCTTTGAAGGATACGTAAGTTATAGCCACTATCTAGATAGGCCAAAATGACGTCAAAATAGCCACCAGGAAAAGTTAACTCTTTCCTGGATAGGTATGTTTAGTGGGACAAGACTGCCCTCTACAGACCAAATAACTAATTTGCGATCTGGAAGATAACCACACCTCTAGTGCTTCTATTGGGTTATCAACTGATGACGTACAGAGAGTCTGGCCCTTTAAAAGTTAAGACAAAGGGAAGATAGGGAAATACGAAGGAGGCAGATGCAAGATATGCAAAGGAGAGAAAAGAGAGGAATTGGAAGTTTGGGGACTCCAACCTCCATGCAGAGACACATCCAAATAAATTCCTGAGACTACCAATCGGATGAAATATCTACTCAACTGGTAATTATACTGGTTTCATTTAATTAAATTAAATTAATTAAAATGTATTAATAGCATTATATATGACTGGATAAAGCACGGTCAGATTTCCATATTAAGAAATCTTAGTTAACTAAGAATATATAGTTATAAATATTCCATTCTGCAGGTGGAATTAAGAATAATTATATATTGATGTGATATTATCACGTGTTAGCATACCGCTGTTTTTATCCAGATGTATTGATTTGCTCTAAATTAAGATAGATATCTTTTAGACAAATTAAAAATCTGCTTATATAATATGTAGATTCTCTTATTGGATTGTTTTCAGGAAATGGCTAATGAACTGGTTTAAATGTTATTTTATTTAAAAATTACATAAGAATAGATCTTAACTACCTAGGAGATCTAGCCAGCATTGAAAGGGTTATTCTAACTGTCTGCTAAACTTTACGACCTTACGCTGCACTCTGAGGAATTCTGTTCTCTGTGTGAAAAGTTTCACTTTCAGCCTGTGTTAAGGATACCTCATAAATCGTCAGAATTCTTGACAGGAAATGCTATTTAGCCATTGAAACGTAATACCCATTCCTTTGTATTGCATATAATTTTGTACTGGATATTCATTGATTATTGTCATGCATGTTACATAATATTATTTGTTAATTATTGGTTATCATAAATAAAATCTATTTTTATACATTGTGATATCAATTATATGAAATACATTCCACTTAACACGATAAACGTTCTTTGGGATCTGAGAATTGAAATAGTGGGCAATTCTCACTGTTACTATTATTATCCCATAAATATCCCCACATATTGGAGGCACGGTGCTGAGATCGTTTAAGTTGAAATTGTATTTCATATATAATAATAATATTGGTGTAATTCATGCAATTTAATCTTAATATAGAAAAGAGTTTTGTATTGAGATTAATCAATAAAATAAAAATAAAAATGGCCAGTGGCAGTGATAAATCTGTAACAGATAATACTGAAATAATTGAAGACCTAAGAAAACATGCTCTAGTTCATATTCATAAACATATGAAAAATGATGCAACCTATGAGGTTTGGTTGAAAAGCATAGAATGGGAAGCTAAACACACCATTCTAACTGATGAACACATCATCATATATCTTAAAGAAATTGCTGAACAAAAGAACATAGAAAGGAAAATGGCGTTCATAATACACTCTTGGCCTTTCTTTATGACAGCACTTCTTAAGGTGTGTGATGAAAACAAGTCATTGAATGCCAAATTGGACACGTACAGTGACGATTTGGGCATTCAAAATGGGAAATACCAAGAGTTACTTGCTGAGCATAAAACTCGTCAGGCTGATCATGAAAAAGAAATGAAAGCTTTGATGGATAAATATGCACAGGAAATAAATCAGCTTAAAATGCAATTGGATGAGTATGAAAAGGAGAGTCAGAAATTAGACAGTGAGGTTGGTAGTCATCATTCTGTGCCAAAAAGTTGCACAAAAATGCAAGAAAAGACTATTTGTAAATCCCCTCCTTATTATGATTTTCCCACACCAAACCAGGTTTTCATAAAACAGTCTGTAAGTAAAGATGTGAGTAATTCTAAAAAATCACCTGTGGAACAAGATTCCCCATCTCATGACATTACCAAGCCACCTTGGCAATCTTGGGCAGAACAGTTTGAAAAAGCTGTCTTGGCCAAACTTGAGATGGAGAGTCCAATTCAAGATGATAGGAATGAAAACAGACATGGTTCTGTACACTGGCAGGATTCTGATGCTGATCAGAATTGTGACAGTGAACAAGAAGCTCAGAGTGATGGGAGTGAAAGTGATTGCACTGTCCACTCTGAAGGCCATGTAACTGATATGCCATCTGCACTGTTGTACGGGTCTAATTCCTCTTCAGCAGACAGATCGCATAGACGTTTACCCAAACACAGAAACAGAGATCGTAAATCAACGACGCCTGTTTATGAAACACCAAAGGTCATCAAATTCCTTAGAGAGACTGTCCCACAATTTTCTAGAGGTTCAGGAAACATATCTGAACATCTGGAAAATTATGATAGAGCAATGAATTCATTGGGTATGTATGATGACATTCACAAGAAATGGTTCATTACATGGACCTTTGATTCAATGTGCAGTGTTTATCTAGAAAGTCTTCAAGCTATACAGTTAATGTCCTGGTCCAAGATGAAATATGAAATAATCATGGAATATGGTAAGTATAAAACCATTGCTTCTGCAAAGAAGGCGCTTTATAACTTAAAGTGCCGTCCAGATCAAAGCCCCAGAGAATTTTTAATAATTCTTAAAAATGCATACTCCGTGGCCCAAAGAAAACCCAGGTATGAAAGCACAGACTTCAAAGATCTGTATTTTCATGCCATGCCGGTAAACATACAAATGAATCTCGCAAGAGATTACGATTGTAAGTTACCATTAGAATGGCTAGTCAGTCAATGCATGAAGTTGTACACTATACACCATGCACATGACGAAAATCAGCCAAAGGTTAAGAAACCTGGTGATAAAATGGTGTCAGAGACTAAAATTCAGTTAGGTTTAGAAACCCAACAGAAAAAGAGGACCTATTCCGAGGTTTTGAAAACTCCAAAACCTCAGAAACAGGAAAATGCAGAAGCAATTCTGCAAATTCCTCTAATAACTCTGAAAAATCCAATGCCAATGGGAATAAACGCCCCTGGGTTAATAAGAACCAAGGCAATTCCCAATGGAGAAGGAATCCTCAGGGAAATAGGAGATATGGAAACAGAAATAACCAATCTGCTTCCAATAACTCCCAACAGTCTCAGCCATCCCAGCCAAATTCTAATGGGCAAAGACAAAACGGCAATGGGGGAAATAATTTGCGTCGTCAGGTTGGTCAATTGACAGACCAGATGGGCAAATTAATGGAGGGAATGACAAAGATTAACGAAGTCTTTGCCAGAAATCCTTTTTTAGGGATAGCTCCAATTGCAGAACTACCTGTGCAACCGCAGCAACAACAACAGGTGCCGCAGCAATAATAGCCACTGTGACTAAACAGGCTAGGTTATCAGTAGATGTAATGCCTAACCCTGTTTCCTTTCCAGGTACTAACAGTCAAACAAACAATAGTTGTGTTAGAAAACCTATTGCCTATACCGTCACTTCACTTCCGGGTGAAGGAGGCGCAACGTGTTCCTCTGTTTTTTCATTTCAGCCAAAGGCTAAAATAGCCCCAGCAGCCACTAGTTTCCAGGATCCAGACCTGAAAGGGTTAACTGATGAGATGCCGACCACTAGTTCCCGCTTGACAGTTCAAGATATTCCTAAAAAGGATGGGCCTGTGGGTAAGACTGAGCATTCCTCAGTACAGGTAGAAACTACTGCTGTGACCGGTAATGTATGGAAAACAAGTAATATGTTGACACATTCTAAATTCTTATGTGAATTAGAAGAACATGAAGGAAGGTACTACATGTCTGTAGAAATACAGGATTCGTTACCCCAGCCTTTTAAAGGGTTAATAGATACTGGTTCACAAGCCACTATCTTATCCAATACCTACTTCCAGCAGGTAATGGACTTAGCAACGGATAAGCCGAAGCTAAGAGATTTCCCCAATGCTCTGTTGAGTGTAGGAGGAAATGCCCTTCATGTTATTGGCAATACCTGGTTAAAGTTTAAAATAGGTAACAAAACCTTTAGACACCCGGTGATAGTGGTAGATCTCCCCTATGACCGACTGATTCTGGGTATAGACATACTCAGAAGACTTAACACAATTATTGACTGTGTGAATGGAATTGTATGGTCACAAGCTAAGGTTCCCATAACCTATGAGAAATCACATGTACAATCTGATCGTAACTGCCATGTGATAGAAGAAAGACCTGACTCGATTGAGGTACATTTTAGGAATAGTCAGTCACCTGACGTGACTATCCTGCAGGTGAATGATGCAATCGCACCTGTAGATGAGCATTCCGTAAGAATTGCTCCAGAGAGGATCCAGAATGTCTCTCTGGAAGGTGATGTTTTAACCATTTCTCTCCACAGGGACTATGTTGAATCTGTAGATCTGGCAGGTCATGCTCAATTCCTTGCCAGAATTGAAAGGGTTAATAACAATTTATTCTTTCCTATGCAAATACATGACTTAGGAAGAAGTAGGAATGCAAAGCTGGACTTAAAGAGTGAGAACAGCTATATTAGCAGAAGTCTGTTAAAGCAGATCGCTAATCCTAAAATGATCAGGTATGCTTCCCCACATGACAGGTGGATCCAGAATCTGGATGGCGAATCAGAGAGTCACAATGTGATAGCAAAATGTTTACTATCTATTTCCATCGGAAATAAGACAGTTAAACATTTATTCCTAGTGATAGACGAACCTCGCTATCAGGTTTACGTTGGCAATGATGTCATACATCGCTTTGCCATACACCTTGACCTGATTAATTCCAACTTGTGGACAAGGTTAAAAGGTAATCCTTGTGGATACCTACACGAGGAAAACGCCCTGAAATCAGGACAAATACTCCCATATGCGGTAAGTATCCAAGTTCCTGATGACATAACCATTCCACAGGGGACAAGTAATTTTCTTTTACCCCTACAGGTCAAGGAGGGTCAGAGATTGGAAAACTCTGATGCCCTAATCTGTTTATCCAACAGGATACAACAATTAGGGATGGTGGTAACACATACACCAATGGTAAGTATTGGTAAGAATCCCACCTATATCATGGTCAACAATGTTACACCCAATAGTGTTACTTTACCAAAAGGAACATTATTAGGTCTAGCATTGGATGCTGAGTACTATACATTTGGTTTCCAAAACCAAATTATAGGCCTCATCCCTGAAGAATACTTAACTGAGGACGAAATTGTCGATCAAATATTCCATTCCTCCCCAGAAGGATTATTCACTATCCTATCTGTGTATCCCTTCAATGTTGAAGAAGGCTCGTGTAAAATCGAAGAAGCATCTATCACCTTCGATCATCCGCTCAATGAGCAGGAATCACAAGAGTATCACGACCAAAGAGAAAAGGTAAGTCAACACCGAACTGACCTAACTTCTAGGCTTGAAGAAGCTTATGAGATAGGCCAGCCTGAAATCTTTCCAGGATTTCAGGAAAGGCTAGAAGAGCAAATATCTTTAGCTGACGGTTGCTCCAACGATGCTGAGCGGCAACAGCTAAAGGAAATCCTTTTGGAATTCCAAGATATTTTTGCCAAAGATTCCTACGACTGTGGGTTAACTAACCTCCACGTAGCCAGAATACAAACTGATCCAAATTTACCACCTGTATTTATCAAACAATATAGACTCCCATTAGCGTCATATGATGGTCTACAAGACATCATTCAGAATTTAAAGGAAAGGGGCATTATACGTCCAGTGCACAGTTCGTATAATAATCCGATCTTGGGGATTCTGAAACCTAATGGACAATGGCGTTTATGCGCTGACTTACGACAGCTAAATAAACGCGTCTATATGTCTGGTTGGCCAACGCCATACATAGACCAATGTTTGGTACAAATGCAGGGATCCAAAATATTCACTGCCATTGACTGTGCGCAGGGATATTGGACTGTACCAGTCCATAATGAAGACCAATACAAATTGGCCTTCACATTTGGAAAGCAGCAGTATACCTGGACCCGTATGCCTTTCGGTTATATAAACTCTGGTCATGAATTCGCTGTGTTCATGCATAAAGCTATGCCTGACGCACTCGAGAGAGGAACGTTATCATATGTCGACGATGTCTTGCTGAAAAGCACTTCCTTTGATAAGCATATCTTAGAGATTAGACATGTTCTCACTCAGTTAAGAGAGGCAGGGATTAAACTGTCTTTACAAAAGGCGCAATGGTGTCGCACCCATGTCAATTTCCTCGGACATGAGGTAACTTCTGAAGGATTAAATCCCCAGAGGAAGAAGGTTGAAGCCGTACTAAAGGCTAAAACACCTTCAAACATCAGGGAATTAAGATCGTTCCTTGGTATGACTAACTACTCCCGTAAGTTTATAGATAACTATGCAGAAATAACTAAACCACTCTTACACCTGCTTAAAAAGGAAACTACCTGGAACTGGGGGGAGCCTCAGGACCAAGCGGTAAGTGAACTGAGGAGGAAGCTCACTCAGGCACCCTGTTTAGCATACCCAGAGGGGGGTAAACCCTTCTATCTGGAGACAGGATATACCGATTTAAGCATAAGTGCTGTTCTGTATCAGAAGCAGGACAGTTTAAACAAAGTTATTGCATATGCTAGCAAGACTTTGTCACCTGTTGAAGTTAAATTCAACACGTGTGAGAAGGCGTTATTGTCGACTGTCTGGGCACTACAAAATTTTCGTAGCTATATCCAAGGTGAGAAAATAATTGTAGAAACAGCTCACCAACCTCTACAGTATCTGCAGAGTGAAAGAATTAGAGACGGTAATCTCTCTAACAGTCGGATTACTGCATGGACTCTATCCTTACAGGGATGGCCGTTAGAAGTCCGTTATAAACATAATAAGAGAAGCCCAGTTGCCCAAGGTTTAGCAGAATTACATGACTGTACTGCTCCATCTCTGGATGATAATGACACCGGAGATGACTTCCTAGAAGAGCAATTGCTATCTCCTTATAAAGTTTATGACGAGGAATACTGTCGACCACTACCGTGGGTATACATTGATGGTTGTTCATATCACCACGTCGTTGGTGCTGAACGGAAGTTAGTTGCAGGTATCGGAATCGCCTGGACAGGTGATTATCCCAATGTATCTATAGGATACAATATTGGTCCCAAAAGCAGTCAGATAGCCGAACTCTGTGCAGTATATAAGACCATTCAAATGGCAATAGAATATGGTATCAAAGAATTTGTTATTATAACTGATTCCAACTATGTTCGCAACAGTTTCGTCGAATATCTGCCTAGCTGGAAACGTAACCAAATGCTGAAAAGCAATAACAAACCTGTTAAACATGGGAAATTGTTTTGTAAAATTGATGAGTTGGTTAAGGAAAATGGTTTAACCATATATTGGAAGAAAACCAAAGGCCATTCTAAAATAGAAGGTATTGACAAGGATGGTAATGACTTAGCCGATTCACTGGCAAAACAAGCTGCCATCAATGGTGAAACCCTAAACATTGATGATCTTATGGGTTCAATTCATGTTGAAGCCATAACTAGACGACAGGCTAGAGATAATGCCGACTTAAATGTCGTGCAATGGAGTCAAGAAGCTCCTAGTGAGGACCTGATTACTAGTCAAAAGAATGATCCCGTCATAGGCATATTCTATAAACATATAGAAGACCCTACTGCCAATCCCATCACAGATGAGGATTGCAAAGATAATGAAGATTTACGAATCTTGATGAGATATAAAGTCCAATTTAGTATCATGGATGGGTTACTGGTCAGAACTTCTAAACATGGTATACAACAATGGGTAGTCCCAACTGTATACAGAGGGTTAATGCTCCAACACGCACATGATGCACCTACATCTGGGCATCGTGGTGATAAGATCACATATGAGATATTGCGTGATTATGCATATTGGCCACACATGTTAAGGGATGTTAAGACATACTGTCAGGGATGCTTGATTTGTCCGCAATATCAACCCCATGGTCCAACCCATCGTGCACCACTTCAGAAGAGGGGGGTGTCATTACCCTGGTCTGATATTCAAATTGACTTTATAGGTCCTGTAACAAGATCTTCAAGAGGTAACAAATACATGTTAACTGTTACATGTATGTACACAAAGTGGATAGAATGTTTGCCTTGTAAAGAGAACACGAGTACCGTGTGCGCCACTTTGTTGATTAACCATGTCTTTTCCAGGTTCGGTCTGCCTCAAAGAATTGAGTCAGACAGAGGTAGTCATTTTACCAGCGAAGTAATGGCTAAGATGTGGAACATTCTAGGTGTTAAACGAAAGCTACATATTGCATACCGCGCTGCGTCTAGCGGGGGGGTAGAGCGATATAACCAGTCTATCGTTAATATTCTGAAGAAGTATGTTAAGGAGTCTGGTAAAGACTGGGACATTAAATTGCCCCTAGTTTTAATGGCGATTAGAGCTACACCTAGCACTGCTACCAAATTGTCACCTTTTGAATTGATGACAGGAAGAAAGATGGTTTTACCACAGCATTTACTATATCGTACTTCGGATCATAACTTGATCAATGCTGCCACTACGCATCAGTATATCGAAGATTTGCGCAAGCATTTACAGCATGCATTTGCTTTTGCCCAAAAGAATCTAGAAAAAGCAGCGACAGGGGTTAAGACCTATTACGATCTAAAAACCACGAAAAAGGAATATGAGATAACAGATCAAGTCTATCTGTATAACTTTGCGCGAAATCAAGTCAAGGAAAATAAATTTTTACCTTCTTGGAAAGGGCCATATGTCATCATTGACAAAATTTCCCCAGTAGCGTACAAGATAAAAATTCCTAAGGATGGTGATTTTATTGAAAAGTGGGTTCACATTAACCAGTTGCGTGCTTGTCATCCTAAATCTCAATTAAGGATTATAGGTGTGGATTCAGGACGCAGAAGGGTGAACGACTAACCTGGATGAATGCTTGATTCACGTGGTATAGTATGATGTGAAATGTTGTGATGTGCCATGATCTCATGTACGTTCATGTCATTAACCATTTCCTTGCCATCCAATAACTACATTTTATAAGCAGGTTACTAGCTTGTTTAACTGCTATAGGCAAATTGCTGAAGAGTCAGTAATAAATGTAGTGAGGGATGAAGTTATAAAAATAGAATTAGACAGAATACATATGTTGATGAATCGTAATAATGTGTTGTCCTAGGCCAAGTGATGTCACACTGTTATAAGTTTGTATGCTTAACAAACCTTGAATCATTAGTAGATAAGTCTGAAACGAGTTCCTGATCCGTGACTGTCGAAAGATGTCCAAGAAGGATGTGGCGTGTTTCTGGATCGTACTGCTCCTGTGCCAAGAGCTACGGACCGACCCGATCGCAGAGATGGGACCATCCTCCGGCATCCTGATTCAAGAGACACCAGGGTTCATCTTAACAGAGAAGAGGATCCTGACCCGACGTGTGTTCGTCAGCTTGGACCCCAAGATTTCCATCGAGAAGGCATACAACATTTCATCGATGCAGCTTCCTGAGTTACAGACTTGGTACCAGATGCACCTCCAAAGAGCACAGGACCGTGTGCGAAACATCTTGGAGCAAGCCCGGAAACCATTTGTATCCAGTTCTATTCCGATGAGCAACCGACCCAAAAGGTTCCTCACCGCTATAATTGTTGCATTAGTTTGTGCCACTGTCGGTGCAGTTGTCGCAACTGGAATGTCTGCAGCCAACTCTATTACTGTCCAAAAGCTGGATATGGAAATCTATGCGCTAAAGCAACACATTAACGATATTCATCAGGTGATACAACAGCAAAGAACACTTCTCCAAGACGTGTTAACTATTGTGGAAGACACAGTTGTTACAACAAATTTGCATTCGGAGTTAATTGCCAAATCCACTGAGTTGCACCAAAGTCATGACTTATTTAAGCGTGAACTTCTATTTCTGCATGACCCAATATTGTTCCACACACTTGCTTTTCTTGACGAAGTGCAAACTGGAATGATCGAATTGGCAGGGGGACGCATACCTCTGTATTTTGTATCCAAGGATATTGTTCATGCGATGCTTGCCAATGTGGATGGAGAGACAATTGAGCCTATGCAATTAAATCTGGCCTTTGAGATGGGGAGCGCTATACCTCTCTTAATTGATCCGGAACGTATGGAGATTTGCTTTTTATTGACCATACCATATGTAACTCCCAAAGACATTTTTCAAATGAAAATAATGTACTATGTTAGAAATGATGTGATTGCACAATATGTCTGGTAACTTCTATAGTGCTTATTCATAAGCTAAATTAATTTTGGCTATGAAATGCACTAAAGGGGGGTTATGTCAGAGTATTTATATCGGCAGACATTTTGTGCTATGATAGAAACTAAAAGTGTATATTCTGAGTCACTCTGAACAGATCAGACTCCATTTTGTTATTTCAAGTTAACAAAGAAGACACTAGATTTCTTTCTGTAAGACTGGCCTCTTTGCCAGAGCTAAGGAATGTATAGCATAGTATAAACAAGTGATAAGAAGAATATAATCAAATCTAAACCCAGACAATTGTGACAGAGAAGATTAAATAATTTAATATTTAACTGTCTATATATATAAGGTACCATTGTATGGAAAAGGGTAAACTTAGTTCATGATCTGTCATATCAGAAATTATAGCAGATTTGCAGACACAAGTCTGGACAAAATTTAAGAAACCCTTTGAAATTTTGAATTATGGCGCTATAAAGATAACGCAAAATGACGTCAAAATAGCCACCAGGAAAAGTTAACTCTTTCCTGGATAGGTATGTTTAGTGGGACAAGACTGCCCTCTACAGACCAAATAACTAATTTGCGATCTGGAAGATAACCACACCTCTAGTGCTTCTATTGGGTTATCAACTGATGACGTACAGAGAGTCTGGCCCTTTAAAAGTTAAGACAAAGGGAAGATAAAAAAACGAGAGGAGGCAGATGCAAGAGATACAAAATATACGAGAGAGGGAGGCAAGATATGCAAGAGATGCAAAGGAGAGGAGAGAGGAATTGGAAGTTTGGGGACTCCAACTCGGACAACATCTGAGACTAACACTCTACTCCTAAAACTCTAACACTTAGAATTTACTGACTTTCTAACCAACACCTCCATGCAGAGAGACTACCAATCGGATGAAATATCTACTCAACTGGTAATTATACTGGTTTCATTCAGTTAATTAATTAAATTAATTAAAATGTATTAATAGCATTATATATGACTGGATAAAGCATGGTCAGATTTCCATATTAAGAAATCTTAGTTAACTAAAGAATATATAGTTATAAACATTCCATTCTGCAGGTGGAATTAAGAATAATTATATATTGATGTGATATTATCACGTGTTAGCATACCGCTGTTTTTATCCAGGTGTATTGATTTGCTCTAAATTAAGATAGATATCTTTTAGACAAATTAAAAATCTGCTTATATAATGTTAGATTCTCTTATTGGATGGTTTAAGAAAATGAATTTAAACTGGATTAAATGTTATTTTATTTAAAATGACATTAGAATAGATCTTAACTACCTAGGAGATCTAGCCAGCATTGAAAGGGTTATTCTAACTGTCGGCTAAACTTTACGACCTTACGCTGCACTCTGAGGAATTCTGTTCTCTGTGTGAAAAGTTTCACTTTAAGTCTGTGAAAGATAGTCATAAATAAAGTCTTGACAGAAAATGCTTTTTAGCCATTGAAACGTAATACCCATTCCTTTGTATTGCATACCATTTTATACTGAATATTCATTGATTATTGTCATGCATGTTACATAATATTATTTGTTAATTATTGGTTATCATAAATAAAATCTATTTTTATACATTGTGATATTATTATATGAAATACATTCCACTTAACACGATAAACGTTCTTTGGGATCTGAGAATTGAATTAGTGGGCAATTCTCACTGTTACTATTATTATCCCATAAATATCCCCACAACACACACACACATACAGACAGACACACATTCATACAGACACACACACAATTTTTTTTTAGTCACTCTCCTGTTTCTTACCTTTTAGATGCAGGAGGGTTACTTCCCTGGGGTCCAGTGGTGGCTCAGGCTGATGGGAGTCAGAGTCCCCACTCTTACTCCCTCCTCTCCTTCCTCCTCCCACGTGGTTCCCGGTGTAAGCTGGGGGGAGTGACCGGGGCAGTCACTTCCTCCCACGTCTGACGTCATCACAAGGGGGCCCAGTCGCGCTGTTAAAGCACCACAACGCTGGCTGACACCCCTTGATATTCATTGCCATCGGGTGGCCCCCCCTAACAGCATGGGCCACGCGATTAGCCCCTTCAATGCGACACCGGAAGTTCTACTGCGCGGGCTGGGACCGCAACACATGGCAGCAGACACGGGACTGGTCGCAGGTGCGACCTCTGCGACCGCGGTAGTTTGGCCACTGATGCTAACACACCAAATTAAGCATGTGGAGATTTTCATAGCAATTATTAAATTTTCCACGTATGAAGTTTATAAGGGTTTGAACCTTTTACTTTATGTACCTACATGTTGGTTTAACAGTAAGGTCAAACATTTAAGAAAAAAAAAATTTTTTTTCCAGATGTTCAAATATTCATTTGAATGTAACTCTATTTTTACAATAGAAGTGTGAACTTGAGGTAGTGTTCTAACAGGAAATTCATTTTCAATTCTGTAGCACAAAGCATCCTTCACCAAAGGAAAAGCAATGATTCAGAGCTGAGAACATGCTGCCAATGTGGGGGATGTGAGATGCTGAAATGACGCCAAGAGAGGAGGAGGATAATTAGATACATATATAGTCATGCTGAAGTAATTTTAACCAAGAACAGACATTCTGCAAGGTTAAAAAGTGACACAGGCTTCTACAATGCAAACTATAAGACAAAATATTTTTACCTAAGTGAAAAATGTCCACTGAAATAAATGTCTTAATATTTCATGTTTTTCGTGAATTTAATTTCTTTCATCATAAAGAGAGCTCTTTTTTTTGTTTTAAAATCGTTACACAGGGCAACAGCATAACTGCTAAATAATGATTGTTTTTTGAAACTTTACAGAACAATAGTTTATGATTACAGCAATCATTTTATCTAGAGAACAGAGTTCTAGAAGTAAAATATCATTAACTTTAAATTGGCTTACAAAATTCTGAATTTAATTTCCAATTTGGAAGAAAACTATTGTTCGTTTAGGTGACATTGTTTAACCACTGTTTAGGTGAAATGGATTACATATAATACACTATGTAAACAATTAATAACAATGATGCATGGGTTCAATACAGACTTAAGATATACTAGTAAATCTCTCATGTTGTCATGAGCACTTTGACATTGTGATAACAACAATGCAATAAAAGGAGAAAATACACACAATGTATCACTCCAAATGCTTATTACACCAGAATTTTCCTGATTGGTTACGCCACATATTTCAATTTAATACACCTAAAACTATTTAAAAGATTAACAAGAGGGGCTAATCCTGTGGTATTATTCCTCTTTAAAATGACAAAGAAGAATATCGCCTGAACCCTGTTTTAATCAATTTGGAAGTGTTTTATTAGAAATCCATTTCCTCTATGTCTATATTTATATATGTTTCATTATTTTTATTTAGAAGTGATATATATTATTTATTATATAAATATAATATTTAATACTACTATTTTGACTTAGTTTGGCATTTATCAAATCTCAACAGGCTGGGGGTGGTGAAATGTCATACCACCTATTTGCACTAGCTATAATATGAGTGGAGATAATAATAGTAAGTCTCCATAGTGCATCTAATATCATGGTCACACAAACTTCACACACTATATGTAAAACGTAATTAATCTTTCCAAGGTTGTGACAGTGGATTATGACATTTGTCAAAAGGAGAACACAGGAAAATATTTCAGCCTAGCAGGAAACAAACCATGGGATTATAGCAGGGGAGGGCTGGCAGCCTTAGGCCTGGGGGGTAAATCCAGTCAAGTGGCCATTGCACCACCGAATCAGCTCACCATCCATGCCCACCTTTTCCTGGTTGTGTAACGGATATTGATGTTATGCTTATCAGTAGCTCTTTGCCATAGCAAATCTGCGGCGCCATTACACAGCGACACTGTGACCTTTCTGAAACTAAATTTCAAAAGCTGGTTCCTACTGGCGACCTGAAGATCTAGGATAGGTTTTAACCCATTAAGTTAACAGAGTGCCTGGGGGCCTACTGGCACCATAACAATTTAGATTAAATTGTTATGGTAAACAGTGTTAAAAATAACCAATATGTCTACGTCGCACATAATCAAAAAAGTTAATACATTAATAGTTTTTAAAAAAATTTTACCTGGGATTATGAGAGGGTCCAAAGTCTGCTTGTACACCTCAATCTAGTGTCTTCCACGTTGTCCTGCTCCAATCTCCTTTACTTTGCCTTCTTCTGACACTGTCTTCTCCTCCATGACTCCTCATGCTCTCCCCTCCTTCCCTTTTGCTCTCCTTCTCTGCTTTCACCCTTTCCTTTTGCTCTCCTTCTGCTTCTCCCTCCTTTCCTTTTGCTCTTCTTCTGCTTCCCCCTCCTTTCCTTTTGCTCTTCTTCTGCTTTCCCCTCTTTTCCCTTTCCTCTCCTTGAGTTTTCCCCCTTACCTTTTGCTTTCCCCTTCTTTCCTTTTGCAGGAGGAGGGGGTGCAACATGGATGGAACCCCTGTGAGGGTCTTGTATTAGAAGCGCCGCGGCAGCGGCATGGAAGGCTTAAATTTAATTTTTGTACTGGGAAAGTCTGCCGGCAGTAGGTTAATATTGGTGAAGCACTGCAGCTCTCTGATTACACGGTTTAGGTGGCCGTGAGGCCCCTTTGAACGCGAGGCCTTAGGCTGCCGCCTAAACCGCTTAATTTGGGAGCCGCCTCTGGCCAAGAGATCCTATCTCTGCCTCCGTGGCAGGCCAACAAGCACAGGGGGGTATTTAATATTGATTGGACCCTGGGCAATAATTTACTTGGGCCCCCTGGATCCCGCCCTCCCACTCCCTAGCAACTGAAATTCATTTTTTTCCTTCCTCAAGTGTTGCTACTCCTGTATCTGTCTCCCTCCAAGTAAATGGTGCTACCATCAGCTCCACCAAGCAGGCTCACTGCCTAGGTGTTCTCTTTGACTCCCTATACAACCAAGCATTCTACTAGCATTTCCTGCTGCTCTATTACATTGTCTGCCTACCTTTAAGTCATCAGAAATAATCACCCCTAGATCCCTTTCCTCAGATTTTGAGGTTAGGACTCTGTACTCTATACTCTGCCCTTGGGTTTTTACGTCCAAGATGCAATATTTTACTTTGCCCCATTCCGGTTTCCTTCTGTGCAGGCAGGGGAGGCAATAATTAATTTAATGGTTGTCCAGTGGGCCCCTGATGATCCAGTGTGCTGCTACTGAACTTCCTGGTGGTCCTGGTGGGGCTGCCGCACTCCCGCATGGTCCCGGCGCTCTGTGATGACGTCATAGCGCAGGCTGGGAACCCGGCATCTGTACTTTGACACTCTGATCTTTTGATTTTCCTGCTAGCTCAAGGAGGGGGGCTCAATCAGAGTCAGGGCAGGAGACTATTGCATCTGGCACCCCCCCTCTCCCCGCTTACGGGACCCCGCTGTCTCTGCCTGCTCAAGGCCGTTTTAAACGCAGGGCTGCTGGACCCTCTGGTGCGAGACCCCTCCGTGGCGTCTGCACAGGAGGAGAGCGCCCATGGCCAATGATCAGCAGCTCCTCAGTGTGCAGAGCTGCAGACCATGTGTTTTGCGAATTCTGACCATTCAGAGCGTTGCTGCGGGTTACCACGGCTATGCACTAACTGAATTTTGAGAGATACATAGTCTGCAGCTCTGCACACTGTGGAGCTGCAGACCGGTGGCCATGGCCCTACTTTCGCTCTGCCACACTTACCCTGTCAAATTAACCCCCCTAATTCTGTCACACTCTCCTTCTCTCACTCTGTCACACTCTCCCCACAACCCTGCCACACTAATCATGTCACATAAAATGCAACCCTATTATTTTTTTTACTTTTGGTGTTAGTGGGGCCTTATGTTTGAGTTTCACCTAAGGTCTTTCTGCACCCCATACCAGCTCGCCCCTGGATTATAGCTGGAGATCCCCATTACAATCTGATGTCAATTATTCGATTTCATGAATTTGATATTTAAGTTCTTTAAGAAGAAATCCACACAAAACATGACATGGGAGATGTAAATTTTTACGGTAAACAACTCTGTCTTTTGGACAAACAGAGCAAAGAGTGAGTTTACAAGCAACCTTAGTGTTAAATTACTGGAAAATGCATGAGAAGAGGAATACGATGTTCTCACTGAAACAGACTGTGGGATTATCTGCTTTCGTCTATATTTTAATTGTGTTGGTTCTGCAGCACTGATACAGTTGAGGTAATAATGTCGGCAGATGTACAGTAGCATTTTCACTTAAATTCTTGTGATGCATGTTACATACTGAGCTGTAAGAACATCTCCAAATAATTCAACACACATTCATTTATTCAAAAAGTGTGCATTTTGAGTACCGGGAATTTTATTATACTGTATTGACAATTAAGTTTCCACCTCACCTAATTTACAGATTGCATTGTTTGACCTACAATTATCAATTCTATTTTAAAATGTCTAATGCTCTGATAAGTGAATAACCACAATAGGACTAGCATCTAACAACAGGTTTTGTTACAGTGCCACAGCAATCATTTGATGTAAAAATAAACCTTAAAGGGACTCTACAGTGACAGGAAAACAATCTGTTTTCCTGGCACTGCAGGCCCCTCTCCCTCCCACCTCCCATCCCCGGTTGCTGAAGGAGTGAAAACCCCTTCAGTGACTTACCAGAGGCAGTGACGTGTCCCACGTCACTGCTTCTTCCTCGGCTCACGCTCCTCCCCTTCATGTCAGCCGACGGGGGAGACTGATCACGCCCGCCAGCGGGGGAGACCTAATGCGCATGCGCGGCAATGCCACACAGGCGCATTAGACCTCTCCATAGCAAAGAATTGACGCCATAGCACAGAAAACCTGTGCTATAGACCAGGAAGTGCCCTCTAGTGGCTGTCTAGTAGACAGCCACTAGAGGAGGAGTTAACCCTGCAAGGCAATTATTGCAGTTTATGAAAACTGCAATAATTACACGTGCAGGGTTAAGGGTAGTGGGAGTTGGCACCCAGACCACTTCAATGGGCAGAAGGGGTCTGGGTGCCTGGAGTGTCCCTTTAATCAAGCTTCAAGCCTTCATAACTGTCTATTGGTAGACCAAAACATTGTGATGAAATGAATATTAGCAGATTTGTACACTGTACATATTTAAAATCAATATAAGATTGGGCAGGCAGATCCCACTTACTTTGATTACTTGACAGCATGAGGCATGAGCAATGAATGCTATCTATTAGCTTTAGTAAGTAAAATCAGATGTAGTTGCAGGAACAACTTGATTCCATGTCCCAAACCTTCTCAAGTGTTCCTGAATTACTGGTTGCCTTCTCCTCTCATTTGGTGATTGTGATAAGCTGTCATAGTCATTAGATGCATCAGACCCATTCAGTAGAAGTGGAGGCAGCTTCTGTTCTGCTGCTGGCATGATTTTCGTGTATCAGGCTATTGTTGGTCTACCTCGATAGTAAGGAATGCATAACATACCTAAATCCACTAAGCATCTTCTAAATAATGAGCATATACCAAGCAAACAATCCTCTTGAGATAATTGTAGCTGGAATTAATGGAGCAATATTCACAGAATTGCTTACAAAGTTGCTTTACATGAACCACTTTCCAGTATGCCCTGATTAAAAAGACGTTAAAGCAGATGTTAAAGGGACACTCTATGCACGAAAACTGCTTCATCTTAGTTAAAGGGACACGATAGGCACCCAGCCCAGTGTCCCTGTCCCACTTAGCCCTGCAATGTAAAATATGGCAGTTTTTGAGAAACTGCAATGTTTACATTGTAGTATTAAGACTGCCTCTAGGGTATGTAAATGGTAGTGGGTTCAGCGCTTAGTGTCTCAATAGAATAGTGTAGAGTATGAATATAGGCAGCAACCTAAAATAAAGACGTTCCCTCACAGTACGTCAAAGAAATACAAAATCTAAAGGAAAGGAGATATTAGGTCGCGCCAGAAAATGAGTATAACAAGGTAAAACCAATAATACAACCGTAAATAAAAACTAAAATATCTCATATAAAACAAGTAAAACACATATAAATAATGTGGTAAGTACTTACATATAGCAGTACATACAAAAAGAAAATGATAAACAGTCCTAAAATAAGTAGGGAATGGTCACATCCACTTGAGGGAAAGAGATAGTCCAAATGGGATTGGAAAAGATGAGTGTAGCGTCTTGTTCCAGATACCAATATGTAAAAGAGAGCAGAAGAAAAGATCCAATAGTGTAGACTGTATTTTCTGCTTCTTTATGAGGATACAAAGTGAAAGGTATCACACTCACCTATATTAGAGCTTGAACTAGATCATTTTCTTTTTGTATGTACTGCTATATGTAAGTACTTACCACATTATTTATATGTGTTTTACTTGTTTTATATGAGATATTTTAGTTTTTATTTACGGTTGTATTATCTGTTTTACCTTGTTATACTCATTTTCTGGCGCAACCTAATATCTCCTTTCCTTTATATTTTGCCTCTAGGGTATGTCTACCAGACAGCCATTTGAGGCATTCATGTAGTTTCATAGATTTTGACTCTGTGAAATGACGCTGGATATCCTCACGCTGTGCATAAGGACATCCAGTGTCTAGAAAATCCCAATAGGAAAGCATTGAGTCAATGCAACATCCAACAAGCTCTACGGTACTTAACAGATATGTACACCAGAAGAATTGTAGTCCATAATTGTGGTCACAGGATTGGTAAGAAAATGCTCACTGCTGCACTGTCATTGGTTGCAGCCTCACGTGCACATGATAACGAATAAACGAATGGAAACAAAAATTCTGAACCAAACCATTTGTTTATTCAGTCATGTGTTAAATAATGATTTTGCATTTGGTTTTGGTTTTGGTTTTTAGCCTCCCCACTTTAATCCCCTGGATTCCTCTTATCTTTTTTAAATCAATGGGTTTTGGTCTCTCCCTCTTCTATCCTTTGGCACAGGCCGGACTGGCCATCGGGTTGGACACGATGGCCACGAGCCGAGGCAGGCAGGGGAGATTAATGGATCTCCCCTGCTTGCCCATGCAGAGCAACACTGGCCCTAGGAGGAGTTCTGTCACCACATGGGCCAGAGGGGCAATTGGTCAGTGAGTCGGTGCTCCGTGCAAGAAGGGCAAACAGTCTCTATCTTCTCGTGAGCGCTGATATTATATCTAAAATAACCTGCCGGCTGGACAACCAGATAATTACCATGCGGCGTACCCCCTCTCACTGGACCACCAGGGATCTGTATATGCTCCCTCTCCCCCTGCAAGGTTATAAGGGGAAGGAGGAGAAAATTTGATTTTTTTCTTTTAAAATTATTAAAGGGACACTGTAGTCACCTGAACTATAGCTCCCTGCAGCCTTTCTCATGTAAACACTGTATTTTCTGAGAAAATACAGTGTTTACATTGAAAGCTAGGAACACCTCCAGTTGCAGTCATTCAGAGTGAACCAGAGGGACTTCTGAGTTGATGGAGGCATAATATGCCCCCAACCACTCAGATCTGCTGTGCACGAGCATCCTGTGATTCAATATCTCCTCCCACTGCATACAGACTTACCTCATAGAGATTCATTGATTCAATTCATTTCTATGAGGAGATGCTGATTGACCAGGGCTGTATTTGAATCATGCTGGCTCTGCCCCTGATCTGCATCAGCTAATACTATGGGGAAGCACTGTGATTGGATCAGGCTATCACATGTCAGCAGACTGCTTGTTTTTCCTGAGTCTAACAGCATGCAGATTTATAGCTTCTGGCTTGAGTACAGTAAGATTTTTACTATATTTATGGAGGCATGAGGGGCACAGGGGGGCTCGATGGTTGTGTTAACACTATAGGGTCAGGAATACATGTAGTTGCACTAGTGACTATAGTGTCCCTTTAATTATTTAAGCCCCTATCCTACCCCTTATACACCCCCCGAAACATACTAATACAAACACACTACACACACTCAATACTCCCTGCATTAACACACTACAAACACAAAATACACCCTGCATTAACACACTACACACTCTATAACCCTATATTCACACTACAGCCCCTGCACTAACACACAAACACACTACACACACTTTATACCCATATATGCATACTACACCTCCTGCACTTACACACAAAAGCCCTACACACACTCTGTACCCTTTACATATGCACTACACCCTAGGCACTCAAACACACACACACACTAAATACACTCTCTACACCCCTAAATATACACTACACCCCCTGCACACACATTTTGTACCCCTATAAAGATACATTACACCCCCTGCTCTCACACACACTTCACACACTCTATGCCCCATATGCATTCACCCACACTATTCTATATCGTCTATTATTACACATACCCTTATACACATTCTACACCCCCTACACACACACACACTACACCACCTATGCACACACTATACCCCAATACACACATGCACACTAAACCCCCTATTCACACATTACCACACTTACACTCACATGTGCACTACAACATCTTTATGCATACACACACTAAAGCCCCCAGATACACTCACACACACACAGTACAGCCCATACATGCACACATAACCCCCCTAGGCCCACACACTTTACTGGTCCTATAAGCACACACACATCTTTACAGGCCAGAAACACACGTATACTACAGTCCTTAGTCACACATAGTATGCCACAAACAGACCCCTTTACACACACACAATACAACACAAATATTCTGCTCTAGACACATGCAATCTCACAAGCAACCTCCAAACATCACAGGGAGCATACCCACACATGCACAACACACTTCAACAGGCCAGTCACACTTTTGTTCTCTGATGTCCCACTATTGAGGACACCAGAGACAAGTCACTAGCAAACACAGCGCATGCTGACGTTGCATAACTCCTCCATACCCCCCAAAAAACAAATGGGGCGGGGGGAGGCGTGTTTGTCAATGGTTGTAACATAACACTCCACCTTTCTGACCCCGCCCCTCCTAGTGGGCTGCTCTGCCTTTAATTTCCTGGGCTAAATTTTTGTTCCAGTCCGGCACTTCCATTTTTCCTGACTTTCTGTGATGGACTGCCTGGCACCTCGACTGGGTGCCTCCGCCAATCGCTGCTTCCTAGCTGTCGCCGAGTACCATAAGCACCACACTGGACACTATAAGCACCGTAGCCCCTTAGCCACCGCAGCTTGGCTGGGGTCTCGCCGTCCCTTCTTACCAAACCCCTGGATCCAGCTCCCAGTGAGAATACCTCTCCTCCAAGAGAGTATAGTAGGTATAGCAGTGTAGCTCTTAAAAGAGCTAGTGATTATAGCCCAGGGGAGTATTGTGATATAGCAATCCCCAGAGCAGATACAGTTGTTCCTCCCATACATGAGATGAGACTCTATGTTGAAGGTAGGCAGGAACTCGTTTATTGGCAGCCACAACTGGCATATGCAGGTCTCCAAGCAAGGGGCATGCCCCCTTGGAGCTGAGAGTAGACTACAGTAAAAACATACACACAATTACATTGGCTCTCAGGTCCAGGACACTCCCATACAAAACAAGATAATCCCGCCCCTGTGCCTGGGAGATAACTGAGTCAAGTACTGTACTAAACTCAATTATCTCCAGGCACAGGAAACACATTTTTATACAACCCCAAAAATACCTTTAAACACACAAAACCCCAACATAAGTTACATCCCCTGATAGCCCCGATCTGAGTGACCAACATATACAAAAATCACCCAGATTGGTTCAGGGATTTGGGAATATCCTGGAATTCATCATTTTGACCGACCGTGTACATGATCCTATGCCCAAAACAGTTCCATGAAATCAGTGCTAACTGTCAGTCAAGTTCGGTAGTCTTTTACAGGTTTCCCTGCAGGACCCATAACCTGTGGGCAGGAGGCTGACAAGCAAGCTCCTCCAAGAGCTCATGGCAAACTCACATGGGAATGGAAGTTTGTCACACTTTCAATACCTCTTTCTCATTACCTTTGTCTTCTCCATCAACTTTTTCAGCTATATGTCCAGTTTCCATCACCTTTGTATCGTTTTCTCGAATGCCTTCTCTACTATTACTAATACTATAATAGATGTGATGCTATATAGCGCATTTTTATTTTATGTCTACATTTATGTATTTCCCTGTCATTATATTTTTCATAACTGCTTAAATAATAGCAATACAAATTTTTTTTATATATATATATATATATATATAGTACAATATTAAGTGGATGCTTTTACTTTTAACAATATGCTAATGAAGATTCTGCTGTACTCTGATTCTGAATGTTGTTTTGGTGTACTGGAATAGCATTGTATAGAAGGAAGGGAAATACACATTTAACTGGTCTCCAAGAGCAATCCTTTTATGAAGAATTCCTGTTGCATACAATGACAAAGACCTTTAATCCAAGGTCATGCAGAGCATAGTTGTTAAATACCCTGATATTTTATATCAACTGAGAGCCTTTGTTTTCACAACCATGATGCATTAATTGTGGGAAGAGCTCAGAGTGCTAATTTGATTATGTTATACTGTGCCTGCATTGCCCGAGAGAAACAGCTGCAGCCGTGCTTATGATATTAGAAATCTGGCTGGTAACAGCACCAGAGAAGGGAGGGGTGGAGTGTGTGTAATCTACTTAGAGACACACAAAGCTCGGGAACAGGAAATAACATGAGGACAGTGGAAACAAAAAGGAATGGAGGGCAATCATTTAGTGTGCATAAAATGTGTGTCAGAGATCTTTTGTAGCTCACAAAGCTATTAGGGAGCAGTAAATATGATCTAACTGCGCATAAAAATATAGGTAGGATCTACATTTTCTTACATAGCATTTTAAAAATAATGATCACTAAGGGAATCGACCTTCATTGACCTTAATTTGCATACGACAATCACTGCTGTTACATGCTGCTAAATCCCTGGATAATATGGTTTCTATTGTTAGGTATTGTTTGAAATATGAACTGAGATTATATCATTAATTGTTTTATTCATTCTAAATTAAACAAATGCAGCTACTTATTTTACTCCATCCCTTGTTGATTTATCTGTTTCTCCCCTCTCTCACCCCAACCTCCCCCCATCCCCCTGTCTCTACTGGTCCAGGATGCCGTCTCAGATTTAGACTGCCGTTATGCAACGTCACAGACAGGAGAAAAACAAACGCAGTGGAAAAAACAAGAAGTTCCATGAAAAATAAATGCTGTGAAAAGGAATAATAAAAAAAAAAAAACATGGGGAGGGATATTGGAGCTCTGAATTAATTCCATCTATGCAGCCAGCAACAAAAAGAGAGGAGGAAGGGAAGAAGGCAGGATTCTGAACCGTGTATTAGTGAGTGCTGCTCCACTCATTATTCAGTATTGCAATATTGACATGCGATCAAGGCTCATTAATCTTTTTTTTCATTCAATCTACTTTGCCTATTTTAAGCTCTGGAAATAAGTCCATAAAGCGATTGTTGATTTAATGGGTATAGACAAGAAGGATGACAAAATAATGTTGTTTATCAGTGGAATGCAGCATTGCAGGGTTTTACAAGGAAGTAGCTGATTCATTAAAAGAATTAAAGGTTACTGTTACATTTTGGATATCAACATTGCAGTGATTGTCTTTTATTTGCTAAAAAAAAAAAATAACATTATGAATGTACTAGCACAAATACTCTCACATATAGCCTGCTCATACATTTAAAAGACAGGTATTAAATAATGGGAAATAATGTGTGTGCGAACATACATGTTGCATATCAAAGGAAGGTAACATTCAAATGTTTTTTTGTTTTTTTTTAGTGTTCTCTTGTCTTTGATATCAATGAACAATAAGTGTCACATAAAATTAGAGAAGCAGAAGCAAAAATTCACAAAATAAACTACATTTAGTGAAGAATAATATACAGGTAATAAAATCCACGTGGTCCTAGCTTTGGATTATTTTATTGAACAAAGAAACAAAATATTGTTTGGTATAGCCCATTTTAGCAGTTCTGCTAGCATTCATCTAGATATTGTTGAATTATTTATAGCTTAACATTTACTTTTAATATAACTACCACATTAATGGCCCCAATGCACATGTGCCTGTCACATGTGTTTCCTAATGTAGCACTCAGTGCAAAGTGTACAGTCCACAAGGGATAAAATGTGAAGCATGATGGGTAACAGGACTAAGAGTGATTTGCTGTAACACTGCTGCAACACTTACTGAGATGAATATAATGAAGCACTGTGGTCACAGGCACTAAAATGGATATAGAGATAGCTTAAAGTGATGGCTACCAAGAAGTCTATAGATAATCAGTGCAGTCACAGGAACTGCTAAAATGATAGATAAGCATTAAACTCATAGATACTAAAGGGGTTTAGATAATCACTGTTATTGCATGTACAATTAGGATACACTGTATAAGCTTAGAGCACTATAAAGAAACAATGCAATAAAAGTACTAAAAGTAAATGTAAAGATACACTGCAGTAACTGGTACTATGAGAAATATAAAGGAATATGGCATTAACAGCTGCTAAGAAGCATCTGGGAGAATACAGGAAGATACTGTAAAGCTTTTACTACACAATCAGGCAGTAAGCAATCAATATATTTCTACTGTTAATTTATTTATTACTTTCTTTTGTTGTTGTATTCAGGGCTGCCAATTCAAAGCCTGCTCTGAGTTCGCTCACCACATCAGTCTTACAGAAACCTCCACTGTCTTGACCTACAGCGACTTTCCACCAACCACCAAGGTTTCCTTTCACCCATCTCAAACCTCACCTGCCCTAATGCTGCAACCTCCCTCTACAACTCCACTAAATAGACATCATGGCAACTCCTACATTTAAATTCAGCAAGTGCCAGTAACAACCCTGGCACAACAAACTGACCTGATACCTCCAAAAATGTTCCAGAACTGCTGAATGCTGCTGAAGAAAGTCTCATTATGAATCTGACTTCCTCCACTACAAATGTATGCTGCGCTCTTACAGTGTGGATCTTTCCTCTGCATTAAAACTACTTCAATACGCTCATAACCACACTTTCCTGCGAACCCCAATCCCTATTTGATGCTTTTAACTCTCCTGTTCACCCTGTTGCGTCTCTTCGTCCTACCAACTTGACCACCACAAACTTTGCAACTCACTTCACTGAGAAGATTTCTACAATGTAAGAAGAGATCTCTCATCTCTCTCCATCCCCTACCAATTTTCCCCCCAACCCCACTCCCTTTGCTGTCCTATGCTCATTTGCACCTACTACAGCAGAAGAGGTATCTGCTCTGCTCCAGTTCTCCTGCCCCCCAACCTGTTCCTTTGATCATATTCTCTCGTACCTTAACCGCACTTTGTCTCCTTCTCTTGCTCTGCCTCTCACAAAAGATTTTCAATCTCTCCCTCTCCTCTGGCATATTCCCTCTACCCTTCCAACATGCAACCGTAACCCCGATTCTGAAAAAGCCCAACGATGACCAAAATTCCCTGTCCAACTACCGCCCTATCTCGCTACTGCAGTCTGCCTCCAAGATTCTTGGGAGACTTGTATATGCGAAATTAACAACTTCCTCAAATCCAACTCTCTGCTTGACCTGCTTCAATCTGGATTCCTGGATTCTTTATCCACCTCTTTTCCTCAATTCCTTACTGTTGATGTTCCCCAAGTGTCTGTACTTGGTACTCTATTGTTCTCAATATATGCTCCTCCCTTGGTAAACTCATTAGCTCCTTTGACTTCCAATATAATTTCCAATATCCAATATCATTTCTATGCAGACTACATGCAAATCTATCTGTCCCCTGATTTCTCACCACCCCTCTTGACTTGTGTCTCTGACTGCCTCTCTGCTAATTCCAACTAGATTGTTGCTCATTTCCTTAAACTTAACCTGTCCAAAAGAGAACTCCTGATCTTCCCTCACTCAAGTGTTGCTATCCTGTCTGATTCCCTCCAAGTCTATGGCGCTACCATTAGTTCTACCTCGCAGGCTTGCTGCCTAGGTGTTTTCTTTGACTTTGACCTCTCCTTCACCACTCATGTCCAGTCAATGGCCAACTCCTGCCATTTCCATCTCAAAAACATGCCCCATTTAACGCCTGATAAGGCTAAGGTACTTGTCCATGCCGCTGTTATCTCTTGCCTTGAAAACTGTAATCCGTTTCTCAGTGGTGTTACGTGTTCACAACCTGCTATGTTACAGTCTATAATGAATGCGGCGTTGAGGCTCATCTTCCTGTCCGCATACACCTTCCATGCCTCCCTCCTCTGTCAGCCCCTACATTAGCTTCCTGTAAAATATAGGGCTCAATTTAAGATTGTAGTAATTGCTTACAAATCTCTACACAATGATGCTCTGATCTATCTATCCTCACTAATACATAAATATGTCCCTTCTAGATCCCTACACTCTGCCAACGATCTATGTCTAACCTCTGTTCGTACTCCTACCCATCCCCCTACATCCCGACACATATCTTTTCCTCCTTCCCCCACAAGCCATGCAGAAGCATGAAAAGGCTCCACTCTTGCACCTCATCACAGCATCAAACCAGCTCATTCCAGCCTTCTGGACACAACCCCACTCGCCTAACATACGAGATTGGATACAAAAGGTTGAAACTATCAGGGGCCTAGAGGAGACATGTTACTCCCTCACACACCAGTACCACCTCTATACTTCTACCTGGGATCCGTGGATGCAATATTTACAGAATCAAACAACCTAAATAGAAAACCTTCCCACCTCCTCACCCCCTCCCTCTCATCCCTCTTGAATACCCCACTAACCCAGCCAACGGCAAAACGCATCTCTCAATGCTCGCCAGATTCAGGCTAAACGACGGGCTACATAAAAGTAGAAGGTACCATGCAGAGAAACTGGTCAGAGGGACTATACCAGATAGAAATGTTGCCATAGGCCCACAGTGTGCAATGATACAAAAGATACCACTGTCGAACTCACGCATGCTAAACTAATATGTAATGCACCAATGTTATACTTTTTTGACTGTTCCTTTATCTGTGTAACGCAAGTCATTATTTCACAAACCAATGTTGTACAATCTGCAATATTCCAATAAAAAAAATAAAATAACTTTAATGCTAAAAACAAATATATATTGAAACACAACACATTTCACCAGATAAATGGCTTCTTCAAAGGTAGAGACTTTACTCTGGTAAAACATTTTGTGTTTCATTAAATATTTGTTTTTAGCATCAAAGTATATTTGGAAGTGTGGATCTAGTGTTAACTCGATGCAGCAAATCCACTGTCCCATTGATTATTTTGTAAAAAGGTTGAAAAATTCTGTAAAATCAGAAGTATACATCCAGTTATATTTTCATATTAACAGCTATGCTTGGCTGAAGAGCTGCAATGGGTTTCATACTTTTTTGAAACACCAGGGATTTCATGATATGCCAAACGTAAGTCACATGAAATGCTATTTTGTTATGTTGTAAATCAATTGTAGAAAATTCTGACAAGCTTTTTACTATTGAAATCATCAAATTCAAATATTTTAAATCATTTTTTTTGCATGACCACATTACAAGTAGCAAAACAGGCAGGCACACCAGAAGGAGAGAGAGGAAAGGAATGGGGCTGTGTGGATAGATAAAGATACATGGAGCTGGGGGAGGGGATGGGTAGGGGTGAAGAGACACAGAGCAGGTCTGTGGGAGAGAAACAAAGAGGGGTTGGAAGAAAGAGAAACAGAGAGGGGCTGAGGCAAGAAATAGACACAAAGTGGGCCTGGGGGAAAGAAAGAGGTGATGTGCTGGGTGAATAAAGAGGCACAGATAGGGGCTGGAGGGAGACACAGAAGGGATGGGGGAGAAAGATACACAGACAGATGTGCTGAAAAAAACACTGAGAGGTGCTGGGGGAGAAAGAGACACACATAGGAACTTGGGGGAGAAATAGGCACAGAGATTGGCTGGGGTGATTGAAACACAGAGAGTGGCTGGGGAGAAGAAAGAGGCACAGAGATAAGCTTTTTTTTTAATGGGAGTCAAAATGCATCTTTGCCTGTGTAGTCAAAAAAAGGCCATGTAGTCTTAATTAAGCAGAAACATTTGTAAGGTAATGACTGCCCATCATTTTGAAATGTCTGTATAGAACATGATTGTTGAGGGTTGTTTTTTTTTTTTTAAATCATTACTGGCTCCACTTATCATTTGCTATATTGAATAGTCAGATACATATTTTTTAGTTCTATTCTTGCCAAGTAGTCTGAATTAATCAGAAAAGCCTGTAGGCAATGAATGGTCGTAATGTTGAAATGTCTGTATAAGACATGGTTGACTGTTGAGCACTTTTAAATCTATCACTAAGTGCATGTGTCTTCCTTTTTCACCAGTAATGCATTGCTTTTAAATACTGGGACATCCATAATTACATGTTGGTTGGCTCCTTTTCTCCATATTTCACAGACCTCTTAATTCACCAGTTTTCCCTATTTAGGAAATGTTAATAGGATGTAGTAACATGAGTTAGATTAAATGGGGCACAACGTCTATCTGAAAACGTATACCCATTTGTAATTTAAAAGTAATCATGCTTGGAAAAAATAAATGACTTTGTCACCACATTTTGTTGTAAAGATCCTTCTCGGCCTTCCTACTCACCATGGCTTTAAACTTACAAAAGGAAAGGTTCAGAGTCATGGGTTCTGTTCTACCCAGTCTGTGATAAAGACAAGGGTCAGGGGCGTACCTAGAGCATTTGGCACCCGGGGCGGATCCTGGGTTTGGCACCCCCTCACCCCCCTTTTCCACCCGCCCTCTCCCCCACCCAAAAAAAAAACCTGTAACATTTTTTAAAGACAGTCACACACACAGTTACAGGAATACACTCACACACAGTTACAGGCAGACAGTCACACATACAGTCAGAGACAGTCATGCACACAGTTACAGGCAGACAATCACATATACATTCACACACACATGGTCACAGGCAGACAGTCACACACACACAGTAACAGGCAGCAGCAGACAGTCACATGCACACAGTCACAGACAGATAGTCACACACGGTTACAGGCAACATCAAACCGTCACAGGCAGACAGTCACACAGACATAGTCACATGCAGACAGTCACACAGTCACACACACAGTTATAGGCAGACAGTTACACACACAGTCAGTTACAGGTAGTCACACACAGTCATAGCCAGGCAGTCACATACACAGTTACAGGCAGACAGTCACATATACAGTCACACACACACACAGTCACAAGCAGAGAGTCACACACACATACACAGTTACAGTCACACACACAGTTACAGGTAACATCACACAGTCACAGGCAGGCAGACACACACACACACTGTTACAGGCAGACAGACACACAGTTACAGGCATGCAGTCACACACACATATACAGTTACAGGCGAACAGTCACACACAGTTACAGGCATGCAATCACACACACACCCATAATCAGTTACAGGCACACACACACACACACACAGTTACAGGCATGCAGACACACAGACACAAAAACACTTTTACAGGCATGCAGTTCACACACAAATACACACGCTTGTCTGGACCTGCTTTTAACAAACAACGTTGATCTTTTGACCAACATTCAAGTAGGTGAGCACTTGGGAAATAGTGATCACAATATAGTGTCCTTTGAAATAAACTCAAAAAAACAAAAGCACATGTGGTATACTAAAACATATCATTTTAAAAAGGCCAATTTCAATAAGTTAAGGGAAGCTTTACAATATATTGACTGGCATAAACTCTTTAGTGAAAAAAACACTGAGGATAAATGGATCATCTTCCAACAACTATTAGAAAGGTACATTTCTCAGTAGGTACCATTGGGAAATAAATATAAAAGAAACAAATTAAAACCACTGTGGCTTAGTGGAGAAGTAAAACAAGAGATTAAAAATAAGAAAAGGGCATTTAAAGCATTTAAATCAGACAAATCAGATGCATCTTATAAAAGATATAAGGCAGCAAATAATGTGTGCAAAAAGACAATTAGACTTGCTAAACTTCAAAATGAAAAAATGATAGCTAAAGAGCGCAAAACCAACCCCAAAGCATTTTTTAAGTACATAAATTCTAAAAAAACCAAAAATTAAAGAGTAGGTACACTAAAAACTGAAACAGGGGTGTTAGTTAATGAAGACCAGGAAAAGGCAGTAATTTTAAATATTATTTCTCCTCCGTATATATTAAGGAAGAACCCATGGCAATAGATGTGCAAATGATTGCTACTAAAAACATGCAGAATAATTGTAATTGGTTAACTCAAGACAAGGTGCTCCAGCAACTAAAGAAAGTTATTATAAACAAAGCTCCAGGGCCTGACGGTATCCATCCACGTGTGCTTAAGGAACTAAGTGTAGAAATAAGTGAACCTCTGTTTTTAATCTTTCAAGATTCTTTTCTTTCAGGAAGTGTTCCGGAGGATTGGAGGAAGGCAGATGTGGTTCCTATATTAATAAAGGGTTCAAAATCCTTGCCTGGAAATTATAGACCTGTTAGCGTAACTTCTGTGGCTGGTAAAATATTTGAAAGGTTATTAAGGGATGATATTCAAGAATTCCTTGAGAAGAACATGGTTATCAGCAAAAATCAGCACGGTTTTATGAAGCACAGGTCATGTCAAACTAACTTGATTGCGTTCTATGAAGAAGTAAGTAGAAGTATAGATCAGGGTGTTGCAGTGGATGTGATCTATTTGGATTTTGCCAAGGCATTTGATACAGTTCCACACAATAGATTACTGTTCAAACTCAAGGAAATCAGTCTAGATGAAAATGCTTGTTCTTGGTAGAACATTGGCTTAAAAACAGAGTACAAAGAGTTGTCATTAATGGTACGTTTTCAAGCTGGACAGAAATGGCAAGTGGTGTCCCTCAGGGGTCTGTTCTGGGACCCTTTCTATTTAACATATTTATAAATGATCTTGAAGACAGCATTGAAAGTCATGTTTCAGTGTTTGCAGATGACACAAAAATGTGAGCAAGATATTACTTTGCTGCAGAGGGATTTAGATAGACTGGGGGACTGGGCACTCAAATGGCAGATGAAATTTAATGGTGAAAAATGCAAAGTTATGCACTTCGGCGTAAAGAATACACAAGCAATGTATACCCTTAATGAAAGCGAATTCGGGATAACAACACACGAAAAGGACTTGGGAATTGTTATAGACAACAAACTATGCAACAATATGCAATGTCAATCAGCAGTAGCCCAGGTCAGTAAGGTATTGTCATGCATGAAAAAGGGCATTCATTCTCGGGACCAGAATATCATTTTGCCTCTTTATAAATCACTGGTAAGACCACATATTGAATATGCTGTGCAATTTTGGGCACCTGTTCTAAAGAAGGATATTATGGCACTAGAAAAAGTGCAGAGGCTGGCTACAAAATTAATAAAAGGAATGGAACATATCAGCTATGAAGAAATGTTATCAAATTTAAACCTATTTAGTTTAGAAAACATTGCCTGAGAGGGGATATGATAACATTATACAAATATATTCGGAGCCAATACAAACCATTGTGTGGAAATCTATTCACAAACAGACTTTACATAGGACATGAGGCCATGCGTTTAGAGTGGAAGAAAGAAGATTTCGTCTAAGGCAAAGGAAAGGTTTTTTTACTGTAAGAACAATCAGGATGTGGAATTCTCTGCCTGAAGAAGTGGTTTTATCACAGTCCATACAGATGTTTAAACAGCTACTAGATACATACTTGCAAAAACAGAATATTCAAGGATTTAATCTTTCAATGTAGGGTAATAACTGATTGATCCAAGGATAAATCTGACTGCCATTCTGGGGTCAAGAAGGAATTTTTTTCCTAGCTTGTTGCAAAATTGTGCTTCAAACTGGGTTTTTTTGCCTTCTTTTGGATCAACAGCAAAAAACAAATGTGAGGAAGGCTGAACTTGATGGACGCAAGTCTCTTTTCAGCTATGTAACTATGTAACACACAGTTACAGGCAGATAGTTACACACACACACACACACAGTTACAGGAAGACAGTTACACACACACACACACAGTTACAGTAAGACAGTTACACACACACACACAGTTACAGGCATGCAGACACAAACACACACAGACACACGTTTACAGGCATGCAGTTCACACACAAATAAAACACTTACTGTAATTTTCTTTTCCTGGCTAATATCCATGTCAGCATCACCAATGGGTTAAGCTCCTCCCTCTCAGCTGATAGGACAGGAATAATAAACTTTGAGTTAGCATATATAAGGATCCTCCTCCCCTATACCGGCAGTCATGTATCCAAGCCAAGTAAAAGGGAGGGAATTTATTGATGCTGACATGGGTATTAGCCAGGAAAAGAAAACTAAGGTAAGTATTTTATAATTTTTATAAGTTTTCTGTTTTCCTGGCTAATCCATGTCAGCATCACTAATGCATTCCAAAGCTAATAGGGCGGGTATAAACAATAAACACACACATAATGCTGAAATTAAATTTATTTACGGGACAAAGCTGCAAAAAGAATACTTTCCCCAAAAGAGTGAGAATCTTTAGCAGAGACATTCAGACGATAATGTCTCACAAACGTGTTTGATGAAGACCAAGCTGCAGCCCTCAGTTGAAGCATCCGCCAACAATGCCCAGGATACTGAGACAGCCCTAGTTGAATGAGCTTTAAATCCTTCCGGAATAGCCTTACCAGCCACTTTGTAAGCTTTTTGGATGGCCAAAGTTATCCACCTACAAATCGTATGGATCGATGCTGGCATTCCTTTTCTGTAGCTGAACGGAATAACAAAGATATGCCTTTAGGCTTCTTATGACATCCAGACTATTATTATTATTATTATCATTTATATAGCGCCAACAGATTCCGTAGTGCTTTACAATATTTTGAGAGGGGGGATGTAACAATAAATAGGACAATTACAAGAAAACTTACAGGAACAATAGGTTGAAGAGGACCCTTCATACCTGTCTCCTGCTCTCTCCTATGGGACAGTGCTTTGCTTTCTCCTCCAGCTCTGATTCACTCCTACTTGATATTTCCTGTCCTAATGTTTCAAATACCCCACCTCCTATAGTCTGTAAGCTCGTTTGAGCAGGGTCCTCTTCAACCTATTGTTCCTGTAAGTTTTCTTGTAATTGTCCTATTTATTGTTACATCCCCCCTCTCAAAATATTGAATAGCGCTACGGAATCTGTTGGCGCTATATAAATGGATAGATTAGGAAAAAAGGTGGGTAGAATTATTTCCTGATTAAGATGGAATCTAGAGATTACTTTTGTCAGGAACTCCGGAATCGGTCTCAATTTTTCTCCCAGAATCTGAGTAAAGGGAGGTTCAGAGTACAGGGCCTGCAATTCTGATGCCCTCCGAGCTGATGTCATAGCAATCAGGAAAATACATTTTAAAGATAGATGCCAGATAGGTGAGGATTCCATGTGATAGCAATCAGGAAAATACATTTTAAAGATAGATCCCAGATAGGTGAGGATTCCACGGGTTCAAAAGGAGAGCTTGTCATGCTGTGTAGATCCCAAGCCAAAACAAAATTTTTTATTGGAGGTCTGATACGTATAACACCTCTGTCAAACACCTGTCAAACAGACAAGTTGAAAAGCCATTCAGGCAACAAAAGGACCAGCAATAATAATGCCTATGATTGTGTTGACATGTAAAAATTGATACAATATTGCCTGATATAATGGCTATACAATATCAGCCATTTTTGTTATTCCGGTTGTGAATTACCAAAGTTAGATTAATATATATCTGGAGTAAAAAACATAAGTAAGAGGATATTTTTCCTTTTGTTATCTTGTATTAATGAAAAAAATAGAATTTATCCAAAAATGTAAGGAAAAATTAAGTGGACAAATGATCCACCCGTTCACCCTTTCAACAAAACTTTTCCATATATCAAGTCCACAGCATTAGTAACTGCCCTTCAGTGTGGAGAAAATAGTGCCCTATCATCAGTTTCTCCCAGCTGCATCTGCACGGGGTAGCAGGCAACATAAGGGTCAGCCAGGCAGGTAGAAACCAATACAATGAAAAGCATTTGAAAAAAGGGGAACACAACAGAAGAAGTAGTTTAATTCATTATTATTTTTTAATAAGGGAGTTAACAAGGGCGTGACCACCAGTACTTCCACCACCACATTTTGAGTAATTTTGTTCTACAAAGGAAAAATAAAAGATATTTGATACTAGTAAATTGCAACCACACACTGTGTATATTACTGAGGGAAGAAGCTTGCATTCCTAAAAGATGGACAGTGGCAAAAAGCACATTGCAAATTAAAGAATCAATATCTTACTAGAAGAAGATAAAAAAATTTAATGAATCACAAATCAGTAAAACAATGTTAAATCAGTTAATCAAAGTAAGTGTGAGTGGCATTTGCAGTATCAGTTAGGCAAGAACTTTTATTTTGAATTTTTTTTTTTTCACCAGACGAGGTTGGTTCCCATTGTTTCTGTCTAGCCTTCCTGTGTTACCTACTGGCACTATCCTCAACATCCCCCCTGTTTTACCTAGGGTTAATGGTAGTAGTAGTGGAGGAGATAGCACTGATAGTAGATTGTGATGACTGAGCAGAATCAGATATAGCACCAGTGGACTTGCTGCCAGCCCTAGTACTATCTTATTCCGCTTCTTCCCTCAGTAATACAGACCTATGATAGATTTAGCTTCATCCCTGGATAAGTGAAATGATCCTTCACTTACCCCCTACTCACTTCCTTGTCGCACAATTTGAACACACAATTTGCACTTTGCAAGGCAGCCTTTTCGGAGGCACTCAAACTGATCCCATGCTTTGCTTCAGCATGACACATTACCCCCCCCCACCTTTTGAATTGTGGTTGATGAAGATGCAGGTGGATTTGCATCAGTGGTAGTGAAAGCTGTTGCAGCACTAGCACTTGGTTTAATAATGCTAATGAAAATGTTGGCAGCAGGGCCGGACTGGGAGAAAAATTCGTCCCGGGCATTTTTTTAACACAGCAGCCCACTAAAAAGTGGGCGGGGCAGAGAGGGTGTGTTTCGTCATCACCAATGACAAACACGCCCCCTCTCAAAGTGAGCATGTATGTTCAATGCTCTTCCAGGGCAGACCATGCGCAAAGCTCTGCTGAAGAGCTCTAGCATGAGAAAAAAGTCCTGTATTTGTTCTGCACAGTGCAAGCAAATTTAATAACATGCTTGCACTGTGTTTCCTTGCAACTTGTCTCTGGTGTCTCTATAAATGGATACCAGGAGACAAAAGGGCCAGGAAAGAGTATTGTGCATGTGTTTGGAGCCTGCTTGTGGTATTGCGTATGTGTAGAGTGAGCTGGTCGTGGTGTGGTATTGTGTAATAAGGTCGGTTTTAGTCGTGTTGTGTTTGTGGTGTAATGTGATGCATATGTGGCTATGGGCTGTAGAGAATGTGTGTATTGGGGATATAGCAAGTGTGTGTGTTTAGGGGTGTAGTATGTGTTTGCTTACAAGGAATCTAGTGTGTGTATAGGGGATCCAGAGTGTGTATGTTAAGAGTGTAGTGAGTGTGTGTATATATATATTTGGAAGTATTGTGTATGTGTGTGGTGCAGTGTGTTGGGGGGGTTCTGTGTGTATGTGAGGGGTGCAGTATGTGTGTGTGTGAGGGTGCGGTGTGTGTGTGAGGGGTGCGGTGTGTGTGATGTGTGTGAGAGTGCTGTGTGAGAGTGCTGTGAGAGTGCTGTGTGAGATGGGTGTGAGAGAGTGCTGTGTGAGAGTGCTGTGTGTGTGAAAGTGCTGTGTGTGATGGGTGTGAGAGTGCTGTGTGAGAGAGTGCTGTGTGTGTGTGAGAGTGCTCTGTGAGAGTGCTGTGAGTGTGATGGGTGTGAGAGTGCTGTGTGAGAGAATGCTGTGTGTGTGTGAGAGTGCTCTGTGAGAGTGCTGTGTGTGATGGGTGTGAGAGTGCTGTGTGAGAGAGTGCTGTGAGTGTGAGTGCTGGGTGTGAGAGTGCTGTGCGAGAGAGTGCTGTGAGTGTGAGAGTGATGGGTGTGAGAGTGATGGGTGTGAGAGTGATGGGTGTGAAAGTGCTGTGAGTGTGAGAGTGATGGGTGTGAGAGTGTGATGGGTGTGAGAGTGCTGTGTGAGAGAGTGCTGTGTGAGATGGGTGTGAGAGTGCTGTGTGTGATGGGTGTGAGAGTGCTGTGTGTGATGGTGTGAGAGTGCTGTGTGTGATGGGTGTGAGAGTGCTGTATAAATGTTATTGTGTGTGTGTGTAAACAAAAAACAGACATTATGTCCCCCCCCTCCCTTCTTACCTTTAGCCTGGGAGGGGGGGACCGGCACACTGGTGACTGGGAGGCAGGGTGGCAGTGTTCCCTGGTGGTCCTCGTGGGTGAGTGAACTCCAGCCTGTGGGGCTAGAGTTCACTCTCGCAAGATCCGGCGCGTTGCCATGGCAACGCGCCGGATCTCTCGAGAGGAACCCGGCAGAGCTGCAAGTTAGAGCTCCGCCGGGTCCTCCTCTCCTGGCGGCTGTCTGTCTCCCTCCCCGCCGGCGGCCGCATTTGGGCCGGTGAGGCCCCACGGCCACTGCGGCCCACCGGGCATTTGCCGGGCCTGGTTGGCAGTGACAGTACAAGGTGAATAGATTAGTGGTGTTAATGATGGTAACATTCACAGGTGGTTACCTACTGCCAGCATGCCAAGTCATTTCACAATTGTCTCTGTCAGAAGAGGTGATTCTATAGCACAGTGTTCTCCAACCCAGTCCTCATGGACCACCAACAATCCAGGTTTTATCAGTATCTCCATTGGAATAAAACAGGGAAATACATAAATCCTTGACACTGCTATAGCACATACAGATGGACTGAGAGATGGAGGAAAAGATTAAGGAGGTTAGTGAACACTTGCCGTGGAAGGAAAAAACTGAGCTGCTGCCTGGCTTCTCCACAGTCTCCTCTTCTAATGCTAAGTGTGTAGGTGCTTCAGATGAAATAGTAGTGTACAATGTGATATATATAAAGGTGTTTCCCCAACACCTACAGTGAAAACACATAATGTGTGTACACACACAATATGCATATACCACATAATGTGATAAAATGTTAAGATAATCTTAGGGACAGGAACAATGGAGAAATACACAGAATGTCTGTTTCTATAAAAACACAAACATTAAATACATAGCGTACTCCATTTGCAAAACAGTATAAATTACATATGGGGGATATATCTCACACTTTGCAGAGCCATTCCAAACTCTGTATAGAATGCCCTAGGATGCCTATTCCAGGCAAATGGTTATCCCAGTGAAATTAGGTCCACAGGAGTGGATATGAGAAAATCTTCTTTATTACAGCAACCGAAAATACAATAAAATTATTATAAAATAAAACATAGACTGTAAAATCAAGCAGTCATGGAGCAACAGGTCATACACACATACAAATTCATGCACAGACAATATAAGAAAAGCAAAAAGTCAACGTATTTTGACTGTTGAGAAAAGGCCAGAGGTAGAGTGCTATGTCTGTAGTGGTGTGGGAAACAGAATTTTTATCAAAGGATTCTTCACCACCACCAGACATTGTTGATACTACTTCGGTACTCTGTGCTAAGTTCTTACTAAAGAGTGGCTCTTTTGAACCTTATGCAATGTAGACTCTGCTGCACTCTCCCTTAGTTGATTATCTTGGGGACATCAGAGAGGTGTAACTATTGAAAAAGCTGTGGCAGAAGGAGCTGCAGTGCCTTTGGAAGTGGCAGCACAAAGTGTTACAGTATAAAAAGGATGGGGGGAAAAACTTTCTCCAAATTGTTGAATTGGACATAACAAACATGCTGCTAATCCCACCATACTCAGGCTGAATACTACTAATAGGATTGATGGTGGCAGAGATAGTGGAGGAAGCAGTGGCAGACTTGTCAACAGGCCTCATGGCTGAGGTGTTCAAACAGACGCCATGAAGCTATTGCTGATGGTGGATTGGGGAACAGGACTTCCCCCACCACCCCTTAATTTAATTTGGTATAAGTACAGTGGTAATAGATCAGAAGGTGATAGCCCATAAAAAGTGTAGCAACCGGTGATCCTGTGAATGCAACCCACTCAACCGTGTCACGAACGCATCCTACTTCAAGAGAGTGCGTGACGTAGTTGTGGAGGTGAAAGGGTTAAAGTTCACTATTTGTCTGCACTATACCAGAAATAATAATAAAATCCCCCTTAACACCACCCACACTTACGCATAATAACATAACTACTACTATTTTAACGCTGCCACCAAAAGACAATGTATAAATGTGGTTCCTTGGTCCCCCAGGTAACTTACTAATAAAAACCCACCAAATGTAACCTAGCACAATATCTGAGCAATTGCAAAACAATAATTAGTCTCTTCAGGTAATGTGATTCTTAACCAGACAAAGGAAGAACTTAATAAAGGAATATTTATTATGAGCAAAAAAATAGTCACAGTGCATACAAAAAATAGATGATAAACAAATTATTTACACCAACAACAGATAAAAACAAAAGAGATGACAGAAGTCTTAATCACTTGCTCAGCTTTTCAAAGTAAAACCTCTGCCCCAGGGGGTCTCTGGTAGGAAAGATGGTAACTCACTTGGAATTAGATTCTGACCCCTCAGTATCATTGGTTATATTACATACCCTGTGGATTACCAGGCCTGGCCTAGGGGTAGAGTTAAGGCGTATCTATAGAGACAATAAGTGACCACCTCCTTGTGTTCCAGACCAACATCAATCCAAATGGAAACTTTTGGTCCCATCTCCTCTTATGTACTTGCCACAGAAATAATAATTGCAACTAGGAATTTGTTACAATTTCTCCATTCCATAGATATGTCACACTTCTTGTGACCCAATATAGCGGACATCTTCATCCCTTCCCATATGGTTAAGTTAAACCAATCATGTTTGGGCTTGTTTAGAAGATGGTGCTTGTCCCATTCTAAATATAATATAATAAAAATGAGGCTTCATTATTATTCTGTGGGCACATATTAATGTTTCTTTTGGATATGATACTTGAATACAAGACTAATGATCATAAAATATCAAAGAAATTACCTCATCAATTAAAAGGTACAGGCCATATGGCAGAAGCCAGCTAGTTTACATTAAGGCTTTTTGAGTGTAGAACCTCACACTTTGCAGAGCCTTTGATTGATCACCCCATCTAACCCCTTTCAAATTCCTATTCAATTTACATTACCCCTTCTGTCATCTGACCCCTGTGGGGGTCCCAGCTTCAAAGAGGAATTAAGCCTATAAACCTTCTGACCTCCCATACAATCAAATTAATCCCTTTTGACATTGACAATACCACCTCTACCAGACAGGTCATCTATGCACTACTCAAATTACATTAGAGGACAATATTCCATAGCGCAATAATGAATTATGCACCCTTGCTGTAACAAGCCTATGCTGTAATGATCAGGCAAAGTCATTGCACGTGTGTAAAGGATTTTGTTCACCCATGGCGCCCAACTATAGCTGCAGGCTGTGTTGGGAATCAGCATACAATTTACACAGGTCTCTCTATCCTTTACCAGGAAGTAGCCTTGAACTCCTAGTTGCCGATATTTCAAGCAGTTGCGTGAACTATGGACAATTGCATGACCCTTTTTGGTCCACCGCCAATGAGCCGCCGTCAAAAAATTCACCCAGGAGCAATATTTGTCACAGTTCTCACCGTGTCATACAGACAGATGTGGTCATCCTACAAGTGTCAAACAGGGGATTTGATCCTGGTGTGTGTGTTCAGTTCCTGTTTTCTAGTCTCCGGAACTTGTATTCCATATTGACTCCGGCTTCTGACTTCGGCTACACTTCATTTATCCTGACCTCTGGCATCCTTTGACTTCGGCTATCCTTCGACTATCCTGCTGTTTGTGACCTTGTCGGTACTGCTTTGAAACACCTTTCCTGCACAGCCCCATGCAAAGATTCACAGTCCAGGCTTCTTACCTGGTCACCTTGGACTGTGTCTATCTGCAAGGGTGAGCAAACATATCTGTGCTACAGACTCCCACCTCAGGTAAGACCCTGGTAAGGACTGGGATAACCCCCATTGGCCCAGAGTGTGGGAGTGCGGGGTCTTTGCTATCCATTAGCATGACTGGACATCCCAGTCAAAAAGATCAGCCACTGCTCCTGCCGTGGATACACTAGGCCACAGAAGGATGGCTATCAAAAACAGTAGAAGTGGTGAGACCTGGAACTCACTCCAAAGTTGCAGAGGTGCTGTTTTGGTAAGTTAAGTAACTGGTTAAAGCACCCTCTAAAGCACTTAGGAAACAAGATTTGTCAGGAGCTACAGCTTCTGCATGGCTTCCAGCATGGTGTACAAACCCTGCCCCCTTATTAAAATAAATTAGGTACATGAAACATTGGGTGTTGTGTAAACAAACATAAATTTCCCTTTTATTGTACAGCACTGTGTTATAAGCTGGCGCTATATAAATACCAATAATAATAACTTAAACAGCAAAAATAGGTGTGTGTGACGCAAAATGGATTGGTGGATTTACTACTGTAAAGTTATTGCATTTGACCCATATCACACAATAGACTAAACACACTTGGAAAAAATACAATATGATTTTATGGCAAGACAGGAGGCTTCATATTTGCTTTACTTCCTTTACTGTATCCTCCCAGCAGCAAAGAAATAGTTAACAGTTTGAACAAAAAAACAACCAATCAGAACACATCTAGTCAGTTATTTGTGGCTGTGAGACTCCCAATCCCTCTTTCTTTGCTGATTGCCTCCCAGTTGAGTCAATTCTGATTACACAAGCCTTATCATAGGTTTTTCCTATATATCTATTTGTTGTCTCTATTACAATTTTTACATTTTGATGTCTCTTATTTATTTTTCTTACCCCATAGGGTTTATTATATTTCATTATATTTAATTTATTTGGTTTCTAACCCCTGGGGCTGACCTTTGTCGGCCCACAGGATCTTGCTCCTCATTTGGGATTCCAACTGCATCTCTCTGTTCCCACTGAGTGTTTTGTTCCTACCACTTTTACACCTAACGGTCTTTTGCCGACCACGACCTAACTGTTTACCTTCATTAAATGCCGCGCTCTGTCAGCGGCTCAGTTTTTTCAGTTTTCCTGCGCTTTTCACTGATGCTTGTGGTGTCCGCCTCTGTTCTAGTGTGGCAGTTTATTTCGACGACGGAACATACTCTGCCTGTCTTATACCATAGATTCTTTTTTTGAGGGGTGGTTATTTTGTTTTTTCCTTTTCTCCTAGTTCCAAAGTCTCTTCTCTTACTCTGTTTGGTTTACAGCTTAACTTATTTTTTTATGTTGTTATTCTGAGCACCTCTCTCTCTGCTACAAGGATGACCCCCTTGATTATAACAGGTGACCCCTGTTTTTCTTTGCTGCAGCGGTACTTTAGCTTCTGCTTGTTTGCTAATACTTGCAATATTGACATTTTTTGTTACATAAACCGTGTTACATAAACCCCACCTATTACTGCAATTTGGGTAACCCCATTTACCTGCTTGGGTGACCCCCAAACTTAAATCTAAGGGGGATCCTCTTTTATTCCTGGGTGACCCCCAGTTTTTATCACAGGGTGACCCCCTGCTGCCTCCTCACAGGGTGACCCCCTGTTGTATCACTGATTTTTTTTTTTTTCACTTGTTCATTTTTTTCTATCAACACCAGCCTAATGTCTGAACAACCAGCTGAGCTCAAATCTTGGCTCTTCTCAGCAATAGTGGAATCAATGCCTAAAACTATTGCAGTTTACCATGAACAGGCTAAATCTGTTTCCAAGCCACATCTTGCGCTGAATATTTCCAAGTCAGATGAGTCTCATAATGATGCTGACCACGACGGGGCTCCGTGCAAGCGTCCCTGGACGCACCAGCCAAAAAATCCCAGATTGTCTCTTCCTTCCATGAACCATCCCATACTGGACCCCTTGGAGGGTTCAACATTGTACTCGTGGACGAGTACTGCACAGGGTACTCTGATGAGGAAGAACATACCCTTCAATAATAAGCCATTGGTGCTGACTTCCACCCCTGCTAATCCTTCCTAAAACAAGGATCAATCATCAGATGGTGATGGTGTTATTTTATGTTTTAAAGTTAATTAATGTTCAGGTCACATGATCAGTGACATCATCTGACCTTTTTTTTTTAAATTTCTTTGCTATTTAAGAGTGAAGGTCCCCTACTCTGTAACACTTTGAAAAAGCATTCTGTATAGGTGAAACGCGTTAGTGTGTTACTTATTTTTTATTTGTTTAATAAAATTAATCTGCATTTGCATCCCTGGACCTTCACTGGACATCTTTTATTGGAGAAGCTGTATCTCACGTTCCCGGGTGGGGGACAAACCACCTATGCTGTAAAGGACCGAGCAATCCCTATTTGCTCATCCATTGTGAGTATATCTCTCTTTTTATTTTATTTGTTTTATTAATACAGAGAACACTATTCATGTTCTTTTATATCCCATAGACACCACTGGAGCATCATCTGGAATACACCACATGGATTATTGGCACAGTGATACGATATCAGTGGTAATCAGAACCATCCTAACATCCACAGACAGGGATTGTACGTCCATATGCTGTGATCTGGAGCTGATCTTGAGCTACAGAAAAGTGTGAGTGCAATAAATTTATCCTTATATTCTGCCTCTGCTGTTATAGACCTACTACACTATATTAGTATTCCTGTCCATTTTTTTTCTCCTTTATATTGGCTCCATTGGACTCCACACAAGGATTTTAATTGTTAAGCACTGCTTCCCTACATCCCCCGTTTTACTTGCATCAACGACCAGAAAGAAGAGACTCTGGTTTAGATGCTGTACACATAAGAAACAAGCGCCAGAAATCTCACTTGCTGCTATATCTAGGCACGTCTCTGTGTTCACCTCGTTGAATAAGGCTCAGACCTCTCTCTGCAGGGTGTTTCCCTCAAATCGTTTTTCTGGCAGAGCCGGTCGTCGAGCTACCGGCAGGTCTGCCTTCACAGGCTACAGGCCTCGACCAACTGAACCTTGGAGCTCAGGATATACCCGTCCCTATCACAGACAACTGTTCACCAACAGAGGATCGATCAGAGGACCTGGGTATGCTTCTCTTTGGGGTCGCTCTGCTCAAGGAAATGCACCTACCTTAGTCTCTAGTACATATTGCAGGCCGTTTAACTCGTTTTTTTCCACAGGGGTCTCTTCTCACTCAGGATCCTTGGATCCTTCAGACCGTTTCAGGTTTTCTCATGGACTTTACCACCGACCCTAAACAGGAATTCTACCCTCTCCCCACCTCTCTACGGATGTCCCAACCAGACAACACCGTTCTCCATTCAGACACTCTGCAAGCTCAGAGACAAGGGTGCAATCGAACCGTCACCATCCCCTTCCAGATTTGTCAGCAACATTATCCTGGTTCAGAAGAAGTCAAACAACTTTCGCCCCATCATCAACTTGAGATATTTAAATCAGTTCATTGTGTATCAGCATTTCAAAATGGAGGGCATACACCTTCTCCGGGATGTGCTTTGGGAGGGAGATTGGTTCACCTGTTTTAATCTCAGGGATGCCTACCTTACAGTGCCGCTAGCACCCTGTCACCGTCCTTTCCTCCAGTTCATATGGCTCCAAGAGCTTTGGCAGTTCACTTGCCTCCCTTTTGGTCTCTTGTCCACCCCTTGGTGCTTCACCAAGTTAATGAAACCTGTTATGGCCCTTCTCCGGTCCCAAGTTATCAGGTTAATCGTCTACTTAGACGACATTCTAATCATGATGCAGGACCCCCATACTCTTTGGAAACATACAGCTGTGACCAAATGTCTCCTATAAAACCTTGGTTTTGTAATCAATTTCAAAAAATCCTCTCTAATACCATTGCAGTCCATCCTTTTTGTAGGATTTCAGATCGACTTCATTCTGTCAATCTTTCAACTCCCGATATCAAAGATTAAACCAATGAAGAGGGACATTCGAAGGCTATTGTCCTCCCATCATATACTCCTTCGCGATTTAGCACTGATAATAGGGCTCCTGTCTGCGTCCATTCAGGCTTTTTTTCCCGGCCCCTTACATTACAGGGTGATGCAACGCCTCAAGATGCAATGCCTTTGCAGATCCCAGTCTTACGACCAACTGGTTTTCCTTACAGAGGAGGTCCATCTAGAGTTAGATTGGTGGCTCCAAAACATGGAAGCCTGGAAAGGGAAACCTATTTTCGGGTGCCAACCAGATTTTGTCCTCAAGTCCGATGCCAGCCTCATAGGTTGGGGAGCCACCTGTCCCGGCCTTTCTACGGGGGGTCTCTGCACCCAGTCAGAACGCTCAATGCACATCAATTGCCTAGAGCTAATGGTGGGTGCCTTTGCGATTCGCAGTTTCTAAAAGGACGCTTACGACTGCTCTTTAATTCTCAGAATGGACAACGTTTCCGCTGTCCGTTATGTCAATCATCTTGGAGGCTCTATCGGACCTTACAAAGGAACTCTACCAGTTCTGTTTAGGGAGGAATCTCTCCCTTCGAGTGGAATATCTACCCGGGTCAGACAACCTCGTGGCGGACTCGTTTTCCCACTGGAGGGACGCCAGCGATTGGCACCTAGACCCGAGTGTCTTCTACCATCTGTACCGGCTTTGCGGGCCCATCATGTTGGACCTGTTTGCGCCCAGACTGAACAGTCAGACAGACGCTTTCTTCAGTTGGCTACCGGACCTGATGTCGCAAGCCGTCGATGCTTTCCTACAACCTTGGCCGTCGACAGGAGCTTATGCATTTCCACCCTTTTCCTTGATTCCACGCACTCTCCATCGCCTCAAGGTTCTGGGAGTCACAGTCCTGTTAATAACTCCTCTCTGGAGAGACCAACCTTGGTATACCAATCTCTTAGAAATGTACGCGGATTACTCTCTACTTCTGCCTCTCGTTCCGGATCTCCTCCAAGACCCATCCGGAGCTTTCCATCCTCTCGTCACCCAGGGACGTCTTCAGCTGGTGGCCTGGACTGTTTCAGGGGATCCTGGTACGTCCTGGGCTCGCTGGTGTTTGGAAAGGGATATTGATATTGAATTTCCGGTCTTCTTTTTTGACAGTGGCAAGTCTTACCGTACAATAAAGTTTTTCGCTCTGCTATTTCAGCGGCTCATTGTCCGATTGATACTGTTGCTGTTGGACAACACCCATCCATGTGCAGGCTCCTATGGGGTATCCGCCTCTCCAGACCTCAAGCCCCTGTTATACCCATTTTTGGGATGTTGCACAGGTCTTATCCTTCCTGGAAGCTTGGCCTCCTAACTCAGAACTATCATTGCGGCAACTCTCTGCCAAACTAGCCCTACTACTTTGTTTGGTCTCCTTTCAGCGGGTCTCCGACATCAAAGCGTTTGATCTTCATGCTATTGCTTTTACTCCGGAGGGAGTACGTTTCTCTATTGTTTGACGCACTAAGGTTCCCTCTTCCTCTGTTTTTTTTATCCATATTTCCCTGAAAGGCCACTTCTGTGTGTGTTGCCCGCTGTTTGCAACAGTATACCACTCCCTTTCGGGCCCCAAAGGGACCTCTTTTTGTGTCGTATGTTCATCCCCACCATCCCATGTCCTGCCCCACGATTGCTCGGTGGATCCGGTGGCTCCTTGGCCTCGTTAGCATTGAGGCCTCCTTAGGCACCCATTCGGTGCGCGGCTGCGTCCTCCGCCTTTGTCGCAGGGAGTTCCCTTTCAGATATTTTAGCCTCCGAGGATTGGTCAAAGGAATCTACTTTCCGTACCTTCTATTTTTCATTAGCTCTCGGGGCGTTAAAACAGCAAATATGAAATTAGAGATTATTCTAGCGTCAGTGACCTAATAATCTAAATTTTATTAAAGACAGGAGGCAAATATTTTCCCACCCTATGTCCTCTCGGACACCTTTTACATTGCCCTCCCTTGGTTCATCCATGAAGGGATACCCAGGTAAGATAATCGTACTCTGGTAAGTTTTTCAAAAGTACCATAGCAATCTGCGCTTATATAAATGTAACGGCTACCCTGCTATGGTGAGGGTATCAGCCGTTGGGGACATCCTTTTCTTCCCGGCAAGTCGCTGTGTAGTGATGGAGTCGCCTATTCCCTTCTGCTGGATCAGGAGTGGAAGTCAAGTGCAGCTCTGAAAAGAGCTGAGTGATTATGCTGTAGAAATTCCCCTTTCAAGAACGAGACGAGGCTACGTTTTGAAGGGTCAAGAAGAACTAAAGATTTATTGACAGACACTCTCTTTTATGTGATTCTGCCCATGCAAGGGAGACACCCACATAATTAACAGTATAACCAATCAAGACAATATACATTCTGTATTTTCTCCCCTTAGATAACTAAATAACATAATTCAAAAGGAACATATTTTCCCCGAATGCCTTGTCGTTCGGTAGTTTTGGCGTGTCTCTCCCGAAGGTATGGAGGTCTCGGGAGGTTCGGGAGTTAAAATGGCCGCGAACACGTGGAAGTCCCGAATTGGCGGCCGTGCATATAGTTCCAATAGCGTTTGTGCAGTTTTTCTACGAAAATGCCCATCAAGCAGGGAGGTAAATTACTATCAATTTAGAGTCAGGGTGGCCTGTTAGTGATTAGCAAGCATTCGCATGGAGAATGCTTGTAAAGTCCCGAACTGCATTGTAATCCACAAGTCTTTGATGAAACTGTTCTTTTTGTTACAATAAATATGTGTATAACACTACGAGTTGTAGTCGTCAGTTCTGTTTAGTGCTAAGCATTTGTATGTTGGCAATCTGCCAGTCACACCATACTTTCACGAATTTCCTCTCTTTCTAGTGTGAAACTGTCTTCGCTCTCTTCATGACATCCTTGTTGGTGGATAGGCTGGTGGATTAATGGCTGACTACGGTTAATTGAAGATTGTTCGTTTCCAGTTTACATGGTTGACATCACACTCCGGCTGCATCAAGAAACAGGAATTGGGAGGAGTCTCACAGCCACATATCACTGACTAGATGTGTTCTTATTGATTGTTTTTTTGTTCAAACTGTTAACTATTTCTTTGCTGCTGGGAGGATACAGTAAAGGAAGTAAAGCAAATATTCGCCTCCTGTCTTTAATAACATTTTGATTATTAGGTCACTGATGCTAGAATAATCTCTAACTTTCTTTAACAAATGTAAATTTGTAACCTTGTTTCACACTAGAAACAATGACAAATTGTCAATTTCGTATCTCCCACTCAAAGTTATTTTAAGTAGTAGCTAATAGTTAGACACAGCAGCAAGCTAAGCCTAGACTCATAGTAAAATCAATGACCCAATATCCCACTCCCACACAGGCACAGCAAGAGTGAAACACAATGCATCAGTGATGTTCTGTCTACCTTAGTAGCTGCAGTCAAAGTGTCTGGAAGAATACTCATTGGAAGTATAGACTGAAGAATAGATTGTTTAACTGCTACTGTTTTTCCCTTTTTGTCAGTTGACACTTGATCTGTAAGTAAATTAATTAATTAGTGGCTGTCAATCACCTAGTTAACTATCACTATCACTACTAAACAGTCTCTTCTCCATTCCATTCCCATTTCTGGTGCCAGGAATGGTAGATCATGAACGGAAACTGAGCATGTCTAGGCTTGTGCGAGTCAGTTCCCCTGAGATTCTGGAACATGGTGGTTTCAAAATAGGTATTTCAACTGTGAGTACTTTTATTTATAGACGTTGCTGCATACAAATTGTTTGGTAGAGAATGCTGTAATTAACCACTTTAAACACATTTATTTATGTTTATTGAATATAAACAATTTTACAGATATTGTTCTACTGCGGAGAGAAAGTAAAGAAAGAGGTACACATAATATGAATTTTGGTGTCTTTGAATAACATCTGTGTACATACTTACAATATCTATGAAACAAACAAAAGCTCTATGACGCACAATATAGATGCCAAACATGGGGATATAGTCAAACAACGATGGTTAAGCCCACCAATAGATAAGTCAGTGTTTTACTACATGTCATTTAAGATGACGATATGTCCATAGGTCCTACTATAGTACATCATATGCTTATCTGCATTCACTCCTCTGTTACCTTTTCATATTGAAAAATTGGGTACAAAAAACCTGTAACAAGATAACTGGTCCTTGCTGTTAGCATCTTTTCTAATTACAGGACTATGCAAAGATAAACTTGTAATGAACTGTTGCTTACAAATGAGTTGGAACATAATTATTGGAAATATTTAAATAAAATAACTAACATGAATGGTTAATTTAATCCTATAATTACAATTGCATGTTTCATGTGCTCCTCTGCTAAACTAGAAATTAACTAGGAAAGACGGAGTTAATATTTGAAATGTGTATACATTTCAATAAAATATGTTTCATATTTCATGTGGGAAGCAGACCCATTTCCTTTTAGAAATAAAACAGCTCTTCCATCTGAGCGAAACCTGCATTTATTTTACCACTGGAGACCTATTTCTCAAATATTTAATATTTTTTTAAACATAAAACAAAGTAAAACAAAGGATGTAAAAGTAAAAAGCTTAGATTTATTTGTCAAACAATTCTTTATTTAAAACATTTCATCTGAAAATGCAATATAACCAAGAAACAAAGCAAGTTTTTTTTTTAACAAACATATGAGTAAAATTAATTTTGAAGCACACCGTTTATACCCTAGAATCCACAGCTGCCTGCCATGTACAGATTAATCTTGGGAATACAGACTTACTGTAAGTAAATATTCTCTTCCAGATAATCAGACCATTAGACCAGAGTGATTCGATTACAATACAGCTGCCATTTGTTATGTTATGTGCTATCAAAAGACATGTAATCAATGTCACACTGTAACATAAACTACAACGTTAAAATATATAAAGGGGCACTGAGGTTCCCACACTTTAGGGGTGATGCATAGCCTAGGTTACAGTGCATGCTGGGTGATTTGTTTTTGATTAGATAATAAATAGTTTTGCGTCATATGATCTCCTCGCTACGTGTAGAGTTTTCCTTTCTTCTCCAATAATACCGCTGAATTTAATGCACAGAAAATCTGCCCTTAAAATGTTGGTTATGCGATAAGCTCAGTGCATGATTGGCTAGGTCACCTACTTGTTTTGTGAATTTTAATTCTTTAGATGATAATTCAAACTAAAGAGACTGTGCACTGTGGGATACTGCACCCAACCCACTCCACTTACTCACATACCATTGAAGACATTCATCCATGCAACGTTTTCCCAATGAATCTGTGGACCGCCCTGTTTTCATCTGCTATTTGACACACTAAAGAAGCAGCAAGTCTGACCCCACATGCCATATGTTCTGGTATACGCTATCAAACTTTGGCTATCCATACGTTATTATTATTTATTATAATTCATAATTTATTATTGGGTAGAGAATGATGTAGTTAACCACTTTTAACACATTTATTTATGTTTAGTGAATATAAACAATTTTATAGATATTACTCTACTGTTGAGAATATCAATATATGGTAAGCCCATGCACAATGGCATTTTATCATACATATCTAATGGAATTTTTATAAAATGGAGATGAGCATAACTCCAAAATTGTGATTTGTAATGGCTATGTTCTGGGTCCAACATGCTGATTTCCCCATTGACCAAGATCATGTCTAGAGAGATGGATCCTACTTTTCTAAAAGATGACCAGAGTTATCAAGCAATAAACAATGCCTTAATAAAACTTTGTTATTGTTGTTGTAACCTTTGCTGGCACGTGACTTTTAAACAATTTTTTTAAAAAAAAAGTGAACTATCCTTAAAACCACCAGCAAGGCCTGCAGTTTGATCTCTGCAATTCGATACTGCTTCTCTGACATTACTCCTTCTCATTACAAGGAGGCAAGAATGAGGGAGAATTTAGAAAAGCATGTAGGGTGAGACCATATTACTATTTGAGTCCATCATCAACCTGCAAAGCATGTATTTTAAGCACAAAATTGACGTTGGCATAAGTGGACTTGCCTCTCCAGCAGCAAAACTAAATATCTTTATATGTGCAGAATTTCATACTAAAACACTAAAAATAGAGGCTTCAATCACCATGACCACTTGAAAGCACTGAAGTCCTGTGTATGTGTATGTATGTGTATGTATATATATATATATATATATATATATATATACACACACACACATATACTTAGATCATATATATGTAATATATAATGTAAGTATATCAAATTTTATTTTAAACAGTTTTTTTACTTTATTTTTATTTTATTACATGCAGCAGGGGGACTACCTGTCATTCCAGGCATTCCAGGAGCTGCAGCTCCATCAGCCCCTATGTTAATCCGGCCCTAGCGGGGACGTGCTGTGCCGCCCACTGGTGTTTAGAGCTGGGTCCCCAAGCACGGCATAGCCCACCCATCGTCCTTAAGGGGTTAAACTATGCTGGCCATGCTATATGCTCAATAAGTTGAGCTAAAATATTTTTGTGCTGGATAATATGCATACCTTGAGGTACTGTTATTAACAGTTATGCTTTAAGAAACAGGTAACTTCCCTAAAAATGTCTCTATCAGAAAAGGAAAACAATAGTAAACACACTGACATACATACTGTGGTCTCGGGGCTTGCAGCTGCAACCAGGCACGGCCCTCCATGGGGCCCGGCTGCCCTGCGACCCGGTATGTACGCCAGCGTGGCCACATTTTGCCAGCCTCTTCTCCTGGGTGGCCCAGGAGCTGGCCACCTCAGGGCCCCCCAAGGCCCCCCAAGGCCCCCCAAGGCTGGCAGTGGCATCACTTTGAGGGCGGGCGGGCGCTCGCGCGAGGGAGCAGTCTCCCCTGAACGCTCTCTGCCCAGCTCCTTCGCGCACACCGCACTGATGCCGGTCATTCCGGCTCCGGCATCAGTAAGCTGCACATGAGGGAGCTGAACAGGAGGATCAGGGCTCCCTTGCCGTCTGCAGGACCGGCCGCCCAGAAGCCCCACTGGACCCCAGGGAAATCTGGAATCCCCTCAGCACTCCCAAAGGTAGGGAGGCTGGGGGATTAAATTTAAATGTCAGTGTGTATGTGTGTTAGTGTGTGTGTGTGTGTGTGTGTGTGTGTGTGTCAGTGAGTGTGTTACTGTGTGTGTCTGTTACTGAGTGTGTTAGTTTGTGTGTATCTGTTATTGAGTGTTATTGAGTGTGTCTGCTAGTGAGTGTCAGTAAGTGTGTTAGTTTTTGTGTGTCAGTGAGTGTGTGTTAGTTTGTGTGTCAGTGACTGTGTGTGTGTGTCAGTGAGTGTGTTGCTGTGTGTGTCTGTTACTGAGTGTGTTAGTTTGTGTGTCTGTTAGTGAGTCTGTTTGGTGTCTGTTAGTGAGTGTGTGTTTGTCAGTGAGTGTGTATGTATGTCTGTCACTGAGTGTGTGTCTGTTAGCTAGTGTGTATGCGTCTGTTCGTGAGAGTGTGTGTGTGTGGTTAAAACATCTTCAGCACTTACCTCTCTCCAGTGCTGGGCTCACTTGGCGCTGGGGATCTCTCTGCCCCGATTCGCCTCTCAGCTCCGAATGCGCATGCACGCGCATTCAATCCGCCCATAGGAAAGCATTACTCAATGCTTTCCTGTGGACGTCCAGCGTCTTCTCACTGTGATTTTCACAGTGAGAATCGCGGAAGCGCCTCTAGCGGCTGTCAGTGAGACAGCTACTAGAGGCAGGATTAACCCTCTGTGAAACATAGCAGTTTCTCTGAAACTGCTATGTTTTCAGCTGCAGAGTTAAAACTAGAGGGACCTGGCACCCAGACCACTTCATTGAGCTGAAGTGATCTGAGTGCCTATAATGGTCCTTTAAGTGTTTGTGTATCTGCATGCACTGGCATAAATACTGCGGTCGCAGGGGTCGCAGCCCTGCGACCAGGTGCCCGCTACAGAGGAAGCACCGGGGCCCCATGGATCATGTGTATGCCACTGAGTTAACATGTAAAAGAGACTCTTTGCTATTCACCTTCAATGCAGCTGACTACACAATACCTTACTGCGCTTTCAGTGAAGGGTTTACATATAACTCAGCATAAAGATGAGAAAGAGAGAGAGAAAAGATCAGGTATAATGAGAAAATTAACATGAACAAGTCCAACTAAGTACAGGAGTGAAGTAATAATGCATGAAATGCATGGTTTTACCACGTGAACTTCCAGTGGAAGAGGCAGAGATCAATAGAGTAAGTGATTTTAAGTGGCAAGCTACCCATGGCAAAAGACAATGCGACCACTTGTGATTTGAGGTCTATTTTCAAATTCCTTCACAAGAATATTTCAGCATAGCTGCGTGATCATATATAAAAAAAATTATATATATATATATACATACATACATACAATACGATGGGAGTTTTGCACTCCAGCTCTCCTCCAAATCTTGGCCCGGTGCTCAGCTGCACACAAATACAGTCTCCAAAAAAGAAAGCCAGCACTCAAAGACTTCAATGTGAAAAAATAGGCATTTAATCCAAGTGGTCAACGTTCCAAGTGGTCAACTGTGAACTTTCCTCAGGACACCAGCATAGATGCATGATCATATATAAAAAAAAAAAATATATATATATATATATATATATATATATACATATATACAGTCAGGTCCATAAATATAGGGACATCGACACAATTCTAATCTTTTTGGCTCTATACCCCACCACAATGGTTTTGTTGTAATTCCTACACCGTTCACCTGATTTGGATGTAAATACCCTCAAATTAAAGCTGAAAGTCTGCAGTTAAAGCACATTTTGTTCATTTCATTTCAAATCATTGTGGTGGTGTATAGAGCCAAAAAGATTAGAATTGTGTCGATGTCCCAATATTTATGGACCTGACTGTATATATTTATATATTAATACTGGCTCTATGAACGATCACTGTGTATATAGACAATGGCGAAATATATGCACTAAACAAACAAAATATTTCTGTGAAAATCTGAACAATAACATCTAAAAACCCTAGAAATTTTGGAAAGTCAAAATAACTTACAAACTCCCAATCCACTCCCAACTCTCCACTGTCAAAATGGACAACCAAATCCTGCAACTTCCCTAAGAAGTAGCAAATTATTTTTAATTATTTTGTCAGATGCTCCACCACCCTGATTGCTGAGATAATACATGACACGCATCCTGAAACTACAAATGTGGATCAGGCCCCACTAAATTTGCAGAGACCCAAAAGAGACAAGTTCAATTTTAGACCTGTATCTATTAATGTCATTAAGAAACACCTTAATAATCTAAAAATGAAAAAACAATCTGGACCTGATCAAATCCTAGCAATGCTGTTGAAGCTCAGTGCTCCGGCAATTGCTAAACCTGTCACAACCCTAATTAACGAACCCTTGATGTCTGGATACATACCCAAACTTTGGAACACTGCAAGAGTAGTGCCTATCTATAAAAGCGGTAAAATTACTTTGGTTTCTATGGCCCAATATCATTGCTCCCAGTATTGTCAAAAATCTTAGAAAAATGCATCCATAAGCAACTATGTGAGTATTACTAACAATCTAACTATCTGACCCTTGATCAATCAGGTTTTCGCCCGAATCACTCTACTACAACTGCCCTCTTAAAAGTTTGCAATGACATCCAAACTGGCATGTAACAAGGAGACATAACTGGAGCTATTTTCCTTGATTTCGCAAAGGCCTTTGACACAGTGGACCATGACATTCTACTGCACAAACTAAAAAACTCAGGAATTGGTGATCGTCCGCTAACCTGGTTTTGATCACATGTATCGGATCGATCAAAATATGTGTCCATTTCTGACAGCGACTCCCTCCCTCTCCCAGTCACATGTGGTGTTTCCCAAGGTTCCATTCTCGGCCCCCTACTATTAAAATTGTTTATAAATGATCTGCCTAATGTCTGCAATCCTCAAATGTACACATGTACGCAGACGACACAGTAATCTATGCAAGCAAATCCGATCAACCGCAGCTTGAGGCTGTGCTCCAAGACCAGTTCAGAGAGGAAGAAAAGTGGATCGCAAAAAACAAACTCTTCCTAAACACTGACAGAACTGTCACAATGATCTTTGGAACAGTACCTATATTACACAAATTACAAAATTCCCATCTATGCATCAAAACAAAATCAAATAGCACACTGACTACAGTCCACTCTTTCAAATTCTTGGGTATGTTGTTAGATCCCAATCTATCTTTTGGCCCCCACATAGAAAAACTTGCATCTAAACTTTATCCCAAATTAGGTGCCCTGTATAGAAACAAATCCTGCCTAAGCCCTACAGTAAAGGAAAAGATTTACAGCAAATGCTGATGCCAATCATTGATTATGGGAATGTAGTATATGCACCTGCTCCGCAAACACACCTTAATAAACATAATACATTGTATAACTCATTCTGCCAATTTGTGCTACAATGTAATTACAGGACCCACCATTGTGACATGCTAAAAGAACTAAACTGGCTGTCGCTGGAATCCAGAGGCACCCTTCACCTTTCCAGCCTTGTGTTTAAGAACTTTTCTGGGAAGCTCCCACCCTTCCTATGCAGGATACTCTCCCCAGCTGTTCCCACCTCCTATAACCTCCGATTCAGTACCAGCGCTTTATTTAGTCTACCTCAATACAAAAAGAAAGCAGCCCGATCCTTCTTTTCCTACAGAGCACCACAATTATTGAACAACCTCCCGCACACTTTGAAATCTTCCCCAAGCCTAAAGTCCTTTAAGAGATCCCTCTCTACATATCTCTAAACAGAATGTATCTGTCATGGTTGATTACATATTTCCTACCTGTTCTAGGTTAAATTTTGTATATATTGTGCATTAATATTGTTTTTGTACCCTATCGTATCAATGCAATGTTTTGTGGACCAGGGACATACTTGAAAACAAGAGAAATCTCAATGTATCCTTCCTGGTAAAATATTTTATAAATAAATACATATATATTTTTTTTTGTTAATATATGATCATTTAGTTATGCTGAAATATTGTTTTATATATATATATATATATATATATATATATATATATATATATCCCCTGGTGCCATATTCAATTTTTTAATTACTTTATGAAGGTCCCAGGCCACCCTTAACCAAGTCCCTCTCTGATGCTGTTCACCTTAGCCCAAACAGCGGTGGCTGGCTATGGTAGGCTATGACCTTCAGTTGAGCATTTCTGCCCATTGTTGTTATGGCATGAGTAAAGTGAAATCACAATTCTTTAACCGTTTTTCCAGTTAGGGCAGACATACGGGTGTCTGAACCCCCTTAGTGTCAATAAATAAACTGAATAGTCATGTGGCTTCAGGGGACTCCAGGCACAACTACTTTCCTTAGATGAAGTGGTTATGATGCCCAGCAGGTCACTGTAATAGTGAATGAAAATAAGCAATGCAGTTGATAATCTTTTAAATGATAAGTTTAGCAATATTAAAGGAACATTAACCTGTTAGGAACAAAAAGTGTATTCCCAATCCTTTGGTGTCCCTGTCCCTAATAATGCCCCCCAACCCACCTCCCCCCTTCCAGTTAAGCGTAAAAATGAAGAAAAAAATGTTTTACTCACTTTTTTCAATTGCTGAGATTTCCTTGGCATTGCTTACCTCTCCTCTTCCCACTGCATCATCGAAGAGGCATGGTCTCCTTCAGAATAGGTCCAATCCAATGCTACTCATGCGTGCTGCATGCAATGCAGCATTAAATTTTCCCATCGGAAAGGACCAAATTGATTCTCTCCTAGAGGTCTGTAGTCATGTAACCAAGTTTTACTTAATTAATGCAGAAAAAAACTCCTCTGGTGGCTGTCAGTATGACTGCTACTGGAGGTGTGCTTAAACCTGCAATGTAAACATTAATTTTTTTTTATTTTATTTTTTAACTACAATATTTTACATAGCAGGGATAAACTTGCAGGACCACTACACCCAGTCCACTTTATTGAGATGAAGTGGCTAGTTAACTTAAGTGGTCCTTTAAAAATGGAAACAATGTAACAAATAATAGTAATATAATAGTTATCTGAATATTTCTTGCTATAATCCCTTAATTTGTGGGGGAGTTGTTTTCTTTTTATCTTTGGGGGGGAAATATTATAGTTGTTTTTAGTATTATAGTTATTTGTTATGGGAAAACTGTGACTGGCACTTTGCTTGATAATCATGTATATTTATACACAGACTGCCTTAAAGGAACACTATAGTCACCTAAATTACTTTAGCTAAATAAAGCAGTTTTAGTGTATAGATCATTCCCCTGCAATTTCACTGCTCAATTCACTGTCATTTAGGAGTCAAATATTTTTGTTTCTGTTTATGCAGCCCTAGCCACACCTCCCCTGGCTATGATTGACAGAGCCTGCATGAAAAAAAAAATGGTTTCACTTTCAAACAGATGTAATTTACCTTAAAGAATTGTATCTCAATCTCTAAATTGAACTTTAATCACATACAGGAGGCTCTTGCAGGGTCTAGCAAGCTATTAACATAGCAGGGGATAAGAAAATCTGAATTAAACAGAACTTGCAATAAAGAAAGCCTAAATAGGGCTCTCTTTACAGGAAGTGTTTATGGAAGACTGCGCAAGTCACATGCAGGGAGGTGTGACTGGGGTTCATAAACAAAGGGATTTAACTCCTAAATGGCAGAGGATTGAGCAGTGAGGCTGCAGGGGCATGTTTTATACACCAAAACTGCTTCATTAAGCTAAAGTTGTTCAGGTGACTATAGTGTCCCTTTAAATAACAACCCTGTTCACACTTCTAGGTTATACCATCTTCAAAGCTAGGCCATATCTTGTTCACACTGCACAAATATTTTTTTAGAGACTTTTTGGTGCACATATATAAATTTGTGCTATTTGAAAAGGTACTCTCATTCATTTTATTCTACTGTCACAACTCCATTTAATTCCCCTTATACTAATACTAACATTTATGAAAGACATAGTTTAGCTCTCTTGTCCTGTACACATTGAGCAATTCAACTATCATTTTTACATACTGCAGTGTATGTATGCTGGATTTAGCCAGAGGTAATTTTCCAAAAGTACTAATTAAGAGTAATCTTCAAAGTGAGAGAGAGTTTGTTTTCCATAAAGTTAATTGTAACTCCATGTTACGTCTGCTGCTTAGTTAAATATATGATGTTTAATTCAAATGCAAAGTTCTCAAAGGGCACATAAGACATGCAAGGATCTAAAGAAAATACATTGCTTTGAATTGAGTTGTAAGGATGACTGCTATTTTTCCTGCAGCAAGAGATAATAAAAATGAAGAAACTATTGGGGTAATTTCACTTTGCAGAGAGTTATACTGACCTGATAGCTAACTAATATAACTATGACCAATAAGTCAATTTTCAGCTTACCACACTTAAAAGGCCAAGCAAAATCCAGTCACAAGCATTTATATTAATATTTTTTATTTTTTTAAATCAAGTTCTTGTGTTTAAATCTGGTCATTTTTGGATGTTTCAATATGTAGGGAAATTCGGCTGAAAATACCATACTTAATGAATATTTGAATGTAAGTAATTGTATAGGTTGTTTCCAAACCAGCAACCAATGCATGTTGTTTGCTTAGTTATTTGGTGCATTTAGTGTTTATTATGTTACAGTATTAAAGCCATTGTTTCATCATTATTATTTTTAATACTTCTCTAAATTAAAAATGTTATTCTATTATACATGTTTTCTGCTGATATTCTTTCATATTCCACAAACTGATATTTGTTATAAAGTATATTGATACATATATAGGCTTTACTAACTAAAGTGCACACTAATAGAAACATAGAAACATAGAATGTGACGGCAGATAAGAACCATTCGGCCCATCTAGCCTACCATTTCTCCCTCCCCACACCCTTCTTGAAATATATATTTTCTCTCTCCATTAGACTTGTTCATTCAGTTTCAAACAATTTTTGAATTGCCCAAATTTGGACAAATCACAAATTGTTTGAAACTGAATGAACAAGTCTAATGGAGAGAGAAAATATATATTTCAAGAAGGGTGTGGGGAGGGAGAAATGGTAGGCTAGATGGGCCGAATGGTTCTTATCTGCCGTCACATTCTATGTTTCTATGTTTCTATGGTAAATATGCTACATTTAACTCCTTATTAACCCCTTAAGGACACAGCGTCAGAAGCTTGTCTTACGCTTAATGACATGAGCAATTTTTGCATTTTCTTGCTGTTTGCGTTCAACTCCAATTTGCATCTCACTTGTTTATTGCACCAACACATTTTATATACTGTTTTAAAGGACAAAAAGGGCTTTAATTTGATGTAACATATATATATAAATGCTTATTTATTATAAAAAAATACAGAAAAATGCAAAAAAAAAAGAAAAATTTTGTGTGTTTTTTTTACAGTTTTTGCAATAATAATGTGTGCATAATTAGTGCAGGTTAAAGAAAGTAATTAAAAATAAATAAATTTAGTTGTTCTGATTTACAGAATATATAATGTGTCTGGGATTTTATTTATTTTTTTGGTAGTTACAAGTCACAAAGCACAGGGAGTAAATTAAACTTTTAATGTGGAGCGATTTTAGAATTTGGTATGTTTGTCTTGTAAGCTTAATAGCCATAAAAGAAAACAAAATTGCCACACAAAAGTATATATTTATATAAAGTAGACATCACAGGCTATTGTCCTAAGGTTGTTTTGACACTTTCTATGTAGCCATTTCACTGCCAATCTCTGTTAACTATTGGAGTAAAATTACATGATTTTTCTATTTCATGACGAAAAGTCATGATTTTATGAAAGACACGGAGGCGAGCATTGCTTAACCCTTTCTTTACTGTCAACCAATAGCAGCAAAGAATACAAACAGTAAGAAAAAACTGTAACCATAGTGATAGACCACTCCCATACCAAGTCCCAGTATAATAGTCAGCACCTCCCCACACAATTCCTTTTTCTTTGGAGATGCAACACCAAACCAGCCAACAGGAACCGAGGAACAGTCCAGAACAAAGAAGGACAAAACGTCCCGAAGTCCAGCCGGATACTTGTCAGGAACCATCTGTGAACTGGAACTAAACCAACAATAAGTGACGAAGTGTCAACGATAGGGAGTCCATCACAGCACTATCCACAGATCTCCAGCTAACGTGGTGAAGTCTTGGGAAGAAGTGAGGATCTCTATACAGCACCAACAGTGCAGAATCAACCTGTGAAAACTGAAGAACAGGAGCCCAAACGTTAAATCGGTTCTTAAACCAATTGCGCATGCCAAGACACAATATTTTGGAAATCAAAAGACAACATAGTGTCCATAATGCCAGATTAAGAACCCCCAGGCATACATAATGTAAATAGTTCAGATGCACATAGCAGGTCATATAATGTGGAGCACAATGCAATACATACCGACCTAGGACATAAAAATAACAGGGGGGGAAATACGAAGATAGAAAAATAATTTATAGGGTGGGACAATACTCGCCTCCGTGTCTTTCATAAAATCATGACTTTTCATCATGAAATAGCAAAATCATGTAATTTTATGTCAAGACACGGAGGCTCATATTGCACGTTTAAAGCTGAGCAATAACCGAAGAGAAAACGTGTGTCGGAGGCCGAAAGTAAAATTCCCTGAAGGTGGATTCTCTGGACCAGTTCGCCATCCTCATCAGGTCTTCCAGGCGCGCTCCCGAAGATGCCATAGATGTGGCTGATGCCCCTCGTGTGAAGTGAGCGCTAAAGATGGATGTATCCACACCCGCCAGGGACATTACCCTTTTCACCCAACGAGCCAAGGTAGTGCTGGATACCGGGGCGAAGGGTTGACAAATCGAGAGAAAGAGCTGAGGGGACAATGCCGACCGATGGGCCTTCGTCTGAAGTTCATATTCTCTCAAACAAGTCACTGGGCATAACATCGGGGTAGTTGGAAAGCTCGGATGTGAGACTGAACGTATGGCCTTCTTAGTCCGTCTGGAGATGTTAAATGTCACCCCATCCTGGGTGAAAGACCTAGCATCATAATCCAGGGCCCGTACCTCCGAGACCTGTTTGCACGAAATGAGGCAGAACAGGGAAACCAATTTGTTGTAGGAGCCCCGTCCTGATCCACGGGCGTGGAAGTTTGGAAGCCCCTGAATCTGCCGGCCCTGGTAGAGACCCGTCCCTGAAATACCCTCTTCATAGAGGATTGGGCCTTGTCCAGGGCTGTGAAAGCACCCACAAAGCGCCCCAGATCCTTAATAAAGGATTCTCCAAATAACAGGCCTTGGGCATCTTTGAGGGTGAGGTTAGCCAATTTGGGCTTAATTTTAAAGAGGCTGGGTTTACGCCGCTCTATAGACAGGGAGGCGTTCACACTGCCTGCTATGCAGATCGCCCTCTGCACCCAGCCACGGAGTTCTTCCGGGTCAACCTGCCTGTTTTTAGCTCTGGCTAGTTCGGCCAGGTCAAATAATTTAGCCAAAGGACCAAAAATGTCCAGGTGTTTGTCCTGGCAGGACTGTAGCGCGGAATCCAAACCCTTGTGGGGATTCCAACCCATCTTGGAAAGAAACTGTAATTTTGGGGTCAACACAGACTTTACTGGAAATCAGGGGTCTAGGACATTCTGCCCTGAGTTTGTTGCACGCCACCTTGCTAAAGGGGCGCCGTACCCAGTTCTCAAGGTACTTTGCTACATGGGCGGCTGGGAGCTATTCTGCCGACCTCGGGTGATGGAGAGCATCCGAGTCAAACATAGGTTCCCCAGACGCATCCATGAGGGTGGAACCCGCGGCAACGGGGGAGTCGCTGCGAGAGCCACTCATTACCAACCCTGATAGGGCAGGGGCAAAAGGGTCAGTGTCCTGCCCGCCAGTCTCATCATTGGAGTCATCTACGGACTCAGCTGCAGCCTCCTCACAAGACCCGATATCTGAGTCAGAGTCGCTCTCTGTATGTGCTCTGGCAAATTTCCAGTGCCGCGCCCATTCTGCCTGGCATGGAAAGGCTCTCTTACGTGACATAGGCACGCTGTCATGGGTGGATATATTCATACCAGTCGTATTGGTTCTGGAGGCAGGGGGGCTTAAGTGTCTGGATTTGGCCGTAGCCTTTCTAGGAATGTCCTCTGTAGGGTTTAAAGCAGAACGCGCTAAGCGCGTCGTCGTGGCCGATCCCTCTGCGGGGCACAGGGCCAGTAAGGCCTGAGAAATAGTTTGGGAAAGAGCCGAGGACATGGATCCCATGGCGGCCATAATGGCGTCCGTAAAGGAGCGTTGCAGGGCCAGGGCTTGGGCATCATCAGGTACCGACATAGGGTCACCTGCAGAGGAAGGAAGGGCCAGAGCGGGCAGAGTTGGGGTTATCCAGCACATGGGGTACATCCATTTCCCCAGGGGAAAGTGGGGTGGCAGACCCTTTAGACTTGGGCATAATAAATAGCTGTGCGAATTTTATAGTGGTTTATAAATATAATATATGCTGCTGAAATGAATGTTAAGATTAAACTGACAGAGATAGCATCAACTAGCAGGAGTTAATCACCCCAGGCTAGCTATACCTTATAGGTGGGTAAAGTTAGGGAGCTCACCAGGGTCCAGACCGGCAGACAGGAAGAGGACACGAGGAATAGCAAAGAGACTGTGAGACACGATGTTAGAAAATGGCCGCCGGCAATCTCGCGAGATTCGCTGCAAAATTCTAACAATCGTTGAAAAAGAGCCGAACATTCGGCGGAAAGAAGCTAATTTGTGTGATAAAATAGATGAAAAACCATATAAGGGAAAACAGACGAATTAGCCGGCCGTTCGCATGAAAAAGTCGAATGCGGGTATAGGCGAACCAGATAGTGAATGAGGAAAACTAACGAATAGTAAGGTATTCGTGAGAATAGCCGAACGACATGATACAAACATGAAGAAACTGCCGAACGGAATGAAGAAAGACAGGCGCAAAGTGCGCCAAAGAGACAGGAGAAAGTGTAATGGAGGCATAAAAGCCTGAGAAATATAAGGAGAAAGGGAGGGAGTTCAAGTGGTAGGTGATTCAGAAAATAATGCCAATAGGGGTCTGGAACCCTGGGCTCAAGGATAACATACACAACAAAATCCACAATATGATAGAAGCATATTTAGAAACATAGCAATATGGAAAAACCAATAAGTAAACAATGAAACTGCAAGCAATAAGACAAATGAATGGTACAAGAAACCAACTGAGATGATGTCAATAATGCAAATAAAACAGTATACATAACCATTGGGAATGATAAGGAGAAAATTAGTCATGTACTTATTTGTTTGGTAGCAGCAAAGAAAGAGGAATTGTGTGGGGAGGTGTTGACTATTATACTGGGACTTGATATGGGAGTGGTCTATCACTATGGTTACCATTTTTTCTTACTGTTTGTATTCTTTGCTGCTATTGGTGGACAGTAAAGAAAGGGTTAAGCAATATGAGCCTCCGTGTCTTGACATAAAATTGTGGTTTTTGGCACACAAACTCATAAAAAAGAACTTCTCATGTGTATTTTGTAAAGTTGGTGTGTGCTATTCCTTTATTTTGTGTTCAGCTACATCTGCTGAGTACAACAATACCCCCATTCTATGTCTTTGGCACTATTTCGTGAAGTTACAGTGCCATATAGTAGACCTGTCCTTTTCAGTATTTACAGAAGACTTTTGAGAGACGGATTTAATGAGCCTATGCTTCAATTTGGGGTATTATAGCAGTTTGACTGTTCAAAAAAAACCCACAAAGGCCTACCATTTGTAAAAGTAGACCCTCCAGGGTATCGCAAATGGTGCATATTGTGCTTTAACATGCCCCCATTTTTTCACCAATATATGCCAAAGTATGTGTTAAAAAATAATTTTAGAAATTTTTTACATACGGATTACATTTTTGCTGGCATTTTGTATATTTCATATGTGCCACTAAGTTTAAACCCCCAAAATTATGCTCAGCTAAGTCTTCTGAGTAAAACAAAATGCCCAATGTATGACCTAGACACTATTTTGTGAAGTTACAGTGCTGTAAAGAAAAAGACGAGACCAGGTTTTTAAGTGTGAATTTTCGTGGAGGGTTTTGATGCGTCTGTGTCCCACTTTGAAGCACTTGAGCTTGCTACATATTACAACTACACCATAAAGGCATACCATTTCTTAAAGAACACATCCCAGGGTATTTCAAAAGGAATATTTTGAACCTTAGTGTGGGATAATTTTTCCAACTGTAGTGGTAATAAGCGTTTTTTTGCCTTTTTGACACACAAAGTGAGTTTGCACAGTATATTTTGCAAACCTTATGTGTGCTACGACTGTATAATACTATATATGTTGCTCAGCTATGTCGTCTGAGTACAGCAATACCGTTAACCCCTAACTAGCTGTAAGTAGCACTAACGGTAAATTTCCCAATTTCCCATAACTCCCACCTACCCCAGCTAGCAAAAAATATAATTTTAAAATATTTAAATTAATTAAATAAATTGAACTCCTGAGGGTTTAAAAAAAAAAATACGTTAACTCTAAGGGGCTTAAAAAAAAAAAAAAAAAATCAGATCACAGTTTAATGTATACCCTGCCAATTGGCAGGGAAGGGGTTAATTTTTTTATTAAAATGGGTAAAGGGGGGGTGGGTTTAGTGCAGATACCTACCATTCGCCTCCTTGCAGAACCTGGAAGTGCAAGGAGGCGAATGGTAGGTATCTGCACTAAGTATCTGCATCATCTGTAAGTATCTGTCAGAGCGAGCACTGCTGCAGGGGCAGCCCGATCGGGTGCTCCCTGTCTGCCTCTAATACAGAAGCAGACCGGAGCACCATTAACCCCGCGATCGCCGCAATCTGGGGTTAATTTTAACGCGTAACGGACGAGGTCCATCATCCGTCATTAAGGGTCTCCCCGGTCCTGAAGGGGTTAAGGGGGGCAGATCTTTATATTTACTCCAGCAGTATTGTGCTAGAAATACTATAGTGTATTATGAATTCACATGGAATTCTCACTATAGTAAATACCTTGATCGACTTTTTGTTCTCTGTAGTTGGAAAAATAGGTTGCTATAAATATCGGTGTCAAAATTATTTCCTGTAAGAGATTCTTGAAAACATATATGCATTTAAAAAATATATATCTCTACCCACATTTTAAATTACACTTTCAGTTAATTATCCAGTTTTTGGTTGATTTGCCATATATGATGTGTCCATTATATTACATAAATTTACAAGAATGGAATTGCTCCCTTTAGACAATTCCAACATTCCGTTGAAAGCAAAACATGTTTAAACAGGTGGTTCAACTTTTTTATGTAACAGGAAACAAAACAACCATTCAATTTAGCTTTTAAATTATAGATCTCTAGATATTTCTAGAACAAAACTGTGATTTTGTGAAAAAGAAATAGACTGTGCCACTGCCAATAAGTTAAATCCTGGTGTAGAGATATGTTTGTTCTGTTTCCCAAAACTGGAGAGCTCCATAATTCTTGGGGACAACCACGAGTATTTGAAGCAGTAGAGGGAAGAATAGAAGTTAATTCAGCCAACATAAATGTTTAATGTTTATGCCTCACATTATTTATTACACTTTTTTTTACACAGGCCTCCTCCTTTACAAGAAGAATAAAGGTCTAGAAGCAGAGAATGGAGTAGAAGGATTTTTGGAACAAGAGACAGGAAACAAATAATGAGAGTTATAGAAAGAACACATGCATTCTTTAGCTGCCACCCAATAAACAAATTCAACCTAATTGTGAGGCAAGGTATAAACAGAGAATGGGACATTTAAGTGCTAGAATAAAATTTCCAAGGATAGTCAAGTTCTAATTCAAAAGCAGCACATTGTCTGAGTGTGTAGCCTTGTGTGAAAACAGGTAAACTTGTTGAAAACTAGCATTTTGTTTTTCATTGAGGTGCCAACTTATTGGTTGTAATAGGACATGTAAGAAAGACTGGAACTGGCCTTCTCATTCTTCCAATTAGATGGCAGAGACATTTCTACAGCAATATTCACCAATATATATTGTTCTGTGCCGCACAAAATAGTACCCAATGTAACGGCACCCCGGGGCATAAAAGGGGTTAAACGCCGTTTAGAGGATATTCCCCTTCCAGATACACAGGCAGCTACCAAAGACACCAATCCGCCGAACACAAAACCATATGAATGCCGTAAACAGCCGAACCAGAACCATACGAATGCTGTAAACAGCCGAATAGGAAAAACCATACGAATAGGTTTACACTCCTAGCAGTCAAACTGGAACAGCATACAATAAATCCCCCCAAGAACGAGACAAAGCTCCATGTTGAGGGTCAAGCAGTGGACAGACAGAGCTGTGGGTTCATTGTTCTTATATACACATTCTTACACATTAGTACCACCCACAGGGTTTTGGAAAACAACCAATAAACACGTACAATACACTCAGACAGTAATTATCACAGGCAGAGAAATACAGTTTTTCCACATTATTCATAATTTTAAAAGTATGCATCACATTCACATAAAACTTACATTTTCAGAATCAGCATACTCCAAATACAAACACACGTCAAAATCATACAAAAGATAGATCATAGTCCTTTGTGACCAAATTAAGTATGGCTTTTCTGCCCAAAACCAGTTCCACAGAGTCTTCTATCCTGGAGATAATTGGGAAGTAATCCAATTATCTCCAAGGACAGAGGCAAAACTCCATTGAACACATAACAGCAAAAGACAATAAAATACATAAAAATATATAACTGTGCAGCCATTGCATAAAACAGGTACATTCAACATATCCCCAGATAGCTCAGATCTGAGCGCACATTATTACTGAATGGCGCTCAGATCACACACATACAGTTCAATTGCCATGGAGCCAAAGTCTTTCCCATAGTCTTTCATTATACAAATGGGCTCCATGGCATAGCTATCTGGGGTATCACCGCTCAAACAGGGCAAGCACTGAATGACCCGGCTTTGGTGTCTTTGCAGGGGAAAATCAAGCGTTTCAACATGGGGCCATAGTCTAAAGGAAGCAGGCGGTCAACCAGGCTCCTCCAATGCACAGTGGCAAGATTGGTCTTGTCACACCAAATCATTATGCTACCCTACTTACATATCTGCTATGTGAAGAGAAACGGTACTTACCAATGGACTACCACCACATGTAGTGTTTCTTTGCATGCACAAATTAAGACTCAGAAACTTGATATTTATATACAAACTAATAGGTACCCTGGCTAATAGACTTCTGTTTCGGTCACTTCTGGTGTTCTTGCCATTTTTGTTAGACATATTTTCTTCTAAGCTACAATTTAATTAATCATCACTATTAAATTATGATGTTTTTCATACATATGTATATGTATACACACGTATGAAATTGATTAATAGATGGATTGTAAATCCATATACAAATTCCACTTCTTAAAAACAACAACAAATTACATGAATATTGAAGTTCCACCCTTTATGAAGCTAAAGAGCTGATCATAATGTGTGTTCTACTATTGAATGTCCTAATCTTATGGTGAGTAATAGATGGGCACCAACGGGGAAGGAGAGAGAGAGAATTTCTGAATCAGCTCGCTTTACAGTGATGTACAGGAGGCCTGTCCTTCCATGTTTAGCACCCCCTGTACAAAAACAGTACAGCCAGGATCAACGTTAAAGAATAGCCATTAAATGTTGATTTAGCAGCAGTGACATGTAAGCCAGTGGTTAAGCAACCATTTTACACTATTGCTGGGCAGTGGGATGGGGTATTAATGTCATGACTAAATATATGAAAATTAAGACATATCTGCTAACATTACCTGTATTTTATATTATATTATGTAAATAAAATATGTTATACATCACTAAATAATGTGCTTCATTCACTATGTTTAAAACCCATGTGGGCCAAACAATACCCGAGGCCTTAGCCAAAAATAGTTTGGTGAACACCCCGACCCACACCAAACACCAACCCTTAACACCACAACACACTCACAACTACTTACAGACACACACACAAAGGCAAGACGGACACACAGGCACAGACAAATACAGGTACACACAGCCACATACTAGCATAGACGGCACAGACAGACACGACAGGCACACAAAGGCATAGACAGGTACACATAGGCACAGAGGGGCCAGACAGATACAAAGAGATATACATGCAGACACACAGACATAGGCAGGCACACACTGATACAGATAGGCACACACATAGAAACAGGCAGATACACACAGCTATAGATTGACAAAGATGGGCACAGACAAACACAAAAAAGTTGGTATCTGGAATAACCTTCTATTAATGTAGCAAAGAATGATAAAGAGAAGTTCAAGAATCCTGGATATGCATTAAAGGGACACTATAGTCACCCAGACCATTTCAGCTCAATGGTTCCTCAGGTTTTAACCCTTTGGATGCAAACATAGCAGTTTCAGAGAAATTGCTATGTTTACATTTGGGGTTAAGCCAGCTTCTAGTGGCTGTCTTCCGGACAGACACTAGAGGCGCATCTGCGACACTGGAGGCATATTATGCTTCCATCGCGCAGAGCGTCCATAGGAAAGCATTGAGAAATGCTTTCATATGGACACTTTGAATGCATGCGTGGCACTTGCCGTGCATGCGCATTCGGCTCCGCTGACGTCGGACGGGGAGCTGTCGGCGGCGGGGGGAGGAGAGGTCACCAGTTCCGAGGGAGCCCGGTGGTGGAATAAGGTAAGCTGCTGAAGGGGTTTTAGTGCCACGGGAGGGGGACCCTCAGGGTGGGGGCACCTGCAGGGCACTATAGTGTCAGGAAAACCGCTTTGTTTTCCTGACACTATAGTGATCCTTTAAACACTCAGAATTAACAAATTATTTTTTTTTTAAATGAGACGACTCATTTAATCACATATAATTTTTTGTGGTGCTTTTACATTATTGGACTTTATCAATTTGCAGTATTGTGTTTTCAATATTAATCACTAAAATAAATGAACTAACTATGAAACAATTTGGATAGTATAACTAATGCAAAATTATGTGTAACGGTAAGGTCAGATGTATCTCAAAATCATAAAAGCACTACTATTTATCTTACAGTACTTAAACTTGTAATATTGTACATAATATGGAGATTTTGTAACTTAGTTATGTAACAAGAATTATGTTTTAGAATTGGTTTTAACAATATCATGCACAAAAATGTTGCTGGTTCACAAGGAGTTGATCTTTGTTCTCAAATAAAAAAAACAAACTTTAATGCAAATCAAATCTCTAGTACAACATGTGGCAGAATATGAAATATCAAACAATATATAAAACATACTGTAGTCATTAAATTCCTGATTGACAGAGGACTGAGTTATGAAACTCTTCCAAGAAATGCAAAATGGCAGGTCAATGTATCAAATGTCACACAAACAAAGTACAGTAAGATGTGCATAGCATGTGTTTAAACTATGAAAATCATGAAAGTAAAAGAGTGTAATTCATCTTAGAAGTCTCTGGCTAAGACCCAAGATACTTATTTATAACATGAATATATCCAGATTGAATAGAAGCATGATAAAAGGATAAAATTATTAAAGCTTGACAAACAGAAAGACACCAGAAACATAGACAGGTTGATCGATAGAAAGATTGGCAGACTGACAGACAGATAGACAAATAGATGATAGATACTTTACTTTTCCAAATTGTATGAAATTGGAACCCTAGAGTATTAAAAAAAATATTAACCTCACAATAAATACAACTAGTGTAACAAAGTTTCAAAATTGCCATTATGCACGTTGCCGGCAGACAAGCATAAAAGAAACAGGAGATTCCAGCATAACTTGAGACAAAGCATTAGAGTCATGATGGGCGCAAGATTAAGCCAGTGTCCAAAGTGAAACATTTGTGCTCTACAGTGTCAAGAATCCAAGAAGCAGACCAAAGGTCAGGAATCCAGTATTCTAGGAGATCAGGAAACAGGCCCAGGGTGGTAACGAGGGCAGGAACAAAATGCAGGTCCCAAGGACAGGTAGCTACAAAATAAATGAGCACTGGGTCAAGGGTGCTCTGGAATTTAATAGTCTGAGACCGCACAGGGGCACATGCTTGACATAGTGTACACCACCTTTGCCTTGTAGACTTTGTGACCATATGTTAATAATGGAGCAACTATGTGCTTGCGACCCACAAATTAACACAAACTCCTGACTGTGCCCCATAAATGATGTAAATTCTGGGTTGAGCGTCAACAATGGCAGAACGATAGTTACAGAATTGATGGCACCTCCCTAGACTTCACTGTGGACACCATAAACCACAAGGATTGTCATGATGTCAGCGAGTGTAGACCTTGGTGATTATGAGAGATGCAAAGGTGCACAATAAATTTTATCACGTGTACACATTCAGTTTTTGTAAATTTCTCCAAATATTTATATTACAAAGTCAACCTGTTACTACTTTTTTTTAATTTTAGGGCAAAGATGTGTATTTATTCTATAAAATGATTTTTATAGTATAGAACATGCCAATTATTACCTCTCCCTCAAGTTTTCAAGTATAAAAACCAAGAACACAGAAAGAGGAAAATAAAGCCTAGCCTTATATATTTTATTATAAATGTTCAAAAGTAAAAAGGGAAAAACAAACACACTTGCTGTCTGCATGGGTTCACATGGAAAAATATGTTGCATACCCCAGGGATACAATGAGAACGATCTGCAGAGAAATCCCATGCATTCCTCTCTACTTAAAGCAAAAGTTCACATATATATATGTAGTTCACATATATTTTAAAAGGTTACCGGTAAGTAAAAATCTATTTATGGTTAGTCAACTATAATTACAATGTGAATTTAAATTATATGAAACCGAAGAAGAATAGTTCAGATCTCATTTTAACACATGTATAAGATAAAACAATACCATAAAAATTTAACATAAATAAAACTATAACAAATGGTGCACTGGAAAAAAAGTGTGGATATATAAGACATACATAATAATCTTCTTCAAAAGGATTTCAGTAACATTAGGATGTACAACCCATAAAAACGAAGTATAAAAAAAGATGCTACAGATTGTACAGTATGTTAAAGGTTCCATTAGGGGCAAAAACACAAAACTGCGGTATCACTCACATTTTTATGAGCCTTATTATTGCCTCCCTGTATTTGTCAGCATCGAGTCTATTCTGGCAGGGGTCGAAATGTGCTTAATTGTCTATTTTGGTTTGATCAAAATGGAAACTTCAAGTGCTTGCTGCCAGGAGGGAACACATAGGTAAGCAATAATTACTGTAATTTGTTTGAAAGACTGAAGACCATGAAGTTCAACTTTTAGACATTATGCAGTTGTCCTATAGGAGGTTGAAGCTAATGAGACAGTTATATTTAGAATTTCAGTATTTTTAAAAATGGATGCTTTATCTTTTCTTTATATTTAGCGTTACATTTCAATAATGAGAATTACCTATTAATATTTTGAAATTAAAAAAATGAAAAACTATAATAAACTAAAAGTACCTTAAATGTATTTCAAGTGTTACAGTGTTCTGCCTTTTTAAATTTAGGTTACACTACTGTTAAGTTAAATAAGGAAGGCTTACTCACCTTGAATCCCACGCCATGCCAGTCTTGCAGCATCCATCGCTCTTCCCCTGCCTGAGATCACTACTCCAAATAATCTCAGCCAATACAATGCTTCTCATAGGGAAGCACTGGGGGGCTACTTTGCGTGCATGCACCAATCAGAATCTCTTCGTAGAGATGCATTATACCACTGCTATGGGGAGTGTTTGACGTCTTCATGATGAGCATGAAGACACTGAATGTTGGTCCTGGAAAGGTTGCAATAGGGAATCAACACAGTAAAGGAGGAGACTATATTTAAAAGAAGAAAAACTACCACAACAAGAGGACATAGTCTTAAATTAGAGGGACAAAGGTTTAAAAATAATATCAGGAAGTATTACTTTACTGAGAGGGTAGTGGATGCATGGAATAGCCTTCCAGCTGAAGTGGTAGAGGTTAACACAGTAAAGGAGTTTAAGCATGCGTGGGATAGGCATAAGGCTATCCTAACTATAAGATAAGACTAGGGACTAATGAAAGTATTTAGAAAATTGGGCAGACTAGATGGGCCGAATGGTTCTTATCTGCCGTCACATTCTATGTTTCTATGTAATAGGAAGCATCTTTGGTTGCTGTCTGAGGGTCAGCTCAATGTAAGTGATTTTCCGAACCAATGTTTTGTTAGTTGTAATTAATTTTTTAGTTCTTTAACGAAAAAGGTTATTTATTGATAAATTAAATATTAAAAGACAATTAAAAGACACAACCTTTTGCTTTAGAGAAACTGCAACCAAAAAGTACGTAAATGCCAGATGTTACAATGTAAAATAATCCCTTATATTTTTTTTTTTTTTAATTATGATGGATTGTTTAATCAGCATTTATGCCAAAAAACAGCAAAGAATTCCTCACTAAGGCAAACAGATGTATTCTATTAGTTTAATGTTTGGAACCAAAGATTGAGCTTTTTGTGTATCAAATCAATTATTTTTTTTCTGTGAAATGGTAATTGTTTGGGTTTGTTGACTTAGGTTTAATTAATAATGAATGGCATATTTGATTGTCTAATCTGCAAACCTGATAACATTTCAAATGAACTGGCTCTGAGACTTTTGAAAACACACAAACAAACTATGATCTATCACATTGATTTCTATTATCTTGAGGGGTTTTTTATGCTCAACAACCCCTACATATTTCTAAAAGCATGACTTGCCCCATATTTGCCTTTTCCCGCTTCTCTTATCTTCTACTTTTGTACTGATACCTACTGTATTTCTTTCTTTCATTTTTAATTTATGTATGTCTGTCAGCGTGTGCCTGTCACTGAGTGTGAGTGTGTGTCATGGTATGTGTCCCTGTCAATGAAAAAGTGGGTTTGTGTCTGTCAGTGAATGTTTATGTCTGTCAGTGTGTATGTGTGTCTGACAGTGAGTGTGTATGTGTCTGCCTGTGAGTGTGTATGTGTGTCTGTCAGTGAATGTGTAGGTCAGGTACTGTATGTGTGTCTGTCAGTGAGTGTGTGTGCATGTGTCTGTAAGTGAATATATAGGTCTGTCAGTGTGTGTGTCTGACACTGGATGTGTGTGTCTGACACTGAATTTGTGTGTGTGACTGTCAGTCAGTGTGTGTGTGTTTCTGTCAGCGAATTTGTATGTGTGCCTGTTAGTGAGTATCTGTCAGTGAGTGTGAATGTGTGCCTGTCAGTCAATGTGAGTGTGTGTGCGTGTGTCTGTCAATGTGTCTGTCAGTGAATGTGAGTGTGTGTCTGTCAGTGAGTGTGTATGTCTATTAATGTGTTTTTGTCTGTCAGTCAGGGCCAGATTAAGAGCCCAGTGGGCCTGGTGCTGACAATTATGAGGGGCCTAAGTACAGAATTTTATCGACCAAAAACACTAAAACAGTCATACCTCTCAAGCGTTATGTATTTGGTGGAGGTGTTGCCGGAGGGAAACTCATAGGATGCAGCTATTAAAAAAACTCAGATTCTCTTAAAATGTGCTAATCTCTCTCTAATTCATTATTTAATCTTATAAGTAAATACATACCCCATAACAGCAGTGTCCAGTGAAGCAGGAAGTCAATGTGCGGTGTAAAAGGGTGGGCCACTGACGCAGGCTATGTACTCCCGAAAGGGCCGAATATTCCCAAAAAGGAGTCGTGTCTGCCCAAAGAATTGGAAGGCTAGCCTGGCATGAATACATGTCAGGCTGTCTGCCAATCAAGCATGCTGGCCAACAGCATCCCGAACTTGGCATAAATGTGTCTACTGATGCGCTCGTTCCATGCTTTCTAAGGACTGTTCCCAAGCACTCACATGTCCACTTGTCTCCTTACCTTCTTACTAGCAGACAGAAAGTCCTAGTATACAGTCTGAGACAGAGAAAAGGTGGATGTAGTGAGTGTAGAAGAAAGGGAACGTGCCACAGTGTTAGAGAGACCAAAGTCATCATTACCTTAACTAATTTCATTTCAGCTAGTCCACACATGTTTTGTTTCCAGATATCCCTCTAAAGTTTCCATACTGAAGCAAGAGTATGTGAAGAGCACTTAGGGTTTCCACCTTTCTTTGAATAAAATACAGGCCTTACTAATTTGCATAACTAATTATGTATGTGTAACATCATATGATGTAAATCACAAGGAGTGACAGAGAAAATTCAGTGAAATCACCAAAAAACAACTTAGTTTGATTCTGCTGTATAGATGGATTGTTCCCAGTGTCTCCCTGCCACCCAGTGTCCCCTATGGTCTGTGTCCCCATGTCTCCCAGTGTCCCCATGTCACCAAGGGACACTGAGAGACATGGGGACACTAAGACACCAGGGACACTGGCTGGGAGACATACTGACACTGAGACATCTGTGTCCCCGTGTCCCCAAGTGTCTCAGGGTCCCCATTTCTCAGTGTCCACATGGGTGTCTGTTTCCCCATGTCTCAATGTCCCCATGTGTGTCTGTGTCCCCATGTCCCCTAGTTTCTCAGTGTCCCCATGTGTGTCTGTGTCTCCAGAGGTCTCCATGTGTCCTTATGTCTCATAGTAGAGTAAGTGATGAGAACCGCACCCAGTCCCAACGGCCAAGGGTGCTCCAGAGCAGGACCAGCAATCCCAGTACAATAATCCAAGAGGAAAAAACTCACAGGCACTCCAACTTCAAGCCGCAGGCAGATTTATTATGACAGAATGCAACGCAACGTTTCGACCGGAAAGGTCTTTTTCAAGCTTGAAAAAGACCTTTCCGGTCGAAACGTTGCGTTGCATTCTGTCATAATAAATCTGCCTGCGGCTTGAAGTTGGAGTGCCTGTGAGTTTTTTCCTCTTGGCTTATATCTCATAGTGTCCCCTAGTGTCTCAGTATCCCCATTTCTCCCTGCAGCCTTTACCCCATCTTTCACTTCTCTGAGCTGTAGGCTGTCTCTGCAGGCTGGGAGCTGCTGTCTGGACTCCCCTGCGGATCAGTGAGTAGAGCGATGCACTAAGAGTAGTGTGTAAAAAAAAAAAAAACTCAATAGGCCTATTCCATGGGCCTGGGCCTGGGCCTGGAGCTGCAGCTCCATCAGCCCCTATGTTAATCCAGCCCTGCTGTCAGTGTGTGTGCGTGTGTGTGTGTCTCTCACTGGAAATGTGTGTTGGTTACACAATGTGTGTGCCGATGACTGTTTATCTGTCAGTGAGTATATGTCAGTGTATGCATCAGTGATGGCGTGTGTCTGTCAGTCAAAGACCGTGTTTGTCTTGAACAGGTAGAGGTATGGCCCTGACAGGGGGTGCAGCAAATTTAGATTAGGGGTTACCTGAGTTTTTTCATGCCTAAAACAGCACAAATCCAAAATACACCACTGCTTGCATCTCCCAAAAAACAAAATTGCCAACTTTGTGTGTTTCTTTTTCCCCCTCCCGAGCCCCTCTGTTTGTCTCTTCCCCAGTGTCTTTTTGTTTCTCTTTCTCCCCAGATCATTTTTCTGTCTCTCCCAAAGCCAACTTTTGTGTTTCTCTCCCCAGCCCCATTACATGTCTCTCCCATCAGCTTCATCGTGTGTCTCTCCCCCAGCCCTTTTGCATGCCACTGTCTCTTTTCCCAGCCCCTTTGAGTATCTCTGTGTCCCCTTCCCCATCGCCTCTGTGTGTGTCACTGTCTCCTTCCCCAGCTCTCTTTGTGTCTGCGTGTCTCGCTGTCAACATCGCTAGCTCTCTGTGTGTGTCACTGTCCCCTTTCCCTCTGAATGTCTCTGTGCCCCATTCCCCATCTGCTGTGTCCCCCTCAGCCCTTCTGTGTATTTCACTGTCCCATTCCCCATACTGCCTTATCTCCCTATTGCAGTGCAGTTAATACCCATGAAATGTTTTAGGTGGCTGTGATTGGTTTGCTCCACCAGTAGATTTAAATTGATACACTACAGTATATTATTCTTTGTTAGCTACATTGGATCACTTTTGTTACTAATGTATACAAATGTACTTTTGGCTCAAGAGTCATTGTAGTGTTTTTAACTGTGATGATCCTGCTTGGTTGTTTCTATAGAAACAAGCTGGAATGCATGCAACTGTGAAGACTGGTAATAGATGGGGGGAGCATGCCCATGTTCTCTGGCTGGCAAGACAACAGTGTTATTGTGTGCATGCTGAACAAAGGGGTGAGTACTTTTTTTTATGTTTCTTGTGGATAAAGATACAGTATGTTGTGTATGATCTGTATTTAGATGGAGATAATTGTATATATATATATATATATATATATATATATATATATATATACACTTGTGATGGTGTGTGTGTGTGTGTGTGTGTATGTGTGTGTGTAATTATAAAATATGTAAAAAAAATAATTTCTTCTATCTTCTCATATATTTTCTTGTCCTTTTTTCTCCTTTCTCTTTATTCATTATTTTCATGATATTCTTATAAATAATGGATTAATGACTTATATTAGGGTATCAAAAAATCTTCAATAATGCATCTAGTTGATGCAGGGATGGAGGGGGAATGTTAAATATCCCACTGAACTTAGGGTGAGTATCATGGTTGCCTCTCGAGGCTATAGATTTTAATATTAAATAATTAATGGATCCATGGGTAGGATTTTATAATCTTTACTTACTTATTTATTTATTTCCCCCTCTCAGTTTTGTATGGCTGTCTTGGCAGTGATGGTCATAGTAGTTTTCATTTATAAAAAAAAATATATATTTTTTTTTTTTGCAATTAACAATATGTTTATTGCTTTGATGGATTTTTGGCGAGGTGGATTGGGATGTAGATAACTGCTGGTGTAGAAAAAAGGAGCTAAAATACTACAGTTTGACAAACATTTGAAATAATTGCTTAAAATGCTATTTAGCTTCTATTACCTTTCCTTTTTTTTTCTTTTCCTCGTTTCTCATGTTTACCGTGTCCTGTCTACCAATTGGGTCCTGCGCGACCATCTGATGCCTATGTTTATCTAGACCTACGAGTCTTATCTTGTCTCCTTGCTCAAAATTTCTCCTAATAAAAAAAATATTCAGATATTTGAGATTACAACTTCTTGAATTGTTGAAATACAATCTACCTTACCCTCATCGTAATAAATGTAATGTTACAAAACACTGGGGTATTGAAATCATCCTTCTAAAGCAACAATAAATATTGTTTATGCATTTTATAATGTTCAAAGTCTAAGCACAAAAAATAGCTACTACTTGCAATCTCTCTTAAAATTACAAAACATATCCAGCACTTCAAAGAATACTGTTGGATCTCATGTCAGAGAGTGATGTCATAAGTTTTTACATTAATTTTAATATTTGTGTTAGCTCAGTCATGGTCAAAAAAAAAAAAAGTCATTGCTCTCAGTGGCGTCTCCAGCATTCATATTTAGGGGGGGCACATTGGGGGCCAGGGACAGAAGTAGGGGGGCAATTACAAAACATGTGTGTATGTGTATATATATATATATATATATATATATATACACACACACACACACACACACACACACACACAAATGTGGAGAACATTTAAAAGTTTAAAAGTTAACAAAATTCAGATTTCCAATTCAGATTTCCAGCACCTTGTTAAATATGCTAAAGTCTGCTTTAGAAATGCAATTGTAACAATATCTCATGATGCCAGAATTGTTACAAAACTAGTTGGTTTTTTTTATATTTACTTTTAAAATAATTTACAACATGCAATTTGAAGGGAATTTAAATTGACACTTCTATATAAATATTTCACATATAGAAAATGGTCACTTAACAGTGTATTCTCTATGCTACAGTTTAAGCATTTATAGTGACACACTATACTCAACACACAAACTCAATTGAATTTTTCCTGTAAGAAGAGCAGATTTAGCTCTACTTCCATGCACAACTAAAAATGGATAGCACTAAAGTTTGTGCCCTGACCTATAGTTGGTGAATACTATACCAACACAAACTAAAATGACTTGTTTCATTCTCATGCTCACAATATGGAATCCTGGGTACATACATATCATTTACTCAAAAGCTGCAATTAAAGTTCACGTTACTTACAGTAGTAGTGCCACTGTCTGGAGTGTCTGCTCCGCTCACTCAGTCCCTGTGCAAACTGCACTCTCAGGTAGGCAAGGTTTCACACCTTATGTGGGGCCGCACTGCAAACTTTCTGCAACCTCTGGTAAGTAAGGTGACACTGTCACAACACTGTCTGCAATCTCAGGAGTAAGTACCACTGTCATACCACTCACTGTCTGCAATCATGAGTAACTAACCTTTGTCACACTCACACCACTCGCTGTAATCACTGCAATTAATTAACTTTTCTCAGAAACTAGATAATACCTACTCCTCTCTGCTTGATCTGTTCTGCCTCCTTTGCTCTTGCTCCTCTCTGCTTGCTCTGCTCTGCCTCCTCTCTGCATGCTCTGCTTTTGTTCCTCTCTGCTTGCTCTGCTCCACTACTCTCGACTTGCTCTGCTCTCTACTCTGCCTCCTCTCTGCATGCTGTGCTTCTATTTGCATGGTCTGCTTTTGCTCCTCTCTGCTTGCTCTGCTCCACTACTCTCGGCTTGCTCTGCTCCTCTCTGCTCCGCTACTCTCGACTTGCTCTGCTTTTCTCTACTTGCTCTGCTTCTCTCTGTTCCTCTCAGCTCTTGTCCTCTCTGCTTGCTCTGCTCCCCTCTACTTGCTCTGCTCCGCTCCTCTTTACTTGCTCTGCTCCCCTTTACTTGCTCTGCTCTGCTCCTCTCGACTTGCTCTTCTTTTCTCTACTCGTTCTGCTTCTCTCTGCTCCTCTCTGCTTGCTCTGCTCTTATCCTCTCTGCTTGCTCTGTTCCTCTCCACTTGCTCTGCGCTGCCTCTTCTCTGCTTGTTCTGCTCCTGCACACATATTGCCTAATACAAACTCACCCATACACGCACACTGTCTGATACATCCATCCATACATTTCTACACACATATTACCTGATTCATACATCTATACACACATATTGCCCAATACATACACACATATTGCCTAATACATAGACCCATAAACGCACACTGCCTAATACATCCATCCATACACACATACTGCCTAATATCAGACATCCCAAGTCTCCCGGTAGTTCCGGGAGACTCTCACATGTTGAATGCGGCTCCCTGACACTCGCAGATCATACACAATATCCCCTTAAATCACACACACAATCAAATCTATAAAGTATGACTTATGTGCATGTCAATATGTGTATCTGTGTGTGTGTTTCAGTGTGTGTATCTGTGTTTTAGTGTGTGTATCTGAGTGTATGCATCAATGTGTGTGTATCTGAGTGCCAGTGTGTGGGTATCTGAATGTATGTGCTAATGTGTGTGTGTGTATTTCAGTGTATGTGCCAGTGTGCGTTTCAATGCGTGTATCTGTGTGTCAGTGTGTATGTGCCACTACGCCTATCTGTGTGTCTGTGTGTGTTGGTAGAGGGGAAGGCAGAGTGAGCGCACATGTGCGTGGAGGGGGGGAGGGTGGGGGGGCGTAGTAAAATGCATTTTTTGCACCCTGAAATGCATTTTTGAATGTTGGGATGTCTGTAATACATACATTTTACATGAAATCTATAATTTATAGCTGTGATAATATTTTCATTCATATTGTGGGATTTTATTTATAATAATAATAACCTAGACTGTAGGTTCTAATACAGGTATTTATTTTGTAATCTAGAACTGCTAATATTGCACCTATGCTTAATAATTAACTGACCACCGTTTGTTGCTGTCTACATTCTGCTGAACACACCTTGAATTCCCATTAACCAACCTAGCAACCTAAAAATCTTTCCTCAATCAATACTCCACCACAAATCACTTACTACCACACTCTCCCCTTACCCACGACAACAGTTCATCACTCTAAACAACATCTCTTCTATCACCCTCCCCCCCCATCACATCTCTAAAGCAAAATAACTAGCATTAGAACATCATTCTCTACCCAGAGTTAATTTCTACCTCATACGTCTTCCTAAAATGCTATATTTTTCTTTCCCAACATCTCTGATAATGACTTTGATCGAGCGATTTAACCCTACCACCTTCGGACCAATTCCATTCCACATTCTCTCTTGGCTCCCCTTCTCCAAATCATTCTAGCCTACCTTAACTCTTAAACACACTTCCACTTCTAGTGAATTCAAAACGGCAGTTATCTCTCAACTTCTAAAAAAATGATGTGTCACAATTATCATCCAACACAGCACTTTATAAACAGAATATAAACCCACCAGATTATAGACAGAGAAAGTACCTATACCGGTCCTTAGAATGGCCGGATAAAATAGGTAAAATATAAAATGAGAAAGGAGACAAGACAAGCCGAGGTCAAAAGAAGTCAGAAAAGCTGGGTCAAGGAAGCTAGAAAATAGGATAGTCAAAGCAAGCCGAGTAACAAGTCAGTAACAAAAGGGACCAAACAGAGAACAAAATTGCACTCTTGGGACACTTGTAAACTAGGAATCACAACAGAGCACTGTATACTGGGCAAGGTGAGTTTTTCAATGGTTGGGGGGCGAGTTTATCATAACAACGCCCCAAAAACATGACAGATCGTTGGTGGTTAGTGGTTTCGGCCGCAGTGACGTCATGACCTAGCGTCAATAATAGGGGGGTGCGCACAGTGGCCGGTGTCCAGGAAACTGTCTCAGTGCTTATGAGGCACAGAAGTGGCGGTCTGCTGGATCGGAGAAGCAGCTGATCATCGGACCACCAAGTAAGTACAGAATTCCTTACACCCTGCCCTTCTTACTAGTTTTTGAGCTGTCTGAAAACTTCTCTAAATGTCTTGAATGTTTTAAAAACAAAGACAGGCCCCACTAGGCCCCATGGAATATTAGATCCTGGGTCCTTTGAAGATTAAATATTAAGTAAATGTTAAATATGATGTTAAATATACCCTTTGAAAAAAGCCTGTCAGGTATGCTCTCAAGTGAGAATTGCTGTAAAAATGTAATTTTAAAATACAAGCCTAAATAGCTGTATTACAAAAATTCTCCAAATCAATTTTGTTGTCCATTTTGATTATTTTTTTAGGCATTCTACTTAAAATTCACTCTGCATTTCTTACTTTAATCAATAACCTTGTGTATACTCATCTGCTGATTTAATATTATCATTCAGGGACATAACTAGAATGACCTGGGCCCTGGTGCAAGATTCAAAGAAGGGCCCCCTCGTTGCCCCTCCTTGCTCCTCTCTAAGCAATAGACTTAAGTGTGATAACTATGGTTGCTGTGGGTGATTGTGCAAGGGTTGGTCAAGTGTAACTGTGTTTGGGACTTAGCTTAGTGTGATTGTGGTGGTTAACTGAGTGTAATATGTATATGTGGTGTTGGCTAAGAGTTATTTGTTTATATAGGGACTGGCTGAATGTGAGTGTGTGTTGCGGTTAGCTGGGTTTGATTGTGTGGGGGTTGTGTGTGAATTAATAATAAATCATAATTACAAAACAGACACAGGTGCACAAACACTGAGGTAGGCACACAAAGTGACAGAAACAGGCACATACACAGGTATGCACACACAGGCAGGCACACACACACACTGATGCAGTCACACACAGGCAAACACAGGCATGTGTCTGTGTGCACCTACTGGATATACAGACACAGGCATTAAACTGTGCTCACAGATGCAGGTATAGACAAAGACAGCCATTAACAGATAGGCATACACAAACAGGCACATATTCAGGCACAGGCTTACAGACAGAAACATGCATACAGAGACATTGGCATATACAGGCAAACATCGACACAAAGACAGCGTACAGAGACAGCAGGATTAAATGACAGGTACACATAGATGTAGGTATAGATGCAGACACTGCTATTAATAAACAGGCATATACACACAGGCACAGAAAGCATACTGGTTCAGGCATAAGCTTACACACAGACACAGGCATAGAAAGACACACAAACAGGTTCACTATGAAAAAATATTTTTTAATTTTCCTCCCTGAAAGCAGGGTCAGCAGCTGCAAGCCCCATTCCTCAATGTCACATAGAAAATGAGGGAGAGGAGACCTAGCACTTTCAAACCCCAATCTCGGCTCCACTGCTGCTGTGCTTCTCCACTGTCCTTTCTTCTTGATGATTCTCAGCAATTGAAGCCACACACTATGAGTTTCAATGTTTTAGCATGTGGCTTACACAACAGAAGGATCAAGCAGGAGAAGGGCTGTCAGGGCGACCAAGCAGGAGAATGGCTGTGCAGGGAGTCCGAGCAGGAGAAGGGCTGGGCGTAGGGTCAGAGCAGGAGAAAGACTAGGCAGGGACTGAACAGGACAACATATCTGACCCCCAACTATAATTAACTGAATTGTTTAGTACATTGCCAAATAGGCAATATATTAAATAACATTAATGGGGGCCCCAAAGCTGGCCAGCCCCCCTTAACAGGTAGAACTCCTGGGCCCAGTCACAATTGCAACCATTGTGACCCAGGTCGTTCCACAACTGCAGAAGAGGCATCAGCATGGGTCAACACGTCAACTGGGACCCCTGGAGTGACTGGCCAGGTCGCAGCTGCAACCATGGTAATTCCTGGTCTCATTATCTATACATGCTGTGAGTGCTCCATGTGAGAGGAGAGCAGGGGATCTGATGACACTGTCCGTGCCTCCCATCCTTACTCAGAGCACAGTCAGGGCCGGAGCGTCCATAAGGTGGCACAGACAGCTGCCTTAGGGTGCACTGGCCCAGCGTGAGCGCTAGTTTCGAGTGACCCAGCAGAAATAAGTAACAGGAAGGGTAAGAGAGAAGAACACTAAGGGACATGGAGGGGAGAGTGGCACACAGGGGGGGGCTGAAATACACAAATAGAGACATGAGGGGGGAGAAAGACACACAGAGGGGCTGGGGATCAAAGAGACACACAGAAGGGCATGAGGATGGAAATACAAAGGGGATGGGGGTGCAAGAAACAAAAGGGGGGTTAAAAGGCACATAGGTGAAGATGCTTTTTTTTGGGTGGGGCTGGGGCGCCATAAAAAAAACCTGTGTACCCAAAAATCCTTGCTCTGGCCCTGAGCACCTATAAACATTGTAAACCGAATATGGTGGGATCTTAGGGCTATTACCAAACCCTGAAAGCATCCAGCGTTATGACAACATCTAAATCTAAAAGTGATAGTTACTCATAATGAGCTAGTGAGTTTTAGTCAGATCTGAGGGCTATTACAAAACCATACTAATATTCAGAATACTTACAGCGAACAATATCAGAAAATAATTATTACAACATTGTAATTCAGAAATTAATAACCCTTCACCTCATGTCACTCCCTCTATGCCTCATGATTCTTTTGTTTTTTTACCCCTTTTTCTCCCCCCCCAGATGACAACTGTAACAGAACATTTGTTATTGCCTGGAAGCCCCTGCCCCAACCGTGTACTCAACACCCCTTTTTACAGTCCCTGTATTTGCTTCATGCAGCTGAGAACAAAGACCATTCGTTTATTTGTATTCCCTTAAAATGACTGATCGTGTATTTTTCCATAACCGTTCATATACCGAATATTCTGTCGAACGACCAACCACCCAGAGCAGGAGTGTGGCACCAATAAACCCTCTTGACCTGTAAAAACTGCAAACACCTCAACATTTGAATGGATTAACAGGGTGGTCAGCGTTCGTCTGTGCGAACACGTGGCGGCGGCCATTTTGTCTAGTCAAACGCACTCAGCGGTATTTGGTCGTCGACCGCATGGAATCAATTTTGGCGAACACCACTGAACTTCTACCTTCCGTGCATTCGACTGGAATCATACGAACAAAGCGCTATTTCGGGAAGATATTCATACGAACAAACTGTATTCATTGATGGTAGACATGAACGGTTCCATTCATGTAATTTGCACTTATTGTCAAGAGAAAAATAGACCGACCATACAGACTGAATCTTTGGAACTACTTTGGACAGGGAAATGTGCGAACAGTCGGTCACATCCACCTTTTAACTAACTCCTGAACCACAGATCCGATTTAACTCATTTTTGGATATGTTGTTTCTCTGATGGTACTGGTTAATAAAATGTAACTTTTGTTAAAATCGTATGGATAGTTTTAGAGTTACAGAAAATGTGAAAAAGTATATATTTTTAGCTTGGAGATAATTGAGCTGATATAACAATTAACTCAATTATCTCCTAAGCAGAGGGGAGGAATGTACTGTAATTAATGGGTGTGCTATAACTGTAAATCTGTATCTGTTTGGCTGCTGTGATTCCATTGTCAGTGCCCCACTAGGTCCACGTGAGTGGTAACCTTACTGTAAAACCTGCATAAAAGAAACTGCTTTTTGTGGTCATTAAACCAGTTCTGCTTAACCCTTCAAAATGTAGCCTCGTCTCGTTATTGAAAGGGAACCTGCTCCAGCATAATCACTAACTCTTTTAAGAACTCTGCTTCTCTCTCTACTCTGATCCAGCAGATGGGATATCTTGACTACACTACAGCACAGCACCTTGCCGGGAAGAAGGACGTCTCCAATGGCAGATACCCCTCTACAATCTGGATAGCCGTTACAACAACTCAAAACTTAGTTTAAGCCGGGTGGCTTTTAACAGGAGTGCTGCTTCGCCTGTGTACCCAGAAATCCTTGCACCGGCCCTGAGCACAGTGCAGAGAGAGAAAAGACACCAGTCAGTGAGGGCAGGTATGCTTCCAGGTGTCACTAGTGGGGAATTAATTTGCAGTGTGATAGGTTGCAGGGGCCCTCTGTGTCATCCTGGGCCCCCTGCAACCGTTCACTGGAATTAATTTGCATAACTTCCTTCAGCTTGAAGCGATCTCTGGATGTGCAGTCGGGCCCCTGATTGCCTCGGGCCCTCGGCCCATGACCAATCTGCCCAATCTGCACTAGTGACACCTGGAAGCATACCTGCCCTCACTGACTGGTGTCTTTTCTCTCTCTGCACTGTGCTCAGGGCCGGTGCAAGGATTTCTGGGTACTGCCATTGGAGATGTCCACCCCTCTAATCAGCCGTCCACTCCCATTTAAACCTCCCACCAATTCAATCTAATTTCTGGGTCAGACAGACCTCTCTGTCCATAACTTCCTCACACAAGTACAAGGAATTCTTAACTCCCTTCTGTACTCCTCTTTTATCTGTCTGTTGTTTTAATTTATTTAACATTCAAAAAGTCTGCCTTCTATTCACCTTCTGTTCTGCAAAACTCTATAATCCACTACCTTGCTCCTCCTCACCTGTTCTCACTCATCTCCTACTATACTCTAAATCAGGGGTAGTCAACCTTTTAATAAGTACCGTCCACTTATGTATCTTTGTTTCCTTTCCAGAATTTCCTTAACGCCCACCGGTGCTGCAGTAACTCAATTTTTCTTGCTCAAGTGCAAGAAAGTTTTTAGAAAGATTTATTTTTTTTAAATTACTTAAATTTATCTTTTTTATTTCTACTCTATGCATGTTTATACATATATAATTTAAATTTAATGATTGTCCACATCTCCGTCGATGCAGCGCCTACTACTGTGGGAGCTGCTTAAAGGGACACTTCACTGCCCAAATACAAAATAAATAAAAATTATTCAGCACTGTACAATAGGTGGACTAACAGGCAAGACAAGTTGGATGCACAGGAACAGAGAGTCTAGAGGGCCCTGCTCAAACGAGCTTACACACTAGAGTAAAAGAGTAATTATACAATCTGCATTTTCAGATTGTAGTGGTGTTACTGAGAAAGGCTCAGGCACCTGGTTTGTGGAACCACCATCCTCTATACCTAAGGTGAGCAAGTGTGCACCCAAGGACAAAAAGGACAAGGTGAGGGCTGATAGAAAGCAGTTGTTGTTGGGGGATTCTATCTTAAGAGATGTGGAGTTGAACAATAGTGGCTTTGTGAGAAGTCTTCCTGGAGCTACTGCTCACAGAGACAGGAGACGTATTTGTAATATTGTTAAGCAATCAAAGCAGGAAGGGGAATTAGATGTACTTGTCCATCTTGGGACAAATGATTTGTCTTGTAATGAGCTTTCTGCCAATGATATACGGCAGGTTGCTTCCACATTGTCATTCTCTGAAGTTCTGCCTGTGCATAACACTCAGAATGACAGGCAGATGCGTATTAGGAACTTTAACTTGTGGCTTGGTGAATGGTGTCGGGAGTAAGGATTTGGCTTTGTTTCTCATGGTAGCTCTATTTGGAATAGAAATGAACTGTACAAAAAAGATGGTTTGCATCTTTCTCTAAAGGGAACAAATGTTCCATGTAACCGAGACATGCTATAATGAGAAAAATTACTGGGACATATCAATACAAGGGTACTCTTTATATAGAAAAGACAGAGAAGGCAAGAAAGGGGGAGGGGTGGTCCTGTATGTGATGGATAGCATAAAATCTTGCCTAATAAAAGTTAGTGAGGTGAACATAGAGTCCGTTTGGGTTACGTTAGAATTTAGAGATCACACAGTAACTTGTGTAGGTGTGATTTACAGGCCACAGGACAAAGAGAAGAGTTAGATAATCTACTAGTTGAGGAAATAGCTTAAATGACAATGAAGGGGGGAGTTATCATCATGGGTGACTTTAATCTTCCTGATTTGAACTGGAAATCCAAAATAGCTGCTTGTGCAAGGAGCACACATATTCTAAACTCCTTACTGGGATTGTCTCTAAAACAACTCATTGAGGAACCATAAGGAGGCCATACTAGATTTAGTGTTAACAAATGTAGATTTGGTATCAGATATTACTGTAGGTGAAAGTTTAGGATCCAGTGATCATCAGTCAATGTGGTTTAATATAAGAACATTGACTGAGTCACACCACACAAAAACAAAATTTTAGACTTTCGAAAAACAGACTTTTCTAAAATTAGAATATGCGTGAAGGAATCCTTGTCAGACTGGAGCAGTTTAAATGGAGTCCAGGAGAAATGGGATTATTTAAAAGTTGCACTGCTCAAGGCAAAAGAAAATTGCATTAGGCTTGTCAGTAAAAGCAAAAAATTTAAGAAACCATTTAGCATTTAGTAATTATAAAAAAAAACAGAGTGAGTAAGACAGACAGATCTATAAGATTAGGCAAAAAGAGGCTAAGCAAGTTATAAGAGCATTCAAAGCACACACAGAAGAGAAAATAGCACAGTCAGTAAAAAAGGGGGATGAAACATTGTTTAGATACATAAATGAGAAAAGGAAAGTAAAACAAGGATAAGTTAGATTAAAAACAAAAGAAAAAGGTATGTAGAAGAGGATAAAGGTATAGCTGATTGCCTCAGTGAATATTTTTGTTCAGTATTTACAGATGAAAATGAAGGAAACGGGCCTCAGTTAGGAAAAAGGACAAATGAGTCATTTGTTACATGTAGGTTTACAGAGGAAGAGGTTCTATTTCAACTGTCAAAAGTAAAGACAAATAAGTCGATGCGTCCTGATGCAATACACCCAAAGTTATTAAAATAACTTAGTGGTGTACTAGCAAAACCATTAACTGATTTATTTAACCAATCATTGTTAACAGGAGTAGTCCCAGAAGATTGGAAATTAGTGAATGGTGTACCCATTCACAAGAAAGGTAGGGAGGAGTCGGGGAACTATAGACCAGTAAGCCTTACTTCAGTAGTGGGGAATGTAATGGAAACCATGTTAAAGGATAGGATTGTTGAACATCTAAAATCACATGGATTTCAAGATCAGAGACAACATGGGTTTACTTCAGGGAGATCATGCCAAACTAATCTTATTGATTTTTTTGATTGGGTAACTAAAATAATAGATCAGGGTGGTGCAGTAGACATTGCCTACCTAGATTTCAGTAAGGCTTTTGACACTGTTCCACATAGAAGGCTCATCAATAAACTGCAGTCTTTAAGTTTGGATTCTAATATTGTTCAATGGGTTAGGCAGTGGCTAAATGACAGGCAACAGAGGGTTGTTGTCAACGGAGTCTATTCAAAGCAAGGTCTAGTTACCAGTGGGATCTGTACTTGGACCCATTCTCCTCAATATTTTTATTAGTGATATTGCAGAAGGTCTTGATGGTAAGGTATGTCATTTTGCTGATGATAAGAAGATATGTAACAGGGTTGATGTTCCAGAAGGGATAAGCCAAAGGCAAATGATTTAGGTAAACTACAAAAATGGTCAGAGCTGTGGCAACTGACATTTAATGTGGATAAGTGCAAGATAATGCATCTTGGACGTAAAAACCCAAGGGCAGAGTACAGAATATTTGATAGAGTCCTAACCTCAACATCTGAGGAAAGGGATTTAGGGGTGATTATTTCAGATGACTTAAAGGTAGGCAGACAATGTAATAGAGCAGCAAGAAATGCTAGCAGAATGCTTGGTTGTATAGGGAGAGGTATTAGCAGTAGAAAGAGAGAAGTGCTCATGCGATTGCACACACCGAGCATAGTAGATCATATACATTAATACTATAATATTTATTATATCCCAGCCCTCACAAACGGCCTTTCATGTTAACATTTGAAGGCTACCAGTTAGATATCTGCACTGTGTGCTCTACAACCTGAAGGTATTTTGGACACAGGTTGTCTGAATCAATTTGTATTGAATTGTTGCTATTTTGAAAATGCTTTATAAATAAAAACAACAGTGAAGCAAAACAGGGAGCCTCAAAGCATGTATACAAGTAGAGTACACATTTACAAAGTATAAAGACAAACCTATATCGATTGAACAATCTTAAATAAATCCAGTAGTACAGAGAAATAATAGCAAAACTGTGCTGTTCAAATAAAGAAAGGAAAATTTAAGGGGGAAATAGATGTAAAACAAAGGGAGAAAATTAGAGCGTTAAATGCATAAAGTTATTGGCTGACCTGTTAAAAAAATGTGGAGATAGACAAACAGACCTTTACCAGTTTACATTAAATGTAGTATCTCAGGAGAATAATTAATGAGATTTATCACTATATAATTACGTTCACATCATGCAAGAAACTACTCACACTATCCTCTTTAAAAATTTTGTTCACAAACACTGGAAACACTCAGCCTTACAAAATCATTGCTTAGCAACAAGAGGCTCGATACAAGAATGAACCTATGGTTACAAGAGAATAGTGTTCTCTGGAAATTCACACATGTCTGTACCCTAGTTGATTCTGTTAACACATTACTGCATTATGCACATGAATCTCTTCAATCAGGATATATACTGGGTACAAATATGTTTTAATACATTTATAAATAATGCTATGGGTATCAGAAGTATAGCATTGTTCAGATTAATGTGCGTTTACATGCAATTTCATAGGTAATATGTTGTGGTACTTTATTTTATTTTAGAATTACAAGGACCCCATGTGCAACAACCACTCCTGAAGACAACAGATGTGTATATTTTATCAAAGTAGCATTGTAACAAATCTAGATATACAATTAGCAAAAATACTTTTCTATAAAACCAAATCATTGACCCTTTTTTAAAATTCCATACAAATATTTGCTTAATTTTTGTGTATATATGATGGGCTTGGCAATATTGACAAAACTGGCTTTGGGGCAGCAGAAGGGGTAAATCCTGTGCTGCTGCTGCTACTATTGATTCAAAATAAGACAAAAAAAAATACTGAGTTATTAAATAAAGTGGGAACTGATAAGAACTCAAAGTAAAATTTGAATGTTAGGCCAAAATAGATGAATTAGAACATTTTCCAAGTCACTTCTGGTTTCGTTTTGCTATCTTTGCCTTAGAGGGACACTATAGTCACCCAAACCTCTTCATCTCAATGAAGTGGTTTGGGTGCAGAGTCCTATTCCTTTTAACTTTTCTATGTACAACATAGCAGTTTTAGGAACGGCAAAATTTATTTTTCAGGGTTAAGTCCACCTCTCCTGGCTGTCAGTATGACAACCACTGGAGGCGCTTCCATGGCCCTGATAGAGTAAAACACGGTCATGTGAAGTGGAAGATCCTGTAGGAAAGTACCTATTCAACATGATAGAATCAACTTCAACATTAAGTATCTCTGAAGACTTCATTCTGTTTAGGATTATTTCCATACTGGTACTTCCTCCAGGAGTCACTAAAAGATAGATGTCAAGCTGTTCTAGAGCTGCAGCTATTAATTGGAAAGAAATACAGAATATAATGTGGAGATGGAAATGCGGGATATGAGGATATGATCACAAAGGAGAATATGGTGATGTGCACAAATGGACATACCTGCCAACTCCAGCGTCCAGAGAATTTGGATTTCCCCCCGGTGAACTGGACCTGGAGCAAATCTGCATACAACGCACAACGTACACAGAGGGATTAATGACGTCCAAACGGATAGAGGAATCGAGTGGTTCCATTATGAGCTTGTTGAAGTGAATGGTATTTATGACACACACTACCTGCTACTGCAACATTCAAATACCCTGCTTCAACTGTATTTGGTGAGATCCTACCAATCTTTTTTACGTTTTTTGCTTTATTTTCTTTTTGAGTGCTCAGAAGAACTTACTTATAAAGACTCCTTTTTTTTGCAGATTTTTTCCACGTTTTTGTGTCCTGCAGTATTTTATTATTTTTTGTCCTTTCTAGAGACTCCATTTTAGGCAGGTTTAACTATATTTCTTATATTTAGTACGGGGTATGGTTAGAGGTATTACAAGCATATTTCGCTTAACTTCGATCCATAATATGCCCAGGATCCAGGTTTGTTGAACTATACCAAAATGTTTTTTTTAATGAATTTGTACTGATTTTTGTACATAACTTTTCATGATCAAGTCTTTCGGATGGACTATTGTTGTTTTCTGATCTATATATATGATGTACAGAATATGAACTCTACTTGTACAGTCAATAGTGTATATAATATGACTTCAGGTTTTTTCGACCAATGAAATATTTGTTTATATAGATAAATTTTCATGTGAAGTGATGCACTAATTTATTGTCTTTAATAATTTTTGTTTTCACTATGCATTAAATAATTTTAGATTTTTTAAGCAACATTTTGTAGTGCGGTGTCATTCCTTTTTTTAAATTTTCACCAACTGCGGCTATGCCTAGGCACATCAACTGTCAAATGTTTTGACTTTCTGTCACCAAGACAGAAAGGTAGGTGTAAAAAAAACCATAATAACATATATGCTGTTTTAATTATAATGTATCTATCACTTTATATATACAGAGATGGATGCAATACATAGTAGCTAGTAAAGAAAAAAAACATTTAAAAATGCAGTTTGTTTATAAGAATTCTGCCTGAAGACTTACTAAATAAACATCAGTAGGACAGGTGGAAAACAGGGTACAGAAGAGTGTAAGTAGCAGGTAAAAGCAGAAGAATCATGTTTCCTTGATTGAAGAAAATGTGTAACACTCAATAAAGTTTCAACTGAGCAATTGATGGTGAGGAAGGGAAAAAGACTAGTTTCTTGTGGGGGTGAGTTCCGGGATTTTGGATCAGCTCAGGAAAGTCTTGCGTTAAGAAAAGAAAGATAAGTGGGTTCTTAGACCGAGAGGCATGGAAAGAATGACTTAAGGACTGTCAGGGTTTCTCTGCTGTTTTCAAAAGCAACCCTTTCTTACACTGTCTGGATTGTTCAGTTGTTTTTAACTATCAACTCTTTCATCACTGTTACCATGGTTACTAATTTAGTTGCTATTATCCAGCCATTTTTTGCTACTCATTGCAGGCTATTTAAATGGCAAATCTCAGTACCTCCTTGCCTTTGCATTGTTTCTGATTTCCAATAGTATTTCCTGTGATTCCTGTGTTTACCTGGTTTGGCGGACTTCCCTTCTGTTCCTAACTTCTGGCCTTCCTCCTGATTCTGGCTCACCTGACTACCTGCTTTGGTCTCTGACTCCGGCTCACCTGACTATCTGCTTTGGTTCCTGATCACTGCACGCCTCCTGGACTTTGTTTATGGACTATTTAAAAAAATAATAATTCTATTAATAAAGTTTTTTATCTTCTTACGTACTGTCTCTGTCTGGTTCCTGGTCCCTAACATTATGCAAGGCCATGAACCCGGATGGTACAGGTAATCGACATATACTTAATGTATTTACTAGGTTGGACCAGCAGGACCACCGTTTGGACTAGTTTGCAAATGCACTGCAGACCCTTCTGATTGGTACTGCACATCTGGATCCAGCATCCGGTCAACCTGCAATTGTGGCAGCACCAGTTGTAGCCTTTGAACATGACTGGGTCTGCCTTGCTTCTTCGACATTTTGGGGGCAACCCAGGTCAGTGCAAAGGATTTTTAAACCAGGTTGGAATATACCTTGAAATGGTACTCCAGGCATTCCCCACATACAAAAGCAAGGTTGTGTTCATGATTTCTTTGCTGTCTGATAAAGTCCTAGCTTGGGCAAATTCTCTCTTTACAATTACCCAGACTTTGTTGCGTCCTCTTAAAAGGGCATTTGATATTCCAGCTCCCAACAACTCATGTCTTTCAAACAGGGCACAAGAATAGTTGCGAGTATGCCATAGAGTTCCATACCCTGGCAGCAGAGGTTGGCTGGAACAACAAGGCTCTCATGACTTTCTTTTTTAATGGGCTGTCTGATTCTATTAAGGATGAGATTTGTCATTCTCATTGATATCAGACTCTGTGAGAGGTCTTTGTTTAGGGACCACCTCCTGTAAATTTGGCACCAAGCTATTCTTCCCCACCAAGCCCCCCTTACCTCATATGCCTCCTGCTTACAATACCTCTGGCAGTGGAGCTGATGCTGTAAGGATTCACTCATCTCTCTGTCGAGCAGAGGGCATTTAGAAGGAGGTAAGGCCTGTGCCTGTAGTGCAGACAACTGTTTAAGTCTTGCCCAATTAATCAAGAAAACGCATGCACCTACGCATGCACCTACCTCCTGTCATGTGGCATTTAGTTAATACCCAGGTATTACTGGATTCTGGGGCTGCAGGCTTGTTAATAGAAAGTGCCCTTGCATTAGAGCACTGTATACCCATACAGGTTTGAGCCTCTCCGCTAGCTATCAAAGTCAGCTATCAATGGCAGACCCCTACATCCTACTAATGTGACTCATGAGACAATTTCCTTATCTTTGGCTGAAGCAGCTCTACACTATGAGTTGATCCAAGTCTAGATGATTTCTTTACCATATTACCCAGTCATTGTGGGATACCTGTGGCTACAGAAGAATAACCCCACATTTGATTAGAACAAATCTGAGATATTTTCTTGGCCCCAGGTTCTGCCGCCACATTGTCCTTATAACTTGTCACGACTACTATATGATCCAACACGCAAAACTATGTAACATCTACATAGAACATAAAAAGAGACAGAACGTAAACTGGTCCTTAGAATGGCCAGGTTAATACATTGAAAGATAGCCAAGGCAAAGGTCAATTAGGAAGCCAAGTCAGGGAAATTAGAATAGTCAGGAATAGCTGAAGTCAAATACCAGGAATATCAAATAAAAGAGCAAGAAAACGCACTCTCTTATACCAGTAATGGAAACCACGACAGGGCAATAAGCTAAGGTATTCTGGGGTTTAAATACCCCTCTTTGGGCTGGGATTAGTCAGAGCTTGGCCTCTGACCCCAGAATGTGCGTTTGTGTCGGCGTCACACGCAAGTTCACATGATTTTTGGATGTGGGGCTACACCGTGACCTCGTGGGTCAACGCCATCTTGGATCCTGCTTGTGGCTCCTGACTCACTGCTGCATAGGTAATTTCTTTAACCTGTCTGTGTGGTCGCACAGATCGGGTGCGACCACGTGCAGCCGCGAGCCGAGGGCCCTGACATAACTGCACTATCGAACTCCAATCTTGTGCCATTCTAACTCATGGCTAGGTTTACCTGCTGTTTGTAGCAGAGAATCAATCCATGGAGGAGTATGTTGCTAATGCTCTGTCATGGAAATTAATTTGCAAATCCTCCTCTCCTTCCGGGGCCGACATTTCTTTGTGAAGAAGAAGGGTGGCAAGTTGAGATCCTGTATCGACTATCGGGGTCTCAATCATACCACTATTAAGAATGCCTACCCCATTCCATTGATCACTTATTCGACCACCACTAAACTCGATCTAAGAGGGGCATAAAATCTGATCAGGATAAAATAGGGCTACCAATGGAAAACTGCATTTAACACTAGGAATAGGTAATGTATAAATTATACAGAAATGTATAAATTGTCCTGTGATATATGAGGCAGCAATATGTGGTGGTTTATCTCAATTATATTCTCATCCATTCCACATCTCTCGAGAAAAATGACGCAGGTGTCTCTCGTGTCCTACAGAGACTCAGACAAAATAATCTGTTCTGTAAATTGGAGAAATGTGAGTTCCACCGCAAACAAATTACATTTTTGGGCTATGTTATTTTTGACGCTGGATTTTCTATGGATCCAGGGAAACTTTCCACTGTACTAGAGTCCTCAACCTATGAGTCTTTGCTCCATACAATGGTTTCTTGGCTTTGACAATTATTATCGGAAGTTCATACGTAACCTTTCTTCCTTGGTCAAACCTCTCATGGACATGACCAGGAGAGATGGCCATCCACAACATTGCTCTCAGGGAGCCATTACTGCATTTAAATCTATCAAATACTGGCACACTCTTAACTCTGCTATACCATTCATCCGTGAAGTCACTGCATCTGAGACTGGAGTAGGCACCCTCCTGACTCAACATCCTACTCGAAAGAGCTCCATGCATCTGTACAGGTATTTCTCATAGAAATCGAACCTGTTGGAATGCAATTACCAGATTGATGATAGAGAACTCCTAGCTATAATTTCAGCTCTCAAACAATGGAGACACTTTCTTGAGGGTAATTCATCCATACTAACCTTACCTCACCCTTAAGCGAGAAGATTCTGGGCGCACAAATTAATGCTCCTCCAGAGAAACCTAGTGGTCATTGAACAAACTAACATTGGAATAGTTTTTTCATTTCTATATTTTTTTGGACCACCAGAGCAACTGGTCAGACCTGCTATGTCAATCCCTCTTCCCGGCTATCCCTGTACTTGGTGAACTATGTGTTTCAACCGTCCATGTTAGCTAAAACGTTTGTGCCACAGGGGATTCTGGCATTGGACTTAGGTGCGGTTTCAGGACTCCTTGCGATGCTCCATGCAGAACTATAAGGTCCAGGCACACCACAGGTGCGTACCCGCACCTACCTATCATGTTGAAAAGAGTGTCTGGCTGTCTTCTACAACCTCCATGTTCCCTCGTAAAAAAAGGCAAATGTTTGGCCATTCTGTATACTTCGAAGGGTTAACCCTGCAGCTTATGCGATTGACCTTCCGCCTGGCATGTGCATCTCTAACATATTCCATGTTTCCCTCTGGAAACCCTTGGTGTGTAACCTGTGTCTAACACAGACATATACACACAGATACACATATTGGCATACACACACTGAAACGTACAGATACACACATACACACACTGACACACACATATACACAGATGCATATAGATGCTGAAACATGAAAACACACACATACTTACTGACACACATACACACATATGTAAGTATCAATATCCATATTTTTACCCACCCTCCTGCTTCTTCACCTTTTGGGTGCAGGAGGGTGGTTTACCTGGAATCCAGTGGCTGATACTAGTCAAAAATGACAGGCTTCCTCAGTCCCTCTCCTCCTCTCTGAGAAATCACTTCCTCCCAGCAGGCCATGGGGGGACTAATCAACCAACTGGCTCCTTAACAGAGATGGCCATTGGGTGACACTAAATGTGTGTGCCACCCAATGGGCCCCTGTCGATGCTGGGTCCCATTTGACATGAGGAACACCCAGGGCACAGTCGCAAGCTTTGTGACCCAGGGGATTCCACTACTGAATCACATCATGTACAGTATGAAAGAGTTTGTATTTTGGAAAAAGTGAAGCATTGGCAGTCAATTAGTTCAGGGATCTTACAGTACATGCATGTCTATTTACCATGGTACATGGAAAGTGTGACAAATGTTGGGATCCTTCGATGGGATAATAGTCATGCAGAATCCAGGATAAGGGAACACAGTATAAAAAATATTATGAACTATCCATTTTTAAAAGGTTTCTGTACCTTTAAGATTCATCATCGTCATTTTAAGCTACGCCTCAGAAAATATGTATAAAAATACAAAAAATATTTTTTTCTTTCAGGTATCATGGATGCACATTGCCTCCTTCTGGAGACAGGAAAAAGTAAACTCTGGTAAATAATAAGAAAGAAAAACTAAATTTGCTGGAATTAAAAACATGTGTTTAACATCTGGAATCCGGTGTCAATTTACTGAATTTCTAAAAGCTACAAATGCTACCAAAGCTAGTTTTACCTTTAAAGGATGATTGCTAAATATTTAACAAACTAGTTTATAAACAGTGAAGTGTTGTTTCCACCATAACAATTTATTCTATAATAAATACAACACATTGAGAGGCCTCCAAGTGATAAATTGACAGTTCAATAAGAAAGTGATGAATAGACGTGAGTACGGCAAGACATTTCGGTTCTGCCGAATAGTTTTTTTTATATAAAGAATGTCAATTTGGAAAACCGCAACTGAAGAACTAACCAAAAAGATGAGAAAAAATGATGTACTGCAAAATATATATACAATATAATATTATATATACATTTCATAATTCACTAATAGGAACAAAAAAAATATTAAAAAGTATTTATATATGTATTCTATATAGACTATGTAAATATATTTTTTCTACTGCTCCTCCTGTTTTCCCTCTTTTGCTCACTTCTCACTTGATTTGTGAATAAAATCAATATTTAGTGAATGTCCCCTAGCTACCAATTATCTTTTTTTTTTCTCCCCATCAATTAACTCATTTTTTGGAGACATGGGCAGAATTTATAATATTAAAACCCATACCCCCCTACTGCTAATACATGTTTGGAAATGTTCATTTCAGTTAGTCTATAATTCAGGTATATATTAGCTGCAATTTGGGAATTCCAACACCCGATCAGCCAAAATGTGTTGAATTGCAGTTCAGTCCGAAGCAAATCTCCAAGTCTAGTAGTAAACCATGAATATTATTATTATTATTATTGGTATTTATATAGCACCATCAAATTCCGCAGCAATTTACAATGGGTGGACGAACAGACATGTAGTTGTAACCAGACAAGTTGGACACACAGGAACAGAGGGGTTGGGGGTCCTGTTCAATCAGCTTACATGCTAGAGGGAGTGGGGTAAAGTGACACGAAAGGTAAGGATAGTATTAGACTAATGACAGTTGCAGAAGAGGAATCAGTCAGGAGCTATTAACAGTTTAATTGATACACTTTTATGATGAAGTGGGTTTTTAACGATTTCTTGAAGGAGTGGAGACTGGGTGAGCATCTAACAGAGGAGGGAAGCGAGTTCCACAGGAACGGTGCAGCCCTCGAGAAATCTTGAAGGCGAGCATCAGAGGTGGGAGTACGGACAGAAGATAGAGGTAAGTCTTCAGCAGATCGTAAGGGCCTAGACGGGACATATTTGTGTATAAGGGAGGATAGATAGGTGGGAGCAGCATTATGTAGCGATTTGAAAGCAAGAACCAGACTTTTAAATTGAGCTCTATATTTTATAGGCCAATGTAGGGACTGACAGAAGGGTGAGGCATGGGCAAGGGCGTACCTAGAGCATTTGGCACCCGGGGCGGATCCTGTGCTTGGCACCCCCCCCCCCCCCCAAAAAAAAACCTGTAAAAATTTTAAAGGTTCTTTTTTTTTTTTTTTACAATTTGTAAACTTTGCAAAACCGCTGTCAGCCCCTCCTACAAAACCCTTGTCCTGTCCTGCACCTCCTACAAAACCTCTGTCCTGTCCCTTCTACAAATCCTGTACTGCCTCGTCTACAAAACCCCCGCAACCCCCTTCCACAAATCCCCTGCTTATCCCCCCTTATAAAGACTCCTATCCCAATACAAAACCCCCGCCCCCTTCTACAAAATCCCTGCAGCCCCACACACACATTTACAGGCAGACAGTCACACACTCAGTTACAGACAGACAGTCACACACTCAGTTACAGGCAGACAGTCACATACAGTCACAGGCAGACAGTCACATACAGTCACAGGCAGACAGTCACACATACACATTTCCTCCGTGCGGCCAGTTTATCAGCTGTTTGCTTGTGTGAGCTGTACTGGCCGCACGGCACCCTAACTACCATGGGACACTGTGCGGCCACAGCTCACACAGCCCCCTCCAGCCAGGGCCGGTGCAAGGATTTTTGCCGCCCTAGGCAAAAGTAAAGTTTGCCGCCCCCCCCATGTGACATCACAATGCCCCACCCATATGATTTGCCATGTTAACTAACGCCAGTGCTGCAGTGCCGCCGTGTTTACATTAAAAGGCCTGCAGGGACAGGCTATAGACACCAGAACCACTACATTAAGCTGAAGTGGTTCTGGGGACTATAGTGTTTCTTTAATGTGAGGTAAATTAGAGCTTAGTGCCACGAATAATATACTAGATTGCCTACTTACAACCAGATGAGGATGATGATGGGCTCTAGCTGCAGTCTGGCTCCACTGGTCTGGTGCAGAACAGGCTCTCTGGAGGCGGTTTGTAACTGTGGTCACAAAAATCAATGTTCTGGGAGAACGGGAAGCAGCTCCATTTTTTGGGGGTCCTTTACACAGCTCAAGGTCTGGGTCCCAGGGTCCACCTTCATGTTCCACCAATGAGTTTGTTCACGGGGGGTGGAGTGTGTAAGGGATGTCCTGATATGTGTGTAAGGAATGCATTGTGTGAAATTGTGTTTGTATGTGTAAGGGCTGCAAGGTGTGTTTCTGTGTATGTATGGGATGCATTGAATGTGTGTAAGGGGTGCATTGAGTGTGTGTAATGAATGCATTGTGTGTTTCTGTGTGTGTAAGGGATGCATTGTGTGTAGCGGTTGCATTGCTTGTGTATGTGTGTCTGTGTGTTTTTCTGTGTGCAAGGGGTGCATTGTGTGTATGTGATGAATGTCAATCTCTCCTCCCGCTCCAATTTCCTTCTCCTCCTCCCAATTTCTCTTTCTCACCCCCCTCCAAATTTCTCTCCCCCTCTAATTTCTCTTTCCCCCTCCTAATATCTCTTCCCCCCTCCTAATTTCAATTTCTATCCCCCCCTTCTAATTTCAATTTCTCTCCCCCCTAATTTCTCTTTCCCCCTCCTAATTTCTCTTCCCCCTCTCCTTTCTCTTTCTCTCCCCCTCTCCTTTCTCTCCCCCCCTCCTTTCTCACTTCCTTTCTCACCCCCCCTTTCTCACCCTCCCTCCTTTCTCACCCCCCTCTCGCCCCTTTCTCCTTTTCACCCCCCCTCTCCTCTTTTTCACCCCCCTCCTTTTTCACCCCCCTCCTCTTTTCACCCCCTCCTTTTCACCCCCCTCTTTCACCCCTTTCTCCTCTCACCCCCTCTCTCCTCTTTTCACCCCCGCCTCTTTCACCCCCTCTCCTCTTTTCACCCCCCTCTTTTTCACCCCCTTTCTCCTCTTTCACCCCCTGTCACCCCACTCTCCTCTTTCACCCCCCTGTCACCCCACTCTTTCACCCCCCTCTCCTTTCTCTTCCCCCCTCCCCTACCTGTGTAGTAGCGTGGCCGAGCCCAGTATAGTCGGCGGGTACAGAGAGCAGCTGTCTCCGGTACCCGGCCGGACTAACAGGAAGTGCACACAGTGTGTGCACTTCCTGTTAGTCCGGCCGGGTACAGGAGACAGCTGCTCCCTGTACCCGCCGACTATACAGGGCTCGGCCACGCTACAGTGAGGGAGCTGACAGGAGGGAGCGCTAAGCGCTGCCCTCCTGTCAGCCCCTCTCCTCAGGCTGCGCCCGGGCGGTGCGGTCCGCCCTCATGGAAGCACCGCCCGGGCAAAGCTGCAGCCGCCTGAGGCTCACTACAGAGCGCTCGGGCGGCTGCAGCATGGGGGGGGGCGGGGGCTGGCCATGGCACCCCCCACCCGGCTGGCACCCGGGGCGGACCGCCCCCTCCGCCCCCCCCTTAGTACGCCACTGGGCATGGGAGGTCATGATATTAATGTCATGATCAGAGGCTTACTAATACATATTTCACAAGCAGTTTTCCTAGGGCTGCAACAATAATTTAACTAATAGAGCAATATATAGATGGTGGCTATTCTCTAAAGTTTGCATTATCAGTAATTCAAAATAATGTCAAAGTTAATTACACATTATGTGACTGTCTGCCTGCCTGTCTGTCTGTCTATCTATATATCTACCTTTCTTTCTGTCTGTTTGTCTGTCTACCACCACAGTGATTGTACAGTCTGCACTTCTTTATAAACTAAACAGCACCATTTTCTAGGTAGGAGCATAATGTATAATATTCTGAGGCTTTAATCTCTGAAAGGTCTTGCATGTTCCTATAATCAAATTACAATAATAATACCACAGAGACATGGTTACCTTGGCTACACAGGAGTGCTTTTCTGCTTCCTCAGAAGGAATTGTCGGATGCAGGGATCAGTGGTGTTGATTTGAAACCAGCTAAAGACCCCATGTAATATATAAAATGGAAACAACATATTTACATAAATTAAGAAAAAAAAAGATGTAGGAATTGTTAGGATAATATACATATATATTTATCTATATATACAATTTGTTGGTGTTTTGCACTCCTGCTTTCCTCTTGATTAAATGCCCGGTGCTCAACTGCACAAAAATACAATCTGCCAAATGAAGCCAGCAATCAAGGATTTATAAAAAAAAAAAAAAAACGAAAAGGGTTTTAATCCATAGAACTTGTCCCAAATGAAGCCAGCACTCAAGGACGTGTAAAAAATGAAAAGGGTTTTAATCCATAGAACTTATATATATATATATATATATATAATCCTTATAATTCCTATAGCAATATATATATATATATATGTCCCAGGTCCCAGCACTCAATGCTCACGGTCTTTTAATGCTCCGGTGCTGTCTCTAATCAAATTGTATACGATACCAGTAGAGAGCATTCAGGAGTAGTGATGTCCCGAACGGTTCGCTGGCGAATAGTTCCTGGTGAACATCGCTTGTTCGCGTTCGCCACAGATGGCGAACATGTGTGCTGTTCGGTCCGCCCCCTATTCGTCATCATTGAGTAAACTTTGACCCTGTACCTCACAGTCATCAGACACATTCCAGCCAATCAGCAGCACACCCTCCCTCCCAGACCCTCCCACCTCCTGGACAGCATCCATTTTACATTCATTGTGAAGCTGCATTCTTAGTGAGAGGAGGGACAGTGTAGCTGCTGCTGATTTGATAGGGAAATTGATAGCTAGGCTAGTGTATTCAGTGTCCACTATAGTCCTGAAGGACTCATCTGATCTCTGCTGTAAGGACAGCACCCCAAAAAGCAATTTTTAGGGCTAGAACATCAGTCTGCTTTTTTTTTCTGTGTAATGCAATTTCAGTTGCCTGCCTGCCTGCCAGCCTGTGTGTCAGGCTCACAGCATATACTGTGCCCACTTGCCCAGTGCCACCACTCACTCACTGGTGTCACAACAGTTTGCATTTAAAAAAAACAAAAACATTTTTGGACTGTAATATAATAGCAGTCAGTTTCCTTCACGAGTGTGCGTTTCAGGGCCTGCCCAGTGCCACCACTCATTCACTGGTGTCCCAATAGCTTGCATTTAAAAAAAACTAAACTTTTTTGACTGTAATATAATAGAAGTCACTTTCCTTCACGAGTGTGCGTTTCAGGGCCTGCCCAGTGCCACCACTCACTCACTAGTGTCCCAATAGCTTGCATTTAAAAAAAACAAAAACTTTTTGGACTGTAATATATTAGCAGTCAGTTTCCTTCACGAGTGTGCCTTTCAGGGCCTGCCCAGTGCCACCACTCACTCACTGGTGTCACAATAGCGTGCATTTAAAAAAAAAAAAACTTTTTGGACTGTAATATAATAGCAGTCAGTTTCCTTCACACGTGTGCGTTTGAGGGCCTGGCAGGGCACAGTGTCACACCAGTGCAACTCATATCTGGTGCAACAGTAGTGTACATTTCAAAAAAAAAAATACAATTTTGACTGTAATAGATTGAATAGCAGTTAGTTGTCTGCAAGCGTGTGTGTCAGGCCTACAGCGTATACTGTGCCCACTTGCCCAGTGCCACCACTCATATCCGGTGTCACAATAGCTTGCATTTAACAAAAAAAAAAACTTTTTGGACTGTAATATAATATCAGTCAGTTTCCTTCACACGTGTGCATTTGAGGGCCTGCCAGGGCACAGTGTCACACCAGTGCAACTCATATCTGGTGCAACAGTAGTGTACATTTTAAAAAAAATATATACAATTTTGACTGTAATAGATTGAATAGCAGTTAGTTGTCTGCAAGCGTGTGTGTCAGGCCTACAGCGTCTACTCTGCCAACTTCTGCCACTGCACAGTGCCACTCATATCTGTTGTCACAGTAGCTTGCACGCATAGTACTACTAATCGAAAAAAAAATGACAGGCAGAGGCAGGCCACCTCGCAGGGGCCGTCGTGGTGCTGTGATTCCCTTTGGCCCTAGAATAATGCCCAGTGTTCAGAGGCCACCTACCCTGAACTCGAAAAGTTCTGAGGACATAGTTGACTGGCTAACACAGGACACCCAATCTTCTACAGCTTCCGCTCGGAACCTTGACGCACCATCCTCCTCCAGCTTAGCTTTGGGCACCTCTCAAGTTACCACTCGCCCGCCTGCCGCTACCACCAACACTAGCACCACAGCAGCTTCACTTGGTATGTCAGAGGAGTTATTTACACATCAGTTGGAAGAAATGAGTGATGCGCAACCATTATTGACAGAGGATGTAGATAACAGGGATATGTCTCAATCAGGCAGCATTACACACATGGGCGTACGGTGTGATGATGATGATGTTGTACCCGCTGCTGCTTCCTTTGCTGAGTTGTCAGATACAAGTGAAGCGGTTGATGATGACGATGCGTCCGTGGATGTCACGTGGGTGCCCGCTAGAAGAGAAGAAGAACAGGGGGAAAGTTCAGATGGGGAGACAGAGAGGAGGAGGAGGAGACAAGTTGGAAGCAGGGGGAGGTCGTCACAAGGAGCTAGTGGCACAGTCAGACAGCATGCATCGGCACCCTGGGTCAGCCAGACAGCACGCCAATCAACGCATGCTGTTGCCACCACCAGAATGCCTACATTGCAGAGCTTAGCAGTGTGGCATTTTTTTTGTGTGTCTGCCTCTGACAACAGCGATGCCATTTGCAACATGTGCCAAAAGAAACTGAGTCGTGGGAAGTCCAACACCCACCTAGGTACAACTGCTTTGCGAAGGCACATGATCGCACATCACAAACGCCTATGGGATCAACACATGAGTACAAACAGCACACAAATTCAAAGCCGCCATCCTCCTCCTGGTCCAGCATCTTCAGCCACGTTAACCACTGCTGTCCTCCTAGCCCCCTGTCAACCATCTGCTCCTCCGTCTCTCGCCTTCAGCAGTTCCTGCTCATCTGCCCACAGTCAGGTGTCTGTCAAGGACATGTTTGAGCGTAAGAAGCCAATGTCACAAAGTCACCCCCTTGCCCGGCGTCTGACAGCTGGCTTGACTGAACTCTTAGCCCTTTTACCATACAAGCTTACCATACAAGCTGGTGGAGTCTAAGGCGTTCAAAAAATTTGTAGCTATTGGGACACCGCAGTGGAAGGTACCCGGCCGAAATTTCTTTGCACAAAAGGCAATCCCCAACCTGTACTCGATTGTGCATAAGGAAGTAATGGCATGTCTGGCACAAAGTGTTGGGGCAAGGGTCCATCTGACCACTGATACCTGGTCTGCAAAGCATTGGGTAAACCTGCTGACGGCTGCCAAACATGGAATGCATGGCTCTGCAGAGGAGTTGGTGACACCGCCACGACTTGCAGGCAGGCCTGCTGCCACCTCCTCTACTCCTCCAACTCCATCCTCTTCCATAACTTCCTCGGCTGAGTCCTCTTCTGCTGCTGCATCTTGCTCCACATCAACGGCACCCCCCCAGCCAGGGGCGTATTAGCCGCGAGGCAAACAAGGCATTTGCCTTGGGCGGCATTTTTCAGGGGGCGGCAAAAAACGCCGCCCCCCAAATGCCCAGGGCAAATGCCTAGTTAGCCTTGCGGCTAACTGACATCCCGGGCGGGCGGCGCTGGCAGGCGGGCGGCTGGCGGCCGGCGAGGGAGCACTTCCTATGAGCTGTCTGCTCCCGTGATTCCCACCAGCGGCGCCGCTGTGATGGGAGGCTGGGGAGCGGGGATGTCATCTTCCGGCTCCCGGCCTCACTAACGACGCGAGGAGCTGGCGCAGGCTGGCTCGCAAAACAGCTTCGCCAACGCGCCCGCCTCGATTCAACTCCTGAGACCACAGGATAGAACCCTGCCTCCCAAAATGAGGAGACAGGATCTAAAATAAGAGATTATGTAATGTGTGTGTTTGTGTCTAACTATGTTGCAAGGTAGCTTCATTTTATGTCTGACTGTATTTGTGTGTGTGTGACTGTGTGTTTGTACAATAGCTATTTATGTCTGTGCTTGTGTCTGACTGTGTGTGTGTGTGTCTTCATGGCTATGTTGTGAGTGTGTGTGTGTGTGTGTGTTTGTGTCTGACTGTATTTGTGTCTGTGTATGTGTCTGTGTTTGTGTCTGACTGTATTTGTGTCTGTGTATGTGTCTGACTGTGTGTGTGTGTATGTGTCTGACTGTGTGTGTTTGTGTCTGTGTGTGTGTTTGTGTCTGACTGTGTGTGTGTGTGTGTTTGTGTGTGACTGTGTTTGTATGTTTGTGAGTGTGTGTGTGACTGTGTATGTGTGTGTGTGTCTGACCTTCGGCTGTGTGTCTGACTGTGTGTGTGTGTGTGTTTGTGTCTGACTGTGTTTGTGTCTGACTGTGTTTGTGTCTGACTGTGTGTGTGTTTGTGTCTGACTGTGTGTGTCTCTGACTGTGTGTGTGTTTGTGTCTGACTGTGTGTGTGTGTGTGTTTGTGTCTGACTGTGTGTGTGTATTTAGAAGGTGGGGCGGGGGGGAGGGTTGGGTGGGGGTTGGGCGGGGGGGAGGGTTGGGTGGGGGTGGCGCGGGGGGAGGGGGGTGCCTGAGTTTTGTCCTGCCTAGGGCAGCACAAAACCATGATACACCACTGCCCCCAGCTCCCCAGGTACTATTCCACATCCCGGATACGGCAGTGTCACGCCGTCTTGGGGTTGACTTGCCTGAAAGCAGAGAGTCACACCGGACCAGCACTCCTGTCCGCCCTGAACGCACAGGTGGATCAGTGGCTGACTCCGCACCAACTGGAGATCGGCAAAGTGGTTTGTGACAACGGAACAAATTTGTTGGCGGCATTGCATTTGGGCAAGTTGACACATGTGCCGTGCATGGCACATGTGTGTAATCTGATCGTACAACGCTTTGTGCATAAGTACCCAGGCTTACAGGACGTCCTGAAGCAGGCCAGGAAGGTGTGTGGCCATTTCAGGCGTTCCTACACGGCCATGGTGCACTTTTCAGATATCCAGCGGCGAAAAAACATGCCAGTGAGGCACTTGATTTGCGACAGCCCGACGCGTTGGAATTCAACACTCATAATGTTCGACCGCCTGCTCCAACAAGAAAAAGCCGTTAACGAGTATTTTTATGACCGGGGTGCTAGGACAGCCTCTGCGGAGCTGGGAATTTTTTTGCCACGTTACTGGACGCTCATGCGCAATGCCTGTAGGCTCATGCGTCCTTTTGAGGAGGTGACAAACCTAGTCAGTCGCACTGAAGGCACCATCAGTGACATCATACCATTTGTTTTCTTCCTGGAGCGTGCCCTGCGAAGACTGCTGGATCAGGCCGTAGATGAGCGTGAAGAGGAAGAGGAAAAGTTGTGGTCACCACCACCACCAGAAACAGCCTTATCAGCATCGCTTGCTGGGCCTGGGGCAACGCTGGAAGAGGATTGTGAGGAAGAGGAGTCAGAGGAGGAATGTGGCTTTGAGGAGAAGGAGGAAGACCAACCACAACAGGCATCCCAGGCATCCCAGGGTACCCGTGGTGTTGTATGTGGCTGGGGGGAAGAACATACCTTCAGTGAGATCACGGAGGATGAGGAACAGGACATGAGTAGCTCGGCATCCAACCTTGTGCAAATGGGGTCTTTCATGCTGTCGTGCCTGTTGAGGGACCCTCGTATAAAAAGGCTGAAGGAGAACGACCTGTACTGGGTGTCCACGCTACTAGACCCTAGAGGTATAAGCAGAAAGTGCCTGAAATGTTACCGAATTACGGCAAGTCGGAAAGGATGCAGCAGTTCTAAAATCAATTAAAAAGTATGCTTTATACAGCGTATAAGGGTGATGTCACAGCACAACGGGAATCTAACAGGGGAAGAGGTGAAAGTAATCCTCCTCCTCCCACGACCACGCCGGCAAGGACTGGACGCTTTACAGACGTGTTGTGGATGGAGGACATGCAGAGCTTTTTAAGTCCTACGCATCGCCACAGCCCTTCGGGGTCCACCCTCAGAGAACGACTCGACCGACAGGTAGCAGACTACCTCGCCTTAACTGCAGATATCGACACTCTGAGGAGCGATGAACCCCTTGACTACTGGGTGTGCTGGCTTGACCTTTGGCCTGAGCTATCCCAATTTGCGATAGAACTTCTGGCCTGCCCTGCTTCAAGTGTCCTGTCAGAAAGGACCTTCAGTGCAGCAGGAGGTATTGTCACTGAGAAGAGAAGTCGCCTAGGTCAAAAAAGTCTAGATTACCTCACCTTTATTAAGATGAATGAGGGATGGATCCCGAAGGAACTGACAGTGGGCGATACATTCAACTAAAAAAGGCCTGATGAGGGGGACATAACAGGGTATCGCGGCTGCCGGCCCACTGCATGATATTTAAATCCCTAGCTCACCCCAGTACCTTGCCCTGTCGTGGTTTCCTGTTCCTGGTTTCCTGAGAGTGCTTTATCATTGTGAATCTGATTTCCTGGTATCCTGATCTTGGCTTTTCCCTGGTTATTCTGAATTCTGGTTTCCCTGACTTGGCTTGTGTAAATGGTATTGTGTATTTTCTGGCTTCCTTGACCTCGGCTTTCCCTTTGACCATTCTCTGTCTCTAGCGTATTAGTCCGGCCATTCTAAGGTCCGGTTTACGCTCTGTCCTTTTATTTTCCTTTTCTTGCCTATGTATATGTTTACATAGTTTCTGAGTGCTGGACCACACTAGTAGTCGTGACATTGGGATTAAACTGATAAGAATAGTACTGCTTAACACACCACTCCTATCTGGTGGCACATTAGATTGCATGCGCAGTGCCCCAAATTTGAAGAAGGAGGACCGACCAAGCATCTTTTTCCATCTCCCGGTTCCTAAAATCGATGCCATATACACGTCCCCTGATAGGGGACGTAACAGGGATTAAACTGATAAGAATAGTATTACTTAACACACCACTCCTATCTGGTGGCACATTAGATTGCACGCACAGTGCCCCAAATTTGAAGTAGGAGGACCGACCAAGCATCGTTTTCCATCTCCTGGTTCCTAAAATCGATGCCATATTAACGTCCCCTGATGTTAATAACGCAGCGAGAGGCAATGCAGAGAGAGGAGTCTGAAGAATAGGAGTCAGAGGAGGAAGGTGGCTTTGAGGAGGTGGAAGACCAAACACAGCAGGCGTCCGAGGGGGCTTATTGTCACCTTTTGGGGACCCTTGGTGTTGTACGTGGCTGGATGGAGGAAGAGACCTTCAATGACATCAGTGAGGACATGGCTAGCTTGGTATCCAACCTTGTGCAAATGGGGAGTTTGCGGTTGTGCAAATGGACTGTTTGCGGTGCGTTACACGGGGAGTTTGGTCTGTCACTGTGAAGCGGGCGTAACCCTTACACTACCTGATCGATACAACATCATACCTGATGTTTTAAAGCATGTTATTCCAAACAATTTAGGAATGATAGGTGATTTATGCCCTTTATGGATTAAATCCCTAAAGAAGATAATATATAATTGAGCTATGTTTTACAGAATGCATTAATATAGTACAGTTATTTGCTGTAACTCCATGATGGAAGTAGTCCATATCGTATAAAGCTTCAAAGTTACACTGACAATATTTTGCTATATAACTGAGTTAATATTTAGCTTATGACGACATGTACTATGTATCTATGTTCCCTTGGTTAGGGTTGAAACATTTGTATATACTTTATTTTTATAGTTATTTATCTTTTATTACTTTCTGACTTATCTACACGAGAGTATGTTTCACATACCGGTTACACATAGGGTTAACTTCAATTTATTACGTAATTCAAACATGTTTACGTCATTAATGACATGACTCTGATCCGTTATTACATTTCACCTGTTCACCTCCAAATGATTACTGCATTTTTTCTATATAAGGTATTCATCTCACATACACAATTGTCTTGAAAAAAGTCTTTTACAGACTGAAACGTCGACTGTAATGTTGTGTGAATTTGTAATTGCTCAATAAAGCAACAGATGAAATTTACCTTGAAAGACTCCTGAATGCTCTCTACTGGTATCTGTGGCGGAACCAACCTTGCCACTGTGCACTGGAGGAGCCTGGTTGCTCGCCTGCTTCCTTTAGACTATGGCCCGGCATTTAAAACCTTTTATTTTCCCTGCAGAAAGGCTTATCCGAACGGCCAGCGCTGTTCGGCGCCCAAACTATGGAACTGGAAACGGACACTTATTTGCGCGAACACCGCTGAGCTGCTAGCCTCCTTACCTCTGCATTCGATAGTATAACCGAATGCCTGTTCATTTGGTAGTTTAACTGTATGAACAGCATCACCCCAGATAGCCATGCCATGAAGCCTATTCGCGTAACGAAAGACTATGGGAAAGACTTTGGCTCCATGGCAATTGAACTGTATGTATGTGATCTGAGCGCCATTTGGTAATAATGTGCGCTCAGATCTAAGCTATCTGGGAATATGTAGAATGTATGTGTTTTATTCATTATTTGCAACATTGGGTATTTTTGTGTCTTTTTACTAACATGTGCTCAATGGAGTTTTGCCTCTGTCCTGGGAGATAATTGGATTACTTCCCAATTATCTACAGGATAGAGAGGAGGGATTGTGATGCAATTGTGGGAGTGTTTAAAGGTGTATGTCTGTGATTGGTCAATGTCCAATATGTTTCCCAGTCTTCTATCTGGTCCACCATATGGAAGACCTGCATAAAAGCCGGTCAGGTAGCCCCAGTAAATCAGTTCTACTTGACCCTCAAATGAAGTGTCGTCTCATTATTGGGGGGATTGGATTGTATGCTGATTGCCAGGAGTGTAAGCTGATTGTATGCTTTTCCTGTTTGGCTGATTCCAGTGTTCGTGTGTTTCCTGTTCGGGAGTTGGAGGATTCGTGTAGTTTGCAGTTCGGGAGATTGATGCTTACAGTAGCTGTCTGTGCATCTGAAAGGGGAATATCGCCTAAACTGTTTTTAAACTCTTGTGTGCAAAACGGTCCGTTACAGACCAGGGGAGGCACCCAAAGGCACAAAACAGTATACATTTGTGAGAGCATACCTACAGCCCTACAGCGCAGATGCATAGCTGAATCCCAATATTGTATGTAGATTCACAGACAGACAGGCAGATAGATAGACGGACGTTATTTTCCACCGTAAAGTATTGACAGCACATGTAATAGTATATTAACACTGAACTGTTAAGATATTAACACTGAACTATTTAGTAACAACATGTCAGTGTTCAATGAGGCAACTGTCTCTATTTTTATTGTAGTGTAATAAAAATCTATTTTTTTAAATAGATATTACACAAATTTTGCAACAATATTGTTTGTTGTATATTGAAAGTTATAAGTACAAATGAAGTAGAGTAAAAGCTAAAACAATGTACTAGAATGAATCTACTAAGGAAATGCAAGCATGTGATCTCACAGAAACCTAAACACAGTTACTATGCAAAAAATCAGCTTTTGCAGCAATGCATCTCAGGGCATGTGACATTTTTCCTGGTGGAGGAGTGAGTATGCCTCTTGCTTGAAGGCACAAATCACCATTGTCAGACAACCAATTATTTTTCCTCTATTCCTATCCATCATAGATAGGAGAGTTAAAAGCCCCTCAGGGAAGAAGGAGATGTCAGACTCCTGCAATGTACATGACGTATCACTGCAGTGCCACAGCCAGAAATAAAACAAACAGATGTGGGAGGACATCGAGGGGTGGAAGCATTGCTAAAACAAAATACACGTTTCAAACACTTTCTACGGCTTTATGACGGAATATTTGCCAACTATAGAAAGGCTTGTTTTGAATATTCTTTGACACAAGTAGTAGATTTCTGAGTCATATAATCAGGAGTCTGTATCACATAGTATAGTCCTGTCGCAGTTGAAAAACAAGCACATTTCAGTAAAAAAGGTATTTATGTAAAATACATATTGTTAGCCAAACAGCATTCCCCCTGATAAGACTTTTCCAATGAACCAGTCAAAGACCCGAATTGTGAACATATAGGATCACGTCTTTATTGCAATGGAGCAAAAGCAGTCACACTGGTCCTGGGAGCATTTACATTAAGATCTTGAATATATACATGATATTAGTGAAAGAGAATAAAAAAAAAAATACAAAAAGGAATTGTATCTGGGCAGGCTTAGCATGCAAAGTGCTTTGTCCATTCTCCTAACAGGAAAATAGACTATTCCAATTGGGAGGAGAATTGGGAGCAGAACAAATCCTCACACATCTGATGGCCTTAAAAAACTTTCAGGGAAAGTTTTGTTTCATAATAACTGTACTACTAAGGCAATTATACTGCTGAGCATACACTTTTTCCTATTAAGCCTTCTATTACCAGACAGCAAGCTTATCCAATATATCATAAAAAATAAAGTACGAGTTCGCACACAAAATTGTGAAATGGGCACTTTTTATTGAAAATATATATATTTTTTTATTCTTTGTTTTGACGTGCAGTGAGATATCACAGAAACATGAATATGACAGAAGTTTATCTGCGCAGAGGTATAATAGTCATCATAAGTAGGATGTAAGACACTTTTTCATACATGGGCAAATATGATTAATAGCATTTTAAAAAGTGAGCTAAGGAATAAATGACTACTTTTTTTGTATAAGTAAATAGGTAAATGTCTCAAAACTCTGAAATTGATGAGGAGCCCCCCCCCCCCCGCCCAAGAGATATTGAACGACATGTTGTTATCAATTTTAAGATAAATATACAGAAAATAAGTTGCTCAGCAGCTTAGAGAAGGCAAACACAGTGAAGTTGAAAAATAACTGAGATTAAAGCAAATAAAATGTTAAAGGGACACTATAGTCACCAAAACAGCTTTAGTTATTAATGAAGCAGTTTAGGTGTAAATATCATACCACTGCAGTCTCACTGCTCAATTCTCTTTCATTTAGGAGTTAAGTCACTTTGTTTATGCAGCCCTAGTCATACCTGCCTGCATATGACTTGCACAGCCTTCCTAAACACTTCCTGTAAAGAGTCATCTAATATTTCTACTTCCTTTTTGCAAATACTGTTTAATTCATAATTCCTTATCTCCTGTTCTGTTAATAGCTTACTGGACCCTTCAGGAGCCTCCTGTATGTCATTAAAATTAAATTTACAGAGCAGGAGATAAAAACTGATGAAAGTGAAACCATTTTTTAATGCGGACTATGTCAGTTACAGTCAGGGGAGGTGTAGTTAAGGCTGAATAAACAGAAACAAAAGTGATTTAACTCCTAAATGGCATTGAATTGAACAGTGAAACTTCAGAGGCATGAGCTGTACACAAAAACTGCTTCACTAAGCTAACGTTGTTTTGGTGACTTTAGTTTTCCTTTAAACATTGGTGTTTTCATGGGTTAGAACACTAGTAGTAACAAAGTGAGATACCAGACACTAAAGCTGAGGCAAAATATTAACTGAGATTTCTGGCTGAATGATTTTCACACCACAGACATTAGTATGTATGCAATTCACCCCATTAGAGATGTCCCGAACAGTTCGCTGGCGAATAGTTCCCGGCGAACATCGCATGTTCGCGTTCGCCACGGCGGGCGAACATATGCGATGTTCGGACCGCCCCCTATTCCATATCATTGAGTAAACTTTGACAACCCCCCCACCCGCCACTCGGGTGTGGGGGTTGTCAAAGTTTACTCAATGATATGGGGGGGGCACCTAATGTCCCCCCCCCGCCCCCACCCCTGAGTGGTGGTTGGGGGCCCTAAATACTAAAAAGGGGGGGGACCTAAGGTCCTCCCCCCTGGCCCCCACCCCTGAGCGGCGGGTGGGGGCCCTAAATACTGAAAAGGGGGGGGACCTAATGTCCTCTCCCCCGGCACCCACCCCTGAGCGGTGGGTGGGGGCAAATAAATCACAATGGGGGTCCTCCCCCTGGCCCCCACCCCTGAGCGGCGGGTCTGGGCCCTAAATACTAAAAAGGGGGGGGGACCTAATGTCCTCCCCCCCGGCTCCCACCCCTGAGCGGCGGGTGGGGGCCCTAAAAAAAAAAAATAAAACCCACCAATCAGAGTGCTCTGAGCCTAATTGCAGGGTGGGGCAAGGCCGGGGGGGAGGACAGTAGGTCCTCCCCCCATTGTAATTTATGGCCCCCACCCGTCGCACAGGGGTGGGGGCAATAGGTTTTTTTTTTATTTATTTTTTTTTACACACACACACACAGTGAGTAGCCACTGGCTGCTCATTGCTTACTAGACATGCCCCTACTCGCTGCATAGCGAGTAGGGGCAGAATTTACTAATACTAAGTAATCTTTACTTAGTATTAGTAAATGTGGCTGAAAGACCAATTTAGGTCTTTCAGCCTTTTAGTAGATAGCTCTCTAATACCGTGGGAATTAGGGAGTTATCTACTAAGCGGCTGCAAGATGCAGCAGAGGATCGGAGTTTGCATGCCACAGTCCAGGTGTTAGTCCCCTTGAAACATCTTTTCCATCACTATTGTGGCCAGAAAGAGTCCCTGTGTGTTTTAAAATTCGCCTGCCTATTGAAGTCTATGGCGGTTCGCCCGGTTCGCCCATTCGACGAAATTCGCGTTCGCCATTCGCGAACCGAAAATGTCATGTTCGCGACATCACTACACCCCATACACATGCTGTAAAATTATATATATATTTTTAAAATGTTATGTAACACATACAAAAAGGATACCAGAATATATGTAATGGGTACAGGGTACCAATGCAGGTTCCCCCCTCAAAAAAAAAAGAAAAAAGTAAACAGTGCAGAGCATAACAATGTAAACATATTAATATCATTGGTCCAGCTAAGAAAAGCTAACAGAAGCTCAAGCTCAGGAGCTTCTGGATTTCTGTTGGAAGTAGTGGATACATGGAAATTGGGAAAGGCATTTAATTGCCCCCTCGAAGAAATCAAACCATTTTAAACCAGTTTTACTCTTAAAATGGGCATGTCACGAACTGTGTGTTTTTCATCATATTTTCTTCCTTAGTGTTCAAAATGTATAGAATTTCAGCAAGCTCCATTCCGACCACGCGCCAGTTCTGGTGCGCACCAGCTCCCCACTCTACAAACCACGGGAAAGACAGTGGAAACTGAATGAATCCCTGCTAGATGACCTAGAGCTCACTACCGCGGTAACCAGCGCCTTAACTGAATATTTTACCACTAACGACAACCCAGATACTCCACCGTTAACGCTGTGGGGGGCACATAAATGTGTTATCAAAGGGCACCTTATTGAAGGTAGTACCAACCGCAAAAGACTCCGGACGCACATCGCTAACCTGATGAAACAAATAGCAGAATTAGAAAGGGATCACAAGAACACGTTAGATGAGGGCACGTTCCTCCACCTTACCGAGAAACGCAGAGAGCTCAGAGATATATTGTCCCAAGGCATACTCCATACCGCAAGGAAAACATCCAGGTATTACTATGAACACTCTGGTAAAAGTGGCAGACTGCTCGCAAGGATGCTCCGGGAGAAACGGAGAACGCAACACATCCACAAAATCCACACGACCAGAGGTGGCGTTACACGACTCCCTGAGGGTATTTTAAAAGCGTTCCGGGATTACTACACGATGCTCTATGAACATGCACGGCTCCGAACAGACAACACCAGGAGCGAATAGCCACGTACCTAGAGGACCATGTTAAACGCAAGCTTACCCCGGAACAGGAAGCCAACCTAGAACTGCCCCTGGAGATCGAAGAACCACACAGAGCCCCAGGACCACACAGAGCCCCAGGACCAGATGGACTCCCAGTCTCCTACATACGCACCTTCAAGGACGTCCTGCTACCCAGACTCCTGGCGGGCATCAACTCCATACGAACCGGAGGTCAATTCCACCCATTCACCCTGAGGGCGACAGTCATGATCATACCAAAGGAGGGCAAAGACCCAACGAACTGCGCCAGCTACCGGCCGATCTCGCTGCTGAACGCGGACTTAAAACTCTTCGCCAAAGACATGGCCCTTAGAGTTGCACGCACGCTCCCAGATCTGGTACACCCAGACCAAGTCGGATTCATACCGGAGAGGGAAGCCAGGGACAATACCATCCGGGCCCTTAACATCATACAACCAGCCACGGCTGCCAACCGGGACATGGTGCTACTGTCCTCCGATGCCGAAAAGGCATTTGATCGGGTAGACTGGACCTTCATGGCGGAGACACTGAGACACATGGGGTTTGGGCCGCACCTGCGGACCTGGGTCGCGGCACTGTACACCACACCATCAGCACGCATACGAGTCAATGGAGCACTAACGGATTCATTTAACATATGCAATGGGACGCGTCAGGGCTCTCCCCTGTCTCCCCTTCTATTCGCCCTCACCCTTGAAGCGGTCCGGCAAGATGGGGGAATCTCAGGACACCATATAGGCGGAAAGGAACACCGAGTGGCGGCATATGCCGACGACATGCTTTTCATCTTGGAACAACCCAGGATATCGACGCCGAACCTACTGGAAGCTTTCCAGAAATACAACGAGGTATCCAACTTGAAACTCAACTCAATCGGAGGCGTTGCCGCTCACCCGAAACATCGCCCTCCAACAACACATACGTACAGAGTACCCATTCAAAATATGCGCAACCAAACTACGCTACCTGGACGTCTGGCTACCAAAGAACATCGCACAAATATACCAAATAAACTTCGTGCCCCTTCTCGTAACCCTGCAACAGGACATAAAGAGATGGACGACACAGTACATCTCATGGTTCGGCCGAATAAATGCCATTAAAATGAACGTTATGCCCCGGATCTTATACCTATTCCAGACGCTGCCCACAACCATCCCACGAGACTTCTTTCAGACGTTAATGACTACCATCCGACGGTTCGTATGGAACCAGAAGCCGGCACGCATACAGAGATCGACCCTGGAGCGGCCAAAGAGTGAAGGAGGCACGGGACTACCGTCCATCATCACATATTATCAAGCAACGCACCTTCATCGACTAGTCGACTGGCACGCCAACCCGAGCACTAAACAATGGGTTCACATTGAACTACAGCAAGCACAGGGGAAGATCCCCGCCCTACTATGGTTAGGTGAAGCTACACATGGAGACATGCGCACAGGGAATCCAATGATAGATGCCATTCTGAGGGTCTGGTGCAGGGTGCGATACAACAAGAAACTCACGACGTCCCCAAACCCGCTCACACCCATAACTAACAACCCGACACTGGCAGGAGGACTTAGTTCCGCAGACCTACGGAACTTCGGAGCAACGGATTGGGTACACATACGCCAATGGTGCAACGGACCGAATCTGAAGACCTTGGCAGAGCTACTACAAAACCGCAGACCAAACAGACTAGATGAATTCCGTTACCACCAAATAAAAACGTACATCAACGCTGTGAAAGGCAAAGATCACCTACATCGCCTGCTGCTGCAACTAGAACACATCTGCATGACCAGACAGCACCTCGCACATGGTGTATCGCTTCTATACACCACAATACAAAATAACGGGGATAAGAGCCCACTAGGCTTCACGGAGCGATGGGAAAGGGAGACAGGGGTTGAACTAATGGACCCCGAATGGGGAAACATCTTCCAGTTGACACACAAAGGATCTATAAGCACTGAATTCCAAGAGTGCAACTATAGGATACTAACACACTGGTACAGGACCCCGGATGTACTACGGCACGTACACGAATTGATCCCAGGAGAATGCTGGAGATGCGGCACAGAAGAGGGCACAGGGCTCCACATCTGGTGGACATGTTCCCACATTGTACCATACTGGCAAATGATACACCGCACAATCAAAGAAATCACGGGAATGGAAATCCCTCTACAGCCACTACCGATGCTGCTGAATCACACACACATACCTCCGAAGAAATACAAAAAGGGCCTCACCACTCACCTGCTCACGGTATCAAAAACGCTTATACCAACAATGTGGAAAAGCCCAGCAATTCCCTCCTTTCAACAATGGATAGACAGAGTGGAAACAATCTACAACCTGGAAATGATGACGGCCTCACTGCAGGGACGTTCCGACAAGTGTGCCCTGACATGGTTCCCATGGGCGGACTATGTGTCTAAAAGAGCTACGTGAGCTGGCACGGGAGGGAGCGGGGTAGCTGCTGCAGTGGCGTAGGCTCCATGACAAGACTACGAATAGCTACAATAAACACCACAACTAACAGAACCGCACACCTGACCATAACCCCCCCTCAGGGACTATGGATGTACAACTGAAACGTACACCCGAAGCACTCCACAAAAATTAACGGAACAGACACCTACAGATAGAGAGGAAAGACAGTCAGAGAGGAGAAGGCATACACGATCGGAGTAGAAAGACTAGCTGACCTAGGACTCTCATAGCCACACACGAGAAAGGGTAGAAACAAGGGGAAATCCACCGATAGAGACAAAGCCACTCCACGCAGGGTAAAAGGGCTTCAAGACGCCTCAGAACAGACGTCTAACCTGACCTACCTTCAGCCAACACAACACACCTGAAAGGAAACACGACAACACAGAAGAAATAAGACGCGATTACCCCACAAGGGAAAACGAAATGACTTCCAATAACGGGAGTAACACTCGAAGACACACTAGCCCGATAGGGACCAAGATACCACTAATCGAGCATAAACCCAACCCGACGCCACAAAAAATCCTAGAGAGATGACATGATGACATATATAGACAATATCACACACACGGCCTACACCCAGAACTCGACCCAACGCACATAAAAGAATCGCGAATGAATACAACGCTCACCTGAGTTCTCAGGGTAAAGAAAACAAAAGGGTAAAAAGCCAAACAGGGATGCACGCTAACACCTGGCTGCATGGCCCGGGAATAAGCTATATAGACGAGACCCGAAATACGCCCACTACCGAAGACACCGACATTCTAACAAGAGCCGCTTACGCGGCAGCGCAAACTACACCCAAGCTCCCACCCTACACGCACCTACAGAAATAAAAACAAAAATATAACTACACCCGAATACTCGCAAACAGGTAGCCAGCACGGAAATACGCTCTATTCTCAACACAATAGAAATGAATATACCTAGCACTGATTAACACTAAAAACTAAATGTTTAACTGTTGTACGAATGTTCATCCGCACATGTTCAACGCAAAAACAAGATCTGTATGTTACATATCTGTGTCCGAAAAACAAAAATAAAAATAAAGAATGTCAAAAAAAAGAAAAGAAAAAAAAAAAGAAATTGACAATGGTAAAATTCTGCTTCTTTAAGGACTGCATTTTTATCATCATGCACTCTTGAATTAAACATAATAATAGAAATTGGCTTTTATGTCAGGGATGTAAAACTGTGAAATTATAATCCTTACAGAATATGAGATAAAATGTTTAATCACACTAAATATAAATGTATCTGACAGCAGAAAGGAAGGTTTGCATATTTAGCACAATGCAACAGATGGAAGTTTCTATATTTAGTATTTTTACGTAACAAATGTAACTAACGATTGGTGGCTATTTGGAATAAATTAATGTAATTCTAGAGGAAATTAACGTTCCTTTGCAAAGAAAAAGCATTAAAAAAAATTTGCAGTTTTTTTTTTAATGTAAAAAGTTAAAAATCTTGTTTTAAGAGCCTAACCATGATTCAAATCACTGAAATATAAACCTCACCAAAAAAAGTGAATTATATTAACTAACAAGTTTATCCGTATGTAATATCTGGCTGTGTTTTTCTTTAGTTGAATAAGTCATATATATATATATATATATATATATATATATATAGTAACAAACCACCTCTTTTACAGGTAGGATTGTCACCGATCTTGCAGTAACCACAGCCTTCTAGGGTATACAAAGTCCAGGACACCTTCAGCTCAGTTTTTCTTTTTATTCAGTAAGAAAACAGGTTCTTTAAATAATAACAAAAACAAACAAAATCCCTTGCTCTTACTTGAGCTCTTACTAGACAGTAATTGCTATCTGCAATTGGGTGGCTTTCCCACTTACCAATTTTCCAAACAAAAGAAATGTCTTTGCAATAAACACACTTGTCTTTCACTCTCCTAGCTGTCTTTTCCTCCCTCACACTGCAGCAGGCTGCCCTCTTCTTTTAAAGGCCTGTCTACTAATTGACTAGCTACAGGTGAGTGCCAATTAATTAACTCGTAAGTCAGATCCAAATAGTGGTCTGTTACACAGCAACTAATGCTGTTGGAGCATTGGCCCACCCTGCTCTCCAAATACTCCGCCCCAGGGACCCATACCATGTTTTGCAGAGCATCAGCTATGCATATTGCAAACTTTAACATCTCTCCCTGGGGCATTTAACTGAAAAATCCACTGGTTGCTGTTTAGCAAATCAGGTCTGATGTATCTCCCATCAACCACTATTCCACCTTTACGCTCACAATATATATATATATATAGATAGATAGATAGATAGATATTTCTTCTTTTGGGTCAGGCTCGCCACAATATTACAATTATATGCTAAGCTGCAAAAGGTAAATTATATAAAATATATTAATGAATATGTGTCTGCTGTAAAAGAGGTCTGAAAATTAGCATTTTGATGTGTGAGTTTTAAAGTAACATGAGGAATAAAGATGTCCCGAACAGTTCGCTGGCGAATAGTTCCTGGCGAACATCGCTTGTTCGCGTTCGCCACGGCGGGCGAACATATGCGATGTTTGGTCCGCCCCCTATTCCATATCATTGAGTAAACTTTGACAACCCCCCCACCCGCCCCTCAGGGGTGGGGGTTGTCAAAGTTTACTCAATGATATGGGGGGGGACCTACTGTCCTCCCCCCGGCCCCCACCCCTGAGCGGTGGGTGGGGGCCCTAAAAAAAACAATAGGGGGGAACTTCTGTCCCCCCCTCGGCCACCACCACTGAGTGGTGGGTGTGGGGCCCTAAATACTAAGAAGGGGGGGACCTAAGGTCCTCCCCCCTGGCCCCCACCCCTGAGCGG
>OW240914.1:183395204-183677719 GCA_933207985.1 Pelobates cultripes
ACTGCCCCATCTACAAAACCCCCACAACCCCCTTCCACAAATCCCCTGCTTATCCCCCCTTATAAAGACTCCTGTCCCAATAAAAAAAACCTGCCCCCTTTTACAAAATCCCTGCAGACCCACACACACATTTATAGGCAGACAGGCACAAACACAGTTACAGGCAGACAGTCACACACAGTTACAGGCAGACAGTCACACACACACAGTCACATGCAGACAGTCATGCACACAGTTACAGGCAGACAGTCACATATACATTGACACACACACGGCAGCAGAAGACAGTCACATGCACACAGTCACAGACAGATAAGCACACACACGTTTACAGGCAACATCAAACAGTCACAGGCAGACAGTCACACATACATAGTCACATGCACTCACACACACCGTTATAGGCAGACAGTTACACACACAGTCAGTTACATGTAGTCACACACAGTCATAGCCAGACAGTCACGCACACAGTTACAGACAGACAGTCACATATACAGTCACTCACACACACAGTCACAGGCAGAGAGTTGCACACACACTTACAGTTACAGACACACAGTCACATGCAGACAGTCACACATACAGTCACAGACAGTCATGCACACAGTTACAGGCAGACAGTAACATACACATTGACACACACACGACAGCAGCAGACAGTCACAGGCAGACAGTCACACATACATAGTCACATGCAGTCACACACACAGTTATAAGCAGACAGTTACACACACAGTCAGTTACAGGTAGTCACACACAGTCATAGCCAGACAGTCAAACACACAGTTACAGACAGTCACATATACAGTCACTCACACACAGTCACAGGCAGAGAGTTACACACACACACATACACACAAAGTTACAGGCAGACAGTCTCACACACACACATACATACACACACACACACAGTTACAGACAGTTTTACACACACACACACACATACATATACACACACACAGTTGCAGACAGTTTTATACACACACACAGTTACAGACAGTTTTACACTGTCACACATTATTACTTACAGACAGTGGGCTGGAGGAGGACTGGATTCCCTGAAGCCTGTGGAGAGGCAGGGATTCCATCTTGCTGCACCTCCATGTGCAGCAGTGACAGCAGTAACCGGTAAGGGCCATATCAAGCCCTGCCCCTGCTGCTGGTTTGGCCCCGCCCCAATTTTAAATTAGCTCCACCCCCTATTTACCTCCGTGCGGCCAGTTCAGCTGCTCTTTGAGTGTGTGAGTTGTTTTGGACGCACGGCACCCTAACTACCATGGGACACTGTGCGGCCACAGCTCACACAGCCCCCTCCAGCTCCCAGACCAGGGTCATGGCAACCCCCACCCAGTGGTACCCAGGGCGGACTGCCCCCTCCGCCCCCCCTTAGTACGCCACTGCCTAGAAGTTCACCAGTACCTTAGGTCTGAATCATAGATAGCACCCCTCAAGTCACTTGACAACTAGCAGGGTCTCATCAGTCACCTCATTGTATCACTACTCTGCCACTTGGCTTAGGTTAGTATGAATATATCAATATTTGTGGTGACAATCACAACCAATTACTTATGCAAGTGCAAATGTATGTGCAAAAGTTGCAAATACGATGTGCAAAGAATGATGAATAAAAAATCAATAAAACTTCCCTTCAGCAATGAATCCACACCGAATATTTCCTCTAATCTTCAACCATAGACATAAAACAAGAAAGTAAGGGTGATTTTGCTAGGGGAAATAAAAAAGGCACAACATAGTGTTTAACTTTGTATAAACCTTTGTTAAAAAAAAAGTTCAATTGGCCACTCACACTTTTAATGCCAACTTCAAGCTTTCAGATAATCTTTAAAGAGATCTCACTCTTGCTTCAGAACCCTGACAGTCTCAGGATCATTTATGGGAAGAGAAAGTACAAAAATTGCAGGGCAAGTTTGAAAATAAAGTGCATAACAATTGTATCCACTTACATGTAATTTAAAAACAGCAGGTGTAGAAAAGCATGGATTTCTTGTCAGTTCTGTAGTCCTACATGTTTCGTCCCTCCAGGGACCTCCTCAGGGACACTGACTGCTCTTGCAAATCACCAACAAAATTATATATATATATATATATATATATATATATATATATATATAAACAAAGGGGGGGGGGATGGCTGCACTCACCTGAAAATGCATAAATGGGGGTGCTGCTGGGGGCCAAAAATATACATACTTTAAAAAAAAATTTTAGATGGTGATTTGCACAAGAGCAGTCAATGTCCCTGAGGACTATGTCCTATGTATTTTTCCTATGCTTGACAATCTTGACAAAAGTGGAGCTTAAGACAAGCTCCATTTCCTGGCAGGCTAATTCTATAGCATTAGGAATGCATGTTTGTATTTCTAACAATATAGTATTCCTTTAGAACTGTCACTTCCCAGGCTTTTTAATATTATGTCTACATATACCCTATCATTTAGGTCATTAAGAAGTATGAAATATAAGCTCAGTTTTTAATCATTTGGGATCCCTTTCTTTTAGGAAATGTACCGAAGGATAGGAGGTGGACAGATGTGGTTCCTGTATTCAAAAAGGGTTCAAAGTCTTTGCTTGGAAATTATAGACCTGTGAGCTTAACTTTTGTGTCTGGGAAAGTATTTGAAGGATTATTAAGGGATACTATTTAGGAATTAATTGGGAAAAACATTGTTATTAGCAAAAATCTGCTTTGTTTTATAAATATAGGTCATGTCAAACTAACCTAATTGCCTTCTATGAAGAAGTAAGTAAAGTTATAGATCAGGATAGTAGATGTAATCTACCTGGAATTCCAAGGCATTTCACACAAGAGAAATTGAAAAAGAAATTGGTCTAGATGAAAATTCTTGTTCTTGGGTAGAATATGTATTAAATACAGTGTACTGAGAGTTGTCATTAATAGTAAATTGTCAAGCTGGACAAAAGTGGTAAGTGGTGTCCTTCAGAGTTTTGTTCTGGAACCGCTTCTCTTTAACTTATTTATAAATTATCTTGAAATAGTCATTGAAATTTATGTTTCAGTGTTTGCAGATGAAAAAAAAAACTCTGTAAAGTAATACAATGTGAGAAGGATATTTCTTTGGAACAAAGCTATTAAGATAAGTATGGGGACTGGGCACTCAAATGGAAAGAGACAGTTAATGTAGATAAACTTACACCCTAAACTATAGTGAATTAGGGATAACAACACACTAGAAGGATTTGAGAATTGTTATAGACCACAAACTAGGCAACAATGTGTGAGGCTTGATTCATGTATAAAAAGCTGCATTCATTCTCAGGATGAAAATATAAATTGGCCTCTGTATAAATCACTGGTAAGACCAAAACTTGAATATGCTGTACAATTATGTGTTCCTGTTCTAAAGAAGGATATTCTGGCCAGGGCCCGATTAACATAGGGGCTGATGGAGCTCCAGGCCCAGACCCATGGAATAGGCCCATTGATTGAAGAAAAATAAATAAAAAATAAATATATATATAATTTATTTTTAAACACACTACTCTTAGGGTTGCCATCTGGCCGGTATTTATTTGAGGCTGCCTGGCCGGTGCCAATTATTGCAGTAATACAAATGCTGGTATTTTTTTCTCAGTATAAACAGAGATTACTCTGCAATACCATCACCGGCCACTAGGGTGATGCGTGTGCTGTGCGTGTGGAGCAAAGCAGGGAAAGGAAGTTACAGCATGTACCTGCATCTCTCTGCATCTCAGCGGGGGAGCAGCTACACAGCACAGAGAGTGCAGAGAGCTAAAACCTGCAGAGACAGCCCACAGCTCAGGGAAGTGAGGGATGGGGTAAATGCTGCAGGGAGACATAGGGACACACAGACACTAAGGGACACTGTGAGACATGGGGACACAGGGAGACCTCTGGTGATGCTGAGACACTTGGAGACACGGGGACACAGACACACATGGGGACACTGAGACATGGGGACACAGACACACACATGGGGACACTGAGACACTAGGGGACACTGAGACCTGGGAACACTGAGACACTAGGGATTGCTGGGAGACATGTCCCCAAGTGTCTTAGTGTCCCCATGTCTCCAAGCCAGTGTCCCTGGTGTCTCAGTGTCCCCATGTCTCCCAGTGTCCCTAGTGTCTCAGTGTTCCCATGTCTCCCAGTGTCCCTAGTGTCTGTGTGCCCATGTCTTCCAGTGTCCCAAGTGTCTCAGTGTCCCCATGTCTCCATGTGTCCCCTAGTGACATGGGGACACAAACACTAAGGGACACTGGGTGAAATGGGGACACTGTATAACATGGGGACACTGGGAGACATGGGGCACTGTGACAATGTGATACATAGTTTCCATTTCCCCCAGTGTCCCCAAGTCTCCCAGTGTCCCCAAGTGTCTCACAGTGTCCCCAAGTGACATGGGGACACTGGTAGACATGGGGACACAGACACTAGGGGTCACTGGGTGACATGGGGACACTGGGTGCCAGGGAGACACTGGGTGCCAGGGAGACACTGGGATCAATCCATCTATACAGCAGAATCTAACTGTAAGTAGTTTTTTGTTGATTTCACTGAATTTTCTCTTATGTCACTCCTTGTGATTTACATCATGTGATGTCACACATACATAATTAGTTATGCAAATTAGTAAGGCCTGTATTTTTTTCCAAGTTTGGAGGCAACCCAAACTACTCTTCACATACTCTTGCCTAAGTATGGAAACTTAAGAGGGATATATAGAAACAAAGCTTGTGTGGACTAGCTGAAATGAAACTAGTTAAGGTAATGCTAACACTGTGGCATGTTCCCTTTCTTCTACACTCACTACATCCACATTTTCTCTGTCTCAGACTATATACCGGGAGCTTCTGCCTTCGAGACAAGTGGATGTGTGAGTCTTTAGAAAGCATGGAGCGAGCGCATCATTAGACGCATTAATGCCAAGCTCAGAATGATGTTGGCCAGTATGCATGATTGGCAGGATGCCTGACATGCATTCATGCCAGGCTAGCCTTCCAATCCTTTGGGAAGACACACCTCCTTTTTCCACTGCCCATTGACTTCCAGCTTCCCTGGACACTGTTGTTTGGGGGTGTCACGAGCGTGGGCTATGGGCCCAGCCGAGACAGTGGGGAGAGTGTGGAAGTGACAGGGTTAATGACACCAGAACCCTGGTTACCTGTTGCTAGTCCCAGCAACCACTCAATTAACCCCTGCAATCCCTTCTACACTAACCCCCTAGTACACACTTTACTGCCACCACCAAGACTTTAAACCCGGGCGTCTTATGTTACCCCACACACAGGAGAATTATAGAATCACAGTTCTACTTTTACTGATCAAACACATATAACTAACCCTTTTTGGTAACGTGTTTACCTGAGCTTTCCTCTGGAGAGTGAACCTCATAGAGAACAGAGACACAAGCTGATTAAGTAAACATTTAATCTGACAAAAAAGATTCACAGTGCTGAGTACAAAATACAGAAGTAAATGACCTACAGATAACAATTTGCAAAACAGTACATAAAATAAAATAGGAGGAAACACAAGAAATTCCTTACATATATTTACCCCATATAGAATTCTTGTGGGAGTCTTAGATGGTATAGGTCTCCTAGAAGTTGCTGACCAAAAAAAAAATGAATAACTCCCTGGATAGTCCAGCACCCTCATTAATATATCTAAACTAGTTGTTGCTCAGTGGGCAGACCCCTGGGGGGTGGGGTGGGATCAGAGAGGGTTGGTCTGGCAGTTTATTGCCCACTCTATGCAATTCCTTGTGTCCAGCTCTGGTGATGGCTATCTAGATGTTTTATGGTCTAGGCCTGGTGCCAGATCAAAGACCACAATAAATGTCATCCCAAGGTTTACAAAAAACAACTCTTAACATATATCAATACATCAAACACCAACTCATGCTTTTGGCATGACAAGGGGTATGGATTTACTTGCAAGATGAAAGCGTGAATTAGAGAGAGATTAGCATATTTTAAGAGAATCAGAGTTTTCTTATAGCTGCATCCTATGGGTTTCCCTCCGGCAACATCTACACCAGGTACATAATGCTTGAGAGGTATAACTGTTTTAGTGTTTTTGGTCATTAAGATTCTGTACTTAGGCCCCTCATAATTATCAGCACCAGGCCCACTGGGCTCTTAATCTAGCTCTGATTATGGCACTAGAGAAAGTGCAGAGGCGGGAAGATTAAAGGATCACTATAGGGTCAGGAACACAAACATGTATTCCTGACCCTATAGTGCTAAACCCACCATTAAGGTGGCTTGCCCCCCCCTTAGCCTCCCTATAAAAGTTTAAAACTCATCTTATTTCCAGTGCCACGCGGGTCCGCCGGCGCTGGCTCTGCCCCCTTTGTGACATCATCAAAATGGCCCATAGGGGGGGCGTGGCGAACCGCCGAGCAAGATGGCCGCGTGAATCTTTGCATATGGGCTCCACAATATTAGCATAACATAGGAACAGCACAACAGAAACGGCAGTCTTTACCGGTGGACACACGATGTCACAGCCCAAGCCTAAGAAAACCACTACAAAAGCGGACAAAAACAACTTTTCCGGCCAGAAAGGGACGACGGCATCTGACACAGCGCGGCTGTCCATGCAAGATGGCGCCGAAACTTACAACGTGGAGAGCACTCCTCAAGTGGCAGAGGCATCCTCCTCACCAGACAGCCTCACAAGAGACGTCTTTGAAAAGGCCATGGAAGCTATGGCGAACAAGCTAATCCACACCTGGCAATCCACAGCGGATCAAATTAAACAAGAGGTAAGGGACCTCTCCTCCAGAACCTCACGGGTGGAGCAACAATGCCAAAACATAACATCACAGCAAACAACAACAAAAGAAACCTTAAACAACCTACAAAAACAAATGGAGGCGGTGGAGGTACGCATGGTAGACTATGAAGACAGGGCAAGACAAAACAACCTGTGGCTGCGAGGGGTCCCAGAATCAGTCCTTCCAGAGGACCTTCAGGTCTACGTGAGAGGCCTCCTCAACACCTACGCCCCGAGCATACCAGCAGATATGCCAGTTGTCGACAGGGTGCACAGGGTGCCAAAGCCCAAGTACCTGCCTGACTCCACTCCCTGAGACGTCCTTCTCCGGGCACACTATTTCCATATAAAAGAAATAGTTCTCAAAACACACCGCAGCAAACCAACTCCGCACGAAGATTACCCCACGGTGCGCATCATGGCGGACCTCTCCGGGGCAACGCTCAGACGATGACGGGAGTTCCAGCAAATCACCACAACACTTCAAAAGCAGGGAATTTGATATAGGTGGGGCTACCTGACAAAAATCATCCTCACACACCATGGAGAAACGAAATTCCTCTCCACTCCGGAAGAGGGCCTAAAAACACTCATGGAATGGGGCATACCTGCCTCAACAGGGAAAGGGCCGCAACCCACTACCAGACAAACTCGCAGAACCCAGGAGGACTAGGTATAGGGCCACGTCCGCTGTGAATGCTCTATGATGGACACTCTGCTATGGGCACGCACGATAAGTATCCCCACCAATAATACTATTCAAACTTGGTTAATGTATCAAAGGACGACAGCGCTGGACGCTACCCCTATGAGTTACTATATAGACAACTATTGGTTGACTGTTGCAATATTACTTTGAGCATAATGTCTGACCATTAAGGTGAGATGCTAACAAGATGCAGACGGGGCGAAGCAGGGCCGTTCGGGCCTCAGCACCGCCTCCTCACAACAAATCTATCTGTTAATATGAATGCTTGCACATAGAGTGCTGTTTATTATTTCATATGTAGATCAAGATTAACTGTTTATATAATATGTTTTAGAATGATCAGTTCCTACCTTATCCATCAACCAACATGGAGCCCAAGCCGCCACTGCTTGGAAGTTTTAAACTCCCATCCCCACAGGTGTGACAGACACACTGGACCCTACAAGGTCCAAACCACCGTCCCCAAGTTATCACCCCCCCCCCTTTCCAGATACCTCCAACCACCCCCCTACAGCGAAAACAAACTCGAACCCACAACTAAACCAACATCATCCCACCAGTCATCACCCCAATTTCCAACTCCACGCAACCCACACTTCCAAATCAAGAGGGGTCTCACTACTTTTCCACAACACCCTTACAATAGAACCCCTTCAAACCAAGATCGACGGCCAGGGGCGCTTCATAATACTCCACTGCCTGATTAACAACAACCCCCTCCTACTAGTAGGTCTGTATAGTCCAAACAATCACCAACACAATTTCCTACATAAAGTGCTCGCAAAACTACCGACCACCACCAATGCCCCAATACTGATCTGTGGAGACCTAAATCACACCATCGACTCACGCGTAGACTCCACACTCACCAACACCTCAAACAGACATGCCACACTAAAAAGTAACAACAAAGCTCTCACAAAACTACTACACAGTCATGACCTATATGACGTCTGGAGAACACTTCATCCAACAGCAAGAGAATACACCTTCTATTCACATGTCCACAAAACACACTCCAGAATTGACTACATACTCGCGTCAGGACCACTACTCCAACAAATCCACGACTGCTCTATAGGAACCATAGTGTGGTCGGACCATGCGCCCATCTTAATGACGATTCATGACCACTACCAACATAGGGGCAAACCCCCGTGGTGCCTCAACGACACGCTCCTGAATGACAGGACTTTTGTACAGCAACTTACCCGCCAACTACAAGACTACTTTGCACTAAATGATACACCAGAAATATCTGCCATGACTCTTTGGCAAGCCCATAAAGCCGTCATGAGAGGAACGTTAGTTAGCCGAGCATCCTACTTAAAGCGCAAACGAGAAAGTGAACTCATAAACTTACTAAAGACACTCCGGGACACAACCACAGCACACCTCCTGAACCCCTCAGACACGCACAGAGAAACCATCAAAACCATCACCAATCAAATCAATCGTCTGAACCTTGACAAAACAGCCTACATGCTCACCAAACTAAAAATTAAAACATACACACAAGGCAACAAAGCAGGGAAGTACTTAGCAACGATGCCGTCTTCCACTCGTGATTTTCTTTAATTCTAACCAAATTGTAAGCGCTCCTAAGGTCAAGCTTAGTAAATACTTTAGCTCCCTGAAGTCTATCGAACAATTCGGAAATGAGTGGGATAGGGTATGCATTTTTTACAGTGATTTTATTAAGTGCCCTGTAGTCTATGCAAGGGCGTAACTCACCACCCTTTTTCTCAACAAAAAAGAATCCTGCACCAGCTGGTGAGGATGACTTTCTTATGTGCCCTTTGCTCAAGGATTCTTTCATGTATTCCTCCATTATTTTACTCTCCTGGGGAGATAAGGCATAAACTGCCCCCTTAGGTGGCATAGCACCTGGAAACAGGTTAATGGCACAGTCATATGCTCTGTGGAGAGGCAATACATTGGATTGAGCCTTGTTAAACACCTCCTGAAGTTCTCAGTATTGTATGGGAACTCCAGGAGTTTGGGGAGTGGTAGTGGGAAGGTCAATAGTATCCAATCTCTTTAGTACTGGTTTTATACATCTCTCCATACACTCTTTACCCCATTCTAATATCTCCCCATTAGCCCAGTCAATATAGGGATTGTGCTTACTCAGCCATGGAAACCCTAATATGATAGGACAGGATGGAGAAGTAATAACCTGAAATGTCATCTCCTCCCTATGGGAGGCCCCAATAGAGATCATAATAGGGACAGTTTTGTGGGTTATAAGCGGTTGTGTGAGTGGTGTACCATCAATAGCCTCTACAGCTAGCGGCGTAGGTCTCTCCCTGACCGGTATCTCATTACCCCTAATAAACTGGACATCAATAAAATTTCCATTAGGGCACTGCAAGAAAACTTCTTGTTATCAAGGGAAATAGATACCTTAAGGAGGAGTCTACTTTTGTTTTTGTTAGAGGACAACTCCATCACACCTAAGATCTGTCCCCTTAAGGTTCTTAGGTGCGGAAATTTTCCGGACGCACTGGGCAATTAGTTATCGTATGTCCCTTTCTACCGCAATATAGGCATAACCCCTCCCTTCTCCTATACTGTTTTTCGGCCTCAGACAGTCTAGTGACCCCCAACTGAATAGGTTCGGGTTCAGACTGTCGGGTTAGACAAAACAGGTTTAGAGAATCGAGGTGCTAGGGACATAGCCGTATGTCTGGTCTTGCTTCTGGTGACTTCTCTGAGTCTTAACCTATTATCAATATGCATGACAAACGTAATAAATTTGTTAAGACTCTTAGGTAATTCTTTAGTGGCAATCTCATCTAGTATAGTCTCTGAGAGACCCTTTTTGAATGCTGAGATTAACCCATTGTTAGTCCAGTCCTCCTCGGAAGCTAAGGTACGGAATTCAATAGCATAATCAGAGATAGACCGGTTACCTTGTCTGATGTGCATTATAGCAGTGGAGGCGTCATCCTCTCTACCCAATGGCTCAAACGTGAGCTTGAATTCGGCAAGGAATTCCTGGTAATTATGAGCAATGCTCCGATTACTCTCCCACAACGGATTAGCCCAGGCAAGGGCCTTGCCCTTTAATTGATTCAATAGATAACCAATTTTTGCTCTGTCCGTGGGGAACGACCCTGGTGAGGCCTCAAAATGGTACTCCACCTGATTAAGAAAACCCCTGCATTCCTGGATATTGCCATCAAACTGTAGGGATATCGATAAGGAGATGCTAGGAGTCCTATTAACAGTGGGTGGAGGTACACAGGGTAGAGGTGCTATAGGAGGAGACGCTGCAGGCTGCAGATGCTCCGTTCTAGCGAGAAGCGTACTTAAAGCCTGAGTGAATTGATCCATGCGGTGATCATTCTCCTCTAATTTCCTCTCGCAAGCAGCTATGTGCTGACACAGTTCTACAGGATCTATGGCCATGTCGTAATGTCAGGATTACTGTTTGATCCAGCACGTAGAACTGTACAGCACGGATGACAAATAAGTAACGTATTACCGGTCCTTAGAATGGCCGGATTTAACGTACAAAGAATAGTCAAAAATACTAGCCGAGGTCAGGGAACACAGAAAGGGACACAGCGATGAGGAAAGCCAGGAGTCAGGATACCAGAATATAGAGAAGTCAATAAACAAAGCCAAAGTAAAAAAACAGGTAGAAAACTATAAACAGGAACGCGCTCTCGGACAACCACAAGGGAAACCACGACAGGGCACTGAGCAGGCTGAGAACTGGGCCTAAATACCCCTCCTTTAGTTCTGATAGGCTGTAACCGGCCTTTGACCCCAAAGTCAGTTACCAGGTTTCATTTGCATAATTGCTGCTCAGCATTAACCCTTCTGTGGATTAGGTTGCTGCTCGGCACAACTTTTCCTGTGTGGACAGTAAATGTCATTAACCACATTTTTATAAGCGGATGAATACGTGACAATTACAAGCTTTATTCCGTGATACCACTACTATCAATAAATACGTGACAATTACAAGCTTTATTCCGTGATACCACTACTATCAATTCAGTCTGCTGCTCCACAAAGAATCTTCCCTATTGTTTTGGATTACCTTACTTGGACTAGTGTTATGTTACCTGGACTTCTGTTCAAGCTATTTTCATATATTTATTTATTCTATTTATATATTTATTCCTCACAGGCGCACCCTTTTCTGTATTTTTATCTTCCAATTTATGTTTGTATTGGGGGGTATATGAGGGGACCCCTCTCCTTATAGGTGTGCTGCCTACACTTTTTATAAATATATCTCCTGTGGCGTGTTAGCGCTGATCCTTATTTGACTTTTCTATAGAGATTGATACCTGCCTGGGATATGGAGGACAAGCGGAGAATTACATAACTGCCTAGGATATGGAGTGCACGATACCTGCATGAAAGTAGGAGGCTTTGACATCACTGACCTGCCCCCTTTGCTTCCCTCCCACAACCATCCTGGTTTTGGGATGGCCAATGTTGGGAGGTATGCCTTTTTTAAGACATTAAAAATATATATTTTTGGATGATAAATATTGCTTCTATATATAGAAATAGTTTGGACATACATAGAGTCTGAATCCAATAGCAACATGGACAGTAAAACAAATTCTATCTATATTTTCTAAATTCTCTTTTCATTGCTGCAAGAGTATAGGGACTAAATGCCAGCTCATTTGTTCACGTCTGAATTCATGAAACAGATGCATTACTCTGCAAGCCAAGCTCTTAGATATATGTTTTTGTTGGGAGCGTGGGAAGGTAAGAAAATAAAGAATGTGAAAACAGAGAACTTACTAATAAAAAAAGAGGAGGGCAATAAACAGCAGGATAAGATACTGGAACAAGAAGTGCATTCTTTACATTTCAATGCTGCCTGTCCCTTAGTGCTTTGATGGGTTATCCTTGCACTGATGAGGTTTGTGAATTTTGCCAGAGCATTATGGGAAACATAGTTCACTAATATCTGCAGACCCAAGGTTAGCCATCAGTACCTTGCTGTTTCTATAGTTTCTCGTGTTCTTTTAGTGAAATAAACAGACACAAGGTCACTCTGACTGCAGCTCAGCCTATCTCCTTTGTCAAGATGACACAATTCTGATGAAATGTCTTTTGGCCTTGGCATTCAACTCTCAAGGTCCTACAACCAGTGACTCAGCATGACATGTCCTTACTGATTTGCTTCACTGATATTTTATTATAGATAAAATTAAGAACGTTGATGTAATTTAACACAGTAGAACTGTTTTTTTTGTGTTTTTTTTAGAACACTTGTTAAATTCTCTGAAAGGAGCTGTTGTTTCCAGTTCTCTGAAGCAGATCTCTGTAACAGACTTGTGTGGGTTTGTGAGCCAACCACCCATCGTCAGCTCTTCATGTAATTATGTCTCTGGAATTAGCTTCCGGAGAGATTCTCAAAGTGATTTTCCTTTTTAAACTATGAAGTGCAAAAGTTAATATAATTTGTTAGGCTTGAAATAAAATCTAACAATCTAAAACACATAGATATTTAAGTCTATTCAAATAAATAAATCTAAAAATTAAATTATGCTTTATGTTTTTAGAGGGTAGAATTAAAGGGACACTCTAATAAAAAAAAATATATAAACATTTGTAAAAATATTTTTTTTAATTAATGACCCTCAATTTTTTAAGTAAGGAAATTTAAAAAGCTTTTAAACGAACTTATAATTTAGCACATACTCCTTGATGCAGCCATATCATCCTCCAGTGAAGTCCTGTATGATGATTTTTGTCTCATCAGATATTTATAATGGGAGCACCCAGGACTCCCAGTGCAACAGTCTCGACTCACCAATCCCATGCTTCTCTATGAGAAGCATTGCATTCAAAATGATTTAATAATTAAAAGTACAAAAGACCATTCATCTTCCATAGATAGTGCTGCCCTTGTACAAAGCATCCAGTGCCACAGGCATCTATTTCACATCACATGAGAACGTGTCTTTTCCCATTAGCTCATTACCAAATATTGGCCGTTACATGAGACAAAGTAGTCCCAACTTTGTTTCATGTATATCTAGATTGTGTTGGCATGTCAAACAAATTGAAAAAAGTACTCCAAAGTGACAGGGTCACTTTGAACAAGTTAGTGGAATTTTTGCTTAATCAAAAAATATAAATGAAGAGGTAAATGACTCCCTGCAGCCCAATTCTCCACCACTGACATAACTCGCCATCATTGCATGGGAAAAGATGTCCAAAAATGATAAACTGTGGAGAAGACTTGGATATCGTGGAGGGGGTCCTTGCTGCCATTGGTCCTTTGTCCCCTATATTCTATACATTAATAAAAAGTTAATCATTAAAGTTATTATAGTATTAGGAGTAATCATTTGTAGTACTATAACATTTGTGAAGATATTAATAGCGGTTTACACCAGTTGTAAAAGCTCCAATTTCCCAATTTCAAGAAATATTGAAAATGTTGCTGCTATGAAGAGACTAAAAAAACTTTTGTAAATGTTATTTAGTGACTATTTAATTTAACTGAAATTTTTCAAATAAATTCTACAAAGGAAAATAGTATTCAGTGTATATTTATATCCAAAATCTAAAAAGCAGATGGTTCAAGTGATTTAAGAGTTGACTTATCAAACCAAATCCATTGAATTAATGGAATAGACTAACGTCTGTATTGCAAATGTGATTAGTCAATAGTGGGGCATTGTAAAGACACAAAATGCACACAAAAAAGTTACTGTCATGAGTCGTAAATAGCTCTTTATCTAACAGAACAGGCCATTTTAACCAATATTCCCACTGACCTCTACAATTCTAGCCATTGTAGAGGAAATGTAACATTAACACTAGCTCATGCTGTTCTCAGCTTCTCAAAGGAAGCTTCAGTAAAACTATAGTGTATAATGTACATTTTTTACTTATTAAAGTAAAGTCCACGCACTCCAATATTCTGAAACCAGAAATTATCTGATACCTCTCTGCCCATTCTTTATTTTGCATGGATTTATATGAGATAATTAGTAAAAAAATTTGCAAATTCGAGCAGCACTTCTTGATGTGCATAGAGCCAGCTGAAGCATCAGTTCACTTAAAAAAAAAATATGGGGTTGTTTTTTTATTATGCAAGTCTTATATATATATAAAACTGCATATACACGACACACACGTTTATAATCCAACTATAATGCTTAGTTATATTTCCAAAATGGAAATTAACATGTTAAATGCTAATGATGTTTTGAATTATGTTCTTGCCGGAGGCCAATTTTGAATATTTTGCTTTTACATTAAAGTAGTAACGTTGTGGTGATATTGATCTCACATATTTTATAAAGATAGAATTTTCACTGAAATTGTAATGCAGCCAAAACATATTTTAAGAAATAGTAGGGATTACTTTGTCTTATGGTTTAATTCCAAGTTGACAAAACTTCAACCGTTAAAGGAGAATTATAAGCACCAAAGCAACTTTAGCTTAATGAAGAGGTGTTGCTGTATAGACCATCCCATGTAGGAGTTAAACCACTATGTTTATGCAGCCCTAGTCATACCTCACCCTGCATCCCTGTACACTTCATGTAAAGATAGATCTAATTTTTAAATTTCCTTCACTTCACAGTGTGTTTAATTTAGAGTTTCTAATCTTCTGTTCTGTTAATTGCCTGTTTCAGCTTGCTATGGGCAAATGTGTGATTAAAGTTCAATTAACATAGTATGGGAAAAGAACTTCTAAACTATACATGTGCTGCAAGATCTGATTGAAACTTTAACATTTTTCTCCTAGAGGCTGTGTGAGTCACAGCCAGAGGAGGTGTAGCTAGTGCTGCATAAACCGAAACAAAAGTGAGTTAGCACCTAAATGGCAGAGAATTGAGCAGAGAAGGCTAGACTGCTTTATCAAGATGAAGTTGTTTTGGTGCTTAGATTATCCCTTTAAGTTTAGTCAGTTCTTATAGCTGTGACTAGAAAAATATATGGTAATACTGCATGACAGTATGGCACTGATGCACTCCTGGCAGATGAAGCAGTCGAAGAAAGAGGATGTGGTGTCTGTGAGGACTAGCATCGGGTAAGAAACTTGCACCCTAAAATCCCTGCACTCCAAGTGAAGATGTCTGTATGGAGGATGTCAGAAATACTGTATGCAAATATGCAAAGACCCCCGAAGGTGACAAAGACTCTTTAATCATATTCAGAAAAACTGTGTACACTTCTCAAAAAAATAACTGTTGCTTTTCAAGAATACAAATTGTGTTGTATTTTTGAACCACACAAATGCACTCATAATTTAATATACAAAAATGTAGAAAAGTGAAAAAATGTTTTCCTGTTATAAATGGTGCAACTAAGAAATATCTATCAAAGGAAATGCAATACTAATCAGGACAATATTTTACATGCATGATTCACTTTTTCAGGTGCTTCAATATTAATCACAGCATCTGTGGCTTGTTTAGATGCCCCACACACAGGGCGCAACCGTTAGGGGAACTAGGCATTCGCCTAGGGCGCTGGCCTGCTGGGGGCATCCACCGGGATGTTTCCTGATTGACTGCCTCTGTCTTGGGCTGCAGCACCGGGTGAGCGGCTCTTGATCCTCCAGGCATCCGAAGGTGGGGGCACCCAGAGGAGCCCTGTCACAGTGGGTCCAGAAGGTGGCCATCTGGCCACCTCAGGGCGCTCCCGAAGTGGTCCTTCAGTATCGCAGAGCAGGTACCTGCTTACCTTGATGATGCAGCGGCTGTGTAATGCTGGGAGCCGAAATATGACGTCCATCCAGCCCCGGCATACTAAACAGCACGCTGGAGAAGTGAGAAGGTGCCCCACACTGGGCCCCAGGTAGGTAGGGAGGCTGGATGGGCCTCAAAAAAAAATAGTGTGAGTGTGTGGGTCAGTGAGTGTGTGAGTGTTTGACTGTCAGTGAGTGAGTTTATGTATGTCAGTGAGTGTCTGTGTGTGTCTGTGTGTCTGTCTGTCAATGAGTATGTGTGTCAGTGAGTGAGTGAGTGTATGTGTGTCTGTGTGTGCCTGTGTATTAGTTAGTGAATGTCTGTCAGTGAGTGACTGTATGTCTTTCAGTGAGTGTGTGTCTGTGAGTGTTTGTGTCTGTTAGTGACTGAGTATGTGTCTGACAGTGAGTGTGTGTGTGTGTGTCTTTCAGTGAGTGTGTCTGTCAGTTTGTCTGTCAGTATGTGTAAGTGTCTGTCAGTATATGTGCTTGGCTGTCAGTATATGTGCTCATCTATGCTAGTTTTATTAAAAATGTAATTCACCAAATGCATTAAATACATCATTTATAACAGCGATAAATTATGTATTCAATGCACAATGTATGTATTGGGCAGTATGTGTGTATGGATGTAGGTATTAGACAGTATGTGTGTGTGGATGCATGTCTTAGGCAGTATGTGTGTATGGATGTAGGTATGAGACAGTATGTGTGAATGGATGTATGTATTAGGCAGCATGTGTGTATGGATATAGGTATTAGGCAGTATGTGTGTATGGATGCATGTATTATAGTATGGTAGAAAAATGGTCAGAGTTGGGGCAGCTGACATTAAGTGTTGATAAGTGCAAGATAATGCATCTTGGACGTAAAAACCCAAGGGCAGAGTATAGAATATTTAATACAGTCCTAACCTTAACATCTGAGGAAAGAGATTTAGGGGTTATTATATCTGATGACTTAAAGGTAGGCAGACAATGTAACAGAGCAGCAGGAAATGCTAGCAATATTCTTGGTTGTATAGGGAAAGGTATTCTCAGTAGAAAGAGGGAAGTGTTCATGCCATTGTACAGAACAGTGGTGAGACCTCAATTGGAGTATTGTACGCAGTACTGGAGACCGTATCTCTAGAAGGATATTGATACTTTAGAGAGAGTTCAAAGAAGGGCTACTAAAGTAGTTCATGGATTGCAGAATAAAACTTACAATGAAAGGTTAACGGAACTTAACATGTACAGCTTGGAGGAAAGACGAGACAGGGGGATATGATAGAAACATTTAAATACATAAAGGGAATCAACACAGTAAAGGAGGAGACTATATTTAAAAGAAGAAAAACTACCACAACAAGAAGACATAGTCTTGAATCAGAGAGGCAAAGGTTTAAAAATGATATCAGGAAGTATTACTTTACTGAGAGGGTACTGGATGAATGGAATAGCCTTTCAGCTGAAGTGGTAGAGGTTAGCACAGTAAAGGAATTTAAGCATGCGTGGGATAGGCATAAGGCTATCTTAACTATAAGATAAGGCCAGGGACTAATGAAAGTATTTAGAAATTTGGGCAGACTAGACGGGCCGAATGGTTCTTATCTACTGTCACATTCTATGTTTCTATGTTTCTATTAGGCAGTATGTGTGTATAGATGTATTTATTAGGCAGTATGTGTGTATGGATATAGGTATTAGGCAGTATGTGTGTATGGATGTATGTATTAGGCAGTATATGTGTATGGATGCATGTATTAGGCAGTGTGTGTTTATGGATGTATGCATTAAGCAGTATGTGTTTTGACAGTGTGCAAGACATTGTTATGGTTGGAGTATATATTTCACCAAAAGTACAGTCTGTCTGTTTTAGTCAGAGCAATTTAGCAATTTAATATGGGTTCCTGGGGTGGAGCATTTGGAGTGAAGGGACGGCCAGTACTCTATTCCACAGTTCACATACAGCACAGCAGGTGAACAATCCAGTCCAGGAGTTCTGGATCACCCAGATAGCTGCTCTCCTGTTGGCAATGATTAGCACAGGACTGCTTTAAAATTTTCCTGTCCGGGATTTACATGGAGAAGGACAAGCAGTGTGTGAAACTGCATTTCTTCCCACAAGAGTCTTCGTGTTCTGAAGGAGAAAGGAAACATGTATTTGAAAAAAAAGGGTCTGTGCTCAAATTTGTATTTTGAATGGTAAGAAGCAGGTAAGAAAAAAAAAAATGGCAGTTAGTGCCCAGAAGAGCGAGGCTTTTCTTTTTGTTTGTTTTCTTTTTGTTTAAATTGCCAGACCTCTTAATAAAGAAAAATACTGCATTTACAAGAAATATGATTTGTGTGTAGAGATGTCACGAACCGTCCGCGAACTTCTCGCGAACTGTTCGCCACGGTTCGCCACAAACCGTTCGCGGCGAACTCCGGTCAGCTGACACATCCCGGCCAATCTCCGGCAGACCCTCCATCCCAGACCCTCCCACCTCCTGGACAGCATCCATGTTGAAGCTTCATTTTGAATCAATTGAATCAGTCAGAGCTAACAAAAGGGATTTATCCCTTTTGATTTGGGATGACTTTACTAACTTTAAGCATTCATTACAACAAAACTCGACTATGGTAACGCATCTTATAGAAGAATGGCAATCAATTAAAAAAATACTTAAAATCACTAAAAAAATATTTGAAGGAGCAGACTTCTGGAAAGAGTTATTCCTGAAGTACTTTGAGAGCTCACAAAGAGATTTTTATTGAAGATCTCATACAAGATTCTAAACTGTCTAAACTGTCTCCCTTTGACAATCTGAAAATAAAATTAAACATCTCCGATAAAGAAATCTTATATAGTTATTTAAGAGTGAGAGGATTTATTAAATAATTTCTTATAAAGACTGGAGGAAATAGAAAGAATCTTATATATAAAAATTGTTTTTAAAAAAGGAGTCTAAATTAGTCAGCTCCATTGCGATGGATCTAATTAGACAAGTATATACAAACATACAACCCACAGCTAAGAAAAAAACAGTGGGAAAATGACCTCAGCTGTAAAATATCTGATAAGGAATGGTGCTTGTGGCGAAACCAACCTCGCCACTGTGAACTGGAGAAGCCTGGTTGCTCGCCTGCTCCCTTTGGACTATGGCCCTGCAGGTTAAACCGTTTATTTCCCCTGCAGAAAGGCTTATTTGTGTGATCTGAGTGCCATTCATCTAATAATGTGCACTCAGATCCCAGCTATCTGGGGATATGTGAAATGTCTGTGTGTTATGTGTAAATGTGACTTTATGTATTTTAAAGTGTTTTGTGTCTTTTTGCAACCATGTGCTTAATGGAGTCTTGTGTCTATCCTGGGAGATAATTGAATTACTCTCCAGGATAGAAGACTCTGAAACTGGTTTGGGCCAGAAAGCCATGCTTCATTTAGTCACAAAGGACTTTCCCTTAACTTTTGAACCCCTGGTCTGATTCGTGCCATTTTTTAATATGTTGTTCCCCTGAATGGATTGATTATGAAAATGTATGTTTTATGTTTGTGACATGTATATTTTAGAAATTATAAATATTGTGTAAAAACTGTATTCCTCTGCCGGTGATAATGAGATTACCCATTGTGTTCAGTAATCATATCACCTGCAGAGGGGAGGATTTTGTGTGGGAGTGTCTGGGTGTATTGTACGGATTGATTGGTTGTTTTGTAACGCCCTGTGGGCTGTACTATGTTTGTGGATAGGGAATAAAAGAGACTGTATGTGACAGTACAGGGAGATTCTGCTTGACCCTCAAACCGATGTGTCGTCTCGTTTTTGGGGGGAATTGGATTGTATACTGACTGCCAGGAGTGTATGCTTTTCCTGTTCGGCTGATTCCAGTGTTCGTGTGTTTCCAGTTCGGGAGTTGGTGAATTCGTACAGTTTGCAGTTCGGGAGTTTGGTGCTTGCAGTAGCTGCTGGTCTATGGGAAAGGGGATTATCGCCTAAACGGTTTTTATCCTCTTGTGAGAGAAACGGTACGTTACAATTGGTGGCAAGCGGCGGGATCATTCCCACAGCCCAGAAGGACAGCTACAAGACAACATCAATTCCTCGATTACAAATTGAGGGCAACGCTAGTACCGTACAGCGACCCTATCTACAAAGGAACCAACTTCGGCAGAGCAAACATGGCGCCCAGCTACACTCAGGAGGAGTTTGACAGAGAGTTTAAATCACGGCTGGCTCTCTATGGATCCTACACCCCTCGGAGGAGTCCGTGCAGCGCGTGAGGAGACATGTAGCAGAGTACCTGCAGGTCGTGGCAGATTGCGCCAAAGGTATCGTCCGCCCTCCCCGGCGGCAGTGTACCCCAGGGAACTGAAGGTGTCGTCCTTCCTCCCCAGCGGCAGTGTGTACCCCAGGGAGCTGAAGGTGCGTCCTTCCTCCCCAGCGGCAGTGTGTACCCCAGGGAGCTGAAGGTGTCGTCCTTCCTCCCCAGCGGCAGTGTGTAACCAGGGAGCTGAAGGTGCAGTCCTTCCTTCCCAGCGGCAGTGGGTATCCCAGGGAGCTGAAGGTGCAGTCCTTCCTCCCCAGCAGCAGTGTGTACCCCAGGGAGCTGAAGGTGCCGTCCTTCCTCCCCAGCGGCAGTGTGTACCCCAGGGAGCTGAAGGTGCAGTCCTTCCTCCCCAGCGGCAGTGTGTATCCCAGGGAGCTGAAGGTGCAGTCCTTCCTCCCCAGCGGCAGTGTGTATGCCAGGGAGCTGAAGGTGTAGTCCTTCCTCCCCAGCGGCAGAGTGTATCCCAGGGAGCTGGGTGGCCGTCCCTTCCTCCCCAGCGGCAGTGTGTGTGTACCCCCAGGGAGCTGAAGGTGTCGTCCTTCCTCCCAAGCGGCAGTGTGTGTCCCAGGGAGCTGAAGGTGTCGTCCTTCCTCCCCAGCGGCAGTGTGTGTCCCAGGGAGCTGAAGGTGTCGTCCTTCCTCCCCAGCGGCAGTGTGCATCCCAGGGAGCTGAAGGTTCATTCCTTCCTCCCCAGCGGCAGTGTGCATCCCAGGGAGCTGAAGGTGCATTCCTTCCTCCCCAGCGGCAGAGTAAGTCCCAGGGAGCTGAAGGTGCAGTCCTTCCTCCCCAGCGGCAGTGTGTATCCCAGGGAGCTGAAGGTGCAGTCTTTCCTCCCCAGCGGCAGTGGGTATCCCAGGGAGCTGAAGGTGCAGTCCTTCCTCCCCAGCGGCAGTGTGTACCCCAGGGAGCTGAAGGTGCAGTCCTTCCTCCCCAGCGGCAGTGTGTGCCCCAGGGAGCTGAAGGTGCCGTCCTTCCTCCCCAGCGGCAGAGTGGGGAGCTGAAGGGTGCCATCCTTCCTCCCCAGCGTGGCAGTGTGGCCCAGGGGCTGAAGGTGCGGTCGCTTCACTCCCCAGCGGCAGTGTGTGTACCCCAGGGGGAGCTGAAGGTGCCGTCCGCTTCCTCCCCAGCGGCAGTGTGTATCCCAGGGGAGCTGAAGGGTGCAGTCACTTCCTCCCAGCTGACAGTGTGTGTACCCCAGGGGCTGAAGGGATTGCAGTCCTTCCTCCCCAATGACAGTCAATGTGTACTTGGGGAGCTGAAGGTGCAGTCCTTCCTCCCCAGCGGCAGTGTGTACCCAGGGGAGCTGAAGGTGTGGGTCCTTCCTCTCCCCAGCCCGGCAGTGTGTACCCCAGGGGAGCTGAAGGTGTCGTCCTTCCTCCCAGGCAGTGTGTACTTGGGGAGCTGAGGTGTGGAGTCCTTCCTCCCCAGCGGTAGTGTGTACCCCAGGGAGCTGAAGGTGCCGTCCTTCCTCCCCAGCGGCAGTGTGTATCCCAGGGAGCTGAAGGTGCAGTCCTTCCTCCCCAGCGGCAGTGTGTACCCCAGGGAGCTGAAGGTGCAGTCCTTCCTCCCCAGCGGCAGTGGGTACCCCAGGGAGCTGAAGGTGCAATCCTTCCTCCCCAGCGGCAGTGTGTAACCCAGGGAGCTGAAGGTGCCGTCCTTCCTCCCCAGCGGCAGTGTGTACCCCAGGGAGCTGAAGGTGCCGTCATTCATCCCCAGCGGCAGTGTGTACCCCAGGGAGCTGAAGGTGCCGTCCTTCCTCCCCAGCGGCAGAGTGTCCTGCAGGGAGCAGAGACCGTCAGTCTCGCACCCCAACAACAGGACAAAATCATGAAAGGGGAGACAGCTGGTCCCCCTCTCCACCAGCAGAGAGAGTGTCAGGGAGAGGAGCCTGATACCCCCTCTCCCCAGTGGCAGTTTACAGTTCAGAGAGAGGAGCTTGTTACACCCTCTCTCCAGCGGCAGCCTAACCCAGCAAGGGGAGATGTTACACCCCCCGACAGTGCAGATGGGACCGTAGTCTCTGCACTTACAGCACAAGGGGTAGGGACAGTCGGTCCTGTTCCCCAGCCACAGAGCGGTGTATCCAGAGGGGAGACAGTCGGTCTCTCCCTCCCACAACCGGGCTCCCACCAGGCTACTTCCGTGGTAGCACTGGCATCAGGGCAGAGTACCGCTGGTCTCTGCCCACTCAGCAACCCACCAAGGCAGCCTAACAGTTGCCCACACAGCCATGGTGAGGCACCTGGACATGGACAAAGTTCTTCTCTACCCAGGTGTAGTAACAAGTTATTGTGGGTGGGCTGTACTGCTGTTTCTGTTTTGTGGGTGGGTTGCTGGACTAACCAGGGCACTGACCGGCAGGAGGTCAGATACCCTGTTAGTCTAGTTGGTAAAGGGGAGAAGTGTGGAGAAACCAACCTCGCCACTGTGAACTGGAGAAGCCTGGTTGCTCGCCTGCTCCCTTTGGACTATGGCCCTGCAGGTTAAACCGTTTATTTCCCCTGCAGAAAGGCTTATTTGTGTGATCTGAGTGCCATTCATCTAATAATGTGCGCTCAGATCCCAGCTATCTGGGGATATGTGAAATGTCTGTGTGTTATGTGTAAAAGGTGACTTTATATATTTTAAAGTGTTTTGTGTCTTTTTGCAACCTTGTGTCTGTCCTGGGAGATAATTGAATTACTCTCCAGGATAGAAGACTCTGAAACTGGTTTGGGCCAGAAAGCCATGCTTCATTTAGTCACAAAGGACTTTCCCTTAACTTTTGAACCCCTGGTCTGATTCGTGCCATTTTTTAATATGTTGTTCCCCTGAATGGATTGATTATGAAAATGTATGTTTTATGTTTGTGACATGTATATTTTAGAAGTTATAAATATTGTGTAAAAACTGTATTCCTCTGCCGGTGATAATGAGATTACCCATTGTGTTCAGTAATCATATCACCTGCAGAGGGGAGGATTTTGTGTGGGAGTGTCTGGGTGTATTGTACGGATTGATTGGTTGTTTTGTAACGCCCTGTGGGCTGTACTATGTTTGTGGATTGGGAATAAAAGAGACTGTATGTGACAGTACAGGAGATTCTGCTTGACCCTCAAACCGATGTGTCGTCTCGTTTTTGGGGGGAATTGGATTGTATGCTGACTGCCAGGAGTGTAAGCGGATTGTATGCTTTTCCTGTTCGGCTGATTCCAGTGTTCGTGTGTTTCCAGTTCGGGAGTTGGTGAATTCGTACAGTTTGCAGTTCGGGAGTTTGGTGCTTGCAGTAGCTGCTGGTCTATGGGAAAGGGGATTATCGCCTAAACGTTTTTTATCCTCTTGTGAGAGAAACGGTCCGTTACAGTGCTCTTCATTGAAAGTTGTCAAAAAAACATATACATTGTCTCAATTTAATTGAGACATGTTTTAAAGTCCTTAACAGATGGTACCTAGTCCCAACCAGGTTAGCAAATATATCTCCGTCAAATTCTTCTATGTGTTGGAGATGTCTGGCCCATGAAGGTACTATGCTTCATATTTGGTGGAATTGTCCAAAAATAATAACATTTTGGGATTCAATATATTATATTATGTCTCTTTTTAATATAAAACTAGAGAAATCTCCAGAAAGTGGCCTACTCCACATTAATTGGGGAAACCTCCCAAAAATTCATCAAATCTTAACCTTACATTTTCTTATATCTGCGAAAATAGTAATCACAAGATCGTGGAAACAAATAAACCACCTTATATTTCAGTTAGAAATGGAGAAAGGAGTTGCATATTCTAATAATAACCTTAAATATACTCATTACTATGCACAATGGATCCAAAAGATAAAAAAGAGATAGTTTAAAGCCATAACTCCTCTACCTACTAATGTTAAACTAGCTGATATCTTTCTTAGGCGAGTAATATACCAAATTACATATTGTATGTATGTCATCCTTGTATTGTCTTGTTTTTTACTTTGTCATACAATTGCCGATGTCAAATATGTTTGTCAAATTGATTGTATAATTTCTAAAAAATGTCAATAAAAATGTATGAAATAAAAAAAAAATATATATATATATAGAATTTATAACATAAAATGCTGACAACATAATATTCTACCATTTGCTACACATTTACAGGATTAACACAGTCACAAATGTACTACTAGCCTGCAACCTAATTGGGCTGTATGGTTTCCAGTCTACTATATATAGCAAATCTGTTGCTATACACAATATTCACATCTCAGGTGCCTGTCACCAACTATAGGCTCCTTCCTTGCTATGAAGAACTTTCAGATTCACTAATACGTTTTCATAACTGAATAGTTCTGATTTTTTAATGATACTTTACTAAAGGCCTTTAAAACATCAGAGAATCACACCCTAACCGGTTCCACCTGAAATAATAATTATAACTAACAGTTATAAATATAAAAAAAAAAAATAATTGAGAAGTTTATATTTGCATCAAGGCCAAGGGGTTAAACAAGAGCCCCAGAACAATGCATTTCTCTGACCCTATTCAGCACCCTATGTAAATAATGGGTGGGCGAGGGCAAACCATTAACCTGCCTAAGGCCCTGCAGGATCTTAATCATTATCTGATTTAAATACTTTACCAAAAATAGTGAATAACATGTAAATTGATCGTATCACTTGAAAAAACAGCCAAATAGTAATGTTACACCACAAACTACATGAACCACAAAGTAGGATGCTAGCACCAACTGCTGTCGCTACGGTGCAGATAGTCAATACAAAACAAGAACATATTAGACACTTTAACACAGGACGTTCCTTACCCCACATTGTGTGCAGCCCTATTCTTGATTTATAAAAACGCACCACCCCATATGTGCTGAAATTAATGAATATGCACTTATTATCAACACATTATGTAAATAACTATTGCAAAAAAGAAAAAAAAATGCATTGGTTAATATCTATTTTGTATTCACAAATTGCTCCTATCACTCATTGGGGTGTGCCTGCAACCATTCAAGCTTTGCATGAATACTTTACTTTGATTTTACAACAATTTAAAGTAAAAAGCAAGATTACTAAGACCTAAAACAAACTTTCACTGGGAGTGGCATGCAGTTTTTGCAATGTATAAAGATTGTGAAAAGTGATAATGCTGTGTGCAGATGTATTAAACCATCTGTTCAATTGTGATCGTGATTCTTTTGGTACATTCCATCATTGGTGTAGGACAATATAGTCTCAGAGGTTCATTGTATACAACAACAGAATGTGAATTGCTGTTTTGTGTGGTATATTCAATGCAGGTTGACAGCAGGCACTATATATTAAAGGAAACGTCGCAATAAAAGCTGAAGTTGATTGTGCCATAGTAGAGCCAATCTATTTTTGTTACAAGAATTCACCCAGGCATTCTAATTATTCTGCCTTTCTAAGTCCCATATGATTACATTTGAACTGTGGCAAGGAAGTGGATTAACTGAAAATCTGGAGTAAAGTGTCATATCCCACTCCCAATGTATGTAAACACATAGCTGCAGAAGATACACAGGTTGATTCACTACAGCAAAATTTTGGGAATTCAAATGAAAGCTAAAGTAGCATATTTGAAAATAGAATAGATTAGGAGAATTTCTCTAATTTGGCTATTTTGGCCTAGGTTTTTTAAATTCTTTTGAATTCACTTTTAGTTCCTAGCAATTCCCTAGAAACTTGATTGCACTGCCCGTTCTCAGTATTTCTCAGTATTCTCTTGCGACCCATTTTTGACTCTCCACAAGTTTAAAGGGATAATCCAGACGTGGACCCCTTGCTCACGGTGCCTAGGGAGATATCAGCTATGCCTCACTGATGATGCCTAACAAGGCTGAAACGATCGTCTGGGGTTGCTGTATCTCTCGTGCAGAGAGAACTTGCTGGCGTTTCGGATCTGGACTGCTCGTATGGGTGGGACCTGTCTGAAATGCTTCAGATATGTTCTCTCTGTAATGGCACAAGATGAGCAAAAATCAGCTTGAGAACTGAGTGGGGACCGACCGAAGGGCAGGCTATTTCAGCTGCTGCCCGTTCTCAGTATTCTCTTGCGACCCATTTTTGACTCCCCAAACACATATACTCAGCGTTTTTTCAAGAAAATATTAGCAATTGTAAATAAAATTCAGAAAGGGAAACTTTTAATAGCAGGGGATATGAATGTAGTAGCATTTGTAAAATGAGATAAAACAAACCAGAAGCCCTCTACTGAATACCTGCGAGAAGAGATAAGAAAAGGTAGATCTTTTCAAGAAATGTTAATTGAACATAATTTGATATATGGAGAGTTCAACATCCCCAAGAAAGAGATTTCTCCTTTTTTTCGAAAGTCCATAACGCTTATTCAAGAATAGATTATTTTATCACTGATTCAAAGAATTTACAATATTTTTAAAAATCTAAAAAAGATCTAATCACTTGGTCAGATCATGCTCCAATAACTGTGGAGATAGGAGAAGAGCAAGAATCAGTGATAAGATCATCTTGGGGGTTAAATTAACAAGTTCTTAAATCAGAAAGAAACCTGCAGATACCTGAATGAGAAGATCAAGGAGTTTATTTTATTGAATGATAACAGCAAAGTAACAATAGGCACTCTGTGGTGTGCTTTAAAGAGTTACATAAGAGGGGTCATAATCAAAATGGGGATTTAAGCTAAGAAGGAGATAGGGAAATCACAAAAAGATCTGTATATTTCCCTAGTGCATTTAGAAAGAGAAAATAAACAGAATGTAACAATAGATAAAACTGTTCAAATTAAAAATCTTCAGTCAGAAATTAAAAACAGTTTGGAACTTAAGACATTGAATGCTGTCCTCAAACTAAATCAAATATAGTATTATGAGAATAGAGTCAGTAAAACTATGTCAAATAAAATCAAGTCTAGATCAAAGGCAAAGCCTTTTAGAAAAATAATTCAGGGTAATGAAGATACAAAATCATCAGTGGAAGAAATGCATCGGTTTTTAAATAAACGTAATTTCCGAAAAATAGAGTATTGTGAGATAGAAGAACTGAACTCTCCTATAACAATTGAGGAGATAACAGGGAACATAAAAATCTTGAAATTAGGGAAAGTCCTGGGACCTGGTGGGTACTCATCAACAAAAAGTTTAAAACTCTGATCTCTCCGATACTTGGTAGGTGGGAATTGTTTAATGGAAAAATAAGTATTTGCAGTTTCCATCAGAAATACTCCAGACACTCTGAACTCCTATTTTTTTTTTTAAACTTTATTTTTGCGGTGACAGAATAATAGTGCAGTTGCATATTGTGCCGAAATGCCGTTTGTCACTGGATTTTTAGGTGACAAGTTGCCCTTTGCCCCTGGCTGTTGGAGCCTGAGTGCCAGCCTCCTGCCTCATGACTATGGCCCTGGGTTGTATGGCACTTTACAAACATTATTTGGGCATATTGTATTTTATTATGCTGCTGCTGGCCCTTTAAGAACCATCTGGGGACATACTGTGACTTTTGGGAACAATGCCCCTTTAAGACTTTGTCCCCAGTGTCCCCAGACTGTTAATATACTGTGTTCCTGGCTTTCTCCCACTTGGTTCAGTAAATGGGGCTTACTGAACCAAGTACCACACAGGCGGACCACCCAGAAGTGGAAGTGTGCAGGCAATTTACCTCCCAGGCTGGGAGCCTGCTGTAGGTAAATTGCCAAACGCTGGGGGGCCACCATTCGACAAACGAACATGTGGTGGCGGCCATCTTTAATTCAGCTGAAGTTTTACCTTCTCCAGACTTCAATGCATTCGACAGTTCGAACGCCATTCGACAGTTTGACAATTCGAATGGTTGTCGTTTGTCTGTTTGAACTGACTTTAACATTGGAAATAGACCGACTGCACAGCCTGATTCTCTGGAACTGTTTTGGGCATGAAAATGTGCTATGCGGTCAGTCATAAAGGACTCCCAGCTAACTTTTTAACCCCTGGATGGAATTGGCTGAATTTTGTTTATGTTTATATTTAAAGTATGCTGATTCTGAATATGTTTTATGTGAATATGATGCATGTTTTTAAAGTTACAGTATATGTGTAAAAAGTGTATTTTTCCTGCCTGTGATAAAATTACATTAACCCATTGTGTTCAGTAATTATATCACAGGCAGAGGGGAGGGATTGTATGTTGGGGCTGGGTGTGTTTTTCGGTTTTCCTGTAAATTATTGGTTGTACTGTGTCCCACCCTGTGGGATGTCCCCCTGCATGGGGACTTGCATAAAAGCCAGTATTTGGTCATTAAAATCAGATCATCTTGTACCTTCATGAAGTTTTGGCTCATGTTTGGGGGATTGGAGAACTATACTCTGGGGATTGCTATAATCACTATACTCCCCAGGGTATGATCACTAAGCTCTGCTAAGAGCTTGTTCCTGTTCCTGCTCTCTGAAATTCGGAGAGGTCAACCTACTGGAAGCTGGACCCTGGTCTTGGGTCCAGAGTGGGTGGAGACGGCGAGATCCCACCCAAGCTGCGGCGGTTCGTGGGGTCTGCAGTGGTTATGGTGTCAGGCAGAGTGCTTGGAGTCCTCGGAAAGCACTAGGAGCATCCGTCAGCGGAACGTACCCAGTCGGGGTGCCAGCAGTTCCGTTACACATATGTCATGGCTTACGCAGTAGCCTTTTACCATACGTATAGCAAGTATTGTATGTTGCATAATTATCGAGATTTTCACTGAGGCTTGCAGATAAGACCTTAGTTAGGGTGTCATTAGTGACATTTTGTCAGTTTTGTGATGGTAGTTTGAACATTAGAGCAGTTAGTAACTACCAGAAAGCTTATAATAGCATAAAACACAACAAAATGGAAAGCAGAATAAAATGAAAGGCTCAGTGATTCTGAGAGAGTAAATATTGTATTCCCTCTGTGGAGATGTTAGGGTCACATATGGGTGGAGGTACATGTGTGGTTGGGCATTACCTATGTCTCTGGTGTGGACTCATCGTATTGCTCCCACAGTTCCCAGACTTTGGTAAAGGTGGGAATGGTGTTTCGGACTTGGGCAGTTAACTTGTCCATGATATAATTATCTCTGATTATTGTGTGTACTTAGGTCATGCTAGGTAGGTCTGGACTAGCTCATTTTTGCGACAATGCCCTTCTTGCTGCCAGGTATATCATATTAAGTCATTTCTGCTCATGTCAGTTAAGTCCCTCCGTGGTTCTGGATAACAGACAGCCCCATGCGTCTAGTGTCAACCTTCTCTGTAATACTCGGGAGCTAAGAGTTACCACCTTTTCCCAGTAAGCTTTTACGTGTGGGCATTGCCACCACATGTGTATGTAACTGCCAGCATGTGTCTGTGGTGCTTAACTTCATGTGGTATTGTTTTACCGGTGTCGTGTACCACCTATGGAATGTCTTGTAGCATTGTTCTTGAAGTGTGACACACATAGACACTTTGGTGCATGCCTCCCAGATTTCCTGCCAGTCTATTCCCTCAAGAGCCTCTCCCAGGTCGGCTTCCCATTTATCTGTGTATCTGAGGGTTCCGCCCTCCCTTGACTCCGAGCTAATGTGTTGGTATAGAAGTGTGATAAATTTGGTCTGGGTTGTTTCCTCATGGCAGAGCTTTTCAAAGAAAGTTTTTTTTTTGCTGCTGCTTGGATCTCCGGTGTGTGGGCGAAGTCCCTGATCTGCAAGTAACGGAAGTAGTCCCTAGTTTGGAGTAGGGCTTTAGTTTTTAAGTGGTCATATGTGACAACGTTATTGTTTACATATAGATGTATGTATCTTTGTTCTATGCCTCTGAAGTCCCTGGCTCTGAGTCCCGGAGGGAACGCACGGTTCCTGAGGACTGGGGTTAGTGGCGAGGGATCGTTCCCTAGTGCATATTTGCTCTTAGCTTGGTCACAGATTTGTAGGGAGTTTAGGATGGCCGGGCAAATAGTCCTTAAGATGGGTCTTTGTGTTTTGGGGTAAGGTAGCCCCATAGGTAAAATTGGGGTAAGTCCGCTCCCGTCAGTAGTGACTCTATGTCCACCCACCATCTACAGTCCAGGGGTGAGTGCCAATGGATGATCTGGGCCAGTTGGGCCGCTAGGCAATAGTGGTAAATGTGGAGCAGGCTCAGGCCCCCTCTGTCTTTTGGTCTGTATATCTGAACTCCTATTTTAAAACCAGAAAAGGATGTAAGTTTTATGAGCAACTATTGTCCTATATCCATTATAAACACTAATATTAAGTTATATTCAAATATATTAGCGGAGAGAGTGAAAAAAATTCTCCCAAATGTATTACATTCTCATCAAAAAGGGTACTGATAATGTTCGAAAAATCATAAACTTAATACAAGAAGTTTACGCCGAATCATACCCATCAGTATTTCAAGCTGTGGAACCCCGGAAAAGGCCTTTGACAGGGTTAGTTGGTCCTACCTGTTGGAGGCCTTAAAAGTTTTGGGGTTTGAGGGCAGCATTTTTAATAGAATAATGAGCATGTATACATCACCCTCTGCAAAGGTACGAGGGGGGAGAAGGGGGCTGGAATCTGTTTTATTTAAATTAAAAATGAGACAAGACAGGGCTGCCCATTGGCTCCCATGTTATATATTCTATCTATTGAGCCCCTCGCATTGTTAGACAATCAAAGGAGATAGAGGGAATTACAGAAGAAAAACAACAATATAAGATATCATTATACGCGGACAACGTAATTCTCACTCTTACTAACCCTGAAGCCTCAATCCCTGTCACTCTTAAATGTATAACAGATTATAGTAATATGTCAAATTATAAAATTAATTTAAGTAAATCATAGGCAATCTACTCGAATATAACTTATTTAAATTTGTGTAGACTTAAAGAAACATATAATTTCAATTGGGATTCAAAGACATTAAAATATCTGGGAACTAATTTGCAATTTGATTGGAACAATATCATTACAAATAACTATTCCTCTCTCCTTCAAGAAATAAAAAAGAATTGTTAACAAAATGGAAACCTATGTATATTTCATGGTTGAGTAGAATAAGATTAATTAAAGACTGTTTAACTTCTAAGGTTGAATATCTAATGTGATCCATACCCATGTCTGTTCCCACAAGGATTCTCCGGGAATATCATAATACATTTCTGAAATTTGTATGGGGTCATAAAAAACCTAGAACTGCAAACAAAAATCTAACTCGAAATTTAAGGGATGGGAGAACATCATTTCCAGATGTCTTTATGTTACATGATGCTATTATGATTAAACATAGGTTTTTGAATATTTTTTTTTTCTTTTTAAATAAGGATATAATATAAGTAGAGTTGAGTGGACACCTGGATGTTCGGGTTCGCCGGGTTCGGGCGAACTTCGGCAAAAAGACCCGAACTTGACCCCGAACCCGAACCCCGTTGAAGTCAATGGGGACCCGAACATTTGGGCACTAATATGGCTCTAAAAATGTACTGGAAAGGGCTAGAGGCGGGAGGGACCTACTGTCCTCCCCCCCCTGGCCCCCACCCCTGAGCAGTGGGTGGGGGCCCTAAATAAGAATGAGGGGGGGACCTACTGTCCACCCCCTGGCCCCCACCCCTGCACAGCGGGTGGGGGCCATACATAACAATGAGGGTGGACCTACTGTCCTCCCCCAGCCCCCACCCCTGAGTGGCGGGTGGGGTCCCTAAATAAGGATGAGGGGGGGACCTACTGTCCTCGCCCCTGACCCCCACCCCTGAGCGGTGGTTTGGAGCCCTAAATAAGAATGAGGGGGGACCTACTGACCTCCCTCCTGTCCCACACCAGGGCGGTGGGTGGGGGCACTACATAACAATGAGGGGTGGGACCTACTGTCCTCCCCACCGGCCCCCACCCCTGAGCGGTGGGTGGGGGCCCTACATAACAATGTGGGGGGGACCTACTGTCCTCCCCCCTGGCCCCCACCCCTGAGCGGTGGGTGGGGGCCCTACATAACAATGAGGGGGGGACCTACTGTCCTCCCCCGACTCCCACCCCTGAGCGGCGGGTGGGGGTCCTAAATAAAAATCCCCCCCTTCCAAGGTGACTAGGGGTCCCCAAGCCCCTAGTCACCCCCCAACCCAAATAAAAGTTATCCCCTACCTACCCCCCTCACCCTAAAAATAGTGAGGAGGGAATAAAATAACTAACCTGTAAATAAAAATAAAACTTACCATTTGATGTCTTCTTTCTTCTAAAATCTTCATTTTTCAGCCCCAAAAAAGGCCAAATAAAAAACCATAATACTCTAACTTAAAATAAAATAAAAAATACGAGCACAAAAAAAAAACAGACTAAAAAGGAAAAAAACAGACACAAAAAAAATAAATAAACCATCTTCACCCATGGAGGGCTCTGCGCAGACTGAGCTCTGCAGGGGGGGGGGGGGAAGGCTTATAAAGCCTTGCCCCCGTCCTGCAATTAGGCTAAGAACACTGTGATTGGTTGGTTTAAGCCGATCAGAGTGCTCTTTGCCATTTTACACAGGTGGAAAAGTTCTTTGGAATTTTCCCACGCTGTGTAATTTGACTCATAACACTCTGATTGGTGGGCTTGGAATCTAACCAATCAGAGTGCTCTGTGTCATTTTACAGAGCGTGGGAAAGTTGTTTGGAATTTTCCCACGCTGTGTAATTTGACTCATAACACTCTGATTGGTGGACTTGGAATCTAACCAATTAGAGTGCTCTGTGTCATTTTACACAGCGTGGGAAAGTTCTTTGGAACTTTCCCACGCTGTGTAAAATGACAGAGCATATTTAGGGCCCCCCTTTTTGTATCCTGTTCTTTGTTTGTGAAGGGTAAAGATCTCTTCTCTTAACTTAGTGGACCATTCTTTTCACTTAGCCATATTTTTAACATGCAGTCAAGCGTGTCACATTTCCACAAATCCCTAACCAGTTCAGGTATTTCAAGTATTCCAGCTCAAGCACACCTGATGCAACTAATGGAGCTCCTAATTAGTTGCATCAGGTCTACTTGAGACAACACCTGTTTTGCATATGTGTGCTGTTGTAAGGGATTCTATTCAGGGGGTTGAATAATTTTAAGACTCGAGAAGTCATTATAAGTTGCATTTTCAGGTAAGTTTGGGGAAATAACTTGAAGTATTCATTGTGTTGAGCTATTTCAATTGTTTTTGTTTGATTTGCTCATTGCAAACAGCTAAAAGTCTGTAAATTTTGACAATAAACCTGATTTTCAATGGTGGTTGAATAATTTTGATTACAACTGTATTGCAATTTGTAACAAAACAAATCTCCAAGCAACGGCAGACTCCCAGTGGACCCCAGGTAATGTATCAAGCCATTTTTAAACAATTTCAGTGATGTTTGTGAGAGGGCATCATAACTACTAATGGTCCTTGAAATGTTCAATTTAAGAGACACTGTAGACATTTTAACCATTCCTTATCATTAAATTGGTTATAGTGCCTTGAGTACACTGGTACTGTGCCTCCATTCAGTCTAATTACATTTTTTGGCAAAACCGTTTAGCATTACATAAGTGTCTCTCACCACACACAACCCGATCTCTGGAGTTATGGCTAAAGCAGAGAATACATACTTCATCAAGTCATACCAATTCATACCAACAATGGCTGAGGTGTTAAGCTGAAAGTGGGCAGCTAAAACTCTCAACCAATCACAGCTACCCACTACTACTTAGGCTAATGGTTTCAAATTACTCGAAGCAGTACAGTTCACTTGAGTATTACAACATTAAAAACAGTCCAATGCTTAATGGAAGGACAGTGCCAGAGGATTCCAGGTACTATAACCACCTCAATGGGATGAAGCAATTACAGTGACTACAGTGTACCTTTAAGTATCTCTATGTGTTTGTAGGATTGTTATATAGATTATTTTCTACAGCTCTGCACAACATAAATATCAGCAAAAAAAGCTTATTTTAGAGCTTTAATGTGTAGCTTCAGGAAAGTTATGACAATCAATAGATTTCCTTCCATGACATGCTAATTAGGCAGAATGCAGTAAAAAGTCTTGTGACACAATTGTCAGCAGAGCTACACCACACCCTGCCTAATTTAGAGTTCTACATCCTGTAGGTCTGAAAGAAAATCAGTAAAAGCATTATTTACAATAAAACCACAAAACACTCCTTGCACAAAAAGCAAAGCATTACTCATTCCTGAATAATATACCCTGTCTTTGTCATACTGCTCTGGGGGAAGGCAATGGCAAAGGAAATGTATCATCTTCCTTTGATGACCCTGAGGCAGATTTAACCCAGCCAGACAGTGTTTTTATTACAAAATGATAATTGTATTTTTATATTTATGAAATTATAATAATTATATTACTAAGCAGTTAAAATAAATATTGAACAACAAATACCATTTAAAAACGTAATTATACTATCATTAATCATTTGCACTAAAAGCAGTTTTGAATTGAAAAAAAAAAAAACATACCCAGCGTGATTTTACATATATTATCCCAGCAGCAAAGTAAAAAAAAAAAAAACACATAAAGGAAATTGAAGCATATATTTTAACAACATTATTAAGAATATGCAGGTCGAGGATGGGCCACCAGTCAAGATATTAGGTAGAGAACCAAATCTTGTACCACTACACATAACTTACAGGGTTATTCACTACGGTGAAATTCTAAGTGAATGTAAAGAAACGCTATAGTATCAGGAATAGAAAGGTGTATTCCTGATACTATTGTGCTGTTGTGGCTGTTTAGGTGGCTGGCCTGCTCCGATCGCCCTGAAAGGTAAAGTTACTCACCTTTTATACCATGCTGCACTGGTCTAACCATGGCTGGCCCTAGGCCCAGCTCCAAGGCTGAGATCATCAAGATATCATCATATAAAAGCACTGAGAGGCTATTGCGCATGTGCAGCCCATCAGCATCTCCTCATAGAGGCACGGCATTCAGGTGTTTTGACCTTACATTTGAAATTCACTTTGAATTCTCACTTTGGTGATTAACCCTGTTAAAGTTTGAGATTGGATAGTGATAGATTGACACAAGTGGTCAGGGCCCAAGAAGGGCATGTTAGTGTCCAACTTCAGATATGCAGGTGATGCATATCACCTGCATATCTCAAGTTGGATTTTTGTATTTGCACTGTGGAGTTTGATTGTGTTTGGTCTCACCACAATCTTGTTGGTACCTAGCTATATGCTCTCGAGCTCCAGACCAGAACAAGCGTCATAAGGTTAAAACTGCAGTCCATGGCTGGTTTATGGTCACTGACCATAGCCCATGCATTGGTTTTTAAAGAAAGCTGTGTTTTGTTGTAGGTTATGCAAACATGGGAAATAGAAAATTAGCCATGCCCCAAGTTTAGGAAAATAGTGTTTTATGCTCATTGTAGTGGTTATAGTGATAGCAGTAACCCGGTGCACTCCAGTTTAAAGGGATACTATAGTGTAAACAAAAAGGAGTATCCCTAACATGATAGCTTCCTCTGACCCACCACCACTCCCCCAAATTCCTCTCTGTACCCAATTCCAAAAAAACTCTGTACCCAATTCCATTGCCGATCTGCCTCGGCGCTGTGTCGACACTCTGCCTCCTTCAACGTCACCAGGTAGAGGAAGGGCTAATGTACACATGTGCAGCAGGCGCCACAAGTGTATTAGGCCCTTCCCATATGAAAGCATTGCTGCAAAGCTTTCCAATGGGGATTTAACTGATGCTGGATGTCCACATGCAGAGCGTGAGGACATCCTGTGTCAGGTGATCAAAAGTCTACTAGCCAGCAGGAAGTGCTTGTATTGGCCGTCTGATTGACAGTCACTAAAGGCAGTCAATTTAATCATAGCAGATTTTTCTAAACTTGCAATGATTTACATTGTCCTACTAAAGGGAGCAGGGAAGACCAATGAGTTGAAATGGTCTGGGTGCCTATAATGTCCCTTTAAGGAGTCAAACCATGATTTGGAAATAAAGGAAATTACTTCACTAGAATTCCTTTAAAAGGTGGAAGACACAAGATTGTTACATATTTCACAATAAACGCACAAAAGTCAATGGGTTTCTGGATTTATTCATGTGCTACAAATAATTATTGGTGTTTTTGCTGGAATTCCTGTTAGAAGTGTTAGATGGCTCGTAGGTGCATGAGCATAATTATATTTATCCAAAGGGGGGAATAGGAGAAAATGTTATAAACCTAACAACTGTTAGATGTATTTCTGCAAATTAATGATGAGTGTTCATTACAATTTCTTCACATGGATAATAGCCATCATGACCATTTAACTTACTGCTTAAAGTGGTACTAACAAATCACTATTACATAACATAGAAAATATAGCTGCTACTTATAATATTAGAATTAAAATTTTGCTCTCTGTTTGAATCAATTTATTAGAAGAAAAACAAACTTAAGTAATCAATACATCAAAACAAAAAACAGATACCTATATACAACAAACCAAGTTACATACCAGGAAAAATGAGGACAAACAGTATGTAGAGAAGATACTTAAATACCAAACACAGACCCCCCAACATTTTGACATAATACATTTCCTTGCTTGAGTAATTTGGTTTGCTCTATATATGTGCAGGGCCGGCCTTGTGAGCTGTGTGGTTGTACAGGGGCTTTATATGGCCAATACAGCTCACAAGTTAGGGACACAGGTATATTAAATAAAATGATTCTCTGGTGGTTGAATGGTGCACACCAGCAGTCATACCATAATATTCTCTTCCTCATGGTTCCGGTGTTCAGTTGTTGAAACAGAACACAGCCTCAGGGATTCTCAGCCTGTTTTCTGACTCAACATTGAGTGCCGGAACCGTGAGGGAGAGAATATTATTATATAATCACTTGAATTCCTGATAATTTGACTTTTTAGCAAATAACTCTGAGTTTTACATACAAATCTTTAAAAAACAAGCAAACAAAAAAAGACACCAAATTAATATAGGAGTTATGAGTAGTTCTTGTCTTAAAGGAGCACTATAGGGTCAGGAACACAAACATTTATTCCTGACCCTATAGGGTTAAAACCACCATCTAGCCCCCCGGCACCTCTCATGCCTCCCTAAATATAGTAAAATCTTACTTGTATTCAAGTCTAGAGCACTTGCTTTGTCACTGTTTCCTTTAGAACTGCCCACTGCATGCTGACATCAGCAGAAGTGGCAGCCTAATCCAATCACAATGCTTCCCCATAGGATTGGCTGAGACTGACAAAGAGGCAGATTGGGGCAGAGCCAGCCCAATTCAAACACAGCCCTGGCCAATCAGCATCTCCTCATAGAGATAAATTGAATCAATGAATCTCTATGAGGAAGGTTCAGTGTCTGCATGCAGAGGGAGGAGACACTGAATATTTGGATGCATTTTAGGCAGCCATGACCCAGGAAGGATCTCTAACAGCTATCTGAGGAGTGGCCAGTCAAGTTATCATTAGGCTGTAATGTAAACACTGCATTTTCTCTGAAAAGACAGTGTTTACAGCAAAAAGCCTGAAGGTAATGATTCTACTCACCAGAACAAATTCAATAATCTGTAGTTGTTCTGGTGACTATAGTGTCCCTTTAATTACATTACTGTAAATCTGAACAGATTGTGAGTTTCTGCCTTATTTTCAGCTAAATATATTTTCAACCATTGAGGTTTCCACTTTCCATCAGCCCTAATCCCCAGTTTAATCAGTGGTAGTTCTAAAGTAGAAAACAATTTACTGACCCAAATAGTCAATGACCCAATCAACACTCAGCTGTATTGACAAGGACATATGTGCCATATATGAATCTACATTTACTCATGTGCACAGAGAAATCCCTGAAGGACATGAACACAGCCTGTGTCTCTTTTACATCCAGCCTCTCATTTACATTTTGCAATCTGCCTGATTGAACCCATATAATACGTGATCATTCGTGTGTTTTATATGAGGAAGTTCATTCCAAGCAATTTCTGAAGCATTGCTATTATATAATTGTGTTTCATATAGTTTTCATAGTAGAATAGAACTACTGCAGCTTACTACTTTACTATACATTACACAATGCATAAGCTGCAAACAAGCTTAACTGTACTGGAAATTCTGTTTGTCACTATAATCTTTGGCTAAGATGCTTTCCTTACAGAATACTAAAACACACTGCAAGTGAAAACAAGCAGTATAATAACTATTAAAACTAGTATGAATGAGGTATAAAATGTCTCTGTTTTTTTAATGTTGTTAAATGCTTTTGCACTTAAAGGGGACACTGTTATCTAAGATAATAGAGTAAAAAAATAATGAAACAAAATGTAACATAAAAATAAACATACAAAAAATACTAGCATACAAAATTATGCCCTACGCTATAACACCCACAACTCCTGGGTGGCAGCAATGACTATAGGACACATCAAACCCAATACTTAGAATAAAAACAAAACAAAAAAAGTCCATTGCACGTTATCCCAATCCCTATGCACATTTACATAACTAGAGTTTTTTTTAGTATCACTTCAATGGCTACTAAAGTGCAACAGCAAGGCAAAACCTCTTGGGTGAGTCCTTCCCTAATAATTCAACTAGCTTCTTGAGCGAAAAGGAAAATTCTCTAATGAGACAGAGAGGGGGATTTTTCTAACTTCTTAACCCTTAATACGGACATATCGGGTAGGCAGCTGTACTGTAACATGGCTGCAAACATTTCCCAGAGCATAACACTGCCTCAGCCAGGCTGCCTTCTTTCCATATTGTATTCTGCTGCCATTTCTTTCTCAGGTAAATGACACACCCAGCCATCCACTTGATCTAAAAAAAACATGTCTTCAACATTCATCAGACCAGGGAACCTTCATCCATTAATCCATGGTCTAGTTTTGATGCTCACATCCCCACTAAAGGTGCTTTCAGCTTTGGACAGGGGTTATCATGGGCACTCTGACCGGTCTGCAGCTATGCAGCCCAATATGCACACCTTCCTATCATGGCCAGCATTTAGTTTTAAAGTAATTTGAGTTACAGTAGCTCTTCTGTGTGATCGGACCAGGCGGGCTAGCCTTTGCTCCCCATGTCCATCAATGAGCCTCGGACATACATGAACTTGATGCTAGTTCATTGGTTGCCCTCCCTTGAACCATTTCTTTTAACCAGTGCACACTGGGAACACCCAACAAGACTTGCTGTTTGAGATGTTCTGACCCAGTCATCTAGGCATCACTATCTGGTCCTTGTCAAAGTAATTCAGATATTTTTACTTACTTTTTTCCTGCATTCAAAACATCAAATTCAAAAAGTGCAGGAGAGGTGTGGCAACACCCATTCCTCCAGGTTTAGTTGTAGTCCGTTAAGAATTGGGAGAAAATCTGTTTGTTAGAGTTGTTCTATGTATAGTCCTGTTTATGAATATATTTGCAGAGAATGGTTTGTACTGGCCCCACCTGTACAAATATATTTGTATAATGTTATTATATCCACTTTTTCAAACTAAAAAGATTAAAACATTTTAACCTTTCTTCATTACTAAAATGCACCATTCCTTTTATCAATGTTCTAGCTCATCTTTGCACTTTTTCTAGTTCCACAATATCCTTCTTTATAAAAGGTGCTCAAAATTGCACAGCATATTCAAGGTGTGGTTTTACAATCGATTTATAAAGAGGCAAAATTATATTTTTCAGCCCAAGAATTTATGCCTTGGTAACTGCCGACTGACATTGCATATTGCCGCCTAATTTGTTTTCTGTAACAATTTCCAAATCCTTCTCCGGTGTTGTTATCTCTAATTCACTACCATTTAGGGTGTAAGTTGCTTGTGTATTCTTTACCCTTCATGCATAACTTTGCATTTCTCTACATTAAATTTCATCTGTCATTTGAGTGCCTTTAGTGTCTTTGAGTGCCATTCAGTCCCTCTATCTATCTAAATCCCTCTGCAGCAAAGCAATATCCTGCTCACATTTTATTACTTTACAGAGTTTTGTGTCATCTGCAAACACTAAAACATGGCTTTCAATGCTTATTTCAAGATCATTCATAAATATGTTAAATAGGAGTGATCCCAGAACAGAACCCTATGGGAGACCACTTTCCACTTTTGTCCAGCTTGAAAATGTACCATTAATGACAACTCGTTGTACTCTAACCTTAAACAAATGTTCTACCCAAGAACAAGAATATTAATCTAGACCAATTTCTTTTAGTTTGAACACTAACCTATTGTGAGAAACCGTATCAAATGCCTTGTCAAAATCCAAGTAGATCACATCCACTGCAACACACTTATCTATACTTCTACTTACTTCTTTGTATTGATATACATTGATTATTTAAACTTAACAATAAAATACATATGTGGGCTACTAATACTCTACGTAATTTGAGCGATACACCCACCCTCTTGTTGATGTGTGGACTCGGAAAGGATTACCCCTATGAAAGTGGCAGCCCTTAGGGCTTATAATGATTTAGTTGGTGGGGTATATTAGAAAGGGTCTAATACATCAGTGTTTATGGTTCACCCCATCCCTGATTTAATATATCAACTTTTTTGTCTCTCATGTTGGTATGCCAGAGATCCCTCTGAGACCTAGGAAAACTGGAGAACTATAGTGGAGGCATACTTCAATATCTGATAAGGTGTCTAAGTTGAAGTGAGGAGTTTTGTGACAATCTTTGTGAAAAGTTTCAAATCACAATTCAAAAGTGATATAGAGCGATAGATTGTGCATTGCTCAATGTCATTACCCTCTTTGGGGATCATAGAAACATAGAAACATAGAATGTGACGGCAGATAAGAACCATTCGGCCCATCTAGTCTGCCCAATTTTCTAAAAGTTTTCATTAGTCCCTAGCCTTATCTTATAGTTAGGATAGCCTTATGCCTATCCCATGCATGCTTAAACTCCTTTACTGTGTTAACCTCTACCACTTCAGCTGGAAGGCTATTCCATGCATCCACTACCCTCTCAGTAAAGTAATACTTCCTGATATTATTTTTTAAACCTTTGTCCCTCTAATTTAAGACTATGTCCTCTTGTTGTGGTAGTTTTTCTTCTTTTAAATATAGTCTCCTCCTTTACTGTGTTGATTCCTTTATATATTTAAATGTTTCTATCATATCCCCCCTGTCTCGTCTTTCCTCCAAGCTATACATGTTAAGATCCTTTAACCTTTCCTGGTAAGTTTTTATCCTGCAATCCATGAACCAGTTTAGTAGCCCTTCTCTGAACCCTCTCTAAGGTATCAATATCCTTCTGAAGATACGGTCTCCAGTACTGTGTACAATACTCCAAGTGAGGTCTCACCAGTGTTCTGTATAATGGCATGAGCACTTCCATCTTTCTACTGCTAATACCTCTCCCTATACAACCAAGCATTCTGCTAGCATTTCCTGCTGCTCTATTGCATTGTCTGCCTACCTTTAAGTCATCAGAAATAATCACCCCTAAATCCCTTTCCTCATATGTTGAGGTTAGAACTCTATCAAATATTCTGTACTCTGCCCTTGGGTTTTTACGTCCAAGATGCATTATCTTGCACTTATCCACATTAAATGTCAGTTGCCACAATTCTGACCATTTTTCTAGTTTACCTAAATCATTTGTCATTTGGCTTATCCCTCCTGGAACATCAACCCTGTTACATATCTTAGTATCATCAGCAAAAAGACATACCTTACCATCAAGACCTTCTGCAATATCACTAATAAAAATATTAAACAGAATGGGTCCAAGTACAGATCCCTGAGGTACCCCACTGGTGACAAGTCCAAGCTTCGAATATATTCCATTAACTACAACCCTCTGTTGCCTGTCACTCAGCCACTGCCTTACCCATTCAACAATATTGGAATCCAAACTTAAAGATTGCAGTTTATTGATAAGCCTTCTATGTGCAACAGTGTCAAAAGCCTTACTGAAATCTAGGTAAGCAATGTCTACTGCACCACCCTGATCTATAGTTTTAGTTACCCAATCAAAAAAATCAATAAGATTAGTTTGGCATGATCTCCCTGAAGTAAATCCATGTTGTCTCTGATCTAGAAATCCATGTGTTTTTAGATGTTCAACAATCCTATCCTTTAACATGGTTTCCATTACTTTCCCCACTACTGAAGTAAGGCTTACTGGCCTATAGTTGCCTGACTCCTCCCTATTACCTTTCTTGTGAATGGGCACAACATTCGCTAACTTCCAATCTTCTGGGACTGCTCCTGTTAACAATGATTGGTTAAATAAATCTGTTAATGGTTTTGCTAGTACACCACTAAGCTCTTTTAATAGCGTTGGGTGTATTCCATCAGGTCCCATTGACTTATTTGTCTTTACTTTTGACAGTTGAAATAGAACTTCTTCCTCTGTAAACTCACATGTAATAAATGACTAATTTATCCTTTTTCTCAACTGAGGTCCTTTTCCTTCATTTTCATCTGTAAATACAGAACAAAAATATTAATTGAGGCAGTCAGCTAGACCTTTATCCTCTTCTACATACCTTCCTTCTTTTGTTTTTAATCTAACTAATCCTTGTTTTACTTTTCTTTTCTCATTTATGTATCTAAAAAATGTTTTATCCCCTTTTTTACTGACTGTGCTATTTTCTCTTCTGTGTGTGATTTGGAAGCTCTTATAACTTGCTTAGCCTTTTTCTGCCTAATCTTATAGATCATTTTGTCTCCCTCACTCTGGGTTTTTTTATAATTCCTAAATGCTAACTTTTTGTTTTTAACTATTTTGGCCACATCTGCGGAGTACCACAGTGGTTTCTTGAATTTTTTGCTTTTACTGACAAGCCTAATGATCAACAATATATTTGCCGCTAAGGTCTGTGGGAGGATACTACAACTTCTCTGATGAAATGCTTTTAAATAATGCAGAGTTAAAACAGTTGCGAACAGATAATACCTCAGAAAGGGCCATCAGGTCTGGGGCAATTCCCCACTTTCATGTTTTTAATCACCAAAACCAACTCCTCCTCTGTGATCAGCTCCTCCAGTGTTTGGACAGGCTCTTGATAGAAGCGTTTGTAAATCTTCCTGTTCAGGTACATCGGGTGGGGCATTGTATGTGCATCTTTGTTATGTGGAGGACTGACTATAGTTGGGCATAATAGTCTCTAATGCAGGGCCGGTGCAAGGATTTTTGCCACCCAATGCAAACAAAAATTTGCCACCCCCCATATGTTCTGACCACCATGTGAAATCACAATGCCCCACCCATATGATCTGCCATATGGGCCAACTGAAGTTCTACACAATTCTTTTATCTGAAAAGGCAGTGTGTTTACATTAAAAAGCCTGCAGGCACAGGTTATTGACACCAGAAACACTACGTTAAGCTGTAGTGCTTCTGGTGACTATAGTATCCATTTAATGTGAGGTAAATTAGAGATTAGTGCCACTAATAATATATTGGATTGCCTAGTTACCACCAGAAGAGGACAAGAGGCTGATGATGGGCTCTGTCTGGCTCCACAGGTCTGGTGTAGAAGAGGCTCTCTTGAGACTGTTTTTAACAGTGCTCATAACAATTAATGAACAGGAAGCAGCTCCATTTTTGGGGCCCCTTACACAGCTCAAGGTCTGGGCCCCCAGGGCATAACCATGAGTATGCTTACAAGGCCCGCCCATACGTCCACCTACATGGTCCACCCATGAGTTCGCTCACAGGGTGTGGAGTGTATGTGTGTAGGGGATGTGTTATGTGTTATTGTAGAGGATGTAATGTGTGTGTGTTCTTATGGAATGTAGTGTATAGGGGAAAAAATCCCTCATTACATATTTATGTAGAGTCAACTCCCTAAAACTCCCCATCCCCCTAATCTAAATTAGCAAGATAAACAGTTATTAAAATGTTTTTCTTCAATCCCAGTATTGTACTTAAGACATATGAATGAGCGCAGTCCATCTTAAGGATAGTGTATGTCCATGCAGAACGTGGAAAAGAACCTTAGCTGAGGGAGCTATCCACTAAAGGGGGTTCAAGTAAGGTTTGTTATTATTCTAAAGGTGGCAGAATCCAGGGTGTCTGCAAAAAGCAAGTTGAAATAGGCTCAGCTCACAGATGGAATTGAAGAGCCAAATCATGCTGTCCCAGTGCCTTTTGAATGTTAAATCTTCCTCGGCAGTATGAGCTTCACCTTCCTCTGTTGGGGCAGTTTAGAGCAGTCAAGTCGAATTTTTTTTTTTTTTTAAAGAGACAAAAATAAAGGCAAAAAAGTGGTGAAATAAAATCCTATGACAAACTGCCCCTATCCTGAGTGATTGGTCAGTTGTCAAGGCGAAAGCCTGTGGGAAGCCTCTGCATTCTAGTCTGAGGTGTTGGTTCATCTACCCTAACAGAGTCCAATAGAGACATAAAGGAGACCATGACAGAATGATTTACTTTACATGTACCTTGTTAGAAACTGTATGTAGTATGCTTTGTCAGTGTGTATCAGAGTAGCCAAATATCTTTTCTGGAGTGGTCGGACATTAAGGAAACAAAAAACAGCTATCATAGAAAAAAAGAATTCCCTAACCAAGGTATAGGACTAGTCTAATAGCAACCTGCCTACACATTTGTGGTCACTGAGGCAAAATCGCTGAGAGTTGACCTACTGCAGTTGGGGAATAAATCTCCAGGAATTTGGCCATCACATGTTAAGTGCCAGTTGCAGATCCTCTCCCAGTACTTTAAAATGTCATGAAGGTACAAGGTCTGTGACCCATATGGAGTAGAGAACATGAAGCCTGTGGGGACTTGCCACCTAGTGAGTTGCCTGGTTAGCAGCTTAAGAGCTTAATTGTAGACCAATGCGAGAGTTCCGGAAAGAGCTGGAGATTGTGTTGGTGGTCAGACAGCTCAGGAGCGCCATGAGTGGTATGTAGTATATCCTCCCTAAGGGCAAATTGTTGCAGGCATCAAATCACATTCCAGGGGAGACTCTCTGGCTATCCTTTAAGCCTCTGGGCCAAATGAGTGTGGACATAGTCACTGCAAGTTGATGCGTCTCTGTGGAGGAGGTTGTTAAATATTTCTGTGAGAATGTCATGGAGGAGTATTGGAGACTCCTCTATTTCAAGTAACCCCCACAGATGTAAATTGCTGTGACAACCCCTGCCATGGGGAGGGCCATTGCACACAGAGGACTTGTTTGGTGTGCTTGAAGTCGCTGTTTGTGCTGGGAGGAGGTGGTCACTGTCGGTCTACGTGGTCCGCAAGGCCCTGGATGTCCTCTAGTATTAGCTGGAGGTCAGTGTGGATAGAGGCCTTTAAGGCATTATTCACATTCCGGATGTCCAGTTTCATCAAAAGGGCATGGATCAATGTGAGCCAGTCTAAATTATTATATAGGAATCATGGACTCGTATGAAAAAGAAAAGATCTATAGAGAGGCCTCCACTTCCCGTATCTCCTCAGTCCATGAAGTCTGCAGCTCTGGATCCAGTGTGGCTTCTTTGGGTCTAAGCCAATCAGTGAACCCGAGGACTTAGTTGGTTTTACCCATTTTGTGCAATGTGGGGTAAAATAGCTACAGGTAGCTGGTAAATGAAATGGAGCTCAAGACAGCACATCCATACTCATCGGCAGATCAATGACATCCCTTCAGCAAATGGCTTTGCCCCTTTAAATAAGAACCATTCAGACTTCAGTGAACAACCCTGTATCATGTCTTCCAATTATTCTAATTTTGGAGGGACAATCCCAATTTTTAGATTCAGTCCTATTTTTTTTTTGACACAAGGGAACTGTCCTAAACAATCATAGCACAAGTGCACCATAAGACACACTTGAGCTATGTTCAGGGCTCTAGAACCCAGCAAGGAGCACTGAAATCATGCTTCCTGCATATCCTTCCCTCAGTGGGCTGGCTTAAATGATGAACAAGCAGGCTGAACTGCCAATAACTTGGGCAAACCAACCCTCTTTCCTAGAGGATCATCCCCTTTGGGATAGAGCTAGTGCTGCAATTGCATCACATACAGCATACCAGTTACATCACTGGTCCACCCCTTACCTCCCTTTCCACTGACATCCCGATTTAAGGAAGCAAGAAATAGAAGGTATGCTCTATGTTTCCCATAATTGCAACCAATGACAGCCAGTGTATTATGAATATCACGATCACAGTCTGTTATCTCACTCTACTGCCACTGGCAAACCACTTTAGGTATATCAATGCTCGTTGTGGTCTGACAGATTGGTCAACTTCAGCTGCTGCAATCCAACCTTGGAGAGAATTGAGATCACAGACTACCAGCCCATGCACATATACATAGTGCTAGGCTAGAAAAGGCCCTGCACGATCCTGCCTGTTGCCTTATTCAAGCAATACTGTACAGACATCCCAATATGCCTTTTTATTGTCAGAGGCTACAGCACACAAGCAACAGCACACAAGCCACTTACAATCCCGCCCATGCTAGTGGTCTTATTTATTTATTTCTGGTATTTATAGTAGTCCTCCTGCCCACCTTGCCAGCATTTCCATGCCTGAGCAATGTGCTCCTCTATAGGGGTGATTGGGGCATTTATTAGTAAATAATAAATAAATAGCTTTAGATAAATGTACAAATTTATGCTTTAAATACGCTCCTTAATATGCACCCTTGGATGGCAATTATGTGCAACATTGTAATATTTAGCTAACAGATCCAATTTAAATGCCTATGCATATAAGCTAAGAACATCCATCCTTACATTGTATCTTAACATTAGTTTAATAAAACCAGAAATCTTCAATGAAAAAGGCAACATGTCAGATGACAGTATATGGAACCTTGGCCATTCCACTGCAGTATCTTAAAATGTTTGCAAAGGGTTTACTATTTCAAGAGACATGCAAAATGTGGATTGGCACACTGGTCCAGTAGCACTTACCATAATGACCTGACCTCCACCAACATCAAAGTCATCATCAACAATGTTGCACTGTACATAAAATAAATCTTGAGATAGAGACACTAACTGCTCCTTTTCTGCATCTTGGGTCATATTTGGATCTTCATCTAATGCTGTTTACATCAATCATCTGTTGGCTATGACCATGCCTACATGTGTGGCTGTGGTTCATGTTGATATAGCTAGTACATATTTCCTACAATTAAAACAATTAGAAAATGTTTGCACTTTTAGATTCTGAATGAAATATTCACACAATGTATTTTTCATTATTGAATGAAAGACTTCTGCTCTTACTCCTAAAAGCTAATTAGACTAATTAATACTAATGTCACTGTAGTCATTATGACCATTCATACTAGCTGTATCCTTCTATGTCTATCTGCTAGGATGTTTATTCTCAGTGGAAGTAATTATTAGTTGTTGGGGTTATTATGAAGAAGTGCAATAGAGACTGATGAGGACGATAATGACAATTACATGATATGTGTACTTTGTGCTCCATCTGTACATTAATACATTTTGTGTTTGCGTTCTTAAAATTAAAATGAAAACAGTAATTCCATATGTTGTCAGTGGTTAAAATGTTAGCCTCCTACTTTCTGTAACAGTAGGTGTTTTTGCCTTCACACTGACATTATTCCTTGCTTCGTCAAAACCATAATATCATTTGAATTGTAATCTGTTTATGGGTAATCATAATCTACATGATTATTAATATTTCTTTTAGCATTATCCAATGTCCATGTCTCAGTGTCAAATATGCTACTATTGAAAGATAGAGCCCAAGACAGGTTGCTTTGATAACTAGTTTACTAGGGTCATAATTGCTGATTTAATTTAAAAGGTAGATGTTAAAACACAGTATTACTTTACCTACAATTGTTCAACATTAAAGGGACACTGTAAATACTTTAACAACTTCATCTTGCATGTGGCACAAGGACTGTATCGATAGATTTACAGATATGTATTCCTAATGCTATAATATTCCTTTAATATCCCATGGGGCTGCTGCTGGCTTCTCCTCCTAGTTTGTAGGTACTGTTAATTTCACCTGTAACTTGTGTTAACTTTTTTAATTTATTTTTTATGAGATGCTCATTTACTTTTACAGGAACACTCCAAGAACAACTTTTTGAAATAACTAATATTTTTTAAATATTATTTTTAAAGCTTATCCAAAAAGATTAAATAATTTAAAGCGCTTATCCAAAAATATTAAATCAATGCAATAGTGAGGTATACATTGCAATATTAAAATATATTTCCCATGGATCGGTTTCTTGTAAATTATATTTTTTGGTTGCAATTAAGAGGAAAAAAGCAGCACTATCTATAAATAGTACAGTGTTTGTACCAATGTGTCATTTTCTGATTAACTAGAGTGCACACAGGAAAGTGTTTGAGGATATGGGAATGTTCCAGATGTCCAGCTAGAGCAGTGGTAGTCAACCTTTTTCTACCTACCACCCACTAATGCATCTTTCTTGATGGAAAAACTTCCTTACCGCCCACCAGTTTTCGCGCAAGTGCAGAATATTTTTTTAGAAAGGAGGGTGTTTTAAAAATAAATAAATGTACGTACATTTATCTTTTTATTTCTACTTAATGCATGTTTATTATGTTTTTAACTTTATAAAGTTTAATTGGAAAACAATAAAGTAAATTGAAATTACCTTTACTAGTGATTAATGAGATCCTTGAGGCTGATGCTGCAAGACTAAATATTTGATATCTGGTTCGATTTTCGTAAGGAACAAACAAAGGTCTCCTCTTTCGGTGATATTCAGACGACTTCTCTGTTTGCGCATAATATGATTTCTCATCTGTGCATCAGCTCATCTCCCACCTCAATTCCCCTCCCCACCTTTTTTATCCCTTTTTCTAATTTGTAACCTTATAGCAATGCCCAGTAGGAAGGCTTAGCTAGGTAGCCCACTTACTATAGCCCACTATAACAGACAGGCACACATACATACATACACACACACACACACATAAAAAGACACATACATACAAACAGACAGGCACACATACATACATACATACAGACACACAGACAGGCACACATACATACATACAGAAAAACAGACAGGCACACATACAGACACACACACACACACACACACACACAAGACACATACAGACAGGCACACATACATACAGACACACGCACACATACATACAGACACACACATACATACAAACAGACAGGTACACATACAAAGACACACACATAAGACATACATAGACACATACACACATACAGACACAAGACACACATACAAAGACACACACACATTCATACACACAGCACATACATACAAATACAAGACACACATACATAAACACATATATACAGATAGACACACAAACACACAAGACATACATACATAGACACACACAAGACATACAGGCAGACATGCACAAACACACACAAAATATTTTAGTCACCCTCCTGTTTCCTACCTTTTAGGTGCAGGAGGGTGACTTTCCCTGGGGTCCAGTGGTGGCTTAGGTGCATGGGAGTCAGAGTTCCTACTCTGACTCCCTGGTCTTCCTCCCGCGCTGTCTTTTTGTTAGCTGGGAGGAGTGACGTGCAGTCACTTTCTCCCAGCATGTGATGTAATAACAGGGGGCCCGGTCGCGCTGTTAAAGCGCCCAGCGCTGACCGGGCCCCCTGTCAATCCACATCCATCGGGTGGCCCTGACAGCATGGGCAACCCGATGGACCCCTTGGATGGCGGCCCCGGTGGTTTGCCACGCGGGCCAGGGCCACAAATGGTGACGGCGGTACCCGGTCGCAGGGGTACTGTTGGCTCGCACTCGCCCTCCCGCCCACCCAATCTCTGAAATCCCTACCACCCACCTAGAATCCTGAAACGCCCGGTGTGGGTGTGGGTGTGGGCAGTAGGGACCAGGTTGACGACCCATGAGCTAGAGGATTAAGTCATGGGAATTTCTCACTGCTCACTTGCTGCAATGCAGAACAATTTCTTCTAAAAAAAAGTCTTTATATTTTCACTGCTTTAATTAATGTGCTGACATGTATCTATCTATCTATCTATCTATCTAATCCTAAGGTAACACTAGGGCATACATGTTAGTCAAACCATAAATTATAATAAATATTGCATCCACCAGATTGTATGGTTTTGAAAACATGATCTGACGATAAAATAATGGGCAGATTAAATATATATTTCACGCTGTGCAATCAGAGCCTGAAGCGAGGCATAAACGTGCTAAACCTGAGCACAACATGCATGATCAGGCATCTACATGCAAAGCACGAGCTGCAGTGGAGTAAGCACCTCAAAAACCAAGAAAGGTCTCAGGTTCCTCCTGCTTCCTCTTCTGCTGCTGTCTCGGCCTCTTCCTCCACCTCTGGAGGGAAAGTGGCACCTGCCACCCCACAAACAGAGGATGTGGCAGCAACGCCACCATGTCCGCCAACGTCCCCAAGCACACTGTCCCATGGAAGCGCTCAGCTGTCCATCTCCCAAACACTGGAGAGAAAGAGGAAGTACCCCCCTACCCACCCATGATCCCTGGCCCTGAATGCCAGCATTTCAAAATTCCTGGCCTTTGAAATGCTGTCATTCCGTCTGGTGGAGACGGAGAGTTTTAAAAACCTGATGGCGGTGGCTGTCCCACAGTACGTGGTTCCCAGCCACCACTACTTTTCCAGGTGAGCCATCTCTTCACTGCACAACCAATTGGCAGACAAAATCAGGTGTGCATTGCACAACACCATCTGTGGCAAGGTCCACTTAATCACAGATACATGGACCAGTAAGCACGGGCAGGGACGCTATATCTCCCTAACACTGGGCAAATGTAGTGGCGGCTGGGCCTTAGGCTGATAGCAGTTTGGCACATGTCCTTCCACCACCGAGGATTGCAGGGCATTTCTCTTTGCCTCCTGTTGCCTCCTCCTCCTACTCCGCTTCCTCCTCTTCTACCACCTCCTCATCCGGTCAGCGTAACACCTTCACCACCAACTTCAGCACACATATGTTTGGGGGAAAAAAAAAACACAACGCGCAGGAGTTGTGGACGGGCATGGACCGGTGAACAGACCGATGAGTGGTTGTTGCCACTGAGCCTCAAGCCCGGCCTGGTGGTGTGCGATAATGGGTGAAATCTCGTAGCAGCTCTGGGCCTAGCCGGTTTGACACACATCCCTTGCCTGCACATGTGCTGAATTTGGTGGTGCAGAAATTCCTGAAAAACTACCCAGATATATCAGAGCTGCTGCAGAAAGTGCGGGCCGTCTGCGCGCTTTCAGCGTTCTCACCCTGCTGCTGCTCGCCTGTCTGTGCTGCAGCATAACTTCAGCCTTCCCGCTCACCGCCTCATATGCAACGTGCCAACAAGGTGGAATTCCACCTTGCACATGCTGGAGAGACTGTGTGAGCAGCAGCAGGCCATAGTGGAGTTTCAGCTGCAGCATGCACGTGTCAGACGCTCTGCGGAACAGCACCACTTCACCACCAATGAGTGGGCCTCCATGCGAGACCTGTGTGAATATTGGAGAGATTAGAGGCAGTACAGAGGTTGGTGAAGGCAAGATCAAGAGTGTTTCCTGCTGTATGGGTTGTTAGATTGGACCATTGCGTAAGGCCAAAGGAGGAGGTTACAGAGAGCAGACGAGAGGCATCAGTGCAATTGGGGTTATTGATTGGGATATTGAAATCCCCAAGTATAAGGGAAGGAGTGCTAGATGAGAGGAAGCGAGGAAGCCAGGAAGAAAAGTGCTCAATGAATAGTCTAGGATAACCGGGGGGGCGGTAGATGATAGCAATTCTTAAAGGAGTGGGTTTAAATAGGTGGACAGTGTGTAACAGTAGAAATATAGATCAGGATTATTATTATTGGCATTTATATAGCTCCATCATATTCTGTAGCACTTTACAATATTATAAGAGGGGGAGATTTAACAATAAATGAGACAATTACAAAATCTTACATGAACAATAGGTTTAAGAGGACCCTGCTCAAATAAGCTTACAGTGTAGTGGAGGTGGGGAGTAAAAACCCAATTGGACAGAAGAATAGCAGTCAAACAAGGTGGGAGTGAAGCAGAGTTAAAGGAGAGAGTAGAGTACTGCCCTTTAGGAGAGAGCAAGGGACAGGCTTGTAAGATAGAGATTACTCTGAGATGTCATAAGCTTTCCTGAAGAGATGGGTTTTCATGCACTTCTTAAATGATTGAAGACTAGGGGAGAGTCTGATGGAGGTAGGCAGGCTATTCCAAAGTAAAGAGCCTTTAAGCCCACAATGGGGCTAGAGAAGCGTTCACCTTCCACGGATGGGGACTTCTGTCTTCCAATGAAGTGGGAATACGCCAATTTAAATGTATAAAAATATTTTTATTGAGGTAATACAAGGCCTTAGTAAAAAAAATAGATAAAAATTAATAGAATTTAACTGCAATCTAACACGTTTCGTCCACATATAGTGGACTTCCTCATAAATAATAACACAGTATAAGCAGTAATGCAATAATAAACAAAGCATTCATAATTCCCACCCCCAACAAAGTCCCTTTAAATAGAACCAGTCCGTGTGTTGATTGGAGAGAACTCTCATAGAAACGCCCGAAATCCTCTTCAATCCCTCCTCTCTTTTCAATAAGGGAACATTCCTTCCAGCTGATCATCATAATAGAATTTAAAAATCGCGGCAAAATTTAATGCTTATCAATCCGTTTGCGTTCCATTACTATGCATTCCAAACGCGTATTTCCGGTTGCGTTCTAAATGCGTATTTCCGGTTACGGATGTAAACAGAGGTCATGGGCGCTTAACTAGTCTTCCACGACTTCAAATATATGCGTTCCAAATAACGAAAGTCTTACGGCTTGGCAAGCTAGAAATAATCTTAGAATAATATCATAATCAGAAACTTGCTTTCATATTCAAAACTGAAACACATATAACACAATAAAAACTAACAACTAACAATACAGTAAGAATTCAATCCTTTGCCAAGTGTGATCAAAATACATGCAAAAAATGAAAAAATACATGATTTTATATCTCAATGAATTAATAAAAATAAATATAAATAAATGAAAAATAAATAAAAATTAAATATAATAAAAATATATACATAGACCACCTTGGCAAAAAAATAGAAATCCCCCTCAAAAAAATACATCTATATATATATAGTTTTAAAAAATATTTTTTATACCATAAAACTGGCCAAATCAACATCTATATTTAATCCCTTTGGTTCTAAAGTATCCAATTTATAAATCCAATAGGTCTCACGTTGTGCTAATTTTAATTCCCTATTACCTCCTCTCCAATGGGAGGATACATGTTCTATACCACAACCTTTAAAGTCCCTCCAATTAAAGGCCGGGCATGTATTACAGTGAACTGGCACTGAATGAGTCGTGATGCCCTTCCTTATGTTATTAATGTGCTCCATAAGGCGTACTTTTAAAAGCCTTTTTGTCTTTCCCACATATTGTTTGCCACACGGACACCGCAAAAAATAAATCACAAAGTCCGTGTGGCATCCAATATTAGATTTCACCAGAAAGGCAACTCCAGTAGTGTGACTTATAAACTTGAGAGCTGAACCTAAGTTCATCCTTGAGCACGCATGACACATTTGACATCCTTTGAACCCCTTTGGAGTATTATGTATAATAGCCTTCTTGTTGGGGATATCTTTTCTAGGATAACTCGGAGCCACCAAATCCTTCAAATTCTGGCCTTTCCTATAAATAATAGATGGTCGATCTGTAAAATACTTCCATGAACTTGATCTTGGAGTAATATGGGCCAGTATTTATTGAGGCACCTATTAATTTTCCAATGGTCAGTATTGTATTTCGTTATAAATGAATATTTAAATTGTTCATTTGGTTCACTTTTTGAATGATTAGTTAGTAATTCCCTCCCACCTGCTATCCCCATCACTAGCCCACTTCAATAGGCATACAGGAGATACCCGCTATTAACATCCTCAAGACAGCTGATACAGGGGACTGGGACATGAAGTTCCAGGCCTGCATTAGATCATCCATCCTAGTGTCATGCGGTACCTCTTCCGTGTTCGGCATTCCCGCTATGCGGAGCCGGCCCCGCCCCCTTCTGACGCGGCTCTATGACACTACTTAGAGAGACCGCGCCAGAGAGAAAGCGCTTGGTGATTGTGGGACCTACTTCCGGGTATAAACGCCGGCTCCACAAGCTTCTCTCACAAGCCTTCCTAAATCTTTGAAGATAAAAGGATTATGCTTCATCCGCTAGAGGATTACTGGAGAACGGACACTTTACCATTTAACAAATAGACTTTAATACTGATCTCTTGGAGGACAACTCACATTAATCTTAAGTATAACTTCCAATTCATTATCTGGAATCTCAGTTATTAATGAACTGTTTCTTGCTTGCTCAAATCCTCTCTGCTGCATACACACTAATTATATTGAGGATAACTCCCATCAAGCTTAACCACTATGAACTGTTTCTTGCTTTGCAAATATTCTCTGCTGCCTGCATACTAATTCTATTGAAGATTATTCCTATCAACCTAAAGCATATTATTCAATACATCTCTGAGGAAATACTTATTGATGAACTTTGTATTGTTTGCTATAACCAGCAATTTCTTCTTATTGAATTATTACCTATATGCTTTTCACTTAAGTTACTCACAATCATTAAAACTTCGTTTGATTCTCCAATTGCCAGCAATCCTCTCTTTTCCTAAATCTACAGTATTGATAATTTAAAGATTCTTCCTTTCTTCACTATTGTAACAAAGGAGTTCTACAAGCTACAGTTGAGTTCCAATTCTAAAAACCCTAGTAGCATAACACCTAGACGGTTGGGCGTACATTGACCAGCATAGCTAAGTCGGGTACCTAACCCCCGATGATGTTCTATTGCTTATATTAATTTTGTTATTAAATTTACTATTTTCTTTATAATTATTGCCTGATAGTACTACCTGCAGTATTACTAGTAGGGTATGTAACTGCCTCCTGCTATACCTTAGATTACTTTACTACCTGAGAGTCACAGCCCAGATCCACGATATGTGCTCAATGGGCTAGACCAGATGATACTACCTAGCTCACCAATCTAACAATCCTAGCAAGTTTTTTGGCTTATACCTCTAGCCATTATATCTGTGTATCTTTTTACCTAGGCTCACATGCAATCATATTTTTTTCAGCATGTATATACATTCCTTAAATTTTATAAAACCAGTGCAGTTTATTATGACATGATACCTGCCTCTTACACTCATATGATTGTATACAAAGTTATTTATTGCATGTCACTGCATTCATTTGTACTCACTTTCACTACAAAAATATAGAATTGAAAAAAAAGTCAATGTCTTTATCTTTGTACTCTGCGTGGTTTTGCTCAAAATGACGACGTAATTTAGCAGGTGAAATGAACTGTTTGGCAATATTTTCTTGCAAAGTACGCATTGTGCTTCAGGATAATCTTAATATCTGGCACTTGTGAATCCAAATGACAAGTAGCTATCATCATATTTTATTTTATTTGTTTGAGAAGAAGATTGGCTAGAATTGTGTGCTTTTCTTTTTTTCTTTGATTTGTCACTTGTCTCTACTCTTTGAGGAACAACAGGTACAACTATTTCGGGCATGTTTTCTGGATTTTTAGTTGTATCTTCTTTCTCAGTTTCTATAAGTGCCGAACAGGTAGAAGTAGTAATCATTTTTCTCTGAAGAGTTCCCTGCTTTAACCAGCTTTCCAAATTCATGGTTGTTTATTGGTAAAAACAGGATTTTTGAGTTAGACTTGGAGCAAAAAGGTTTGAACACTTTGAAAAATACAGTTAACAGTTTTTTGCCTCTCACAGAGTCTTTCAATGCCCCTGACAGAGCCTTTTAATATCCCTTACAGAGCCTTTTAATGTCCCTAACAGAGAATTCCAGTGCCCCTTACAGAGCCTTTTAATGTCCCTAGCAGAGAATTTCAATGCACATGACAGAGCCTTTTAATGTCCCTTACAGACCCTTTTAGTGTCCCTAAGATAGAATTGCAATGCCCCTAACAGAGCCTTTTAATGTCCCTTACAGAGCCTTTTACTGTCCCTAACAGAGTATTTCAATGCCCCTCAGAGAGTCTTTCAATGCCCCTCTGTCTTTCAATGCCCCTGATAGAGACTTTCAATGTCCCTACCTAACAAAGCTTTCTATGACAATAACAGAGCTTTAACTATCTATCACTCCTCTACTACAAGTGATAGAAAATGGCTAATGGCAGAGCTGGCTAGCTGACTGCCGAGCGGGCTGGCTGATGGCTGGGCTGGCTCTCTCATGGATGAGCTAAGTGGCTGGCTGATGGCAGGGTGGGCGCTAGGGCCAGCTCTGATGGCAAGGCATGCTGATGGCAAGGCGGATTGATGGCAGGGGAAGCTTAAGATCGCGCTCTGCGATCTCTGCTGTTTCTCACCTTCCGGGAACAACAGGTAGCGGCAGCCATCTTGGAAGTGGCGAAATGCAGCGGAACCCCAATTTTGTTCTCTAGAGTTCTGTGGAACACCAATTTGGAAATGCTATGCTAGACAGTGCACTTAACAAGACTGGGCCAATAATGGCTAAGCCCTCATTACATAGATGTTAAGATTTAATGTATTTCAATGCACATGTATATTACCATATGTGTAAATATTATATGCATAATAATGCAAAATGAATATGATACACAAAAAATTATATAAATGTATTAATCTAAATATATTATTTAAATATTATATATGTCTATATATATATTTATATAAAATCTGAATTGTCATCTGGATCTATGACTAATAATGTTGGCTGCTAATTACATTAAAGGACCACTACAGTGCCAGGAAAACATACTCGTTTTCCTGGCACTATAGTGCCCTGAGGGTGCCCCCACCCTCAGGGTCCCCCTCCCGCCCGGCTCTGGAAGGGGGAAAGTGGTTAAAACGTACCTTTTTCTAGCGCTGGGCAGGGAATTCTCCTCCTCCGATCCTCCTCCGTTCCTCCCCGTCGGCTGAATGCGCACACGCGGCAAGAGCTATGCGCGCATTCAGCCGGTCACATAGGAAAGCATTAACAATGCTTTCCTATGGACGCTTGCGTGCTCTCACTGTGATTTTCACAGTGAGAATCACGCAAGCGCCTCTAGCGGCTGTCAATGAGACAGCTGCTAGAGGAAATAGGGGAAGGCTTAACCCATTCATAAATAAAGCAGTTTCTCTGAAACTGCTATGTTTATGAAAAAATGGGTTAACCCTAGCTGGACCAGGCACCCAGACCACCTCATTAAGCTGAAGTGGTCTGGGTGCCTAGAGTGGTCCTTTAAGAAATAACTAATCGAATGTGCATTTAAATAAAATGTTATTCTTTTACTGTCATGTTTTAAATATTGTTGCTTGTCACTAGGCAACAATATCTCAGAAATGATTTACTGTGAGCACAGCATGTGTGCTTCTACCTTAATAATGCATTTCGTATGTATACTCTAATGTTACATTGTATGCTGTTTTGTTCATACATTATTAATTAGAAGATGCGAAATATGCTGTAACATTGTTTTTGTTTTTTATTGCTGTAGTCTAAAAATAAAAATTATATAACAATGAATGAATAAACCTCTCTGTATAATAAAATCTAATTATGCAGAGTTAAATGAGAGGGTGGATGCTTTATGACCTATTTAATCTTGGGATACCTTGGTAAAAGCCCCCGCAGTGTGCTGGCAAAATATACAAAAGGTTTCCTGACAAAAGGAGCCTACGAATTATTGCAGATCCTTATGCTGCCAAATGTTTTAATCCACACATCCAGCAATCGGTATAATATAACAGTAATATCTTTTTACAGTAACATGGCTTAGACAAAATTGTCTGCAGTAATTAAATTTAAGCCTGAGAAAAATAAAGCATCTGCACTGAAATCCTTCGTCTCGACCAGACTAATGAAAAAGACATAAAAATCAGGTACTGAGGAAATCTAATAGTGCTCTGTGTAGCCCACCCTTCTACCAAGCAGCTGTGGGTTTTACAAAGACCTTCCACAATCTCCTTATTAAGGCAAAGAAACCGCTGACCACCGTATTGCTAAATGCCAACATTTGGTCAGTTGTTTACTTCCAAGAAGGAAATCTCAGAATCACAGGAAGCTGCAGTTGACAGTCATCACAAAACAACAAAAAGAGAGAGGGGGGTTTGACGGAAAAGGGAATTGCCAGCTGAGACAATTCCTTCCTCTCATATCACAAGGCAGAACGTAAAGGGTTAAGGTTGAATTTATCAGCATCCTGTGGCTTGCCGTTGTCAAGGTAACATCTAAAGATGAACCTTAAATCTATAAAAGCACATTAGAACATCTGTCACTGGTTTTAATGTAAAGAACCAGACATGATGACAATGGTGCCATCTGGTGGTAGGTTATATGTACTTGACTTGACCCAGATTTTTCTGGAGGAAAGCACCACCACCACAACCATAAAGGTGCTAATTCACTAAAACCAGGGATAGTAAGAAATAAACTAGAACATTTTAGGCAAAAATAGCTGAACTGGTAAATTCTCCATATTGTTTTTACGTGCTTACATTGTAATATATGCTGAAGAAAAGACTTTCACCCTTTCACACAACTTTGCTCTTCTTACAAAAGAAGTTGTAAAACCCAACTCAAAGTGATTTCCACTTTTGCCACAAAATAAAAAACCTTCATAACTCCAAAATGAGTCAGAATCAATTATTTAATTGGATCATCAAGTTGATATCCCATATTAACTACTATTTTGTTTTCCTTTATTTTTTTAAAGCAACATCGTTTGCTGTAGTAATTAAACATTTGAGAGACTTTTATTGTTCGCTAAGTGGTGAACTGAGACGGACTTAAAAACATAATTGCTATTTTTGAAATTTTACACCTGCCATTTATTACCTTATTTCATTTATTACAAACATAGCTATTTGTGTTATATTGTGTTTTGTACTCACCACAATTACCTTTACATAAACATGAGTGAGGGGGTTTATGCCTCTAATATGAGCTAACAAAGAATCAGACTTGTACATGTGATCTGAGAGATGTGTATTTCTGTATCAAGCAACAAAACCAGACTAGTTGAAATATTTTGATTAAAATGGCTCCACAGTATTTACATAGCCTAAAGTGTAGTCATATCCATTAAGGATTCATATTGCAACATGGCTGCTGTTAATGTTCGAAAACTATTAACTCCTTCATTGCCTTCAGCATGCCTTAGGGATTTGTGACCATGTAGGTGTCAGGAAATATTTAATGGTGTTAAGTACTGTTGGTGGAAATAGGATGTTGCTGGGATGACAAGAGGGGAGATTTACTTCGCTGGACAAAGGAAAACATCAGCAGATGTTCTTCATCAATTACCAGACAGGCAGGAAATCATTTGCTTTGTGCATAGCACATAACAAACTTCAGAGCTATGGAAATATCTGTTGTAAGATCTTTGTTTATATCAGTGTCCTGAAACTCTCTTATTCTACATGTCTACCAGTTGTATTCTCTTAGTTTTAAACAGACTGGCTGGCATGCCACGATACATATATACAGTAATAAGGATTGAACACAGATTCCAGAGTCTTTTAATAATTCCCCTGTAACATGCATTCTGGGTTTCTGCTGGTACCATAGTTTACAGATTCTTCAGTTCTCCAGATGTAATGGAAAATGACTCCCACAGCGCTCAGTGAGTTGGCAGAGGCTCCTTATTCTAACCATAATTATATTACAGCATTGGAGCCATAAGGTTTATTCAAAGACATGCTGCTGGTGATTCAACCTACTGCCCAGCAATCAAAAAAGCATATTAACACAGATAAAACAGAGATTTTGTATATATAATGTTGAAGGATAAATGTATCCTTCATGTGTACACTTAATTTTACATTTTTTGAAATGTATAATATAGATATATAATGATGGCATAAAAAGTATTTAAGGCTATATGGCATTTGTTATCTTGCAATATTTCAAACAGGTGTGCAATATATGAACAAAAGCAGAAATATAATTTATAGCATGGTAAGTGTAGCAAAAATATACACAAATACCCAGGTGATAAGTAAACAATTTGATACCATAAATGGGAATGCAACAATCTAAAAAAATTCCACCAGAATGTACATAGTAAGTAGAGTTGCACCAAGCATCTGTACAGTAAAAAAACAAAAACAAACAATCCTTATAGTTCAGTATACATAGAACACTTTAGTTTATCTGCTATTACATGTATGGATGTATGCTATTGTGTGCCTGTGGATGGGGTTGGGGGAAAGAGAGAAAGAAACTACTGGCTCTAAGAATGGAATGTGCCCCATTTGGAATGCAGTACTGCTTTAACAGTGAAAAAGACAAATCTCTGATTACTACAGAGAATTATGGGAGTACTGATTGATTAAAATCAGATGTTGCAGTTGAGATGACATGCTTCTCCAAACATTATTTCTTGGCTGAAATAACCAGCATAGCTGACATGCTCCAGACTCATTTCTCAATTTATAAATGTATGGAAACAATAAAAACTGTCTATTTTCTTACAGTTTCTTTCTTCTTTTACCTTTTTTCTTCTAAACTTCTTTTTAAATGTGGAATAACTATGTAATGTCAAACTCCAGTCTGTTTAAACTCTGGATTCTTTGTCTCCACAGAGGATGCTGTGCTAATGAATGCAGTCAGTGACCAGCTTCCCTAAAGACCTGACCAGGAGACCTTTAACACTCAAGTGTTGGGAAAGAAGCCTGGAAAAAACAACACGTGGCATTTCCCAAAGAAAACATTTTTCACGAGATTCATTCCTTAAAGATTTAAGCTTGAGCTGAAATATTTAACTCATTGCTACATCCATCAACTAGCTGTTTTTTGTTTTTTTAAATATATGTCCTTAGTTCATGCATAAAATATTTTAAAATATAAATACTAACTATTTCAATAACTTCAACATGTACACTCAAACTGTTATGGGCATTATTAAATATTACAAATTACAATCAGGAGCCACTATTATTTTTATTTACTAAGCAGTCTTTAATGATGAAAGGAAAGTCTGGGTTGCGAAGAATCAGTACACCACTAATTTCAGTTATTCCCTTTGAAGTGCAAAATTTGGCAAAAATATTTGAATATTCCCTAGAATTGCAAATGGAACCATTTTGGTATGTGTCCACAAGGTGTGTGCCAGGGGTACCCAGGCACACCCTTATACAGGGGTTATCTGTCCACATTATCCCCCATTTAAATTTCTTACTTCTCATGTGTGCTTATTTTAAATAGCTCACAACTTAGTTGAAGATCATCATTTATCTTTTTAAATTATTTTAATCATTTTTTTTTGTGTTGAATGATGAAAATTTGTATTGAAGGTAATAGTGTTTAGTCTTGCCATTTGAGAAGCTGCTATTATAAAACTACAGATTGTCTGCACCATTAGAAATACAAAATACCTCTCAAGTTACATGTCTTGTGAGAGTCAAATGTTAATAAGAAGAACTGAACAAGTATGTGACTAACTGAACCTTGTCACGGGTGCTTGGAGGGGCCTGCTGGCCAGCCTCTTGCCAAGAGACTACAGGCCAAGTAAATGACTGGAAAGACCCATATTTTATTCCCCCTGGTTTGGCACTTTCCATAGAACCGAATGCTAGCTCCCTGGCGGCCGTTCGCATGGACCAAAACCGTGAATAGACTTCAGGTGGACTTAGCCGCGAATGCCCTGGAACTATTTTCAGCATGAAGACTCTGCGGTTTCTGGTCTGTCACCCAGCAGCACTTAGCCGCAATTCTATGGAACTATTTTCATCATGAAGACTTTGCGGTTCCTGGTTGGTCGCCAGTGGCACTTATCCGCAATTCTATGTAACCGTTTTAGGCATGGGATCATGCGTGCGGTCGGTAAAAACTATGACTTCCAGGAAATTCCTGAACCCCTGAACTGATCTGGGTGATTTTTGGATATGCTGGTCACCCAGATCAGGGCTATCAGGGGATGTAACTTTTGTGGGGATTTTAGGTGTTTTAAAGTATTTTGGGTGTTTTGTATATATGTGTGTGTTTTTTTGTGTTTGGAGATAATTGAGTTTAGTATAGTGCTATAGTCCTAAGTAAAAGGGAAGGCTTATTGTATTGTATATGGGAGTGTCATGCATTGTAACACTGGTATTATTGGTCTGTGACTTTGTAACGGAGTACCCCACAAGTTCCATGTGGGAGTGCCCTTTGCATGGGGATTGTTATAAAAGGTTAAGTGTGGCACCATTAAAGTCAGTTTCAGCTTTACCCTCAACATAGAGCCTCGCCTTGTGTTTGTAGGAACCTGCTATACAAGCTATAACCACTAGCTCTTCTAAGAGCTCCACAGCAATACTCTCTTGGAGGAGAGGTTCACCCACTGGAAACTTGATCCTGGTCTTGGGTCCAGGGTTAGTGGAGGAAGGCGAGACCCCCAGCCAAGCTGCGGCGGCTAAGGGGCTATGGTGCTTTTGGTGTCTGGTACGGTGCTAGGAACCATCGATTGGCGGAGGAACCCAGTCGGGGTGCCAGGCGATCCATCACAAAGTATTATTGCATTCCAATGTGGAATGCAAAATGTGCAATACCCAATGTACAGTTTGGCAAATGGGCTGTTAGGACTGAAAAGCCTATGTACCAGCCCTTAATGCAAGTTAATGAATAATTGTTAAGAGTAAGTAAACTGAGTTTTCCTCTAGGATAGATAACATCATATTGTAGGTAGGTGGACACATTAGATAAACAGAGTTTCTATTGCATTTTGAAAAAAAACTAAAAACATTTTCAACTTTAACTGAGAAAATCAGAGTATATTTATCAGCCACAGCACAACAATATCTCCTTGACAAAACCCTATAGGATAATTTTTATTTCTACACACTTTTGGCACTATTTTTATGGTGCTTGTAAGAGGACTCCCTTTAATTTAATGGAAGACCACACAAGGTTCAATATACTGAAAAAAGATAGGGGACAGGAGATTAACCATTCTCAACCACACTCAAACGCACGAACAGATTACATACACATGTTCCGTTTTACATTTTAGTCTCTTATTAGATAGTTATGGCCGGTTTGTGCGGTTTACACAGCACAAACGGGATACATTAAAACTAATCTTTCATTCACTACAGAACGACCAGGCACAGTTCGTGCGGTTAAAAGGTCATTTTTCCTCTTTCTCTGCACTATACTTCGGATTAGTGGTCCCACGAGGCCAACACTCCGCCTCACATGCGGAGGCATACACCCCTCGGGCCACTGGTGAGCTAGCCTCCTCGCATGTATCATAGAGAGGGCCTCACCTGTCACTCCTCTTCCTATTTTCTGGTTACAGTCACCTAGAGGCCAACATCCTGACACAACGTTCGGTGGCCACAAAAATCCCCTCGCGCCAAGCATAGATAGAGCCTCTCAAGCCACTTGGCAACCATCAGGGCCTCACCTGTCACCAAAACAATAAGCATAATGGTTTCGCCTCAAGGCATAGCTAGCAAGCCAGTACTAAACTACTATATAAATAATAATTTTTATTTATTTAAGTATGTCTCATGAAGGTGACGAAGAGATATCTCTTCATAGCACCCCAGCTAGGGTCGAGACACCTTCTCGTAGGGGAGATGTTGCCAGTCCAGCATTGATCAGATCCTGGACGATCCCACGCATCACCACTGAGCTAAGGAGGCGACAAATCCCCTACCCTGCCACAGCAAGAAAAGCGGAGCTATTCAAACTCCTAAGCACCACAAACGACAACACTGAAGCAGGGGAAGGCTCCAACAACACCAACTCAGGTGACATCCAGGCTATGCTGGCCTCGCTCATGAACTCTATGGGCAAGGTTAATGACAGACTGTAGTCCCAAATATCAGACTGTAGTTAAGGTTGCAAATGGCCTCTGACAAGGAAGGGGCAGCAAACTGTAGACATGTGTTATATTAAGTTGCTCTCACTTGTCAGGTCCTGGAAACCCACTTATTTTATTGCAGATGCCTCTATGATACCATTTTACAAATTGACTAAGCATACTCATTATTATCCTATTTTATTTTAGTTATTTCACATTGCGCAGCCTATGCAAACAATGTCTAGGTCCCAACTTCAGCTTGTACATCCTCTAAGAGCCAGCATTAATACTGTTTTATCACTCAAAACTATATATAAAGTATTAAAAACATGAACCATCTGTGTATTAGGCTGGGGTTGTTGGGTGTGGGTATAGGTGTGAAGCTGTGGTTGGTATTGATGAACCTGCCAGGGTGGGTCCTTGAACGCCAGCTGGGCCAGGTTCTCCATTAGCACCGGGTTCTCCTTTGTTTCCTTGAACACCAGGTTCACCATTGTTACCCATAGGTCCTGGAGCACCATGGGCACCAGGGAAGCCAGGGCCACCAGCAATACCAGGAGCACCAGTGGGGCCAGCTTAACCGGGAGAACCGGGTTCACCACGAGCACCTTGGGGTCCATCCATTTTTTTCAGAGACCCTGCTATCCACAATTAAAACAGTGTTTTCCACCAATGCTGAAGTTGCCACCTCTACAAAAGTTAGACCCTTTGATCAAATCCTCTATCTCTGCCTCTAAAACCTTTCTGATTCAATCTCCTATCACCTCCCAAATGTCCTTGTCTCGTCTGCTTAAGATCACAATCCTTTGTGACCGATACAACATACTTTTCCCTCTTTATCTATATCAAAACAACCTGCTGTATTTTTCTCATGAATCTTCCCAAGAAATTCAGTTGGGGTCAAAGAGGGCCAGTCACAGACCAACAGTTTGACCAAAAGTGAACAAGGAGGAAGCATATTCATATGCAGGTCGAGATTACCTAACTCACACCCCCCTCTTTGTGTACTACACAGATATAATATTAATAAGCTTTTGAAAGTTTATTGTATAGTTAAATTGTGTATGTAAGGCATGGGTGTCTAGGGGTGTATGCATAAACAATGAAAGCAGAGTCTTCATATAGGGTGTACAATACTGACAGTCTGGGTCATGGGTGTAATGCAGACATGCGGTTAGGTACTTTTCCATTGTCAGAATACATTGAAAACACTAATATATTGCAAATATTAAAATCATATTGCAGCTGTTTCCTATACCTGCAAGGATATGGATGGAATAGTTCAATTCAGTTCAAATTGAGTTCAAATTGAGTATCAAAAGTCCAACCACAAAAACTACATTTTATATGCTTATCAAAAATGAGTTTAACCCCTTAGCGAGTTAATTGGGTGACCTCTTCCCATAGTATGGTTCCTTTTATAATTATTATATTTTTTATTCTCTTCTGGATCTGCAAAATGCTTTCAATTTACAATTAAAAAATATAATACACTAGTGTAGAATTACCTCACTTATAATCATCAGAAATTGTCTGATCTCTATTAAAAATACCATTTTATCATTACGCTATAATCAATGAGGCATACTAAATGAACCTTAATCTTGGAAAAAAACCTATCCTATATAACTAAATCAGTTATTTAATAGATTATTACACTTTAATTTCCATCTGTATCAATACTGAGACAAACTTATTCAAATATAATTTAAAATAACACAGCAAAATAGCCATTAACATACATGACAATTAAATTGCATACTTCAAAATGAGTATCCAAAACACACATTTATCACAATCACCATTTACACAGAATAAACTTTTAACAGCTGTATTCAGAACATATTATTGCAAGGTATACCAATTTTAGTTTGTATCAAATTTATTTAAGAGTTCTGGTACCAAAGGTTTTTTTTCTTTTTAAAGAAGGGATCCCGTACAGCCATGTAACACTTGTATTAACCAGTTGCAACATATGTACCCTGTCAATAAAATTTCTCTTTTATACGCTTATAGAACATTTGGACCAGATTACACAGACATGGTATTACCTGCATTTGTCAGAACTCTCAAAGAATTAACATATTTATACTACTCCATGTTAAAGGCATGGCAAAATTTTGACCAGACAATTTGAGTTCCCAAAAGTCATAACAACACAGGTAAAAACCTTTGTCCATGTTTTTTTGATCCTACATTCTATAACCAAACTTCAAACCCACTTCTGCACAGTTTGGGTCACAATCAATAAAATATCAGCATCCCCATACAACAATTTACAGATTTTCACAATGCTACAGAATACATACAATTTAAAGAATATACAACATGTGATGTACTGGATCATTTCAAGTACCTGTAGCAAGCACAAGTTAGCTTACAGCACAAAATTAAGCATGTGTCGGACCGCTGAAAATATAGATTTTGCTCTCTAATTTATAATCATCTACATTTACAACATAAATTCTCTGCAACAAACACACAGGGCAGAAATATTGTGACGTTTTCAACTAATGAAGTGACTTTTTGTCCCAATATGAAAATAAAGGGCTCATCATGTATACAATCATACATGCAGAGAAACCATGTTAGTCCTAGAATTTGTAGCCCTCCTTGATTAACCTCTATTTTTTTTTCTCTTATTCATCATCACCTTCACATGTACTTTTGACATTCCCTTAATCATTTTATTCCTTCAATTTTTATCCCCTCTTGTTAAACAGGGTACAAGTGAGGGGCTATATTTAAGCAACATACTGTTTGCAATTTTCCCCAGGATTAGGGGACGGAAGTTAAGGGTTTAACTTTAGTCTCTAATTTGAGTTTAACCTAGATAATTAATTTATTGATGTCGTACTGATCCTTGTGTTTGTATGATTATAGAGACCGTACTGGAGTATTTGCGCCGCCTGATATTTGGGACTACACACCAATCTCTCTGGCTGACCTACCTACCTACCTATTTGCAATTAAATCTGTTTGGTCAAAATCCATGCTGCCGAAGAAACTGAGATGCTTACTTATGAGGACATAAACTAACTTGGAAAGTCCTGAACGTGCAGTGCTGTCCAGTGCCGCTAGTTCTGTATTAACCCTTTCAACAATTGGGGTGTTGCACAGAGCATTGTGGTGAACATCCAGCAAACAGAAGAATTAAGAACTATGTGGAAACTGACATTGTCTTGTTGTCAGCCATTACTAAGCTACCCTTAGCTATATTATGGTGTCCAAGATTATGGAACAAGGTTTATGGTGTCTAAGATTCTTTATACTCCTTGAAAGACTTATTCTATTTTTATGGACTATTGAACTATTTTTTTTTGTTGTTTTTGTAGAGTTAGCCGGAGAGAGTGGAAGTGTTAGCTTACTCAGGCATGGATGTACTATGTGTGTCATTGATGTATGTTGAGTGTACCAAGGATGGATTCCCATTTATTAAGTGTGGATATGACTGGACCGTCGTAATAGGGATGTGATTAGGAGACATAGGATGCAAGGTCATGATTGGGATTATTGTTAGAATTGCAAACTGATTATAAGTTATCTCATGATTTAATACTGGGTCTTTTCAAACTAATCAAGAAGTGTTTTCCAATCCCGATAACCGAGCTATTTACTTACAAGTGCGGGTTTTATAAGTCACTAATGCTGTCACATGAGGGGATGACATGTCTACACAGTCATGGCCCTCACTCAGGGTTTTCCAGATGTGCTTTTTTCCTCAAATATGAGTTTTTGCCACTGAGTTTTGTGACCTGGCCTCAGATCACCGGGTGGACTGGTAATCCAAGAACCTGGTCCACAGAGGGGGATAGATATTATTCCCGTTTTGACTATATGAGCTTACGTTATGAATTATAATAATAATAATATTCCCGTTGTTGGGAATAATACACTTTGCCTGTATTGACCCAAGGCTCAAGCTAAAAATAACATGATGTTCAGTCTGTTTAAAAATGGTTAACATGTCAGAAATATTTAACTTGTACGCTTAAAAGATGTGTTCAACAGATAATTGAAAAAGCTGAAAATTGACAGCTCGAACTCCTCTTAAAGGGAAAACCTACGGCACAGAGCAAATGGAGGAAATCGAGGTGAAGAAATAACAAAAGTCCCGCAGACGTGATTAGCACGTCTGAATATACCTCCCTTCGTTTCTCTGCCGCAGGCCTCCCATGGATATATTCCGTAGATACAAATATCCATCTCACTATCTATCCTGTTCATATAAGGGTTAATTTGAACCAAGAATAAATTTGGAATTGTATCTCCGATTCTCAGAAATACATTTATCTAAAATCCTAGTTACGGGAAAAGTACTGATTTTTTTAATTGGCCAAGATTTTGGTATTTGTAAATATCTGTTTTTTATCAAATATACGTGTGTTATATAACGTAGGATATAACGAGAAATAGCTGCTCATAACTTGTGAAAAACAATGTATGTCATTAATGCTCATGGCCCCCACCGACATGAAAATGGGGTATAAATATAACTGACGTATAAATAAAATTTGAATTGGTTATTGAACACGTCTCTGTCTTCTTAACTGATTTCCAGGATCCTGTTTCCTAAGAGGGAGGGGCTTAGCCAGTATTCATCAAGTCTTCGTGTATAGCTGATTTTATCTCCAACACAGATTGGCTAACCTTGAGGCGGTCACCACAGCCCTCACCAAGGCTGGCCTTCCTGATATCGTTCAACAGGCACCAACTGAACTACGGGCTACAGGTACTATTACCTCTTCAGATTATCAGGACGTTGACCCTGCACACACAATCCCAGGCCCACATTAAGAGAGACATCCTGGAAGGCAAAGATGTCAACCTAGCATACCTACTAATTGCCTCCCAGAATGTGGTCGAAAATAAGATTTACATGTATGACGAAGTATCTGTGGTGGTCAGATCCAAAGACTCCAGGTTAAACCGGAAACTGACCATCTCTGAATTTGTGTTAGCATTTGGTATATTTAGAGATGTCATTTGTGAAGTGTACCCTAATAGAAGGGAAGAATTTGATTGTTACATGCACAAGCTGGTAGATCTGGGGAACAAATATGGTGGGTCGGCATTTTACGACTACCATAGGTCTTTTTCCACCAAGGTGTCTGGCGCTCTCCCAGTATGGTACCCATATCAACTGGAGCAGACTAGATACAGAAATATTCTGTAGATACTTCCCAGGTCTCAAAACACCGGCTTGTGCATCCTGCTCTTCTACTACCCACACTACTAATTTTTGTTCTAACACGGCAGATGACCGCAATCAGTCACCTAGCACTAGCTACGCTGGTAGAACCGAGAAAACCACCAGAGGCAAACTGGGTCGTACCATAATTTTCTTTGGTAAATCCCAGGTTTGCAATAGTTATAATATGGGCACATGTAGCTTTAGTGCATGCAGGTTATTGCATATTTGTTCACAATGTTTCAGGGCACATGCGAAAACCATGTGTCCAAATAAAATGTACCCTAAACCATAAATAACGTCTGTTAACATTCATGTCTTCTCAGCACTACTGACCAATCACCCCTCCAGACATATGGTAGATTTTCTCATTTCTGGTTTCTCAGAGGGGTTTCATACAGGCATTATACATATGCCCACATGCCATCTTGAATGCCCAAATTTACAATCAGTGCAACAGTACTCAACGGCCATAGATACACTAATAGCCCAAGAATTGGGAGAGGGGTTTTTGTTCGGGCCTTTTAAAACCCCACCATTTACGGCATGGCACACAAATCCCATCGGGATAGTCACAGGGAAATCTTCCCTTAAGCAGAGACTCATCATAGATCTGTCAGCCCCTCATACCTCTACTATACCAAGTCTTAACTCCCTTATTCCCTCCGAAGAGTTTTCCCTTCAATATGCCACTATAGATCATGCCATCACAGCCATCACACAAGCAGGGGTCGGAGCCTGGCTAAGTAAGACAGATATTACAAATGCCTTCAAATTACTACCTATCCACAATACACTCTGGCACTTACATGGCATCAAATGGGCAGATAACTATTATTTCTTCTTCCGCTTAACCTTTGGGTCAAAAAGTAGCCCCAAAATCTTCGACAACTTTGCAGAATCACTCTGCTGGTTGTTACTTAACATTTCCAAATGCCCCATAGTCATCCATTATCTGGATGATTTTTTGCTGTTCGAAGAGAACTCCTTTCTCCCCAGAAGTCTCAAAGAAACCATTAGTCTTTTTGACCACCTGGGAGTCTCAGTATCCCCTAAGAAAACCGAAGGTCCAGACACAATCATTACATTTCTGGGTATACAACTAGACTAAGCCTCCATGCAAGCTAGTTTACCACAAGAGAATATTACAAACATCCTCAACAGGATGCTGGGTAATTGCAACCGCAAGGAAATTCAATCTCTCATAGGTTCCTTTAACTTTGCCATGCGCATCATCCCTCAAGGGCATGCTTTAATATCTAGACTTCTCTGTCTTTTCCCACACTTCCAACATGACAACTATAGACTGTCCTTGGATGTGCACACCACAGCAGACCTACACATGTAGAAGGAATTCTTGACCACCTGGAATGGTAAAAGCTTGTTCCTCCCAGGATTGTCTGACATATCTCCAACCATATGGTCAGATGCGGCATCTACCACGGGTTTCACAGCAATCTTTGGGAACGAATGGCTTTGGGGTAAGTGGCCTGAAGAAGTCTATGAATAGAAGGCTTTTTTACAACATCAGCTCTTTTTGAGATTTACCCCATTGTAGCAGCTGCCGTGGCGTGGGAACATTTATGGTCAGGCTTGTCAGTCCGTTGCCACACAGACAACCAAGCCACATGTCACATCATTAACAAAGGCCGTTCATCGTCCCTAACAATCATGAGATTTCTCAGGAAACTCACGTGGTTAACAGCATGTCACAATTTCTACTTGGTCTGCTTTTATGTACCAGGCATTAGTAACATAACAGCTGACAGTCTGTCTCGTTTCAACTTTCAGGCTTTTCTGCAAGCACTCCCGTCAGCAGCGCAAGTAGCCACAGCCGCCCCTCCGTTCCAACAGCTAACTATGGACTAGAATTAATCATGCAACATAGCAGGGATCTGTATAAATTGGCACTATCATCCAACACTCACAAAACATACAACAGAGCCTTCACATTTTTCACAAGATTTCTATCGGACCTCGACATATTCCAACCTTTTGTCATGACATCTATCATAGCCTTCACTTCTTTTTGCCACCTTAAACTACACTTATCTTACAACACCATCAAATTATATCTTACAGGCATTCAACATCACATGCTTACACTACAACCTAATACACATAGCTTCATTACATCTTATCAAATAAAGAACATACTCAGAGGTATTCAGAGATCCATTCCTCCACGTCCTCCGCAGAGATTACCTATAGACAACACACTTTTCCATTCATTATCTGACCTATTGGACTCCAAACCTTTTCACTCTACCACCAACACAGTCATCAAAGCTGCCATGTACATAGCATTCTATGGGTTCCTCAGGTCAAGAGAATTCACTGCTATCACCACCACCCAGACAGACAGATGTCTTCTACGCACACACCTACGCAAACACATGGATCACTACATACTATCACTACCCCAGTCAAAAACAAGCCAACACGACCTCCAGTGGAGAGCACTTATTTCCCTACCCAAAACAAATGGTGTCCAGTGGTGGCTCTAGATTCCTACCTTCCACTTACCACATCACCACATCACAACACCTATTCACACTACAAGGCTCTGTACTCACTACCACTACTTTCATGAAATACATCCGATCCCTGTTAACCATGCTTGGTTTTAACCCTTCTCACTACTCAGGTCACTCCTTCCACATAGGGGCGGCCTCCACAGCTTCCAGTGCTAACATACCAGTGCACATCATTAAATCACTAGGGTGTTGGAAGTCATCTGCATATACAACTTTCATACCCAAACCTACACAAGAATTAAGAAATGCTTTTAAAGAATTGTCTGGATAATTGTATATATTTGTTGACTGTATTAAATCTTTGGTTATTCACTTTTTGCCCTCTTTATTTACAGGCCTACCGTATCGTCGGTCTCGGCACACCACAACCGACTTTGCTCTTTTATACTATCCTACGTTCTTACTTGAACCTTACTCCATATACGGCTATTTGCCCCTAACACAAATATATATATATATATTTTTTTTTTTTTGAGGAGTGAAGAAAGGTTTTTTACCACATACTTTGGCATGTATTGGTGAAAAAATCTCTCTGGGCTCCTACCCAGTATTTGTTTGGTCCTAGAGAACTCCATGTGAATTTATTATTGTTTATTTATTAACCCCTTAACGACGTATGACGGACGAGATCTGTCACTCAGGGGATTGCCATAACGAGGTGGATTATAGAGGCATATACAGCCTGTCAGAGCGAGCACATGTGCTGCATATACTCACCTTCCGCCTCCCTGCACTTCCTGGTTCTGTGTGAAGTGAAGGGAGCCGGAACAGTGATGATCCTGCCCCCTGTGTAAAAAAAAATAAAGTTAATTTAAAATCCCACCCCCCTTTACCCATTTTAAAAAAAATAACCCCTTCCCTGCCAATTGATCACTGACTATAGTGATCAATTGGCAGGGATTACATTTTACTGTCATCTGATTTTTTTTTAACCCCTGACGGTTAATTCTTTTTTTTTTAACCCTCAGGGGTTAACTTTATTTAATTAATTAATTTAAATATTTTAAAATTATATATTTAGCTAGCTGGGGTGGGTGGAAGTTAGTGGGGAATTGGGGGATTTGGTGTTAAGCTAACTAGGGGTTAACATTAAAAGAAGTTTTAAAATAAACTTGAAAAAGTTAAAAAATAAGCTAAAAAAGTTTTAATAAAAAATATCCCCTTCCCTGCCAGTCGATCACTGCCTACAGTAATCAAAATACAGATCACAGTATTATACTGTGGTCTAATTTTTTTTAACTCCTGAGGATTAACTTTTATTTATTTTTTAACCCTCAGGAGTTCAATTTATTTAATTAATTAATTTAAATATTTTATAATTTTATATTTTGCTAGTGGGGTGGGTGGGAGTTATGGTAAAATGGGGAATTTACTTTTAGTGCTGCTTACTGCTAGTTAGGGGTTAACGGTAAAAAAAAAGCTTAGAAAAATGTTAAATCTGTAAAAAAAAGTTTTAGGAAAGTTTAAAAAAAATTAATAAGCAAAACAAAAGTTTAAAAACTAGTTTTTAAAAGTAAAAAAGTTTCAAAAAGTAAAAAAATACATTTAAAATCGCTCATTACCACTACACCTGGAATAAACTAGAGAAAAAATTATCCCACGCTAAGGTTCAAAATATGCCTTTTGTATTATCCGAGGGTGTATTATTTAATAAATAGTATGTGTTTGTGGGGAAGTTTCAATAACAAACCGTCTAAACTACTTGTAATGGACCGTTTTGCACACAAGGGGTAAAAACCGTTTAGGAGATCTTCCCCTTCCAGAGATACAGGCACAGCTACTGCAGAACACCAAACTCCCGAACTGGATACAAAATAGCACTCCAACTCCCGAACTGGAACTTCCCAAATAGCTGCTAGCAGACGAACAGGAAAAGCAGACAATCAGCTTACACTCCTGGCAATCAGTCTCTAACAGCATACAGTGAATCCCCCCCAAGAACGAGACAAGGCTCCGTGTTGAGGGTCAAGCAGTGGTCTGAGGTGCTGGCATACCCAGCCTGGTTTTTATTACAGTCTTTTCAAATACAGGACCGCCCACAGGGAGGTATAAAACAACCAATCACATATCAGTTACATCCCACATATTCCCTCCTCTTATCCTGAGAGGAAACTCAATTACACATACAGTTAAAACATACTTTCTACCCAACTTTCATAACTCTAAAACCATACATCACATTCACATAAAATTACATATTCACAATCAATCCATTCAGGGAAACAACATATTAAAAAATGGCATGAATCCGACCAGGGGTTCAAAAGTTAGTAAAAGTATCTTTTGGGCCCTGGCTGGCACATGGCTATCTGGCTCAAACAGGTTTTACAGAGCCCTCTATTCTGGAGACAATGGGGAAAGTAATCCAATTATTCAGGGATAGAGGCAGACTCCATTGAGCACATGGTTGCAAAAAGACATAAAACACTTTAAAATACATAAAGTCACCTTTTACACATAACACACAGACTTTTCACATATCCCCAGATAGTTGGGATCTGAGCGCACAAAACTACCGAATTGCGCTCAGATCCTATTCACACAGTTCAATTGCCATGGAGCCGAAGTCTTTAACTACACGAATGGGCTCCATGGCATAGCTATCTGGGTTAACACATTTACATAAAGTCTGGTCCATAGTCCAAAGGCAGCAGGCAGGCAGCCAGGCTTCTCCAATGCAATGTGGCGAGATTGCTCTCGTCACATCTCTCCCCTTTTCCAAACAGACTAACAGGGTATCTGACCTCCTGCCGGTCAGTGCCCTTGTTAGTCCAGCAGCCCACCCACAAAACAGAAACAGCAGTACAGCCCACCCACAATAACTGGTTACTACACCTGGGTAGAGGAGAAACTTGTCCATGTCCAGGTGCCTCACCACGGCTGTGTGGGGGACTGGTAGGCTGCTTTGGTGGGTTGCTGAGTGGGCAGAAACCAGCGGTACTCTGCCCTGATGCCAGCACTACCACGGGAGTAGTCTGGTTGAAGCCTGGTTGCTGGAGACCGACTGTCTCCCCATTAAATACACCACTCTGCTGCTGGAGACCATTTCTGGTCTCCCCTTTAGTTACACAGCTCTGCTGCTGTAGACCGACTGTCTCCCCTTTGGCTAAACAGCCCTGTCGTGGGGGGGCAGGACCGACCGTCCCTACCCCCTGTGCTGGGAGTGCAGAGACCACGGTCCCATCTGCACAGGTGTGGGGCTTACAGTCTCCCCCTTGTACACTAAGCTGTGGCTGGGGAGAGGGGGTAACAGGCTCCTCTCCCGATAGAACACTCTGCCGCTGGGGAAAGGAGACTGGGCTCTCTATTCCCTGCACATTGATAATCTGCCGCTGGGGAGAGGGGGTAGCAAGTTCCTCTCCCATACATACTTCCAGCCTCCGTGGAGGGAGACCGACTGTCTACCCTCCCAATACAGAGTCCTGCTGCTGGAGAAAGGAGACTGGGCTCTCTATTCACTGCTGGATACTCTGCCGCTGGGGGATGGAGACTGGGCTCCCAATTCCCGGCACATCACACTGCCGCTGGGGAATGGAGACTGGGCTCCCAATTCCCAGAAAATCACGCTGCTGCTGGGGAGGGAGGACACTGCTCTCCTCTCCCTGCACTTCACACTGCCTTCCCGGCATATCACTCTGCTGCTGGGGGGCAGGAACAACTACCTCTTTCCCCTGTTACTCAGCCTGCCGCTGGGGAGGGAGGACGCTGCTCTCCTCTCCCTGCACTTTACACTGCCTTCCCGGCATATCACTCTGCTGCTGGGGGGCAGGAACAACTACCTCTGCCCCCTGTAACTCAGCCTGCCGCTGGGGAGGGAGGACGCTGCTCTCCTCTCCCTGCACTTTACACTGCAGCTGGGGAATGGAGACTGGGCTCCCAATTCCCGGCATATCACACTGCCGCTGGGGAGTGGAGACTGGGCTCCCAATTCCCTGCTGTATCTGCCGCTGGAGTTTCTCCCAACGTGCCAACTGACCTTCTCTTTCTGCCCGTTGTTGCAGCCTCTCAAACACTAGGTTCCTCACGAACCGCACCGATCTCTCCAGTGGGTTGGATCCGAAGAAGCTTAGGTGAAACCACACCATCCGGTCATACTCTCTCATAGAGTAGCTGTACTCCACTGCTGGTTCCATCCTGGTGCTGTCAGGGTTGCTGTACTAGGACATGCGTTGCCCTTAACTTGTAAATCCAAAGAAATGGTGTCTCCTGTAGCTGTCCTTCTGGCTGTAGGAACGATCCCGCCGCTTGCCACCAATTGTAACGGACCGGTTTGCACACAAGGGGTAAAAACCGTTTAGGCGATCAGCCCCCTTTCCAGAGATACAGGCACAGCTACTGCAGAACACCAAACTCCTGAACTGGATACAAAATAGCACTCCAACTCCAGAACTGGAACCTCCCAAATAGCTGCTAGCAGACGAACAGGAAAAACAGACAATCAGCTTACACTCCTGGCAATCAGTCTCTAACAGCATACAGTGAATCCCCCCAAGAACGAGACAAGGCTCCGTGTTGAGAGTCAAGCAGTGGTCTGAGGTGCTGGCACACCCAGCCTGGTTTTTATTACAGTCTTTTCAAATACAGGACCGCCCACAGGGAGGTATAAAACAACCAATCACATATCAGTTACATCCCACATATTCCCTCCCCTTATCCTGAGAGGAAACTCAATTACGCATACAGTTAAAACATACTTTCTACCCAACTTTCATAACTCTAAAACCATACATCACATTCACATAAAATTACATATTCACAATCAATCCATTCAGGGGAACAACATATTAAAAATGGCATGAATCAGACCAGGGGTTCAAAAGTTAGTAAAAGTATCTTTTGGGCCCTGGCTGGCACATGGCTATCTGGCTCAAACAGGTTTTACAGAGCCCTCTATTCTGGAGACAATGGGGAAAGTAATCCAATTATCCAGGGATAGAGGCAGACTCCATTGAGCACATGGTTGCAAAAAGACATAAAACACTTTAAAATACATAAAGTCCCCAGATATCCCCTGGGATCTGAGCGCACAAAACTACAGAATAGCGCTCAGATCCTATTCACACAGTTCAATTGCCATGGAGCCGAAGTCTTTAACTACACGAATGGGCTCCATGGCATAGCTATCTGGGTTAACACATTTACATAAAGTCTGGTCCATAGTCCAAAGGCAGCAAGCAGGCAGCCAGGCTTCTCCAATGCAATGTGGCAAGATTGCTCTCGTCACATCTCTCCCCTTTTCCAAACAGACTAACAGGGTATCTGACCTCCTGCCGGTCAGTGCCCTTGTTAGTCCAGCAGCCCACCCACAAAACAGAAACAGCAATACAGCCCACCCACAATAACTGGTTACTACACCTGGGTAGAGGAGAAACTTGTCCATGTCCAGGTGCCTCACCACGGCTCTGTGGGGGACTGGTAGGCTGCTTTGGTGGGTTGCTGAGTGGGCAGAAACCAGCGGTACTCTGCCCTGATGCCAGCACTACCACGGGAGTAGTCTGGTTGAAGCCTGGTTGCTGGAGACCGACTGTCTCCCCATTAAATACACCACTCTGCTGCTGGAGACCTTTCTGGTCTCCCCTTTAGTTACACAGCTCTGCTGCTGTAGACCGACTGTCTCCCCTTTGGCTAAACAGCCCTGTCGTGGGGGGGACGGACCGGCCGTCCCTACCCCCTGTGCTCGGAGTGCAGAGACCACGGTCCCATCTGCACAGGTGTGGGGCTTACAGTCTCCCCCTGGTACACTAAGCTGTGGCTGGGGAGAGGGGGTAACAGGGATAGAGGCAGACTCCATTGAGCACATGGTTGCAAAAAGACATAAAACACTTTAAAATACATAAAGTCACCTTTTACACATAACACACAGACATTTCACATATCCCCAGATAGCTGGGATCTGAGCGCACAAAACTACCGAATAGCGCTCAAATCCTATTCACACAGTTCAATTGCCATGGAGCCGAAGTCTTTAACTACACGAATGGGCTCCATGGCATAGCTATCTGGGTTAACACATTTACATAAAGTCTGGTCCATAGTCCAAAGGCAGCAGGCGGGCAGCCAGGCTTCTCCAATGCAATGTGGCGAGATTGCTCTCGTCACACTACTCCAAATTGGAACATGGACACAGCGTAAAACTTCAAAGTTAGAAAAAACTGAATGGCTGCGTCTCAAATGCGCCCCTTCAACATCCACATATACCTGACAAAGGTACATACGTGGTATTGCTGTACTCAGACGACATAGCTGAGCAACATATATAGTATTATACAGTCGTAGCACACATAAGGTTTGCAAAATATACTGTGCAAACTCACTTTGTGTGTCAAAAAGGCAGAAAAAACACTTATTACCACTACACTTGGTACAAGCTAGCGGAAAAATGATCCCACGCTAAGGTTCAAAATATACCTTTTGAAATACCCTGGGGTGTCTACTTTAAGAAATGGTAGGCCTTTGTGGGGTAGTTTAAATTTAAACCCTGCTAAGATGCTTGGAAATTGCACATAGGCCCAGCGTCAAAATTCAAAGTTCGGTAAAAACTGATATGGCTTGGTCTCCTATATGGCACTGTAGGTTCACGAAATAGTGCCAATTGGGGGTGTCTTTTTACTCAGAAGACTTAGCCGAGCATAATTTGGGGGATTTGAACTTAGTGGCACATGTGAAATATACAAAATGCCCAGCAAAAATGCAATCCATGTGTAAAAAACGCACAAAATTATTTTTTATCACTACTTTAGCATATATTGGGGAAAAAAATGGGGACATGTTAAGGCATAATATGCACCTTATGAGATACCCTGGAGTGTCTACTTGTACAAATGGTAGGCCTTTGTGAGTTTTTTTGAACAGTTAAACTGGTATTATACCCCAAATGGAAGCATAGGATCATTAAATCTGTCTCTCAAAATTGTACTGTGAATACTGAAAAGGACAGGTCTCCTATATGGCACTGTAGCTTCACGAAATAGTGCCAAAGACATACAATGGGGTGTAATTTTACTCAGAGGACTTAGCTGGACATAATTTGGGGGGTTTGAACTTAGTGGCACATGTGAAATATACAAAATGCCCAGCAAAAATGCAATCCATATGTAAAAACACACAAAATTATTTTTTATCACATACTTTGGCATGTATTGGTGAAAGAATGGGGGCATATTAAGGCACAATATGCACCTTATGAGATACCCTGGAGTGTCTACTTTTACAAATGGTAGGCCTTTGTGGGCTTTTTTGAACAGTCAAACTGTTATAATACCCCAAATGGAAGCATAGGCTCATTAAATCCGTCTCTCAAAATTCTACTGTGAATACTGAAAAGAATAGGCCTCCTATATGGCACTGTAACTTCACGAAATAGTGCCAAAGACATACAATGGGGGTGTAATTTTACTCAGCAGATGTAACTGAACACAAAATAAAACTTTGTACAGGAATAGCACACACCAACTTTACAAAATACACATGAGAATTTCTTTGTTATAAGTTTGTGTGCCAAAAACAAAAAAAAGCACAATTTTACAATATTTAGCAGAGGTTGGCGGTGAAATGGCAGAAAGTGTCAAAAAAACCCTAGGTAAATAGCCTGTGATGTCTACTTTATATAAATATATACTTTTGTGTGGCAATTTGGTTTTATTTTATGGATATTAAGCTTACAAGACAAACATACCAAATTCTAAAATCGCTCCACATTAAAAGTTTATTTTACTCCTTGTGCTTTGTCACCTGTAACTACCAAAAAAAACTTAAAATCCCAGACACATTATATATTCTGTAAATCAGAACAACTAAATTAATTTATTTTTAATTACTTTCCTTAACCTGCACTAATTATGCACACATTATTATTGCAAAAACTGTAAAAAAAACCACAAAAATATTAATTTTGTTTGCATTTTTCTGTATTTTTTTTTATAATAAATAAGAATTTATATATATGTGTGTTACATCAAATTAAAGTCCTTTATGTCCTTTAAAAAACAATATATAATATGTGTCAGTGCAATAAATTAGTAAAATGCAAATTGCAGTTGAACGCAAACAGCAAAAAATGAAAAAAATGCTGTTGTCATTCAGTGAAAGACAAGCTTCTGAAGCTCTGTCCTTAAAGGACCACTATAGTGCCAGGAAAACATACTCGTTTTCCTGGCACTATAGTGCCCTGAGGGTGCCCCCACCCTCAGGGACCCCCTCCCGCCCGGCTCTGGAAAGGGGAAAAGGGGTTAAACTTACCTTTTTCCAGTGCTGGGCGGGGAGCTCTCCTCCTCCGATCCTCCTCCTGGGCTGAATGCGCACGCGCGGCAAGAGCTGCGCGCGCATTCAGCCGGTCACATAGGAAAGCATTCATAATGCTTTCCTATGGACGCTTGCGTGCTCTCACTGTGAAAATCACAGTGAGAATCACGCAAGCGCCTCTAGTGGCTGTCAATGAGACAGCCACTAGAGGATTAGGGGGACGGCTTAACCCATTCATAAACATAGCAGTTTCTTTGAAACTGCTATGTTTATGAAAAAATGGGTTAACCCTAGCTGGACCATGCACCCAGACCACTTCATTAAGCTGAAGTGGTCTGGGTGCCTAGTGTGGTCCTTTAAGGGGTTAATTATATTTTGTTTATAGAAACAACAGGACTCAACTGGCTCTAAAAGACCTTGGCGTGCATTTTCATTTTACTTTTTTTGACCATTTAGAGAAGCAATGATACAAAGTGTTGCTACTTCAACTATAATTCACAGGCTTATGCCTGATGTTTCCCTGGCATCATGCATTATTAGCACTTACGTCAGGTAGCCAGCATACAACAAATGATAGCAAGTATCACAAATCTTTAAACTGCCTCCTGAACATATAAAGGAATAAAATACATACAGGAGCACAAATAAATCATTCTAAATTCTGCTATAATGAGGACCGACTTCTGAGCACTTAAAGCAACTCCCACATTTATAAAATCCTATCAGTAAGTTGAAATAAAAATATCTACGTACCATGGGGGTTCTAATTTTAACATTGGCAGCGCCTCTATATACTATCATTGGTTCTTTAGGAAGAATATGGTTTAAAATCAGATCATCATGTAAAAAGTGCCGATGTTTTATAATAATCTTTTTCATTTTATGCAAATTAGTATTGAAAATTTGTATATATATAAAAAAAAAAAATTGTGTTTTTGGTCATTTGGTCAAAGAAAAAAATGGATTGGCTAACTTTCGATCACATGCTTATTCTTTTCATCCAAAAGTTGTTTAACATTTTCCTTTATATAATTTAATCACTATCTGAAAGGTTTTAAGACATATAGGATTGATAAAATAAAAAAAATACAATATTAAAATATTGAATATAGAAACAATTAGTACATAAAATATGGCTTGTAAAGAAAGGATAATGGCTGACTGGCTACTAGTGGGTAATAGCTATGCAATTTGCAAATGCAATATTATTCACGCATGTGTTACAATTGTATGCATATTTTGCACAGTGCATTCACTCATAGCCAGATTAAAATAAGAATTGGACATGAGCCCCGGGACAGAGGTGGCAAACTAGCAGATGGGCAGTCACTTTATTAATATCAGGATCCTGCAGAAAAGGTTTTTTTTAATACTTTTATTGTGATATTTCTTCCATACATTTTACCATAAGATTTCTATTACTTATTAAACAAGAAGCCATTTTTATGATAAGTTTTCATTTATTATGCATAATATTGGGTATCGTATATGTGATTGCTGTTTTGTGTATTCTTCTTTTCATGTATATCCATTTTATCCATCAGATTGCCAAGGTGAAATGAGACTGGTTCCAGGCGGAAACAGGCAAGAAAAGTGCGGTGTTGGAATATACAAGCCTCGATTCCGACACTGCACTACTATTGCATCTTTCCGGTTGGAACCTGGACTCAAAGACACAAAGAAATTAGTTGCAGGTGGACAATGTATAGGCACCAAAGCAGATTGGCTAAATGGTGACCCATGGTGGTCCCTTGGAGTTTAAATAACTGATTGCAGCAAGAATGCACTTCATACTACTTTGATTCCCCTGAAGAGGTCCGTGCACACAGACAAAATGTATAGGGCTTGAGGACATTAATTTACATTTTTTGACATTGTTTCAATATAGTTTTTTTCCTCAGCATTTCTGTTTTATTGGAGTCCTGGAACAATTTCCCTAGAGTGGAGAACTATGGTGTAACGTGATTTTGAAGTGCCAGTGATGTACTTAACTTCTAATAGAGAAGGTCCAGCTTATATATTTAATTTCTGCCAGCAACCTACTCCCAGGGCTGGTGCTAGGATTTTTGCCGCCTTAGGCAAAATAAGAATTTGCCGTCCCCTCCCCCCATGTGACATCACAATGCCCCACCCATATGATCAGCCATATGAACTAATGCCAGTGATGCACACAGTGTGTGTTTACATCAACATTACATAGACACCAGAACCACTACATTAAGCTGCAGTGGTTCTGAGGACTATAGTGTCCCTTTAATATGAGGTAAATTAGAGATTAGTGCCACGAATAATATACTAGATTGCCTACTTACAACCAGATGAGGATGATGATGGGCTCTGGCTGCAGTCTGGCTCCACTGGTCTGGTGTAGAACAGGCTCTCTGTTTGTAACTGTGGTCACAAAAGTCGATGTTCTGGGGGAACGTGAAGCAGCTCCATTTTTTTTGGCCCCTTGCAAAGCTCAAGGTTTGGGCCCCCAGGGCCAGACGGTGAGTATGCCCATAAGGCCCACCCATAAGTCCACCTACATGTTCCACCTATGAGTTTGCTCACAGGGAGTAGAGTGTGTAGGGGATGTGTTACGCGTTAGTGTGAAGAGGATATAAAGTGTGTGCTTATGGAATGTAGTGTATAGGGATACCAGTTTGTGTAGGTGATGCTGTGTGTGTGTGTGTGTGGTGGATGCAGTGTGTTTTTGTGTAAGGGATAGAAAGCCGTATGTGTTTGTGTATAAGGGATGTATTGTGGTTTCTGGTTGTGTTTAAGGGATGCATTGTGTGAATCTGTGTTTGTATGTGTAAGGGAGGCAAGGTGTGTTTCTGTGTATGTAAGGGATGCAGTGTGTGTTTGTAAGGGGTGCATTGAGTGTGTGTTTAAGAGATGCATTGTGTTTCTGTGTGTGTGTGTGTGTTTCTGTGTATGTGTGCAAGGGATGCATTGTCTTTGTGAATAATGGATGCATTGTATGTTTCTCTGTGTGTAAGGGAAGCATGATGTGTTTCTGTGTGTGTAGGAATGCATTGTGTGCTTCTGTGTATGTATAGGGGATTGTGTGTGTAGTGTGAAAGAGAGAGTTTGTGGGGTAGGTTAAGGGTCCTACCAGCCCTTTTGTGCTTCTTCCTCATCCTCTCTCCCCTCTTGTCCTTACTGCTCTCCCCTCCTTTCCCTTAGAGCTCTCCCCTGCCCCACTGTCCCTTAGTGATCTCCCCTGTCCCTTAATAATATCCCCATCCCCTTTCCTGTAGTGCTCTCCCTTCCTATCACTTAGAGCTATCCCCTCCTGTCTCCTAGTGCTCTCTCCTACCTTCCGCCGTCCCTTGGTGATCTGCCATATGGGCCAACGGCAGTTCTACACAGTTCTTTTATCTGAAAAGGCAGTGTGTTTACATTAAAAAGCCTGCAGGCACAGGCTATAGACACCAGAACCACTACATTAAGCTGTAGTGGTTCTGGTGACTATATTGGCCCTTTAATGTGAGGTAAATTAGAGATTAGTGCCACTAATATATTGGATTGCCTACTTACTACCAGATGAAGACAAGATGATGATGATGGGCTCAGGCTGCAGTCTGGCTCCACAGGTCTGGTGCAGAAGAGGCTCTCTTGAGACTGTTTTTAACAGTGCTCCCCCATCCCCTCCCATAGAGCTCTCCCCTGCCCCTTAGTGGTCTCTCCTCCCCATTAATGGTCTCTCCTCTCCTGTCACTTAGTGGTCTCTCCTCTCCCCATCCCATTAGTGGTCTCTCCTCTCCTGTCTCTTAGTGGTCACTCCTCTCCCCCACCCCATTAGTGGTCTCTTCTCACCCCCCCCCCAGTGGTCTCTACTCTCCTCCCCCACCTCCCATTAGTAATCTCTCCTCTCCCCCTTAGTGGTCTCTGCTCTCCTCTGCCCCCCTAGTGGTCTCTCCTCTGTCTCTTTCCTCGGAAGACAACCTGGTGCGGATGACACTGATCTCCATAGGTCCCTCTTTGTCCATTGGAGTCTCCCTCAGGACCAGATCATAAAGAGGCAACAAGGAGGTGTGGTGTTGGTACAGGGTCTCCCTGTTTCTCGGAACCTGGGATCTTCTGGGACGTTGAGCAGGCTTTAACACAAGTCCATCGCAGTCATGAAGGATTCCCAAGTGTCAAGGACAGGACTCTTCATCTGCAACATCTGGTGAGGCCATTTTTTGATCCGTCCAGACAACAGGTTGATAGTCGCTCTGACCATGATGAAGTCTGTGGCATATGTCCAAGGCTTTAAGGAAAATAACACCTTGCAGTCCACCTTGAAGGACTGGAAGGATGTGTGGTTACCAACAAATCTCTCAGGCATGATTACAAATGGCTCAGATTAAGTAGGGTCCGGGGCTGGGCATACTGTGCCTTTAAGGATCAGAACTTCACGCTGCAGCTCCAAAACAGTCTGAGCCAGGCTGGATACTTGCTAAGCAGCTTACACTTCTCTGTGGATTCCATGATGGTCAGTTCTTTATGTCACGGCTTACATTGGTTGGAGTCTGTAGCACAGATATGTTTGCTCACCCTTGCAGATAAACACGGTCCAAGGTGACCAGGTAAGAAACCATCTGGACTGTGAACAGTGCACGAGGGCTGTACATGAAAGGTGCTCCAATACGCAGTACAGACAAGGTTACAAGCAGAAGGATAGTCAGGGGTAAGGCAAAGTCAGTGGAAGCCAGAGGTCAGGATAAATGGAGAGTGAAGCCAAGATCAGAAGCCAGGGTTCAATCTGGAGACCAAGTTCAGGAGACAAGAAAACAGGAACTACACACAATCTGGATACACAATAACAGGAACCAATAACGAGAACCAGAGTCAATGAACTGACCAAGTTCCCATGGTGATGCAGTGCTTAAATACCCGGTTGATGAGCGATCTGCCTCAGTTGAAACACAGGTAATAGCCACAGAAGAAGTCCAGCTGCCAGTGCAGACATAGCCAGGTATAACAAGGATAGAATACTCAAAATAACAGAATCTTCTGTGGCTTTGAGGCAGTCTGGCACATGTGGGGCAACAACGCCTGGCCATCTGGATTTCAGTGTAGGACTAGTTAGGTTACTGCTGTTCCTAGCTGTATCCCAATAACCCCTAAGGCAGACATTTTCGTTTTTCACTCAGAACAACAGTAGTCTTTGGAAATGAGCCCTCCAGGGACAGAGGTGGCAGACTGGTAGAAAGATTGTTTATTTAGAACAGCAAAACTTGCAGCAGCCTTTGGACAGAAATATTGGGACAGCAGTGGTCCAGCAACACAAGCAGATAATCAGGCAATCACTTTTATTAAGGTGAAGCACTGCTAAGCACTGCTAAAGATGGAGGGGAGAGCTCTATCCAATTATGTAGTATACTACTTTCAATTATATAGATTAGTTTTGTAACCTGGTCTGAATGCTCTGTCACCATTCCCAGCATTGCCTCTAGTAAGGAGGTTTGAAAGGTCTTACCTATTATTGCGTTATATAGTTTGCTAACTGTTTCCCGAATGCCCCAATTGCTGCACATCCCCCAGAGAAGTGTTGAAGGTCTGATTCATCTGTCCCACATTTCAGACAGTTGACTAAATCTCCAAGTTTTAGGCAGAATTGTTTTTGAGGAAAATAATAAGCATGAAGTACAATTTTCAAGTGCATTTCTTCATAGTTCGCTGTTGGGAGTAGTTTAAGCACCTAGACTGTTATAGCAATGAGTGTTTTGTGAGTGAAGTGAAGAGAAATGTGTTGTCCACTGTGACAGGCCTAATCATATGGTTATGTAGTCTAAGTGTGGTCTAATATGTGAGTAGAGGGAGTTGATTGAGTAGGATTATGGAGTTTGTTGTGTAAGTGGGTAATCTATATGTTGAACCCAATCTTAATTTTTTAGAAGCATTAGTATTGTTCTTATCAAGCTGTGGGTTCTTAATTAAGGGAAAAGGGATGAATCAAAAACATCAAAATCAGGACATTTGTGTTTGATTTCTTTGCATCCAAAAACGTATGTTAGTGTGACCTACTTTCTCCCAAGAGCATTATGGGTGTTGAACCTCTCCATCCTGGAAGCATGGGTTGCTTGAGGAAGGGTATACATTTGGTGTATTGCCACTGGAGTTCCAGTCAGTCTCACTAATTTCCACCATTTAATAGTGGTGCTAGTAATCATTTAATAGTGGTGCTTCCTTTGCTTTTTCTGTCATGAAAGCATATGGGGTGTGTAGTAGTTGGGGGAGTGATATACTAGGGCAAAGTTGTGTTTCTACATATACTCCGTCCTAAACCTCTAATCTAGTCCAGAGCATGTCGATAATTTGCTATTATAGTGAATATCTTGAAATTGGGAATATTGAAGCCCAGATAAAATCTGTCTTGAAATCGTATATGTAAAGCTATTCATGAATGCTTTTCTTCCCAGACAAATTTGGAGAATAGCTCATTTAAAGCTTTTTCATCTGATCTTGAGAGTAATATGTGTAAAGCTTGTAATGGGCATAGTAGTTTCGGTATTATAACCGATCTTAGTAGTTTAGCTCTCCCTGAAAGATTCAAAGGCAGGTGTTAACATCTACAAATGAGAAACTTCTGTTAATCTTGGTGTCATGTTAATTTTATATATTGTGGACATTTGCTTTGGTATCAATACCCCTAGGTATTTAAAGTTTGAGGGTGTCCATATAATGTATCAGTGGGCCTGGGCCTAATCTCTAGGCTGTTGACTGGAGCAAATTAATGTGGAAACTTGTTATTGATCTGTATCTGTTGGGTCTTTGACAGGTGGGGCCCAGGAAGCAGTAGTGAATCAAAAGCGAGGTACCAAATAGAGATAAGACAATCTTGTAGTCAGGGTAAGCCAAGTAGGGGACAGGCAGCGCAGGTTCAGGAACAGTATAACAGGCAGATAGGTCAAGGGCTGGATGGAGACAGGATTCACAGAAGTGTATATACCAAAGTATACAGTATAACTGAGCATTGAGGTAAGGGTTGACTGAGTTCATATAGGGGAGAGGCTTCCACCACTCACATACTATTGGTAAAACAGTGAATAGCCCTTTAAATTGTTTCAGGTGTTCTATCCCTTTAAGAGGCTGGCTATCGGGCGCACACGTACCTAGAGTATGTGGGGTTTACACATGGGTTCAGATGGAGCTTCCTGCGGGTCACAATGTGGTGTTGGGAGCTGCGGCACCGCGTACACGTGTCACAGGGATGCCGGCCATCTGTCCTCATGGTCGAACACGTCGGAGTCCTAGGCCTGCAGTGAGAGGGAACTGCCACAGCGGTGGATGTAGACCCGGTGGGGGGCACCCAGAAAAAAGCATGGTTGTGACAATACCTTTCAAAATAGGGCAGTCATGTTCGGGAAAGGATCTTGCAGGATCTGAGATGTAAAGCAAGTTTGTCTGTTTGTCTGTGAGTTTAATAGCTTGAGGGCATAGCTGTATTCCCTATATGTTGTCAAAAGCATAGATAAATCTAATGAGTGGATCTAAAGCTAAGTTAAAGAGTGGGTGATAATGGGCATGCCTGCTACACCCCCTCATGATCATGAGATGTTCTGAATCTAGATCGTTGGTATTTATTTTTGTAAATTGCTGGATGCATAAGGCTTTTATGAGATTACAAAATATCATATTTTGCAATTCTGAAGGATACTTGATCAAAGGCCCTTTGAGCATCTAAACTGAGTTCGACTTAAGTGTTATTGAAACTCTTGTTGTATACGGTTGCTGCGGCTATCGCCATTTTGATTCCTTGAGTAGATTGCTTGCCTCTCATGAATCTCAATTGTTGGGGGTGTAAAATGAGGGGAAAAACTGTTGTAGTCTCCTGGCTAATATCTGTGCAGCATATGTGCAGCAAGGTGCCTCGGTCCCTTAAGCACCGCCAGCATTTATCTGAGATGTTCGGGTAGCTGTGTTTGAGTCTTGTTGGGACTAAGTACCATCTGTATAGTAGTTTGCGGGAAATTTCCATGTGTGATGTGCATAGGGTGAGTTTTTTGTTGGCATGGAATATGGTACGCCATTGGTCAATTGTGAACTTGTGTCCAATGTCCCGTTCCCATGCCGTTTGGAAGGAAGGCGGAGATGCTTGGGTGTCTATCTTTATCTATTTTACATCCCAGATCCTTCTCTCATTTAGATATTGCTAATGGAACAAGAGAAGGGGAAATTGAACTTATTATATCTATGGCTTTGGAGATGGACCTTTTAATGCACTCATTATTCAGCAATTTAGATGAAAGAAAGCTAGTGACAGAAGAGGATCTCATCACATCAGTATTCAGGAAGTTTTTGAGTCTTAAAAAAGTAAATAATTCTTGGCTCAGTAGGGAAAATTCTGCTTGTAATTGGGGAAAAGTTTTTATATTGTTCCCCAGTAACAACTGTTTGATAAAGCCTATGCCTGCCTTTGTCCAAGATTTAATATTAAAACCCTATATATGTTGTTCCAGCATATCTAAACTAAGATAGGACAGGAATGTTTTATAAATTTTTATGGATCTTTTAAGGCATTCCCACTCGTATGTTAGATTATTAACTACTAAACTGTCATTGCAAGTGATCCTCTTCTCCTCAATCTGCCACCAGATTTCCTCTCTGGAGATCAATAATTGTGATTTATAGATATGGGCATTAATGGAGGCTTTGTATGTATGTCTAATCAAGGGCATATTAACACCACCTTTTTTTGTTTTATTCGCCAGAACCAATCTATTTATTCTTGGTCTCTTACCTCTCCAGAGGAGAGAATCAAAGCTGTTTTGGGTCATAAAAGAGGTAGAGCTATTTAGACAGGAATAGTGCATCATCTAAAAGAGGTAGAGCCACTTAGGCAGGAAATATGCATGTATAGTATTCCTTATACCCGACCACAAAATACTCTCTTGTTTCCACTACCTCATTTTAGCATTAGTTGGTCTAAACAAATGGAGAAAATGTATCTCCATTGTCCAGTCTACATCTTTCACAATTTTTATTCCCAAATAATCAAAAAAAATTTTTTCCAAAATAAAATGATATTGAGATTGGATTGCTTAAACCTCTAGTTTATCAACATTTAGTAACATTATAATGGATTTAGACATATTTAATTTATAATTTAAAACCTGACTAAAATCCTTAATTTCTTTCATAAGGGCTTGTAGGGAATTTAAGGGATCTGTCATGGTAACCAAAATGTCATCAGCATAAAGGTTAATCTTGGTTTCTTTATGATTGACTATTAGTCCCTTAATCTCAGGGCATTCTCTGATATTTGCAGCTAGGGGGTTCTATAATTAAAATAAAAAGTAAATGGTAAAGAGGACACCCCTGTCTTGTGCTGTTGGTGAATTTAAACCAGTCAGCAGTGATATTTGGCTGAGGGGTTTTTATACATATTAAAAAAAAAAGCCTGTGATACCATACTTCCTCAAGGAAGCCTCCGTGAAATCCCACCCAACTCTGTCAAAGACCTTTTCAGAGTCCAATAACAGAGTCAAGATTGGGAGGCATCTCTTTTTGGCCAAATAAAAAATATCCACTATTACATAGTTACATAGTTACATACTTACATAGCTGAAAAGAGACTTGCGTCCATCAAGTTCAGCCTTCCTCACAAATGTTGTTGCTGTTGATCCAAAAGAAGGCAAAAAACCTGGTCTGAAGCGCTTCCAATTTTGCCACAAACTAGAAAAAAATTCCTTCTTGACCCCAAAATAGCAGTCAGATGTCTCCTTGGATCAAGCAGCTATTACCCCACTAATTAGAAATTATATCCCCGTATGTTATGTTTTTGTAAGTATTTATCCAATTTCAGTTTAAACATCTGTATGGACTCTGACAAAACCACCTCTTCAGGCAGATAATTCCATATCCTTATTGTTCTTACTGTAAAAAAACCTTTTCTTTGCCTTAGATGAAATCTCCTTTCTTCCAGCCTAAATGTGTGACCTCATGTCCTATGTATAGCCCTGTTTATGAATAGATTTCCAGATAAAGGTTTGTACTGGCCCCGAATATATTTGTATAAAGTTATCATATCCCCTCTCAGGCGCCGTTTTTCCAAACTAAACAGATTTAATTTTTTTAACCTTTCTTCATATCTAAAATGCTCCATTCCTTTTATCAGTTTTGTAGCTCGTCTCTGGACCCTCTCCAGTGCCATGATATCCTTCTTTAGAACAGGCGCCCAAAATTGCACAGCATATTCAAGGTGTGGTCTTACCAGCGATTTATAAAGAGGCAGAATAATATTTTCATCCCGAGAATTTATGCCCCTATTTATACATGACAAAATCTTACTGGCCTTAGCAACTGCAGATTGACATTGCATATTGCCGCCTAATTTGTTGTCTATAACAATTCCCAAATCCTTCTCGTGTGTGGTTATCCCTAATTCACTACCATTTAGTGTGTAAGTTGCTTGTGCATTCTTAACCCCGAAGTGCATAACTTTGCATTTCTCTATGTTAAATTTCTTCTGCCATTTTAGTGCCCAGTCCCCCAATCTATCCAAATCTCTCTGCAGCAAAGCAATATCCTGCTCACATTTCATCACTTTACAAAGTTTTGTGTCATCTGCAAACACTGATACATGGCTTTCAATGCCTATTTCAAGATCATTTATAAATATGTTAAATAGAAGTGGTCCCAAAACAGAACCCTGAGGGACACCACTTACCACTTTTGTCCAGCCTGAAAATTTACCATTAATTACAACTCGTTGTACTCTATCCTTAAGTCAATGTTCTACCCAAGAACAAGAATATTCATCTAGACCAATTTCTTTTAGTTTGAAGACTAACCTATTGTGAGGAACCATATCAAATACCATGGCAAAATCCAAGTAGATCACATCCACTGCAACACCCTGATCTATACTTCTACTTACTTCTTCATAGAATGCAATTAGGTTAGTTTGACATGACCGATGTTTCATAAAACCATGCTGATTATTGCTAATAACAAAGTTCTGCCCAATGAATTCCTGAATATTATCCCTTAATAGCCCTTCAAATATTTTCCCAGTTACAGAAGTTAAGCTCACAGGTCTATAATTTCCAGGCAAGGATTTTGAACCCTTTTTAAATATAGGAACAACATCTGCCTTCCTCCAATCCTCCGGTACAACACCTGAAATAAAAGAATCTTGAAAAATTAAATACAGAGGTTCACTTATTTCCCCACTTAGCTCCTTAAGTACTCGTGGGTGAATACCGTCAGGCCTCGGAGCTTTATTTACATTAATTTTCTTTAATAGCTGTAGCACCTTGTCTCGAGTTATCCAATCACAAGTTATTTGCAAGTTTTTTGCAGCAATCATTTGCATATCTCTTGCCATAGGATCCTCATTAATATATACTGAAGAAAAATAGTTATTTAAAATTTCTGCTTTTTCCTGGTCTTCATTAGCTAATAATATAAGGAAGCCAATAACGCTTGCAAAAAGGCAATTAAAGTGGCTAAACTAGAAGAGAAATTGATAGCTAAAGAATGCAAAACCAACCCCCACATTTTTTTCAAGTACATCAATTCTAAAAAAACAAAAAATGAAAGTGTAGGTACACTTGAAACTCTACACTTTCATTTTTTGTTTTTTTAGAATTGATGTACTTGAAAAAAATTTGGGGGTTGGTTTTGCATTCTTTAGCTATCAATTTCTCTTCTAGTTTAGCCACTTTAATTGCCTTTTTGAAAGCGTTATTGGCTTCCTTATATCTTAAATAGGATGCCTTTGATTTGTCTGATTTAAATGCTTTAAATGCCCTTTTCTTAGTTATAATCTCTTGTTTTACTTCTCTACTTAGCCACATTGGTTTTAATTTGTTTCTTTTATATTTATTACCCAATGGTACATACTGAGAAATGTACCTTTCTAATATTTGTTTGAATAGTTTCCATTTATTCTCAGTGTTTTTATCACTAAGGAGTTTATGCCAGTCGATATGTTGTAGAGCTGCCCTAACCTTATTGAAATTGGCTTTTTTACAATTATATGTTTTAGTATACCCCACTTGCTTTTGTTTTTTTGAGTTTATTTCAAAATTTACCATATTGTGATCATTATTTCCCAAATGCTCCCTTACTTGAACCTTGGTTAAAAGATCAGCATTGTTTGCTATGACAAGATCCAGACAAGCATCCTTTCTAGTTGGTGCTTGTACCAGTTATGACATAAAGGTGTCATTTAACACATTCAAAAACCTGATGCCCCTTGCTGAAGTACTAGTCCCTCTTTCCCAATTTATGTCTGAATAATTAAAATCTCCAATAATTAACGTGTTACCTTGATTTGCAGCTTTCTCAATTTGCTCTAACAGCTGTTCTTCCTCAATAATATTTACATTAGGTTGTTTATAACATATCCCAACCAATAATTGATTTCCCTTTGTTTGCCCCAAGCAGATATCTACCCATAAAGCCTCCACCTTTTCCTCGTCACACTCCACATGCCTAAGATTTGACTTTAACTGATGGTTGACATATAAACATACTCCACCACCCTTCTTGTTTTTGCTATCCTTCCTAAATAACGTGTACCCATTTAAATTAACTGCCCAGTCATGTGTCTCATCCCACCATGTTTCTGTTATGCCTATTATATCATATTGTTTAGTGTATGCTATTGCCTCTAGTTCCCCCATTTTGTTATATAGGCTCCTTGCATTAGTAAGCATACATTTAATATTATCATGAGTCTTTTGTACTTTTTGTGAATTATCAATATTACATACCTCCTCTGTTCTGAGCTTTCCCCTCCCCCCATCTCCACCCCCTTTGTTCTGAGCTAAAGCCCATCTCCTTTCCATCCTATCTACATTTTCTAGATTGCTTTGACCCTCCACCCCTACCACTAGTTTAAAATCTCCTCCAACCTTCTAGCCATCCTATTCCCCAGCACAGCAGACCCTCTTCCGTTTAGGTGCAATCCATCATGACTATACAGGTTGTACCCAAGTGCAAAATCGGCCCAGTGCTCTAAAAACTCAAAACCCTCTTTCCTGCACCAAGACTTTAGCCATGCATTGACCTCTCTAATCTCCCGCTGCCTTTCTGCTGTAGCGCATGGCACAGGTAATATTTCTGAAAAAATTACCTTGGAGGTCCTTTTCTTTAGCTTACTTCCTAGTTCCCTGAACTCATTCTTTAGGACCTTCCATTTTCCTCTGACTTTGTCATTGGTACCAATATGGACCATGACAGCTGGGTCATCTCCAGGCCCTCCCAATAATCCCTCCACTCTGTCGGCAAAATGCCGGACCCAAGCACCCGGGAGACAGCAAACTGTTCGGTTGAGTCGATCGGAGTGGCAGATTACCCTTCGTACATTGGAGGCAGAGTTTCTACCTGGAACAAAACCAACCTGGTCCTGATGGATTAGGTCTTCTATTATACTTTTAAGTCTGTTAGATAGAATTGAAGCAAGTATTTTAACAACTGCATTTATTAGTGATATAGGGCGGTAGTTTCTGACCTCAGTAGGAAATTTTTCATGTTTTAGAATTGGTATAATGTTACCTCTGGTCATTTCAGCTGGGAATTCTCCCATTTTGATAGTATTATTAAATATAACAGCCAGAGCTTCTATAACTATATGACTATATAGTTTGTAAAATTGTTTGCTAAATCCATCAGGGCCAGGGGTTTTATATTTTTACAGTTGAGCTATTACAATTTGTATCTCTTCAGTAGTGATGGGCTGATTTAAGACATCTTTCTGGTTCTCTGACAGTGTAGGAAGAGCAATCCTCTTCAGATACTTATCAATGTGTTCTCTGTTTACATGAGAGGTCAGGTTATATAGTTTGGAATAGAATGAATTAAATCATTTACCTATATCTAGAGGATTTGTGTAAGTATTACTTTCTTCTGTTCATTTGAATACTTGGTTATTTGTATACTTCTTTCTTAGTTTTTTTGTCAGTAATATGTCTGCTTTATTACTCTTACAATAATAATTGAGTTTTCATTTTTCAACAAATTTTGTTGTTCTATCTAGCAGACATTGTTTAATTTGTTTCTGAACTTGAGTTATTCCAGATATGAGTTCTTTTGAAGGGAGTATCTTGCTCCTCTCAGACAGATTGTATAGCTTGTGGTGTAGAGATATTATTTCTAAGCCTTAAAGTTTATTGAATCTACTCTGTAACTTAATGACATGCCCACACATGTTAGCCTTAAAGACACACCAAGTATTGATTGGAGATGTGTCCTGGAGGTTATTGTCTAGAAAAAAAAAAAGTTCTGTTTTCTGTTCCAGGTATTTATAGTTATTTTTGTATTTCAAAAGAAAATCATTGAACTTCCAGGTAGATCTAATTAGTTGTGGAAACTTATTTTGTATTTCCATGTTTATTATGCTATGATCTATAATATCTATTTTTCTAACCTTATCGATAAGTAGAGAGCTTCCCCAAATCATATCGATTCTCGAATAAGAAATGTGGACTTTGGATAGATGAGTATAATCCCTGTCGACTGGGTGATTTAATCTCCATACAGTGAACAGATTATAGTGAGTGAGTATATTATTCAGGGTTTTGGCTTGTTTGATAACTAATTTGTTCGGTTTGACCCCTGAGGGTATTTTTTTATCCAAATTTGGGTCTAGGATAGATTTAAAGTTGCCAGCAATTATACATATATCGTTTTCAACTTCCTCCATTTTTTAAAGAATCTTTTTTAATAGACTGGTCGGAGTATTATTATGAAGATATATATCTACCAAATTGTAGTTAATGTCATTTATTAGACATACAATAATCAGATATCGACCCTCATCATCTGAGAATTGGTAAAGTATTTCAACTTGTAATCTGTAAGAGGATAGCAACTCCACATGTCCTTTTACTTTGTCTAGAAGCCATTATAACCTTTGGAAACTTTTGCGATTTCCAAACCATCGCATCGCAATCCCTCCAATGAGTTTCCTGTAAAAAACATATGTCTACCCATTCTTTTGTCAGATGAGTTAAGACTATAGTTCTTTTACATAGGGGAATTTAGCCCTTGTGCATTGACCGATAGTATTTTAACCATAATAATCTATTGTAATCTTGTGAATTTTGCCGCAAATAGAGACATTAAACAACAACCAGCTAACATAAACAAAAAAGGATCCACAGCAGATCCACCATTGAACCAACACCTTAAAAGACAGGGCAGGAGGCCCTGAGTTTGATTTTGTTAAATTAAACCTTATACAGAAGAAGCACCTCATCATGAGATAGAAAGTGTGATGCAAATCAATATTTAGAGACCATGCGGGAATTGTAAATATTATATTTTAGACCAAGTATTGGAGAGGGAGGTGAAAAAAAATAAAATAAAAAGTATATATATTTTTATATATATATATATATATATATATATATAAATTTGAGTTAGTGTGCAAGGACTATTGGAATTTTTATATATATATATATATATATATATATATATATATATATATATATTCTTGTTCAGCCTGTAAGAATAGTTCTTTTCCTTTGAGAGAAAAATGGGGAAGGATTAAAGAATTTTTGTTTGTTTGTTTGTAAACAAATAAGAAGATAACTATTTTCACCATTATTTTCTTAGGTACATTTTAAGAACTGTACCGGATATAAAGTAGAAGTGATTTGGATTACATATGTGCATGTGTTCAAGTCCTATGATTTATACAACTTAATTCGAATGTATCTAATATCAATCTAAGTAAAATTTAAAAAGAAAAGCAATTTTCCTAGTGACGATAATATCCTTATATTTATGTGGTGCTCCTTATTAATAAGCTATAAAATTCTGTTGGGAAAAAAAATAAACAAAAAACCCCCGCCTATTTAGATTTAATCCGAAAGTTCTAACAGTGCAGGGAGATACTGTTTACTTAAGTTATCTCTATTTGTGTAATCTTTCATGAATATTTATCTGTGTAGTACATATTCTTATTCAGCCTGTGAGTGTAATGTTTTACCTTCAAGAGGAAAAAAATAAAAATAATATATATATATATATTTATGTGAATAAACAAATAAAGATCATCACCATTATTTTCTAAAGGTTTGTTTTAAGAACTGTACCAGACATACAGCTAAAGTGATTTAACTTACAAATTTGTACATGTACAAATTGAAGATTATACTAGCTTTAGTGTACTAATAATCTTAATTTTAGTAATGACAGGAGGCGAATATTTGCATATCTTTCTTTACTTAAAACTCCAGCAGCATAGAAACATAACAACCAATCAGAAAACAGTAAAGATGCCCATAAAAGGCCCTGTCTATGACATCACTTCCTCTTTCTCTGAAGCGAACATAATAACATAATAAGAACATAACCGTAGGAAAAAACGTGAACAGTTCAACAAATTAGAAACACATCCAATTCCAATGATCCCGTGGTGTAGCCGTGGTACGAGAGGCATCTTGTCTTGTGGAGGTTTTCATACTGCAAAAGAAGAAAAAAGGTGAAAGGTCTCTGGCATGATAATTTGTCCGCATGCAATTCATCGCAACCATGCCGATTTTCCCCACGGCTATATGACAAAAGCTATCCATCTACTAACTAGAACTTACTGACACTAACATGACACAGGTAAACAATCTAGTACTAGTACAACTTCCATCCTACAACTAATCCTTTCTAGTAAATAACTGTGCAAGTCTGGGCGTATAACCAGGTAAAACATGTCTTCCTGAACGCTACAACATACAGACATCCAAACGAGTAACCTAAGGGGGGGAACCAACAGGGGTGGGAAATATTCGCCTCCTGTCATTACTAAAATTAAGATTATTAGTACACTAAAGCTAGTATAATCTTCAATTTTACCACATGACAGGAGGCTTCATATTTGCATTTTTAAAGCTTTGAGTTGACTAATGTGAAGGAAGCATGAGCAGTTTGTCGGAAGTAAAAAGTCCTAAAGGTACTCTCTCGTGACCAATCCGCGCAGCGCATAATGTCAGCCAAGGAGGCGCCGGCCGCTAAGGCTTGAGAAGCCGCTGCCCCTCTGACTGAGTGCGCTCCGAAACAAGATTCAACGCCCGCTAAAGATAATAGCCAGCGGATCCATCTGGCCAGTGTAGTAGTGGACACCGGTTTGTGAGGTTTTACATAGGAAATTAGAAGTTGGCCCGAAAGACGAGCTCGCAGAGGATTCGTGATTTCGGTATACCTCAATAGTGTCCTGACTACACATAACTTGGGATCTGTACCAAAGTATGGGTATGACACTGACGCCGAGTCTGATTTTGTGCGTCTCGCTATGTTGAAGGTAACCCCTTCTGGCGTGAGTGAGAAACCATCCACATCGAACGCCCTGACGTCTGCCACCCGTCTGAATGAGACGAGGCATAGTAAGAGGGCCAGCTTCGATGAGAGCTGTTTCAACGATAGATAGGGGTTGTCCGGCCATTCCCGAAGGAATTTCAGCACCACTTCCACCTGCCAAAGGTGTGAGTATTTGGGTGCCGGGGGCCTCGTTAATTTGGCACCCCGCAGTAACCGGCAAACCAGCGGGTCTTGGCCTATTGGTCTGCCCTGTATCGGGACGTGCGCCGCCGAGATGGCGGATCTGATCACATTGAGGGATCTATATGATCGTCCCAATGCGAACAGATGCGAGAGGTAGTTGAGGATCAACGGGATAGGTGCAGTAAAGGGATCGGAATCCCTTTCCACACACCAAGCGCTCCAGGCCGACCATGCGGAAATATAGCATTTCCTGGTGCCGGGAGCCCATGAGTCCCAAAGGAGGTCTTTAGATGATTGCGATAGGCCGTGGACTGACCAGGAGCCCCTGAAATCATCCAGGCCACTAGATCCAGCTGTCCTTCCAGGACGAGGGAGTGAGCCTCCCCTCGAGGTCCCGTCAGAAGGAGAGTGAAGGTGGGAAGGAGAAGTGGGTCCTCGTAGGACATCTCCAGTAGCTCTGGGAACCATGGTTGACTCCGCCATAGGGGTGTCAGGAGCAAGAGCGGTATCTTGTGGTTGCGTGCGTATTGTAGTACTCGAGGAATCATGGCGAACGGAGGGAAGGCATACGCCCCCTGCGTGGGCCAGCTCTGTAGGAATGCATCCGTAGCTTCGCTTTCCGGGTCCGGGAGCCAACTGTAGTACCTTGGTAGTTGATGGTTGGTCCTGGAGGCGAACAGATCTATTGTGAATGGACCCTTCCTCCATCCCAGCTCTTGAAATATCTCTTTGTTGAGTGTCCAATCGCTGTTGTCTCGCCAATGACGTGAAAACCAGTCCGCTGTCAGGTTGGAGGTTCCCGGTAAGTATTCCGCCTGCAGCGTGATGTTCCGTGAAAGGCAAAACTTGTAGATGTCCTTCGTGGCTTCTGTTAGGTCTCGAGACCTGGCCCTGCCGAGGCGGTTGATGTACTGTACTGCCGACACGTTGTCCATGCGTAGTAGAATGCAACAGTTGGATTTGTCCTTGGCCAAGCTGCGGATGGCGAAGGACCCCGCTATCAATTCCAGACAGTTGATATGGAGTTCAGTCTCTTCCCCTTGCCACGGGCCCCCCGTGGAGGCTTCCGTGCAGTGTGCGCCCCATCCCCACAGACTGTCGTCCGACTCCACAATGAAGTCTGGGGAAGGGCCAAAAATTGCTTTGCCATTCCAGGCTTGAATGTGTAGTAACCACCATCGAAGTTCCGTTCTCACCTCCGTCGACAGGGGAATCCGACTGTCGTATGAGTGTCCGGTGCGCAGGTATGCCGCCTTCAGCCGTTGCATGGCCCTGTAGTGTAGTGGTCCCGGGAATATCGCCTGTATGGAGGAGGAGAGGAGTCCCACGATCCGGGCGAGCATCCTGAGTGTTGCGGTCTCCTGTCTCAGTACCTGTCTGATTTCCTTCCGTATCGAGGCTATCTTCGTTTGGGGTAGCCGAAGCACGCATTCCTTCGAGTCGATATCGAACCCGAGGAATTGGACCGATTGGGAGGGAGAGAGGGATGATTTTTGTCTGTTCACTATGAAACCTAAAGATTCCAGCAAGTGAACGACAAATTTCGTCTGCCATCGCAACCTGGCAGCGGATTCGCAGAAGATTAGCAAATCGTCCAGGTATACGAGACATCGAATGCCCGAGGATCGGATGTGAGCCATCACCGGCCTCAGCAGCTTGGTGAAGCACCATGGCGCCGAGCTGAGGCCGAACGGCAGACACGTGAACTGGCATAGACGTCCGTGCCATCGGAATCGGAGAAAACGGCGGCTGTGTACGTCCATGGGAACCGACAGGTACGCGTCTTTGAGATCCAGGCGCGTAAACCAATCGTTTTTGATGAGAAGGTCTTGTAGGAGGTGGATTCCTTCCATTTTGAAGTGTCTGTATGTGACGTAGGAATTCAGTTGTCGGAGGTGGATGACAGGCCTGTATTCGCCAGTTTTCTTCTTTACCAGGAAGATGTTGCTTACGAAGCTGTCTCCTCCTGTCACGTATTGTATCGCGCCTTTCCTGAAGAGTGTCTGGATCTCTTCGTCTACCAGGCGTCCTTGATCCGCCGACATGTGAATTGGGGGGGGGGGGATGGTCTGTATAGGCTGTGCTGAGAATTCTATGGTGAAACCTCTCACTGTCTGGAGAACCCAGGCGTCCTTGGTGATAAGCTTCCAGTTCTGAAAGAAATGGGACAGATTGCCTGCTAGAAAATTTGAAACATTGTGGTATATAGGTGGACTCACCATTAGTGAAACGGCCGCGTCCTCGGCCCCTGAAGCCTCTTGACCTCCCTGCCCCTCGGTATGAGGATGATCTTTGTGTGGCCGAAGGGAAGAAGCTTGGGGCTTGAGTAAAAGATCTGGAACCTGATGCCCAGAATCGGCTGGTGGCTCGGTTCCTCTGCCGACCAGCCCTCCCAAAAACACCTCTTCCCGGTGGGTTGTGGAAAACCTGCTTGAGAGAGGTCTGTGCCTTATTTAGGGTGGTGAAAAGATTCACGTGCTTCTTCAGCTCCGAGATAAAGGCATCGCCAAATAGGAGCCCTTGTGCTTTCGGTCCGAATTCTTTTGCGCCAAGGTCCAGAAGCTTACTGTCTATACGGATCAACGCCGATCTACGTCTCTCGGTGCACAGTGCGGCGTTGGCATTGCCTAGAAGGCACACTGCTCGTTGGGCCCATTCCCGAATGTTATTCGGGTCCAGCTGAGAGCCCTGGCTGATTGCCAGATCTGCGAAAAATAATATTTTAGCGATGGGGCCGAGTAGGTCCAGCACCTTGTCCTGTGCCGCCTTCATACCTTTCTCCACGCCCTTGCGCGGGTCTCGTCCTGCCCGGGACATAAATACCACTACCGTATTATCGAATTCGGGTGTAAGCGCCACTTTGTCCGGTATCAGTGGTCTGGGGCATTCGGCCCTGAGGCGCGCCCGTACTTCTTTTTCCAGGGGCTTGCGTAGCCAATAATGTATGAAGTCCGTCAGGTGGTCTGGCAGCGTCCATTCGGAAGAGCGTGGGTGCCGGATGGTACGTGGGTCGAATAATGGGTTCCCTTGTTCGTCCGTGAACTTCCCGTCCCCGGCTTTTCCGACTTTGTTGTCAAAGGAGTTGTCTTCCTCCCGTTCGTCGTCACCGCGGAAGGTCTCCTTGCCGTATCTCGAGGAGGTGGGGGGTAAGTCCTGCCACTCTTCCTCCTCTGACTGAGTACTATCCCCACGCCATTCGTCCACTACGTCCAAGGCGTGTGGTACGTTCAAATCCTCCTCATCCGAGGAGAGTAGCACTCGGAGTGCGTGCAGTTGTCGTTCCGTGCTCCTACTCCGTTTAGCGGGCAATTTGCCTTTTGTCTTTGAGGACGGGGGGGAGCCTTTCCTATGTCTCTTGGCCTTGGAGAGCTCGGATCCCGAGGCCTCCACTTGTCCCGGGGGGCTAGTGTCGCCCTGGCTTTGGGGTAGTGCCCTCAGTAGGGCCTTCTCTACTGAGGCCGCCACTGCGGCATTAATCATGGCTTGGAAATCTTGGCTCTGAGTGTCCTCCATGACTCGTCCAGACTTCCCTCGTCCTGTTGGGCGAAAGGGTAGAGTCAGTGGGGGAGATGTGATGATGTATTAGTACATGCGGTTTGATCCGCCACAATTGTATCAGAGCTGGGTGCACGGCCTACAGGTTAATGAAAAAACAGGCTGTTGGGTAGGCCTCCGTGCACGTAATCGGGGTTCACCCCGGGTGGTGTGCCGTGGTATACCAGAGGACACCCACATCAATGATAAAGGTCAATGAGTGACCGAGCATGCATATCTGGGGGGTCACCCCAGGTGGTGTGCCATGAAAAATCGCCCAGAGGACACCCACATCATTTTTTTGTACGGTAAGGTACAGTAATATGGCAAACCCAGTGTAGGGTGTATAGACAGCCTGGGATATATCAGTGGTGAAATAATGTAAAAACCAGTAACCCTAGGTGAGATATAACAAATTAGGGTGACCTTATATAGGGTATAGTGGTACAGTGAGACACTGGTAGGGCATGGGGACCTAAGGTCCTGTGCTTGGAAAAAAACTTTAATGTCTCCTTTAATGCATGCTTGAATTGGTGTTAAACAGTGGGCAGGCAGTGCAAAACCGTTATAGTACTGAGCAAGAAGGTGCCTATCCAATTACCCTCCTCCAGTGATGGGGGGGTATACACGTGAGGGGCTCGGCGGTCGGGTGAGTTTCCGATCCGCTGAGCGAGCGGGACAGGCGGCCGTCCGGTACATCGCGAGCCGCGAGATCCAAGATGGCCGCCGCCCGCGTGTAAAGGTGCCGCGTGGTCTGCGATCGCTAGCAGCACCCGGACTAGCAGCACCCGAGCCTGGACCGAAAGAATGTTGGTGCGCCCGCGGACACCCGGCCACCCAGAAAGGCAGGGGGAACACAGAAAAGCAAAGGTGGGACAGGGATAAGAGGGGGGTCAGCAAAGATAATAGTAATAATAGTAATAAACCAATCTATAAAAGCTAAACTATAAACATATGAGAAGGTACAATAAATAAACAGAGTACAGTAAAACTGCCAGGGAGGCAAAATACTCTGACCTGATGTTGGCTGGAGCAGCAAAGAAAGAGGGAGTGATGTCATAGACAGGGCCTTTTATGGGCATCTTTACTGTTTTCTGATTGGTTGTTATGTTTCTATGCTGCTGGAGTTTTAAGTAAAGAAAGATATGCAAATATGAAGCCTCCTGTCATGTGGTAAAATTCTCTTAGTGGTGCATCTTAATTCGAGTGTCTCTCCTGACAGTGTAAGTAGACTTAGAAAACAAAATGATTTTCCAAGTAAGGACATTGTATATTTATGTAGTGTTCCTTTTTAGTAAACTGTAAATTGTGTTAGTAATGAGAGAGAGATTGAGAGAGAGAGAGAGAGAGAGAGAGAGAGAAAATTAGTACGTATGTATATATATATATATATATGTATATCTATATATCTATATTATATCTATTTTCCCTTCCATAGTGTAATTTTAGTGTAGTCACCATACTCTCAAAAATCTATTAATATGTGGTAGTGGTCTTAGAGAATCTTTCAATTTCCTTCTCTTTTTCCCTTCCCCTTCCTTTACTTTAACTTTATACATTTTATGACTTTATCTATTTTTATAATCTTTAAAACTTGTGTGTCTCCTATTTAATAAATGATTTTAGTGAAAAAAAATATTCCTCAAGTCCTTTTTATTCTGCAAAGTTCATCTCTTATCTTTCTAGTCCTTAAATTTCCTACAAAGTCTGTAGTTCCAATTCTTCTGCTGAATCCAGATTTTAATTTTCCAGGTGAGTCAAATTATTCCCATGTCCCATTCAGGCATACTCCCAAAAGGGCAGGTGAACTCCATCTAAACTTAATGTTGTGAGGTTTTAAGAGGTTAATCTCTGCCTAGAAGCTTTTCCTTTTTAGTTTGGTGGTATATGAGAAATCCTGGAAGACATGAATATTGGTATAGCTAGATTCTAGTTTATTTTGTAGTCCTTAGTCGCTTATATACTTATTCCTTAATTTGATAAGAGATGAAGTTTACTATGACATCTGTAACGGCACCCTCAGCATAAAAGGGTTAAACCGCCGTTTAGTAGATCTTCCCTTTCCAGAGACACAGGCACAGCTACTGCAGATCACCAATCCGCCGAACAGGAAACCATATGAATGCTGTAAACAGCCGAATAGGAAAAACCATACGAATAGGTTTACACTCCTAGCAGTCAAACTGGAACAGCATACAATAAATCCCCCCAAGGATGAGACAAAGCTCCGTGTTGAGGGTCAAGCAGTGAACAGACAGAGCTGTGGGTTTATTGTTCTTATATACACATTAGTACCACCCACAGGGTTTTGGAACACAACCAATAAACACATACAATACACTCAGACACTCCCACACAAAATCCTCCCCTCTGCCTGTGATTCAATTACCTTACACAATGGGTAATGTAATTATAACAAGCAGAGAAATAAAATTTTTCCACATTATTCATAACTTGAAAAGTATGCATCACAATCACATAAAACTTACATTTTCAGAATCAGCATACTCCAAATACAAACATATGTCATACAAATTGGTCCAGTGGTTCAAAAGATAGATCGTAGTCCTTTGTGACCAAGGAAGCATGGCTTTTATGCCCAAAACCAGTTCCACAGAGTCTTCTATCCTGGAGATAATTGTGAAGTAATCCAATTATCTCCAAGGACAGAGGCAAAACTCCAATGAACACATGGCAGCAAAAGACAATAAAACACATAAAAACATATAACTGTGCAGCCATTGCACAAAACAGGTACATTCAACATATCCCCAGATAGCTCAGATCTGAGCGCGCATTATTACTGAATGGTGCTCAGAGCACACACATACAGTTCAATTGCCATGGAGCCAAAGTCTTTCCCATAGTCTTTCATTATACGAATGGGCTCCATAGCATAGCTATCTGGGGTATCACCGCTCAAACAGGGCCAGCACCGAATGACCCTGCTTTCGTGTCTCCGCAGGGTAAAATCAAGCGTTTCAACATGGGGCCATAATCCAAAGGCAACAGGCGAGCAACCAGGCTTCTCCAATGCAATGTGGCGCGATTGGTCTCGTCACAACATCTCTTGGGGATTTTTCAGTAATGCCTTTGGGCTTAGGTAATCTATGTCACTTCTTCTGCGATATTGCGTAACCTTAGGTTGTATCTTCTAGCTCGATCTTCTAGATCTGCAATTTTTTCTTCTAGACTATATAGTCTGTTGACTATAGCCATAATCCCTACTTTAAGTATTTCCCCAAGTAAGTAGCTAATTTAGCAGACATTTGGCTGTTAGAGTAGGGATTGCCAAAGATGGGGTACATTGGCGTTGTGGCAGGCTTATGCAATGTATAATCATATAATGTAACTAAACCCCCATTATGTTTTGTCTAGATTAGGTTTTTTTTTTTGTTTTGTTTTTTTAAAAACTAACAAAATCTGTCAGCACCAAAGTAGCTATTTAGTGGATAAAAGTGCGCTGGATTTTCATTTTTACTGTACTTATTGGCCCCCAGCAGCACCCTATTTAAGCATGTTTAGGTGAGTTCAGCCAACCCCTTGTTAGATCATATGGGTGGGGCATTGTGATGTCACATGCGGGGTGGCAAGTTTTTATTTTGCCTACGGCTGCAAAAATCCTCGCACCGGCCCTGCTGACAATAGAATAACAGTTTTGCTTGTTTTATGATTCGGAGGTCCATCTGTGGCTCAAAAAAAAAAAAAAAAAGAGAGGATTGATGGGGAAAAAAGATGATTAGGGGGCATTAACTACAATTTCTTTACATATCAAGTGAATAGTTATCTATAGAGAGAAAAAAGAAAGAGCACTAAAAAAAATTATATTCATATATAATTATTAATGTAATAATTATTTAATTGATTTAATTATATAAATATAGATGTCTTACTGTTTCACCTTTTTTCACAATTTATTACTTCTCATCTGATTTATGAAGTAAATAGTATGAAAATGCTATCAATATACTACAAAAGACGAAAAGGTTCCATTAGTTGTCTAGCTGCCAAGGTCTTAGTATTAGGTTTTTGTGATCTGTATAAACCACTATGGGTTTCTCGTTACCCTCAAGAAGATGATGCCAGTTTTAGAACAAATCTTTAATCCCCCCAAAAATCATTCTCTCCAATTGGATAGTTTCATCAGCTGATGACAGTGTTTTAGAATAATAAGCAACAGCATGGAGAGGATCTTGAGGAGTTGCTTGTTAAGAAAGAACAGCTCCTATGGCATTGTCAGATGTGTCGACTACTAAGACATAATTCAGGGAAGGATTATGTATTTTAAGTATAGGAGCAGATGTAAATCACTATTTAAGACAGTGGATAGTCCATATAAAGATAGTATTTTTTCTTGTGAGGTGAGTAAGAGGTTGTACAATCTCAGAGAAATTTCTCATGAACTTTTGATAGAAGTTGGAAAAAACAATGAAACTTTGGACTTCTTTTACTGTAGTAAGAATTTGAGGATATACTGTATTTGAATCATCTATTTTGATGCCTTGGGGTGAGATGACACAACCAAGGAAGCTAATTTCAGATACCTAAACAAAAATAAAAAAAATTCTGGTTTTGCATAGAGACTGTGTGTTCGTAATCTTGATAGAACCCATCATACATGTTTTCTATGTTCCTGGAGGTTATTGAATAAATTAGTATGTTGTCCAGGTAAGTTATAACACATATATCCAAGAGGTCGCAAAATATGTCATTAATGAAATGTTGGAAAGAGGCAGGGGCGTTGCATAACCCAAATGGCATCACAAGATATTCATACAATCCGTACCTAGTACGAAAAGTAGTTTATTATTTATCTCCCTCCTTCATTCTGATCAAATTATTGGCTCCACGAAGGTCAAGTTTTGTATAAACAGTTGCAGTTCTTAGCTGTTCTATCAGTTCAGGTATTAATGGAAGGGGATATATATTTTTTATTGTTATTTTATCTAATTCATGATAATCAATTATTGGATGAATAGTTTTATCTTTAACCCCTTAAGGACACATGACATGTGTGACATGTCATGATTCCCTTTTATTCCATAAATTTGGTCCTTAAGGGGTTAATTCCAACAAAAACTATCCCAGAAGCAGTAGGGGAAGTTGAAGGTCTAATACGGCGATTCCCAACCCAGTCCTTAAGGGCCTCCTACCAGTCCTGGATTTAGGGATTACCCTGTTGTATCTAAAGTGCTTTTTGTGTTTTTTTTTTTCCTAAAAACACCTTAGACACAACTGGGTAATCCCTAAATCCTGGACTGTACTTAAGGACTGGGTTGGGAACCAATGGTCTAATAGAAACTTTGCAAAGATTTTCATCTAAATATTCCTTAATAATTTTTAATTCAGAATCAGATAGTGGGTAGATATGTCTAAAAAGAATAGAAGCACCAGGGAGGAGATCGATAGGGTAATCGAAGATCCTGTGTGGAGGTAAATCAATAAACACTCTTGCTTTACCGGAGTCAACAATGGCTTCAGTTTGAATTATTTCTTGATCGATCTGTAAAATGATAGAAACAACACAATGAGGAGATGGCCTGGTTGATACATTAAATATAGTGGATTCATTAATTTGCTTACCACTTTTTGAACGTTTCAATAGGTGACAGGGGTCCAGGAGATGTTCACTTGATGCGCAATTCATGCAGAGATTGAGGTATTATATTCTTGTTTTTTCTTTAGGTGTTAGAGGACTCCTGATAATGCCTATTTCCATGGGTTCAGATGTAGGGCTTATTTTTTTAGTGAGTCTAGGCAAATTAATAGGTCCCTTCCAAGTAGAGATTAGTTGGTTTCACAGCTCCTCTTATCTGATATAAATAAATGAACAAATAAAAATCTGTCTAATAAAAAAATTAATTGAAGGCAGATAGAAAAAAAACTGAATTACAAAAAAATGTGCCAACTCAAAATCTAAATTAAACCCATGAGGCAACAAGTTGCCCAATTCAAAAATCCATCTACCTTCAATTTTACATAGCTCTTTAAGATTATCTTCACCACTCCAATTTATATGCTGTTTAAAAATTGCCATAAAACCCAAAACAGAGGAGTCCTTATTGTGACATTCCAATGAGTGTGCCATCACACTGTGTTTTGTATAGACCCTCTAGATATTCCCTATGTGCTCCAGCATGTGTGTCAACCCCACATACTGCAGCCCACAGGGATCAGAGGAGGTATAACCCTCTTAATTTTATACTTTTTTCACAATGTTTTTGAATTAAAATAAAACTGTTTGCAAGGATAAAAACCAGGTTCTAATTTAAAAATAGTAGATTCTTTCTGAGGCCTAACAAAACTTCTAACTAAGTTACTTTTTAATATATGATATAATGAAATCCATATCAGTCCTTAGAATATGCCAATATTTATTTAAATTTAAAACAATAGTAATACCCTTTTTTTTATTAAAAACTAGGTTTATTTTAAAATATTGTCTTTTTTTCTTGTATTGCAAAATTTTCTCTCTGTCTTACTGCAATTTCTAAATATCCAGATAAATTGTCCTTTTAGGATGTTCCTTAACCAAGGTTCATAATGACAACTCTCAGTATCAATGTAACTATCATCTACCTTTTTGAAATATGTTCTTGTTTTTTTTTGTTTTTTTTATTCTTTATTTTATGTTGACAGAAAATACATACATATGTCAGGCAAAGATTCTGACCCAATGTAGGTTTAACATACAGGATACCATATATCACACGTAGATCGGTTTCACAACTTTTTCGATAACCAGCAGTACAGTCGTGTTACATTCACCTATCTTTCTATCGTGCTCCATAGTATTCTCCTCCCCAATTTCACTATGATATACATCTAGTCAACATTGTTTTCACAGTAACATAAACAAAACGCAACACTGGTCCAGCTGTCAGCTATACCTCCTGATGCCGTACAAAATGAAGGTCGCCCCCCTGATCCTAGTGTTTGTAGTCTATGCTTTATTGTTATAGCACTTAGTTACTGGGGAGGGGGACTGGCCCCCCTCTTTCTGCTAATGAATCAGTGATCTGCCCTGGTTCGTGGTGGGGCCACTAGGTGTCTCCCTTGGATATTCAGAGCCTATAGGAAAGGCATTTGTCTACCTTCACAGTGCTTTGCATATACCCTTGCCAGATTTCAGTATATTCTCCCGCTTGAGTATGGGGGCAAGTAACTACCAGTAGAGAAAGAAAGGATAGATAAAGCTAGACATGAGAGTGGGAGTGGGAGGAGGGGAGGGTCAAGATGATGGGACTCCAGCTCTCGACCACCCTCCATTACCATCTTAAGCCCTATGATGGGGTGGGCGTGGACAATTGTTCCCGGGTCCGAAGATAGCAGAACCACACTAGTTGCTCAGGGGGCTACTTTCCCACGGTTCCCAGATCTTCTGGAAAGTTTTCCTAATTCCCCTAACCCTGGCTGTCAGGTCATCCATTAAATGTACTTCCTTGACCCTGTTTATGACCCCAGCCATAGATGGAGTACCTTGTTTAAGCCAATCTGCGGCCACTGTTCGTCTAGCCGCTAGAGTAATTTTATGTATAAGCTTTTGTTCATTTCTGGACCACCCGTCGAGTGATCTGCTGAGTAAGTATAGCCAGGGATCCAGTGCAGGGGCTCTGGAGAACACTTGGGTCAGAAGGTCCCTGAACTGAGCCCAGAAGCGTGCTATGGATATATGTTCCCTTAAACCCACACCCCCTCCAGCAGATGTCTGTTGGAGTCTTTTTCATTTGATACAGCCTAACTGGCGTGGTGTACCAGCAGAGCATCGTTTTAACCGCTTGCTCCTGAAGGGTCACACAGACAGAGGAGGCGTGGTTGGTTTCCCATATTTCCTGCCACTCTATGCCCTCCAGTTCCTCTCCAAGGTCCCTTTCCCTTTGTTCCGTATATGCCAGCCTACCCCATTCCCTGGTCTCCGAGCAGAGGCGGGTGTACAGCAGCATTATTAGCCCAATATGTTCTCGTTGTTATTACAGATTGCTCTATATAGATCTCTAAATAAAGAAAATTAACCCTAGAACTACTAAATTCATATGTAATGACAATATTTTCTTGATTTTTATCTAAAATTTTTTTTTTTTTTTAAACTATTTGAAAGTTCAACATCACCTTTCCAAAGAAAAAAAAAGATATCATCAATGTATCTGCGATAGAGAAACATGTTCATACTCCAATTGCCGTTCAAGCCAAGGAAAGATTCTTCCCAAAATGACAAGAAAAGATTAGCATAACTGATTGCAAACTTGGTTACAATCACATTACCAACTAATTGTAAATAAAAAGTCCCTTCGAACCAAAACAAGTTATTATGTACAATCAAACAAATACTCTCTAAAATTTAAATAATTTGTATTTCTGGCATATTGCTACATTAAAAAGAAAATGTTCAACAGCCTCAGATCCCAACTGGTGGGAAAAGCTACCAACATCACAAGTTATCAAAAACAACCTTTTTCCCATTTCACCTCTCATAATTATCTCATTAATTAGGTGGAGTCCTTTTAGTATGTTGGTCAGGAAGCAACAACAGTTCATAATTGTATATCTATATACTCTGACAGGTGGCTTAAAAGAGAGACTACCCCTGATACTATAGTTCTGTCAGGTGGATTTTATTGATCCTTATGTATTGTTTAGGGAGGGCATAAAAAACTAGGATTTTACATCCAGCTTAATGATGAGATTATCATCATTCTAAAGTTCCTTAAAGGCCTTCCTCTGTGAAAAAATGATTTTTTTTTAAATATTTTTTATTTCTACCATAACTGATGTATCAAAGACATGCATGGCACTACTAATTAATTGTTATGAGGAAAAATCTTGATTTGTTTCTTAATTATGTATGTAGTATATCTACTGTACCAGTAGTTTCAATCACATTCTGGAGAGGGGGTGATTTATTAAAAAAAAAATGTAAGACTCAAATTCTGTATAAATCTATTTAAATCAATAAAAGTATTAAAAGAATTGTTAAAACATGTTAGAGCGAATTTCAACCCTTTGTTAAAAATTTGAGTATGACTTTTGGTGAGTGTTTTATATGAGAGATTACAAATGCCTAAATGTTCATTTTTCCCTTCTTCCTCTCTTTTAAAAGGTCGCCAGGCTCTAGTCCCCCTTCTTCTACAGCCCAACTTCGTTTCTGGGGCATTCTTAGGGGTCGGGATTGTGGCTTTGATCTGACAACAGTAGAAGAAGTGAAGGGCTGGTCATACTTCATATCCCCAGTAGAATAATCAGAAATAATTATGTTTTGGTTAGTTTGTTCTACTTAGCATCTATTACAACCAGGTTTAGAGACAATTTGGTTTGATCTTTTTTTCTCTCTGTATAGGAGTTCGAAAATTGCGTTTTTCTCTACTTTTTAGGGACTCACTATGTCATCTCTCTTTCTGTATTGAAAAGAATAGATGGTCTTCTTTTCTAAATATGGTGTCCTTCACTTCTCTTTCTTTACCTCTTACTAAAATTCCCAATCTCTCTCTCTCCTCTGGCATATTTCCATCGCCCTTCAAACAAGCAACTATAACCCTAATTCTAAAGAAGCCCATCCTTGACCCTAACTCCCCATCCAACTACCGTCCTATCTCGCTACTGCCTTTTGCATCCCGCTTCAGTCTGGTTTCCGTGCTAAGCACTCTATGGAAACGGCACTGACCAAAGTATCCAATGATGTACTCGCTGCAAAATCTCGTGGTCACTACTCTATCCTAATTCTCCTTGACCTTTCTGCGGCTTTTGACACTGTTGATCATCAAGAGCTTCTTCTCATCCTCCACAATATCGGTGTACAAGATATTGCTCTCTCCTGGTGTTCCTCCTACCTCTCCCAGCCCTCTTTCAGTGTTTCTTTCTGTTACGGTTCTCCATCTATTCTGCCTCCCTTGGTAAACTCATTAGCTCCTTTGGCTTCCAATATCATTTCTATGCGGATGACACGCAAATCTACCTGTCCTCTCCTGATTTCTCCCCGTCCCTCTTGATTAGTGTCTCTGATTGCCTCTCTGCTATTTCTAACTGGATAGCTGCCCACTTCCTTAAACTCAACTTGACCAAAACTGAAATTCTGGTCATTCCTCCCTCAAGTGTTGCTACTCCTGTGTCTGTCTACCTCCAAGTCAATGGTGTTACCATCAGCTCCACCACGCAGACTCGCTGCCTAGGTGTTCTCTTTCACTCTGACTTCTCCTTTGCGCCTCATGCTCACTCTATTGCTAAATCCTGCCGTTTCCATCTCAAAAACTTTATGCGCATCCGCCCCTACTTAACGTCAGATGCGACTAAGGTGCTGGTCCATACAACTGTCCTTTCTCGCCTTGACTACTGTAATCCACTTCTCAGTGGTCTTACGTGCTCCCAGGTGTGAGTGGACAGGAAGATGAGCCTTGCTGCTGCATTCATTATGGACTGTAACGGCGGCAAGGCTCATCTTCCTGTCCACCCGCACCTCCCCTAGATGGGCTTCTTGTAAGATATAGGGCTCAATTTTAAATTCTGGTTATTGTTTTCAAATCTCTACATAATGCTGCTCCCACCTATCTATCCTCCCTAATACACAAGTATGTCCGGTCTAGGCCCTTACGCTCTGCTGAAGACTTACATCTATCTTCTGTCCATTCTCCCAACTCTGATGCTCACCTTCCAGACTTCTCGAGGACTGCACCATTCCTGTGGAACTCACTTCCCTCCTCCGTTAGATGCTCACCCAGTCTCCACTCCTTCAAAAAATCATTAAAAACACACGTCTTCATAAAAGCGTATCAATTAAACTGTTAATAGTTTCCTCACTGTCATTAGTCTAATATTATCCTTACCTTTTGTGTCACTTTACCCCACTCCCTTTAGCATGTAAGCTTATTGAACTTATGTGTTTCCAACTTGTCTGGTTACAACTACATGTTTGTTCGTCCACCCACTGTAAAGTGCTGCAGAATTTGTTGGCGCTATATAAATAATAACATAATAATAAGTGTTTTTTGAGAGAAAGATCTGACCTAATTGCAGGCATAGTCTTATTTGTCTCTCAAAAACACAGTTAAGGAGTTTAAGCATGTGTGGGATAGGCATAAGGCTACCCTAGCTGTAAGATTAGGCCAGGGACTAATGAAAGTATTTAGAAAATTGGGCAGACTATATGGGCAGAATGGTCATGATCTGCCATCACATTCTATGTTTCCATGTCTATGTTTCTAAAGGTAACAGTATCCTGTTCAATCAGTCCCACATTTTCATTAACTGATTTTAAAGCATTTTCTATCTCAGTACATCCTGCTACAGGCTTAAGTTGTTCTCTTTGCATATATGATTACAGGAAAAGCTCAACTGGAGTAGGTGATAAGTAATGTGGCATAAAGGGTACTGGGTCAGTGAGAGGTCCCCCAGAGGAAGGCTTAAGGGTTGAAACTTCAGGGCTACCATATCTCCTGCTCTTGGATAGTATACCATTCTATATGGGTGTTTGTAGTAATTATTAGCACTTTATTATTACTCAGAAGTTTTTTTGGTACTATTGTTCTAACATATTTTGCACATTTTATGCACTTTCTCTTCTGTCAAGTCTGTTTAATCCATTACTGTATTGCATGAATAAAAATAGTTTTTATGTGCAAACTCTGGTGTGCCTTCTGTTCATTTTCTATTGAAGTTGTTCTCTTACCTGATTATTATCCTTATCTAATTGTAGGAGATTTTCTTTCTCTCTTTTGCTAAACTATAATGGATATCATTCTGGCTGAAAAAGATTTGAGTGACGAATTCCAGATGTCCATAAACTCTACATCATCACTATCGAATGTTGTAGTTTTTAAGAAGCGTAAACCCTTTGGCATTATTTTGTGTTCAATATACCTTTCAAGGGTAAAATATTTAGCATTTTATTTTGGTCTCCTTAATCAGCAATTTTTATAACTTATGGCAAGTAAAATCAACATCAGTTTCTTTCAACTGAACTAAAATATGTTTAGTGTCAAATTTCATAGCAACATCATTTTGCCACTCCTTTCTCTTTTTAAAAACATCCAGAAAGTGTTTGCAACAATCATCTGCTTATCTAAGACTATAGGTTCTTCATATACTGAAGAAAAATAGTCAATAGTTGTCTTCATTAAGTAACACACAGATTTCTGGTTTCAGTGTTCCTACATTTACATGTTTTTAAATTGGGGGTTGTTTTTTCTCTCTTTGGCTCTCACTTTCTAATTTTCTAGTTTAGCCCATCTAATCACCTTTTTGCATGCATTATTGCCTTACTTATATTTTATATATGATGCCTCTGATTTGTCTGCTTTAAATGCTTTAAATGCTCGTTTCTTATTTTTGATTTCTTTGTTAATTTTCCAACAAAGTTACATTGGTTTCAGTTTCTTTTATATTTATTACCCAATGGTACAAACTAAGAAAAGTACTTTTTCACTATTTGTTTGAATATATTCCATTTATCCTCAATGTTTTTTAGCTTTTGCCAGTCAATATGTTGTAAAGCTGTCCTGATCTTATTGTGATCATTATTTTTCAAGTGCTTCATTACTGTAATATCTGTAAAAAATAATAATATTGTTTATTAAAACTAGAGTTGAGCGGACACCTGGATGTTCGGGTCCGGTGGGTTCGGCATAACTTTGAAAAAAAGTCCAGGTTCGGGCTCGAACTTGACCCCGAACCTGAACCTCATTGAAGTCAATGGGGACCCGAACATTTGGCCACAAAAATGCCTCTAAAAAACTCCTGGAAAGGACTAGAGAGCTGCAAAAGGAAGTAAAATGGGCCATAAAATAGCACTAGATGGAATCTTTGATTTTAGCTTTGGAAGAACATAAATCAAAATCTAAAGCATGGCTGTCAGGAGGATCACCAGAATTATCCATTTGAGAGAGGGTTGGAGTGCAGGGTATTCTCTTTCATTGTTCAAACTGAGCTCAACTCCTGATGCATGGAGAAAAGGCCTTCACAAGCCTCTGCTAATGTGTACATAGTTTATACTAAGTGACCCATATGTTGAGGAGGGGGTGACCGTGACGGTGTACGTGGAAGCAGCAGTGGAGGAAGAGGAGGAGGTAGCAAACACTGTTTTTTATTTGTTTGTTTTGTTTGTTTTTTTGTTTGTTTTTTTAATTGGGGTAGCCCCCAAAATATTGGGACAAATAAAAAAAGAAAACAAAGAATACGTGTACTCGAGTATAACAATGACTGGGTGAGGCCGGTATAAATGTCTATTCTGCACAAGGTACAGACAAGTCTGGTGGAATCCATGCCTGGTTCATTTTAATAAACGTGAGCTTGTCCATGTTGGCTGTGGACAGACGGCTGCGCTTGTCTGTGATAACGCCCCCTGCCGTGCTAAACACACGTTCAGATAATACACTGGCTGCAGGGCAGGCCAGCACCTCCAAGGCATAAAGGGCAAGCTCAGGCCATGTGCCCAATTTGAAGACCCAGAAGTTGAATGCGGCAGACCCATCAGTCAGTACGTGTAGGCGTGTGCACACGTACTGTTCCACCATGTTGCTAAAATGCTGCCTTCTGCTAAGACGTTCCATATCAGATGGTGGTGCTGGTTGTTGTGGCGTGCTGACAAAGCTTTTCCACATTTCGGCCATGCTAACCCTGCCTTCTGAGATGCTGGCGGTGCCACAGCTGCATTGGCGACCTCTTCCTCCTCCTCTGCCTTTGCCTTGTGCTTCCACTGAGCCCTCGGTGTCAGTTGGGAATGCCCTCAGCAGCGCATCTACCAGCGTGCGCTTGTAGTCGCGCATCTTCCGATCACGCTCCAGTGAGGGAATTAAGGATGGCATGCTGTCCTTGTAATGGGAATCCAGCAGGGTGGCAACCCAGTAATCAGTACAAGTTAGAATGTGTGTAACTCGGCAGTCGTTGCGCAGGCACTGCAGCATGTAGTCTCTCATGTGTGTCAGGCTGCCCAGAGGCAAGGACAAGCTGTCCTCTGTGGGAGGTGTATGGTCTGTGTACTCCGTATCCCCCCAGCCACGCTCCAGTGATGCCCACGAGCTGCGTTGGGTGCCACCCTGCTGTGAACGCGGTTCCTCCTCCTCTTCCTCCTTCTCCTTATCCTCATCTTCCTCCTCCTCATCCTCCAGAACAGTGCCCTGGCTGGACAATTGTGTACCTGGCCTATGCTGGTGCAGGAACCCACCCTCCAAGCCACTTGTGAATGACTGGCCTGATAACCGTGGAAATGACCCCTCTTCCATCATCGCCCACAGCGTTTTTTCAAAGAGACATAGAAGCGGGATAGTAAGGCAGAGAACGGCGTCATCGGCAATGGCCATGTTGGTGGAGTACTCGAAATAGTGCAAAAGGGCACACAGGTCTCTCATGGAGGCCCACTCATTGGTGGTGAAGTGGTGCTGTTCCGCAGAGCGACTGACCCGTGCGTGCTGCATGTGAAACTCCACTATCGCCTGCTGCTGCTCGCACAGTCTCTCCAGCATGTGCAAAGTGGAGTTCCACCTTGTGGGCACGTCGCATATGAGGCGGTGAGCGGGAAGGCCGAAGTTACGCTGCAGCACAGACAGGCGTGCAGCAGCAGGGTGAGAACGCCGAAAGCACACACAGATGGCCCGCACTTTCTGCAGCAGCTCTGATATATTTGGGTAGTTTTCCAGGAATTTCTGCACCACCAAATTCAGCACATGCGCCAGGCAAGGGATGTGAGGCAAACCGGCTTGGCCCAGAGTTGCTACGAGATTTTGCCTATTATCGCACACCACCAGGCCGGGCTTGAGGCTCAGTGGCAAGAACCACTCATCGGTCTGTTGTTTCATGCCCGTCCACAGCTCCTGCGCGGTGTGAGGTTTTTCCCCCAAACATATTAGTTTTAAAACAGTCTGCTGTCGTTTCCCCCTGGCTGTGCTGAAGTTGGTGGTGCAGGTATTACACTGCCCGGATGAGGTGGTGGTAGAGGAGGAGGAAGCGGAGTAGGAGCAGGAGGCAACAGGAGGCAAAGAGAAATTCCCTGCAATCCTAGGTGGCAGAAGGACATGCGCCAAACTGCTATCCGCATCAGGCCCAGCCAGCACTACATTTGTCCAGTGTGCAGTTGCAGGGCCGGATTAACATAGGGGCTGATGGAGCTGCAGCTCCAGGCCCAGGCCCATGGAATAGGCCCATGGAATAGGCCCATTAATTTATTTTAAAAAAATTAAAAAAAATTAACACAGAGCACTTTCAAGCCATCCAATCACAGTGCTCTGTGTCATTTTACACAGCGTGGGAAAGTTCTTTTGAATTTTCCCACGCTGTGTAAAATGACAAAGAGCACTCTGATTGGCTTAAACCAGCCAATCAGAGTGTTCTTAGCCTAATTGCAGGGCGTGGCAAGGCTTTATAAGCCTTCCCCCGCCCTGCAGAGCTCAGTCTCGCGGAGCCCTCCGTGGGTGAAGATGGATTTTTTTTTTTTATTGCGTCGGTTCTTATGGCTTTTTATTTGGTCTTTTTTGGGGCTGAAAAAAGAAGATTGTAGAAGAAAGAAAACATCAAATGGTAAGTTATTTTTACCAAATTTTTTTTACAGGTTTTTAGTTAAAGGTCCCCCCCTCATTATTTTTAGGGTGAGGGGGTAGGTAGGGAGATAAAAAAATTTTGGGGGGAGGGGTGACTAGGGTCCCCTCCCCTTTGTATTTAGGTCCCCCACCCACCGCTCAGGGGTGGGGGCCGGGGGGGACAATAGGTCCCCCCCTTATTGTTAATTTTAGGGCCCCCACCCACCGCTCAGGGGTGGGGGCCGGGGGGGGACAATAGGTCCCCACCTTATTGTTAATTTTAGAGCCCCCACCCACCGCTCAGGGGTGGGGGCCGGGGGGGACAATAGGTCCCCCCCTTATTGTTATTAGGGCCCCCACCCACCGCTCAGGGGTGGGGGCCAGGGGGGACAGTAGGTCCCCCCCTTATTGTTATTTTTAGGGTCCCCACCCACCGCTCAGGGGTGGGGGCCGGGGGGGGACAATAGGTCCCCCCCTTATTGTTAATTTTAGGGCCCCCACCCACCGCTCAGGGGACCCTTTTTTTTTTAAACAGTGAGCAGCCACAGGCTGCTCACTGTTTAATAGACATGCCCCTACTCGCGGTATTGCGAGTAGGGGCACAATTTACTAATACTAAGTAATTTTTACTTAGTATTAGTAAATTAACGCTATGTTCGCCCGGATCTATTCGCCAGCGAACCGTTCGGGACATCACTACTAGTGACATGGGGACCCTGGAATACATGGGGACACGGGGAGACATGGGGCATTGAGACACTGTGATACATAGGATCACTGGGAGACCTGGGGACACGACACTAGGGGACACTGGGAGACATGGGGCACTAAGACATTGATACATAGGAACACTGAGACCTGGAGTAATCGACAGATGGGGGCACTGGGAGACATGGGGCCACTGGGAGGAATCCATCTACACAGCAGAATCAAGCTAAGTAGTTTTTTGGTGATTTTACAGCATTTTCTCTTATGTCACTCCTTGTGATTTACATCATGTGATGTCACCCATACATATTTAATTATGCAAATTAGCAAGGCCGGTATGTTTTTCCAAGAAAGGTGGCAACCCTAACTACTTTTCAAATACTCTTACTTAAGTATGGAAACCTAAGAGAGATGTATGGGAACAAAACTTGTGTGGACTGGCTGACAATGAATATAGTTAAAGGGACACTAGAGTCACCAGAACAACTACAGCTTATTGAATTTTATCTGGTGAGTAGAATCATTACCGTCAGGCTTTTTGCTGTAAACACTGTCTTTTCAGAGAAAATGCAGTCTTTACGTTACAGCCTAGTAATAACTTCACTGGCCACTCCTTAGATGGCTGTTAGAGATCCTTCCTGGGTCATGGCTGCCTAAAATGCATCCAAACATTCAGTGTCTCCTCCCTCTGCATGCAGACACTGAACTTTCCTCATAGAGATTCATTGATTCAATTCATCTCTAAGAGGAGATGCTGATTGGCCAGGGCTGTGTTTGAATCATGCTAGCTCTGCCCTTGATTTGCCTCTTTGTCAGTCTCAGCCAATCCTACGGGGAAGCACTGTGATTGGATTAGGCCACCACTTCTAATGATGTCAGCAGACTGCTTGTTTTTCTGAGTCTAACAGCTTCAGGCTTGAATACAGTAAGATTTTGCTATATTTATGGAGGCATGAAGGGCCCAGGGGGGCTAGATGGTGGTGTTAACACTATAGGGTCATGAATTCATGTTTGTGTTCCTGACCCTATAGTGATCCTTTAAGGTAATGCTGACTTTGCTCTCTCTAACACTGTGGCATGTTCCCTTTCTTCTACACTCACTACATACAGCTTTTCTTTGTCCCAGACTATATACCAGGAGCTTCTGCCTGCTAGTAAGAAGGTAAGGAGACAAGTGGACCAGCGAGTGCTAGGGACAGTCCTTAGAAAGCATTGAGCGAGCGCATCATTAGATGCATTTATGCCAAGCTCAGGGTGCTGTCTGCATAGTATGCCCTTAGTTGGCCAGCTGCATGATTTGCAGGCAGCCTGACATGCATTCATACCAGGCTGGCCTTCTAATTCTTTGGTCAGACATATCCTCTTTTTGGGCATGTTTGCCCGTTTTGGCAGGTTACGTGATTTGTGTCAGTGGCAAACCCTTTTACCGTGCCCATTGACTTCCTGCTTGATTGGACGTTGCTGTCAGGGGTTATGGATTTTCTTGAAAGCTGAAAACATAAATTAGAGAGAGATTAGCCTAGGGTATGTGTTTTCTTATAGCTGCTGTTTTCTTTCTCTCCAGCACCATCTCCATCAGATACATGACGCTTGAGAGTGTTTTACTGTTTTTGGTCGATATGTTTCTGTAACTAGGCCCGTCATAATTGTCAGCACAAGGCCCACTGGGCTCTTAATCTGGCCCTGGCAGTTAGGGAAATATAGCATCCCTGCCCGTGCTTACTGGTCCACGTATCTGTGGTTATGTGAACCTTGCCACTGATGGAGTTGCGCAGTGCACACCTGATTTTGTCCGCCAATTGGTTGTGCAGGGAAGGGATGGCTCGCCTGGAAAATTAGTGGCGGCTGGGAACCACGTACTGTGGGACAGCCACCGCCATCAGGTTTTTAAAACTGTCCGTCTCCACCAGACGGAATGACAGCATTTCAAAGCCCACGAATTTTGAAATGCTGGCATTCAGGGCCCGGGATCGCGGTTGGGTAGGGGGTACTTCCTCTTTCTCTCCAGTGTTTGGGAGATGGACAGCTGAACGCTTCCATGGGACAGTGTGGAGATGCTTGGGGACATTGGCAGACGTGGTGACGTTTCTGCCACATCCTCTGTTTGCGGGGTGGCAGGTGCCACTGTTTAGGTTCCTTGCATTAGCAAACATACATTTAGCCCCTTAAGGAAGGTGTGCGTGCTATGCTGTCCTTAGGAACCTGGCTCTAAATGCCGGGTGGCGGCATAGCACGTCCCCGCCGTCCTATGTACTTACCCGGTCAACGGCGATCGCGGTGTGGGGACTCACCTGTGATGGAGTCCTCCTCCATCTGTTTCGGCCCCCTGGGCCATGTGATCGCAAGGTCCTTGCGAGGACCTCGCGATCACGTGGACGGCATAGCCGTCCAAAGCAGTGCCAGCAAGGGGGAGTGCCTGTGATGACAGGTACTCCCCCTGCTGCCTGAAAAAAAAATTAAACAGTATAAAACAGTTTAAAATTGAATTATATATACTTATATATATATATATATATATATATATATATATATATATATGAGCTAAGTATATATATATATATATATATATATATATATACACATATACATACATACACACACATAAATATACATACACTGTCTAAGAGTATTTTAATATTAATATATATGTGATTATATATATATATATATATATATATATTAATATCAAAATACACGTAGAATGTTATTGATTAAATATATATATAAAATTAGCATTTTATATATATATATATATAGATATATATATATATATAATATAAAATAAATAAATACAGGTATAGTGACTGTGGTGCCTGGTGCAAATCCAGCAAAAATCATAGGTATCCAGAAAACTGAATCCACTCCAGGGTCTTTGTAAAATAAAATATAACTTATAATATATTTGCCATCCTGAAGAAGGCTTCAGATGTGAGCCGGAACATTGATGTTAATTTTATTTTTATTTTGAATATGAATTAAAAGTTATATTTTATTTTACAAAGACCCTGGAGTGCGTTCTGTTTTCTGGATACATATATATATATATATATTTATATATATATATATGTAATTTCGTTCTACTTGTATTATAAAATTAATATATATATATATATATATATATATATATATATATATTGATATCAAAATACATGTAGAACAAAATAATATATATATATATATATATATATATATATATATATATATACACATAAGTATATATCACTATATATACCTATATATAAATAAAAATAATTTTACATAAATTTTTTCATATATATACACACACACACACACACACGTATATATATAATAATTCTACATATATATTTGTGTAATAATTTTACATAATTAGGTCATTTTATTAATTACAATTTGCGGGACCTGCTTGACAATCCAGGCCGAAAGTCCAGGGAATTTAATTTGCTAGCACTATATTTAACCCTGTAACTTTCCAAGACACCATAAAACCTGTACATGGGAGGTACTGTTTTACTTGGAGGACTTCGTTGAACACTAATATTAGTGTTTAAAAACAGTAAAATGTATTACAACGATGATATTGTCAGTGAACGTGAATTTTTTTGCATTTTTCACACACAAATGGCACTTACACGGATGATATCATTGTTGTGAGACTGTTTTGAAAACACTAATATTTGTATTCAGCGAAGTCTGTTTTACTGTTTTGAAAACACTAATATTTGTATTCAGCGAAGTCCCCTGAGTATAACAGTACCCCTCATGTACAGGTTTTATGGTGTTTTCAAAAGTTACAGAGTCAAATATAAGGCTTGCGTTTCAGTTTTTTCAGATTGGTTAGGTTGCCTTTGAGACCTTATGGTAGCCCAGGAATGAAAATTACCCCCATGATGACATACCATTTGCAATAGTAGACAACCTAAGATATTGCAAATTGGGTATGTCCAGTCTTTTTTAGTAGCCACTAAGTCACAAACACTAGCCAAAATTGGCATTCAAATTAGTTTTTTTGCATTCATCCAGGCATGCATACATGTAGCAAAATGTGCACTGAGTTAAACCTTCAATGTTGCTAGCACCCATTTCCACAGTTACTAAAAACAACTAGTACAGAATAGTAAAAAAAATATTGGCTTGTTGATTTCAACTCCTGATTAAAACTCATGTTTTTGAATTCCTACTTAAAAATAGCCTACTCAAAAGAGACTACTTTTAAGCAACTCCAAGTGAGCAAGCTCAGTGGGTCTGCTGTGTATTTATTTAGTTATACAAAAACTCACACAAGTGAAATTAGTGCAATAAACATCTTCTCTAATAGTTAACATACTAGTCTACATTTATATTTCAGTTTCAACAATTATTTCAATTTCGGCAATTAGACTTAATGGTCTAATTGTTGAAACTGAAATATAAATTTAAACAAAATGTACTAACACTATGACATTTGTTACAATACCATGAAGTATAGAACAATATCGCAGAAGACAGTTACAATGACTTCATGTATGATAAGGAGACTGGGGAAGTACTAATAACAAATGCTAGAACTAACCAAGTCTGACACTAGAGACAAAACACATCTGGCCTCTTAGCAACACAGACTGAGCTGTAGCACCTCCTACTCCTCAGCACCAGAGTGGAAGTCCTAGCTCAAGGATATACACCGCCATCAATGGTAGCTTCCTCTGACATCCTTGACTGCATAAACAAATTTGAATTAAATCAGTTTTTGACTAATGTTCTATTTCTAGAATTTGTCCAGCTTTGGGCAATTGGTGGATCACCCAGGTTCTGTAACTCTAAATAGTCATATGACCAAACTACGAAGAAACCAAATTGAACAATGGATGAGCTGGTTCGGTTGTTCGTCTTTTCCTTGTTCCTTGAGAGCTACTGCAATAAATACATAAATAAATACATATTTACATTGGTATTGAAAATATGTTTTTTTTTCTTTATAGCCCAATAAAATTGGTCTGGTTTGGGTTGAATATGATACCTACATCTATCGTTATTAACTACAAACAGTTCATTATATTGGCACAGTAGATTTAAGGAGAAATAATGTCACTGAACATATATACCGCTAGCTGAAGGGAAGGACCCATCTGAAGCACCACATACTGGAATAATCAACCATACTGCCATCATAAAGCCATCAGTTCACAGAAAAAAAGAGATATATATGATTTGAAGAATGTATATAATAAAAATAATATTATGACATTATATGAATACATTTTAATATTAAAAAGTTGATGCCATCTGGGTCCACAATAATATGCGCATTTTCACATATAACAATTTTTTTCATTACTGGTCAGCTAAATTTCACTAAAAGTAATCCCCATCTCATGTTCAAACTGTCTTGTTTTTCTCATGTAAATACACAGAGCAGGGATTCTGCTTCCCACAGCAGACAGGAAGCAAATTGTTTGCTGTCATCTAAGTAACAGGTGTGAAGCAGCCAAGCAGGGGGCCTCAGGAGAACTGATCTGATTTTTTCCGCCTGACACCTGTTGTATCATATTTAAATATGACAGAATTTGAACAAACCAACATTTATTTTAATAATGAACTGGTATTACTCATTTCCATATTAATATACTCAAAACAAAGTATCTACTTCAGCCAGGAAACCTTTTTAAGTTTTTATAATACTGACTCAATGTGGGGATTGTTTTGTTTGACGTCAGATATTATTTGATTTCAGACCTTTAAAAAAGAGACAAGATGTTCTGTGCTAGGAACAATTGGAGAAAGACATTTCTGATTTTATTTTCATCTTTGATAAAATCAGGGTCAAGTAGATAAAAACTTTTTTTACACATGTCCTTGTCCTTAGAATTTCAAAAGCAAAAGACATTATATATATTATCTATATTATTATATATATTACACACAAAATTTATATACACACACACTTACACATACATACACTGTCTAAGTGTATTTTAATATTAATATAATTATATACATATATATTAATATCAAAATACACGTAAAAGGATATTGATTAAATATATATATATATATAAAATAAATAAGTTAAAAAATAAAAATAAAAATATAATAAAAAAATAAATAATTTATATATATATATATATATATATATATATATACACACACATACACACACATTTATGTAATAATTTTACATAGTTAGGTCATTTTATTAATTACAATTTGCGGGACCTGCCTGACAACCCAGGCCGAAAGTGAAGGGAATATAATTTGCTAGCACTCTATTTAACCCTGTAACTTTCCAAGACACCATAAAACCTGTACATGGGGGATACTTTTTTTACTCTGAAGACTTCGCTGGACACAAATATTAGTGTTTCAAAACAGTAAAATGTATTACAATGATGATATCGTCAGTGAAAGGGAAATTTGTTTAATTTTTCACACACAAATGGCACTTACACTGATAATATAATTGTTGTGATACGTTTTACGGTTTTGAAACAATGATATTTGTGTTCAGCAAAGTCTCCCGAGTATAACAGTACCACCCATGTACAGGTTTTATTGTGTTTTCAATAGTTACAGAGTCAAATATAAGGCTTGCATTTCAGTTTTTTCACATTGAAATTTGCCAGATTTGTTACGTTGCCTTTGAGACTGTATCGTAGCCCAGGAATGAAAATTACCCCCATGATGGCATACCATTTGCAATAGCAGCAACCCAAGGTATTTCAAATGGGGTATGTCCAATAGTGTATCACTTATTTACCATTTATCCTGTGTTCTAACTTGAGTTGTCAGAATACTCTAGTCTTTAATTCGTGTACCTCCTTAAACCCTATATTATCAAGTGAACTATAGATTAATTGTGAATAGCTTAGAAATCATAAATCACAAATGATAAATTATGGATCATAAACCATAAAGTATAAATTCTGAATCGGATTTTCCTTTTGTATCTCCTTCTTCTTCCCATGAACTGTAGCCCATTTTAGCATTCCAGTGTGGAGACAAGTGGGTAACCCATTGGTGTCCGGATTTGTACCGGTCACCCTAGGAGTTATGGTTACTTCTCAATGCTACAGCCTCCTCTATGTTATTGTGGGTCTATCAACTTGGCCCTTACGCATAAATTCGTTCCATGGTTCCCGTATTCTAGTGTAGGTGTGGAAGTTTCTGGAAATAGCGTGTGTTATTTTCTCCATTTGTTTTATCCCTTCTACCTTTTGTATCCATTCTTTAATCGATGTGGTATGAGGTGCTTCCCATTTAAGGGGGATCAATTGATAGGCTGCCATGAGCATTTGGGAGAGTAATATCTCTCCGTGTTTATTTAGGCGAGGTGGGGGGAGTAGGAAAAGAAAGATATCAGGTGAAAATGGGATTTGTACTTTCAAAATTGGATGTGAGACAAAGGGTCTTGTAATGTGTGGGTTCTCCCCCCCCTTCAGGCAGTAGCCGCGTGCTGAAGAGGAAGTGCATAATGTAATTGTTGTATCCCGGTAGGTGTGGCCTCTGGCATGACTTCTATTAATGGTATCAGAGTCTGGTCTTTCACTAGATCCCCTAACTTGAGATCTGAGTGTCTGGATTCGTGTTTAAATAAATTCCTCGCTTGGGGGTAAAGTGGAGAGGGGTAGGGAGTGATGTTTGTGGATTGTGTTAACTGTGTCCATACTCGAAGTTTTGGTGGTATAGTTGGGTGTTTTTTGTGGTCCACAAACCAGATTTGAGCCATGGGAGGGTTTGAATGGGAATTTTTATGGACGATTCCTCTAAGGCTACCCACTGTTGCGTTGGTCGAGCCTTTGTCCATTCATATATCCTAGCTAGGTGCATGGCTTTGTGGAAGGTATCTAAGTCTGGAAGGCCAATCCCTCCCAGCTCTCTCCGTGTGCTGAGGATGGATTTTGCCAGTCATGGGTGTGTATTGGACCAGATGAATGAGTTTAAGATAGTTCTGAGTGAGGTGAAGAATTGTCTGGGGAGTGCTATGGGGAGTGTTTGGAGTGGATAAAGTATGCGTGGCAATATATTCAACTTTATGATGTTGATTCTGCTAAACAAGCCATAGCATGGTTTATGCCATTGTTTAAGATATTTCGGTATAGCTGAGAGCAGGGGAAGAAAGTTTAATTTGTACAGTTGTTCCAACTTGGTCGGCAGGTGTGTCCCTAGGTATTTAATAAAGGTGGTCACCCAGAAGAAGTGAAAGCGTTGACGGAGTAGGTTGTCTAGATCCCTGGATGTGTATAGATGTAGCAGTTCGCATTTTAGACAAATTTGCCTGGAAGTTGTATACTTTACTATAAGTGTTCATTTCCTCCAGTATGTGTGGGATAGTGTTAAAGGGGTACAATATCGTGAACAATAGGTCATCCGCAAATGCGGATACCTTGTATTCCGAGTTTCCAATCGTAAAGCCCCGAATTTGAGGGTTATCTCTGATGCCCTGTAGGAAGGGTTCAAGTACTAGGATGATGAATAGGAGAGGGGAGAGGGGGCATCCTTGCCTTGTACCATTCGTTATCAGTACCCGTTCAGATAATTGGCCGTTAATGCGTAGTCTGGCAGTGGATTGTGAATATTTTGCTCCCAGCCATTCCAGCCAGCGTGGACCCAATCCCAGGAACTGCATCGTTGTCAGCATCTAGGACCAGTTTACTCTATCAAAAGCTTTCTCGGCGTCAATGGCCAATAAAGCACTTTGTATTTTATTCGTTTGTGCCCAATGCATCAGGTTGAGAATTTTGGTGGTATTGTTTTTTTGCTTCCTTGCCCGGTACAAATCCTGACTGGTCTACGTGTATGAGCCCAGGAAGCATCGGCTTGAGTCTGTTGGCCATTATTTTTGTCAGTATTTTTATGTCCACGTTTATCAAAGGTATAGGCCTATAACTACCACAATTCTGTGGGTCTTTGCCTGGTTTAGGGATTAAAGCAATGGTTGCCTCTGTGGGTCTTTGCAGATTTAGGGATGTGAGTTGCTAACTTTTGAGAGTTAAATGCGGTGATGAAGGGGTCGGCTAGCGCTTGTGACATCAGTTTGTCATATTTGCCCATAAAGCCATCTGGACCTGGGCTCTTGCCTAGGGGGATGCTTTTGGTGATCTGGTGATATTCTTCTATAGATATGGGACTGTCTAGGTATGTCATCACATTGTGTGGTATTATTTTTGAATCCTACTTTTGGAGGAAGTCATGTATCTCCATCAGAGAGGGTGGTTTGTGTCTCAGAGTTGGGTGTAGAAAGTATGAAATGCACTCAGGATTTTCGGCATTAGGTCAGTTAGTGTGCCATCAGGCCATTTTATGATATGAATGTCGTTTGTCTATTTCGTTTCAGTGATTGAGCTAGTAGCCTACCTCTTTTGCCTTCTTGCCTATAGTAGGTGTGTTTTGTGAGGAGTATTTTACAATTGGCATGCAGTTGAAGCATCGTCATGAGTTTGGTTTGCTTCACCATCAGTGCTGTATTGTTTACTAGGGTGTTCTCCCTAACATGTTTATCTTCCAGGGTTTTAATTTCCTGGGACAGTTTCCTCGTATCAGTTTCCCATTTGCGTTTGAGGTGAGAGGCTATTCTAATAAGTTCACCTCTCGCTAACCATTTGTGTGCCTCCCATTGCATGGCCGATGTTGTGTCTAGGTTAGCATTTTCCCTAAAATATTTTTTAATGGTCTCATGATGACTTCTGTATTATTTAGTAGTAGGTCGTTGAGTTTCCACTGAGGAGACACAGGGAGTAGAGACGGTATGACCATGTCCAGGGAGAGCGGGGCATGGTCTGACCATGTGATTGACCCATATTTGGCTGTTTTGAGTAGGGGGAGATGTCTGTGTTGGAGTAAGAGCATGTCTAAATGAGAGTAGGGTGGGAGAAATATGAGAAATCTTTTTGCATCAGATGGAGTGCTCTCCAACCATCATAAAGTTGGGCATTTTGGAGGATGTTTCGTCTGGTTTGTGTGATGTAGTCAGTCGAGTTAGAGGAGGTGTCTAGGTCACCCTCTAAGGAAATGTTTAGGTCCCCTCCCAGTATAAGTGTCCCCACCTGAAATGCATTTAACTTGAAGAGGATTTTCCTTAGGGCTTGGGATTGTTTTTTATTCGGTAAGTATATATTAGCCAAGGTTATTCTTGTGTGCCCTACGTCTCCTTTAACGAATATGAACCTTCCCGACTCATCAGCTTGCTGATCCAGGTACATAAAGGGCACTTGGCTACTCACTAGTATCGCTACTCCTCTGGATTTACTCTCTGTGTAATTGTTAAAGTAACCAGTTGGGTATCTACGGTTCCGAAATGTCGGGGCCGAGTCCCTACGAAAATGTGTCTCCTGAATTAACACTATCTCCGCTTTCTGCCTTTGAAAGCCTGCTAATGCTATGGAGTGTTTTTCAGATTTATTTAGCCCTCTGGCGTTGTGTGGGTGTATACGTCCGGAGGTCATGGTGATGAGAATTATGGCTGGATAGGAGGGAGGGGGAAGATAAGTCCTGCACTCACTCCCATCACTCCTGGGCAGCAACAACGACCACAGTACACATCAGCCCCAATACATACAGTAAAAACCAAAGAAAAAGGTTATCTGCGCACTCTCCTAAATCCCTATGTATATTTAAACAAATGGAGGTCATTTAGTTACTCCAATGGCCATTGGAGGGAATGCCAGTTTGCCAACGTCAAGGCAGACCCCCCTAGGCAGGTCCTACACTAACCTTTCACCTTGCTTCCTTGAGCTTCTGGCAAAGATATCTCTAATGAGATATGAATAAATACAAAATGAACGCTAGTAACAAAAGCAGACAGTATGCAGGCTCACAGCAAAGAGACTTCATTGGATCTGTTTTGGGTCGCCTTGACTATTTCAGCAAGTGTCTCTCTTAGTGCACAGTCCTATACATGTGCAGGATTTGTATTCCAGTGGGTAGGGCTTTGTGGGAAACATGTACCCTCTGGGCCCAACAGTTTAGGACCATCTTGTTATTGGTTGGGTGCAGTTTGTACTGGACCTGCAGAGAGTTCGAACCCTCCTTCTAGGCCAGGGGCCTTCCTTGCAGCTGAATGGAGAGATCAAGACAGTTAAGACAGTGGTAGCTCAGTGTAGGTAAGCTTCGTTGGAGACATCTTGGAGCCCCCGTGGCTTCATCTTGGAGTGTCACATATGATGCATGTACCGCTGCCTTGAACGGTTTCGCATTTGTATTCCAAGGATAGGCGTGTGTGAACTGCATCTCGGTTTGTTGTGTTACTCCATGTCGTCTGCGAGTTCGGGAGATAGGGGGAAGACGAGGGGGGTAAGGTAGGGATGGGAAGGGTTCATATTTCACCCAATATGATTAGTTGGGGAGCCCTCCTCTATTCAGAAGGTTCTTCCTTCGGGGTGAGAATAACCTTATGTCAGGTCTTCTTTTCTTTCCAGCGCTGGCATGTGGAAGAAGGACCTGATCCTGATTGTGATTGGTTTGTGGTCCGCTCCAATCAACGACTTGTGTATCGGGAAGTTCCAGCTCCCGCAGAAAGGGTCCCACATCCAGGGGAGTAGTTATAGTATAGTTTGTGCCCTTGTGGTTCACTATTAATGCGAATGGGAAACCCGAGCGGTATCTTATGTTGCGGTTCCGTAAATGTTCGGTGATGGGTTTCAGTGCCCTCCTTACCTGTAATGTGAACCATGACAAGTCTGGGTAGATTTGGATAGGGGTACCGTGGAATAGTAATGGTTGAGCTGTGTCCCTTTAGAGCTCTCAGGATGTTATCTTTAATAGCAAAGTAGTGTACACGACATATCACATCTCTCAAAGCTGTTCCCCTCAGGCATAATGATCTGTGGGCCCTGTCTAGTAGAATTTGGTTGTCACCGGCTTCACCAAGAATTAAATTGAAGAGCTCATTTAGCGTGGAAACTATTTCTTCCCCTTGGGTCTCAGGCAAACCCCTAAAACTCAGGTTGCTTCTACGGCTGCAGTTAAGTCGTCCATGTGATGGGTAAGAGAGGATAGGAACTGTGTTTGGCTTTCCATAGTGGTTGAAAGGTTAGTTATTTGGCCTGAATTATATCCCTCTCTCTCTCCAGGTCATCCACACGGAGACTTACTTGCGTGATATCAGTGTTCATTGCCTCCATTTTGGATTGGAACGTTGCCTCCAGCTTTCCCAGCATTGTGGCCAAGTCCTGTGCTGTGTCTGGGGGTACATTAAAACACTCAGAGGGTGCCGGGCTGGCCGGGGGAGATGCGGTTTGCCTTTCTGTCGCCACCATCTTGCCACCTGCAGCCTCCGTTTCGTGATCCACAGAGTTGCAGAAAAAACGGGTCAGGGAGACAGACTTTGTACTAGGGGTTTTCCCCCCTGTCCCCTGATTTGGATACTGCTTCTTGGCGTTCCCCATCCCGCTCCAAAATCACTGATTAGGTTGGATTGAATCCTAGTTCTCAGAGTGCCGGATCAGTGCACAGCCATTTAGCTCCACAGCAGCCATGCCCCACCTCCCCCCCCGAGGACTTTTTCTATGTACACAAAAGGCCTATTTCTCTCAAATATTGTTCACAAATCTGTCTAAATCTGTGTTAGTGAGCACTTCTCTTTTGCCGAGATAATCCATCCACCTCATGTCATGGCTTACCTTAGTTGGGAGTCTGATAGGCAGAGATTTATGCTCACCCTTGCAGTTAAACACAGGCCAAGGTGGTCAGGTAAGAATTCACCTGTGTCACGTATTCATCCGCTTATAGAAATGTGGTTAATGACATTTACTGTCCACACAGGAAAAGTTGTGCCGAGCAGCAACCTAATCCACAGAAGGGTTAATGCTGAGCAGTAATTGTGCAAATGAAACCTGGTGTCATGTATTCATCCGCTTAGAGAAAAGTGATTAATGACATTTACTGTCCACACAGGAAAAGTTGTGCCGAGCAGCAACCTAATCCACAGAAGGGTTAATGCTGAGCAGCAATTATGCAAATGAAACCTGGTAACTGACTTTGGGGTCAAAGGCCGGTTACAGCCTAACAGAACTAAAGGAGGGGTATTTAGGCCCAGTTCTCAGCCTGCTCAGTGCCCTGTCGTGGTTTCCCTTGTGGTTGTCTGAGAGCGCGTTCCTGTTTATAGTTTTCTACCTGGTTTTGACTTTGGCTTTGTTTATTGACTTCTCTATATTCTGGTATCCTGACTCCTGGCTTTCCTCATCGCTGTGTCCCTTTCTGTGTTCCCTGACCTCGGCTAGTATTTTTGACTATTCTTTGTACGTTAAATCCGGCCATTCTAAGGACCGTTAATACGTTACTTATTTGTCATCCGTGCTGTACAGTTCTACGTGCTGGATCAAACAGTAATCCTGACAACCTGGCCTGTGAGTCTGTGCATGGGGGCTGTGCAGGATATTGCTCCAAGTCGCAGTACAGGTAAGGACACAAGCAGGAGAATTGTCGAAGGTAAGCCAAAGTCAGAGGATGCCAGAAGTCAGGATACATGATGCGAAATAGCCAAGGTCAGGAGAAAAATGATCTGGATACACAAAAACAGGAACCAGAAAGCAGAACCAGAGTCAATGAACTGACACTGCACTCAGGGAGAGGCAGTGTCTTATACCTGGATCAGTGATGCTTTACAGCTGGACCACGATTGACAGGAGCAGTCACAGGTTAAGTCCAGCTCCCAGTGCTGGAGACTTGGGATGGATAAGTTTCAGGCCAAACTAAGAACCGAAAGTGGTTCAGAGGCAGGAACACAGGCTGAGAACCATAAAACACTCAGGTTCAAAACCCCTGTTGGGCTCTTGTGGGACGACCTTGTCTGGCAGTCTGGATGTCACGGTGAGAACTGTGACACCTCACAGTTGTGGCATATAAAGATGCTGATTAGACAGCATGATTATTGCAAAGGTGGGCCTTAGGCTAGCCACAATAAAAGGCCACTCTAGTATGTGCAGTTTTATCACGATGTCATAAGTTTTGAGGGAGTATGCAATTGGCATGCTGACTGCAGGAATGTCCACCAGAGCTGTTGCCCATAAATTGAATGTTCATTTCTCTACCACAAGCCGTCTTGAAAGGTTTCAGAATTTGGCAGTATATCCAACCGGCCTCACAAATGCAGACCACATGTAACCACACCAGCCTAGGACATCCACATCCAGCATCTTCAGTTACAGGATCATCTGAGACTGGCCACACGGACAGTTGCTGCATAAACAAAGAATTTCTGCACAAACGGTCAGAAACCGTCTCAGGGAAGATCATCTGCATGCTCGTCGTCCTCATCGGGGTCTCAACCTGACTGCAGTTCGTTGTCGTAACCGACTGGAGTGGACAAATGCTCACATTCGATGGCGTCTGGCACTTTGGAGAGGTGTTCTCTTCACGGATGAATCACGATTTTCACTGTACAGGGCAGGTGGCAGACAGCGTGTATGGCGTTGTGTGGGTTTGCGGTATGTGATGTCAACGTTGTGGATCGAGTGGCGCATCCTGTGGCCCATTGTTGTGCCATTCATTCACGACCATCACCTCATGTTGCAGCATGATAATGCACGGCCCCATGTTGCAAGGATTTGTATACAATTCCACAACAGGTACTGACTGATTTTTGTTCCCCTTCCAGACCCTCTGGACACCCAATACAGTAAAACTGCACATTTTAGAGTGGTCATTTATTGTGGCCAGCCTAAGGCACACCTGTGCAATAATCATGTTGTCTAATCAGCATCTTGATATGACACACCTGTGAGGCTATAAAAATAAGTACCCCCCCCAAACACACTCTACTTAACATACCCTTTTAGAGACATTTTTTATTCAACCCGCTGATTTTATTTTGCACAACTAGAGCCACCAGTGTTTAAATTTCCAACCATGGACATCTTGAGTACTTTCTTGTGGACCTAGGACATACTTAAAAACAAGAGAAATTTCAATGTATCCTTCCTGGGAAAATATTTTATATACATAAATAAATAATGACTTATAACAAAAGTGTAGCTCATGGTAGATTATAAATTCATATGAAGTGACCTATGTTATATTTTAATATCATGCCAGTATGATTTAGCATTGCATTTGTGTGCTCACCTCCATATAACCTGCACAAACATGTACATAATAATAATTATAAAATGACTAATTTAATCTGGAGAATCATAGTGCAATCCAGTGGCGTACTAAAGGGGGGGCGGAGGGGGCGGTCCGCCCCGGGTGCCACTCGGTGGGGGGTGCCATGACCCTCGTCTGGGAGCTGGAGGGGGTTGTTTGAGCTGTGGCCGCACAGTGCCCCATGGTAGTTAACAGCTCACGAACTCAAAGAGCAGCTGAACTGGCCACACAGAGGTAAATTGGGGGCGGAGCTAATTTAAAATCAGAGGCGGAGCCAAATCAGCAGTGGGGTGGGGCTTGATATGGGCCTTATCAGTTACTGCTGTCACTGCTGCACATGGAGGTGCAGCAAGATGGAATCCCTGCCTCTCCACAGGCTTCAGGGAATCCAGTCCTCCTCCAGCCCACTGTCTGTAAGTAATAGTGTGACTGCGACAGTGTGTGTGTGTGTGTGTGTGTGTATATGTGTGTGTGTGTGTGTGTGTAAAACTGTCTGTAACTGTGTGTGTGTATGTGTGTGTGTGTGACTGTCTGCCTGTAACTGTGTGTGTATGTGTGTGTGAATGTGTCTGCCTGTAAGTGTGTGTGTGTGTGTGTGTAACTCTCTGCCTGTGACTGTGTGTGTGAGTGACTGTATATGTGACTGTCTGTCTGTAACTGTGTGCGTAACTGTCTGGCTATGACTGTGTGTGACTACCTGTAACTGACTGTGTGTATAACTGTCTGCCTATAACTGTGTGTGTGACTGCATGTGACTATGTATGTGTGACTGTCTGCCTGTGACTGTTTGATGTTGCCTGTAACCGTGTGTGACTGTCTGTGACTGTGTGCTTGTGACTGTCTGCTGCTGTCGTGTGTGTGTCAATGTATATGTGACTGTCTGCCTGTAACTGTGTGCATGACTGTCTGTGACTGTATGTGTGACTGTGTGTCTGTAACAGTGTGTATGTCTGCCTGTAAGTGTGTGTGCAACTCTCTGCCTGTGACTGTGTGTGTGAGGATTTGTGGAAGGGGGTTGAGGGGGTTTTGTAGATGGGGGGCAGTACAGGATTTGTAGAAGTGGGCAGGACAGGGGTTTTAAAGGAGGGGGAGGGGAAGGACAAGGGTTTTGTAGGAGGGGCTGACAATTGTAAAAAAAAGAAAACTTAAAAAAAAAAATTACAGGTTTTTTTTTTTTGGGGGGGGTGGGCGAGGGGGTGCCAAGCACAGGATCCGCCCCGGGTGCCAAATGCTCTAGGTACGCCCCTGGTGCAATCAACCATGGGTGCAAGAAAACATACATGCAGAAGCAAGTCTAACCTTTCTCACACATTTAATAAGAAATCAGTCATCACAATCTGTATCCACTTTTACATTACTCATAGTGAGATAACATATAACCTTGGGTGTGTTTGCAAAAACATTGTATTTGCAAACTATAAGACAATCAGAATGGTGTGTGTGTGTGTGTGTGTGTTTGTGTGTGTGTGTGTGTGTGTGTGTGTGTGTGTATATATAATCCTTTTATATAAACCATGTAGATTTAGTATTGAAAATGTATAATTTTGCTTATATTTACAATTATTTATATACTTTACTTACAGGCTTTATCATACAAAATCTTTGAGTTCCGCTGGAAAAAACAACATAAAGTAATGCCATAGTCAATATATATAAAAAGTCAGTTCTCCTGTATAGAAAATCATCTGTGAATCCTTCCTTTAAAACCTTTAAAACTGTAATATTTAAAACATATATAATTTTACAGTTCATTATCTACATACAATATGGCATTAACCTTGTGAGAACAACTGGGTATGCAGTATATTGCAGTTTAAGTTCTCACACCTGTCAGGCACCCTGTGCGTTAACATCTGGTATGCCATTAGGATTAGTAACAAACAAAAGCTCATTGTAAATTATCTGCTATTGCTTTGCTTACACAGACTTTTAGTTACGACATCAAGCCGCATTTAACAAGGACGTTCCCATAACAAGTCAAATCACATCTCTCGCACACCCTTGTGAATTTCTCAAGATCAGCAAATGCAGGCTTTGCATTTCTTTTTTTTTTACAGCAATCCATGTTAATGAGTGTGAATAAAATGGACATATAATGCAGCATTTTGATTAGTTCTGAAATCAATAACATTCCAAATTGTAGAATCTATATAATGAAACCTATAATCTTAGTTTGATTTCTAAATTTAAAAAATGTGTCTTATTTGAGTAATATTTAATCATAAAATGAAAATGATGTGAAACATAATATGAAACACCTGCATTTTTATAATATATATATATATATATATATATATATATATATATATATATATTTAGAACATGGTAGCTTTATTTTGATTGGGTGGCTAGCTGATAATCATATTTATCCTGAACTTGAACATATTTATCCTTCATTCATTTGTAATAGTATTTATGTGTGTTTTTGTTTTGTTTTTAAGATGGCGTATGTTTTTTTTTTCTCATGTCATAATAAGGTGGAGACCGAGGGGTAGTAGAATTCCGGTGGAAAGCAGGCTAGGTAATCTCCTTAGTTACAGAGAGTCAGCTGGCTTCATCCTCCAATCAAAAATTGCTGACATCATTACAGCAAGTAAATTCATATTTAGCTCAATGGCACACATCTGGTGTATGAAAAGTGTAACTGCAGGACAAAATAAAAATAACACTGAAAGGTTAGAAAATCTTTATAAATATTAGAAAATAAACTAATTTAAATATAAAAAAAAAATTCCTTTAAAATATTTGTGTATTATTGTTAGCCTTTTATCAACTAAATTCTGAAACCATTGGCATGTTCTTGGGAGTTACGATATTGCCACGTATGTGACTACAGTAGCATGGGACAAAACTATATTTTAACTTTATAAATATTAAATGTAAATGGCCTGATTAAGTTAGAAGATCACAACATGCTTTTCGATAAGCCTCAATAAAAAAAATAGATTGCCAAAAATAAAAAAATTGCAGAATTACATATTTATGAGGTTTTTAAAAAAAAAAACTTTGTTACAGCCGTCAAACAATGCACTGAAGCATTTGCATCACTTAAAACCTAAATGTATTATACAATATATACTACAACTCCTTGTAATCAAAATTATAAGCATTTACAGTGCCCTTTTAAAAAATAAATAATTGTTGTCACATTACAGGGTATAAAATGTCATCTAAACACTAATCTATACACAAGAAGACATGAACTGTTATTTAAAGCAGCATTATTTCTATTACATTTAAATGTTCTTTAAGCCCTTTAGATTACTGTCCCCCTATCCCAGCATTGAAAAGGTTAAAATTAGTCAAACCCATCTTTATCCCAGCATCTGGGAGCCTCCTAGATGCAGCTCTGGTCCACCTTCTGTGAAGTCATCAATCAGATGCTTTTCACAGAAAAGCACAAGGACATACCAATTTTTTTAAAGAATGTTTCCGTATGAGAAGGACTTAGCTTAATTGTGAACTATATTTTAAAACAAGGGAGGCAGGAAAGCCTCACAGTTTTCAAGTGGACTAGGGGAATTTAGAAATATACAAATTTCTCTTGAAATCAGCACTTTTATAAAATAAACCTGATGTTTTTCAGTGGACTGGAGTGCACCTTTAACTGTACATGTCTCACCTTTATGGGTTTTTACTCTATGCTACTGGTGTTCTTTAAAGATATTCTGTACACCAACCACTATATCCTCAAAATACATTTTGTCATTCTTTATATCCTAATATGTACTAGCATACAAAACATTACAGGACACCACTCACGGTATTTCGGGGCAGCTCTGTTGATTTGAAGCTGCAGGTTAAAGGAGGCAGAATAGATTGTCAGTTAAGAATATTTATTTATTTATGTATGTCAGTTTGTTTTGTAAATCTTTTTTTTTTTTTTAAACAGACCCCTTTAGTAGTGAATACAGTTTTGTCAACATAACCAAAATAATTCAATACAAGAAAGGAAGAAGTTTATATTATTATTATCATTATTATTATGTTATTATTTATATAGCGCCAACAAATTCCGCAGCATTTTACAATGGGTGGACGAACAAACATGTAGTTGTAACCAGACAAGTTGGACACACAGGAACAGAGGGGTTGAGGGTCCTGCTCAATGAGCTTACATGCTAGAGGGAGTGGGGTAAAGTGACACGAAAGGTAAGGATAGTATTAGACTAATGACAATTGCAAGAGAGGAATCAGTCGGGAGCTATTTACAGTTTAATTGAAACGCTTTTATGAAGAAGTGGGTTTTTAATGATTTTTTTTAAGTAGTGGAGACTGGGTGAGCATCTAACGGTGGAGGGAAGTGAGTTCCACAGGAACAGTGCAACCCTGGAGAAGTCTTGGAGGTGAGCATCAGAGGTGGGAGTACAGACAGAATAAAGACGTAAGTCTTCAGCAGAGCGTAAGGGCCTAGATGGGACATATTTGTGTATTAGGGAGGATAGATAGGTGGGAGCAGCATTATGTAGAGATTTGAAAGTAAGAACCAGAATTTTAGATTGAGCTCTATATTTTACAGGAAGCCAATGTAGGGACTGACAGAAGGGTGAGGCGTGGGCGGTGCGGGCAGACAGGAAGATGAGCCTCTCTGCCGCATTCATTATGGATTGTAATGGTGCAAGTTGGGAGCACGTAAGATCCCTGAGAAGCGGATTACAGTAGTCAAGGCGAGAAAGAACAGTGGAATGGACCAGCACCTTAGTCGCATCTGGCGTTACGTAGGGTCGGATGAGTGCAAAGTTTTTGAGATGGAAGTGGCAGGATTTGGCGATAGACTGAACATGAGGCGTGAAGGAGAGGTCGGAGTCAAAATGAGCCCCTAGGCAGCGATCCTGCGTGGTGGAGCTGATGGTAGCCCCATTGACTTAGAGGGAGATGGACACAGGAGTAGCAATACTTGAGGGGGGCCAGAGACACTAGTCAAGAGGGACAGGGAGAGATCAGGAGAGGAAAGATAGATTTGCTTGTCATCCGCATAAAAATGATATTGGAAGCCAAAGAAGCTAATGAGTTTACCAAGAAAGGCAGTATAGATGGAGAACAGTAGGGGACCAAGGACTGAACCTTGGGGGACACCAACAGAGAGGAGTTGTGGAGAAGATGCAGAGCCAGAGAAAGAAACACTGAAAGAGCACTGGTAGAGGTAGGAGGAGCACCAGGAGAGAGCAATATCTTGTACACCGAAGAAGCTGTTGATGATCAACAGTGTCAAAAGCTGCAGAAAGGTCAAGGAGAACTAGGATAGAGTAGTGACCACGAGATTTTGCAGCAAGTAGATCATTGGATACTTTGGTCAGTGCCATTTCTACAGAGTGCTTAGCGCGTAAACCAGACTGAAGCGGGTCTAGCAGAGAATTGGACTCGAGGAAGTCAGTCAATCTCACATACACAACTCTTTCAAGGATCTTGGATGCAAAAGGCAGTAACGAGATAGGACAGTAATTGGATGGGGAGTTAGGGTCAAGGTTGGGCTTTTTTAGAATTGGGGTTACAGTTGCATGTTTGAAGGGCGATGGAAATATGCCAGAGGAAAGAGAGAGATTGCGAATTTTAGTGAGAGGTAGAGAAAGAGAAGGAGACAGAGTACGGATGAGATGCGAGGGAATTGGATCTAGGGAGCAGGTGGTGGAGTGGGAGGACTGGAGCAGAACAGAAACCTATTACGCTGTAGAGGGTATGAATGAACATAGAACAGTAGATGGAGTTAGGTTAGGGGAAGTATTGTAAGGGGAAGAAGAAAGATGAGAGATCTCTTCCCTGATTGTAGAGATCTTGTCAGTGAAGTGAGTTGCAAAGTCTGAGGCAGTCAAGTTAGTAGGTGGAGGAGGAACAATAGGTCGAAGAAGAGAGATAAATGTGTGAAATAGTCGTTTGGGTTCGCAGAGGAAAGAGCCAAGCTGTATGAGCGCAGCATAAATTTAGAATGGAGAAAGTCAGAGGCACAGTGAGACTTTCTCCAAGGCCGTTCAGCAGTTCTGGAGCATTTTTGAAGATATTGAGTCAGCTTGGTGTGCCAAGGTTGTTGGGGGCGCTTGCTGCATTTAAATGTAGGAGGTGCCATAATGTCTAGTTGAGAGGAGAGGGTGGAATTGTAGAAGGAGGTTGCAAAGCTAGGACAGGTGAGGTTTGAGATAGGTAAAAGGAGAGTTTGGAGATTAGTGGAGAAATGCTCTAGGTCAAGACATTGGAGGTTTCTGTAAGATTGATGTTCAGACGGTGGTTTCAATTGGGTCTTAGGTATGCCGATGTCAAAAGTCAGCAGATGGTGGTCAGATAGAGGAAAATGAATATTGGAGAGATTAGAGGCAGTAAAAGAGATTGGTGAAGGCGAGATCAAGAGTGTTTACTGCTGTATGGGTTGCTAAATTGGACCATTGCATAAGGCCAAAGGAGGATGTTACAGAGAGCAGACGAGAGGTATCGTAACGAGAGTGCATTTGGGGTTGTTGATTGGTATATTGAAATCCCCAAGTATAAGGGAAGGAGTGCTAGATGAGAGGAAGTGGGGAAGCCAGAAAAAAAGTGCTCAATAAATATAAATATAAATTTAAGTAGTACCCTGTGAATTTGGTGTTAGTAATGGCATCAGCGGTCTTCCTTCCCTTGTATGTATATTGTAGCATTGCCCAAAAGTACTTATTCTGAGTAATCTCTCCAAGAAGGATTTATTAGTCTAGTGTGAGCCTAGCCCAGGTTGGGTTGAGAAGTTCAGAATTGTATTATTTTTCCATCTCCACTGCCATCCCAAAAGAATGAGCAGCACATTTATGGAATCTTTGGTCTAAATCATTAGACTAGGAAGAGAAATACCAGATAATGCATTGCCTCAAAGATAAGGAAGTGACAGGCTTTGCACAGCTTGAACTAGAAGACAGATGGTTACTAGGCCCGTTCTGTATCATTCTCTTTATTACTCTTCTATCTATTTTTTTATCTCTCTACATTATCTACAGTATCCTATTAATAATGATGATGATGATGGATTGATTGATTGATTGATTAAGTAATAGATCCACTTGATGCATCAGAGTTTCTGTATCTAGTGTTGTCTTTTTTCTATAATTCAAGTTCCATAATCTATGCATCTAAGACCTCAATGCTTCAGTTGGAGCTTTTGTTTACATGTGTCCACTAAAAATACCAATACATATATATAATTATAGCTGATATATATGTTAACAGTTCACATAGGTACAATTTGCAGGCCAGTTGAAGATATATGATGTATATATTACAGCATACATTCCAAGGAAGATGTGCGTGTAGCTCACTATAAATACTCGAGTACTATGCATCTCAATTTGTGATTGTGTGTAGTGTTGTTTTCAGGCTGTTTCTGTGTACAGTGTTGGTTTTTGAATGCAATGATGTATTTCTGTTTAATGTAAGCATTTGAATGCATGATTGTATTTGTGTGTAGCATTAGTATTTGAATGCAGGGGTGTATTTGTGTGTAGTGTTTGAATGCAGGGGTACATTTGTGTATAATGTCAGCACTGAATGCAGGGGTGTGCTTGTGTATGATGTTGGTGTTTGCATACAAATGTATTTTCACATATACACACACAGACATACATTGCCACACAAAAGATACACACTGACACAGTGACACACAAACAAACAGATGCACATATACACACTCTGTGTCATGTTTTATATGGTGTGGTGCTTTTAAGAAGATATTGCTGGACATAACTTTTGGGTATTGACTACACACACCACTTGCATGTAATTGCACCATTTATGTGTTCAGACAGTATCCTGTATGCTGTTTCCTTGCTTCTCTCATGCTCACCCCTAAAAACCTCCTCCATTACGACCGCGTCGCGTATGTGCTGTGATTTCTATGTGTGGAGAGTAGAAGTACCTCTTATGGGAGGTGTCTTTTGCTGTCCTTTATCGATAAATTCCTCGGCGTTGAGTGAATTCCGCTGAATTAATTAGCAGGTGGTAGAAAAGCCTATTTTTAAATACATTTTTCTTCCAGTCTATAAATTGCGTTTGAATGTCTGCAGCAGTAGTGCGACTATCGTGTTAAATATACACTTACATACACAATAATTCATAATGCATTCCATATCAATACATACAGTTGCAAGAAAAAGTATGTGAACCCTTTGGAATGATATGGATTTCTGCACAAATTGGTCATAAAATGTGATCTGATCATCATCTAAGTCACAACAATAGATAATCACAGTGTGCTTAAACTAATAACACACAAAGAATGAAATGTTGCCATGTTTTTATTGAACACACCATTTAAACATTCACAGTGCAGGTGGAAAAAGTATGTGAACCCTTGGATTTAATGAATGGTTGAACCTCCTTTGGCAGCAATAACTTCAACCAAACGTTTCCTGTAGTTGCAGATCAGACGTGCACAACGGTCAGGAGTAATTCTTGACCATTCCTCTTTATAGAACTGTTTCAGTTCAGCAATATTCTTGGGCTGTCTGGTGTGAATCGCTTTCTTGAGGTCATGCCAAAGCATCTCAATCGGGTTGAGGTCAGGACTCTGACTGGGCCACTTCAGAAGGCGTATTTTCTTCTGTTTAAGCCATTCTGTTGTTGATTTACTTCTATGCTTTGGGTCATTGTCCTGTTGCAACACCCATCTTCTGTTGAGCTTCAGCTGGTAGACAGATGGCCTAAAGTTCTCCTGCAAAATGTTTCGATAAACTTGGGAATTCATTTTTCCTTCGATGATAGCAATCCGTCCAGGCCCTGACGCAGCAAAGCAGCCCCAAACCATGATGCCCCCACCACCATACTTCACAGTTGGGATGAGGTTTTGATGTTGATGTGCTGTGCATTTTTTTCGCCACACAAAGTGTTGTGTGTTTCTTCCAAACAACTCAACTTTGGTTTCATCTGTCCACAGAATATTTTGCCAGTACTGCTGTGGAACATCCAGGTGCTCTTGTGCAAACTGTAAATGTGCAGCAATGTTTTGTTTGGACAGCAGTGGCTTCCTCTGTGGTATCCTCCCATGAAATCCATTCTTGTTTAGTGTTTTAGGTATTATAGATTCGCTAACAGTGACTTTTGTAAGTCTTTAGCTGAAACTCTAGGATTCTTCTTCACCTCATTGAGCAGTCTGCGCTGTGCTCTTGCAGCAGTGCTGAACTTTCTCCATTTATAGACAATTTGTCTTACTGTGGACTGATGAACAGCAAGGCTTTTGGAGATACTTTTATAACCCTTTCCAGCTTTATGCAAGTCAACAATTCTTAATCGTAGGTCTTCTGAGAGCTCTCTTGTGCGAGGCATCATTCACATCAGGCAATGCTTCTTGTGAAAAGCAAACCCAGAACTGGTGTGTGTTTTGTATAGGGCAGGACAGCTCACACACACAGCACACAAACAGCACCCACACACACACACACAGCACACTCACAAACACAGCACCGTCACACACACAGCACCCACACACACACAGCACCCTCACACACAGCACCCACACACATACAACACCATCACATACACAGCACACAAACAGCACCCTCACACAGCACACAAACAGCACCCTCACACACACAGCAAACAAACAGCACCCACACACACACAGCACCTACACACATCCAGCACCCTCACACACAGCACACATACAGCTCCCTCACACACACAGCACCCTCTCACACACACAGCACCCTCACAAACACACACACACACACACACAGCACACTCACACACAAAGAGCACCCTCACACACATCACACTAACATACTCTCACAAACACACAACACCCACACACAGCACACAAACAGCACCCTCATAGACACAACACCCTCACACACATACATCATACAAACAGCACCCTCACACAGCACACTAACAGGACCCTAACAAACACACACACACAAACAACCTCACACACACAGCACACTACCAGCACCCTCACACACAGCACACTGACAGCACCTTCACAAACACACACACAAACACCTTCACACACATCATGCTAACAGCACCCTCACACACAGCACACTAACAGCACACACACAGCAGTGTATGTATGTGTGTGTGTGTGTGTATATATATATATATATATATATACATTCATACATACACACGCGGAGTGTGTTTGTGCTTTAGGGTGCACGCCTTAATGCAATAGGCTGCACACGCCTATGCATACATTTAATACATATGGCATCATTAGACTAAATTAATAATGTCCTCAAAATGCATGTGTATGTGGGAGACCCACTGCAACCATACTATGCTTTTATATGTGAAAAATATTTTCTGTTTTCTAATGTGTTGAAATATTTTCATGTAAAAAAAAAAAAAAACAGAAATGAAATGAAATGATTTAATAATTTCTCTGACACATCTCGGTGGTGTTAGTTATAGGAGGTTAATAAATCTTTTGCCGGTTTACAAAAATTACAAAACAAACTAAAAACTAGTTATTAACCTTAAGACACCATATTATTCATTAAACATTGAATATTAATTGAAAATTAATTTGTAAAATTTAGGCTAAAATATCCAAGCTATAACTATTTTTGAATTTATCCAAATCATCTCTGTTTGCCAGTTTACAGTTTGGTTTTCAACTGATTCCAAGTCACTATTTAGTGAATAAAACCCATTGTGTCACAATGACACCGATCGAGACATTGTATTATATTCATTATTATTCAACTATATTTAAACAGAGTGATGTGCAGATTTCACCCACTGGGTTTATTTGGCAAATATTTGGCTAATCCAGTATTATAGTTCTGACATCAAGTCCCTTTATATATATATAAAAAGGATAGGAATAGTAAATAGTGGCATAGTCATGTTGTTTTCAAAACCATTTTTAATATACATGTAATGATCTATGTTTATTTTTCAGGCAAATGTATTTAAGCACTCAATGTATTCAGTTTGCTTGCAGACCTAATCCAGTTTCCAGAAAGGGAATCATGATAGCTCACATTTGTTTGTTTTAATTGTACATTGCAAGACCTAGCTAAAATTGCTTCGGCACTTCTTTAACAAGGGCTGTAAATAAAGAAACGTCATCATTGTTAAGCCATCTTGGGTGGGTCCCTTATGCAATATCTGCAAGCAATAACAAACACTGCTCCATCTGGTGTTCAAATACACACATTTCAGCGATCACTGCTCCACCTGGTGTTAAAAAATCAAATTGCAAGGAATTCTTTCAACATCTTATATTGTTACTTTTTTTGCATTTATGTAGTTCATTGATTGCTTATTTTATCTTTTAAATAGTAAAATAAAATTGTAAAAGTGCAAAATTTCATCTTTGAATCTAATCATTCAACTTTAATAAAAATCTTTCTTCAATTATTACATGGAAGTTTAGAATATGTCCTTTATGATGTAACATATGAAACACAATCACTCTTATTAAAATGCATGTAAAAATCTATTCAGCTTTATATTGAACAAAAGGCAGAATGAAAAAAATGAAGAAAGGGAAATATTTCACAATAGCACATACATTTTTAATGTAAATATGTTTTAAAGAGTATGCTAGATGGCATTGCTTGGTTAATTTATTTTGTTCTAATTCAAAAATGTCCTGCATGTTTTTCATTTTCCTTTTTATTTGTGGTCTCAAAAAATGCCAGATGAGTTTAATTAACAATGCAGTGTTATGGCTGGAAACAGTGATGATGCACAAGTAACACCTCAGTATGTATAACATGTATTGTGCAACTTTAAATGGTTATGGCATGTGTCTGGTATTGTGCATGGTACAAAGATTTTAATCACTTCTGACAAAAATAATACTTTTTGAGAGTTGGACGAATTTTTGTCATTTGGTGGTTCGGGTTGTCCAAATTTCATTAACAGAAAGAAGATTGGTCAATCAGTGTACTGCAAATTAAATATATAGTATATATACTATGTATATATTTTACACAACAATGATTGGCCCATTTTCCCATCATTTGGTTTTCAGATCAAGTGGGAAAAAGTAACCAAAAGGGGGAAATCTATATTTATTTATTACATTGTAATTAAATAAATGATAAATAAATATAGATTTTATTTTTATTTATTTTTTACTGTTCCTGCTTTTTTTCCCTCTATTGGTCAATACTCTACTTGATCTTTGAATAAAATCAACAGTTAGTGACTGTCCCCTAGCAATCAACAATAATTTTTCCCATCAATCATCTAGTTTAGGTGCCGAGGGCAGAATTCAGAAAAATGTATCAAAACGAACATGCTCAGCCATTGTGCATTTTGTTTGGTTCCTGTTTTGGCTACATTTCATCGGAGTTCGGGAATTCAACTGATCACACAATCAGCCAGGTCCGGATCAATTGCAATTCGTAATGAAACAAGTCTAGTGTCTGGTATCGCAAAACCTGTCTAAGAGCAACATAGCACAGTAATGCAATGAGTTGCCAAATATTAACGTTGCAATATATTTGTGACTATTTCTGCTACTGATGTCACTATTTTATCATTGTGTTGGCTGAGGTGCAAGGCATACATCACACTTAACAGCATGTGACCTATCTGAATACTAAATAATTGTGATTGTTCCTGCCCTGAAATTTCTAAATGAGTTGTATTAAAGAAGCAAAAAAAAAAAGCAAAGTACTTACAATACTGCACTATTGGTCTCCTATTTTCTCTTTTGCATATGCCATTGATGTGTGATACCACTCCGGAGACATCTCATTCGACATTTGAAGACTTTTAAAATCTCAAAAGGACTTTTTTATCTTTTGCTTGGTACCTTTTTTGATTACTTACCACAATATTGTATTTATTTTGGCGCTACCTGTATCCTTTGTTCGGTCTGTTCATTTTAATAAAGAAGGTTGTTATCAAATGTCTATAGAAATTCATGTCATATGCAACATAAAAGTTGTACATTTTGTGAAAGGTAAGGTACAGTAACATAGAAAACAAATGAGTTTGCCAGAAGTTCTTAAAACAAGATATTTGTATCCTAAGAATAATAATGTTTATTTGTATAAATATTTATAGCATATCTGTCTCTATCAACATTCTGTACTCTATCGTTAGAAGCTTCTGATTCTTTTATTTACTGAATTTCTTTTTCTCTGTCATATTTCTAACCTCATATATTTCTTCTAGTTAACAGCTATTCCCATCTGTAGGCAGACATGCGCCAGTAGGGAGGGAGAAGACCCCCATCTCCAAAAAGTAAGGCATTGCATAGTAGTGTTTATTGCAAAATGCCAAACAAACACAAACACTGGCACAGCAAACTAGGAGAGCCCACATTAAAAGGAATGTTTCATTGCCTGTTTCATACCAGCATAGTGCTTACTAAAGACTATGCATAAGTACCCTAGTGTATTTATTTTGGAATTGTGCAATAAACATTACTATTTTATGCCCTATGGGTGGAAGTCTGACTACTATTGTGAATTGTCTCTGTAACCGCTGATCTAATCTAGATTTACTTCTGCATTAAATGTATACAGTTTTTCCTTTTTTTTTTTCTAAAGAATGTCTTTTCAACTTACAATTTTCTTATTTCAGTTAGCTTTGTTTAATCTTATTAGATTTTCCCCTTTATGCTCTTCCATTAAGTCACCATTTTGCAATATAGGTTCAATGTTCCAAAGTTTATTCACTTTACTAATCCATACCTCAATTGATGGATATAGTTTTTTTTTTCCATGAACTCGCTATTAAACGTTTTGCAACATTAATAAGCCTAATAACAATAGAACATGTCGAAATAATTAAATGTAAGATCAGTATGAAAAATATAGATTAATACTGGGGTCAGATGGAAGTCTGGAAAAAAGTACTTAATTATCAAACTCTCTACTTTCCTCTAAAAAGGGGGACTTTTTTGCAACTCCAAAAAATATGTAAAATATCTCCCTTATGACATTCATATCACAAACATTTGTCACTAATTTGAGAGGCAAATCTATTTATTCCCATCGGTGTTCTATAACTTCTAGATAGTAATTTTATAGCGTGCTCTTGATTTTTAACTGCTTTTAAACAGTTTTTTTTATTAATTCAAAAGATGTAATCCACTCCTGGGATTCCAATGTTAAACCTTAGTCCATTTCCTCATAATATACAAAAGCAAGGTAATTCTAAACATTCTGACAATATCAGAAGTTTATACATTTTTAAAAGAGGATGTGTAACCTTTTCCCTTTCAGCCCACAAATTTAGAATTTTGTTATGGGAATATCACAGTAGATTTTAATGAGTTTAAAAAATATTGTAGCTGTAAGTAGAGTTCCCTCTAAAATCACTACTAATAATTGTTTATTTCAGCAGTAAATCACCAATTACCAAGTTAATAATATATTCCAGTCTAATATTGAGATTATTTGATATCAAATGAGAAAAATAACAAGCAGACTTTACCTGGAAGAAAATCAACATTATCCATGATGGGTAACAGGAAATCAGATAGATTGTCTATCAACCCTTTTTTTAAAAAATAAATAAAAACCTTATAGCTAAATTTCTCATTAAGATGTTATTATAGGATGTTTAGTCCACATTACATTTGGTAATATTGTCTTTCTTTTCTCTCCAATACTTTCTCCCACTTTCATCCAAGCTAAATTAAAGATATAATAATTTACAAAATCTTGCTCCATAATGATCAATGGTTTGGTATATGTGTGGGACCACTCTAGAATATATGTAAGATGTGTGTAGGAAATTAGCTTTTCTTGAGATGTTTGTCACACACCAGTGTTCTAATCGAATCAGAGTGTCTTGCAGCCAAAAATTTATATTTATTCAAACATACACAGCATCCGAAATAGCATAAGTCAATGCACACACATCTGTGGACCAATACAGCAATGTTCAAGATAGCATCCATTTTTGGCGTTAAAAGTATTGGTAAAGAAATTCTAGTTGCAAAAGATTTTATATGTCTAAATTCAGTTTCCTATGGGCGTACACATAAGGTTATTGGATACTTTAAAATAAGTGGCTATCATAGAAAAAGCGCTGTCCAATTATTTAAGCCATACGTTATATTTAGGCGGTAAAATACAAGTTACCCAAAGGACATTCTATATACATGGTTAAATGGATGCCTTCAGAAATCTGAGCCTTCTTAATACACAGGGAGTCTGGCTTGCCATGTTGGGTCAAAGGTTAATATCAACAAGCCTACATGCATCATTAGCTGGACAAGAACCATATGTGGTGATACAATGAAAGTCTGTAATACAAGATACCTAGCAGGCCCTCTCAGTTCTATGTCTGGAATAAAAGACATAATATTGATATTATCATGACAATCCTACATTATATCAAATATTTAAAGTTCATTAAATATATTTCAATTTGCCACATAATACTAAGTGCACATATCCAGGAGAATTAAACCTCCTCTCTCTCTAGGTACAATTAAATATTAATAATCCAGTTTAGGAGGTTCCCCTTCCAAATAAAGTTAGCCAGTGTTCTTTTTAGCTGGGAAATATATTTGAGGAACCCAAACAGGAATCGTCTGAAAAACTACGATTACTCTGCCAAATCAAGAGAATGGGAGGTAGACCAGTGTGCAAGATCAACTTATATAGTAATTAATGTAGAGAGATCATTAATATCATACCATTCCTGAAGGTTATTGCTAATATTAATACCCATAGTTTAATAGCTGAGGCCCCTATTTTAGAATGGTATAATAGAAGTATCTGGGTTTGTTTTAAATTTGATAAAATAATATTCATAGCTTCCCTTTTAGTAATATTTACTCTGAAATCTGAGTAAGAACTACATTCAGACAATCAGTTGCATATCCCTTCAAGAGAGGCTAAAGGATTAAAGACAAACAGTAAAACATCATCTGCATATGCAGAGATTTTTACCTCTCCTGACTTAAAAAGAAACCCACTGTTATACTTTGCTTGTCTTATTAAGAACATTAAGAGTTCCACAACCAGCACAAAAAAGTAGGGGGAATATGGGACAACCTTGCCTCATCTCATTCAAGAGTATTTATTTATTTGATAATTCCACGTTTGTTTTGATTCTAGCTACTAGATGTGAGAATATAGCATGGATCCATGTCATATATCCCATGCCAAAGCCCAAGTTCTTCAAAACTGTCAACATAAATAGCCAATGAATCCTATCAAATGCCTTCTTAGCATCAATAGAGAGTAGCAATGAGGAAAGGGACAATATGAACAGTTTGGATATTTCCTTGTTCTGTTTACTGCCAATCTCATCAGAGGAATTATTAAAGCCCCTTATAGGAAGTTGTAAGTTGTGTTTCTTACAGCTGACTTGAGCATAATGTGGGGATGAGTTTGGGGACGGAGCAGAGCTGCCTGTGCCTTTACTTCCATGGCTATCACTGAGCAATGTTACCATATTTACTAATACAATGTTTTTCTTAGATCTAACAATTCTTTTCTTTTTTTTTTTTTCTCTTGGTTTCTTTTAACCTATTTTTATATCCTGTTGCCAGTAGATTGTGTTGCAATTCTGTCAGCTTAGGTTCAGTGTAAATTATTGATTTACATGGGGTTAATAATTAAGCTCCAAAATTACCAAAGAGAAAGTCATTCCAAAGAAACTTGAGCTATAAGATTAGAACAATGTTCATTATATTTAGTAACCTCCTTAATTTACCATGTTACCTCCAAATTGATCCAGATAAACTTTAATTCAGAACATCTGACACAGTGCAAATTAATCACAAATTGCTTGTCATGGCTCAAGAATTGCTCTGGAATAAATTCTGAAGATATTAATTGACTATTTTCCCAAAATCAATACCTTGTAGCTTGCCAAGCACATAGGTAAATAGCAGACCAAGAAATAAGTTAATACATTGAAACAAATGGATGGGTAAGGGTTAATAATAGAAGCTTTATTATTAGCCCCTACATCTCTGCATATAGAATGAGGATTTAAGAGGGACCATCTATGTGTCCCTTCTAGATTAACAGGTGGTCCAGAGGTTCCCATTTGTTTAAATATATCTATAATATATTTGCCAGCTCGCTGCTTGTATCATTCATGGTCAATGGCCAAATATTGCATATTTCTGCAATTTTCCCTGCAAAAAGCAGGTGAGTGTATTTTGCAAATGTGCCTCACAGAACAGATCATTATATATATTTTTTTTAGTATATGATATATATCCATACCTTGCATGGCATTTTGTGTTTTGTCTGTTAATTTATTTATTTTTTTCATTTTCTTCTTGTTTCAGTCCAGATGTGCTCATTTTGTGTAATTTACTAAATGTACATCTCAACAGTTTTTACACACAATTAATTGCAATTAGCCAAACTGAACATTTTGCTATCTATTGAATTTAGAATATTATTGTGATTATTCCTGCTGAGAGAAAATTGCAGTCATCTAGATGTTTGTATCTATACTGGGCAAAATTAGACCCCATGACTGTACCTTAAGCTTGAACAATAGATAATCACCAAATAGAAAAAAAATGTTTAGTCAAATAAAACTAAGATAATTTTAAAATACAACCATAGACAAGCTGATACCAAGTAGTACCTTATCTTTTTGGTGGACTTGTAACCGCGGCTGGTTCCCTTATTTACCACTATAATGTCTTAAAGCATAGAACTTAGCAGGGCTAACCATACAGATATCTTAGCCATAATTTTATATAGTTAGTAAGAGATCCTCTATTTAACATATATAAATAATTGAGAATACAATATAAAATAAGGATTGTCTTGGAAGCAATAAAGTTTTGTCTTTTAGATATTTATTATATAAAAATATAAATATAGACATATTAAATCCATTACAATAATTTATAGCAGAGTTTATAAGATTAAACTAAATGCTTGCAAATATCATTACTAGATTAACATACCCTCCTGAACATGTCATCATGTCAGCCTCTCTGTCATTTTAAGATGGAACAACGTCTGTCTCCAAATCTCTTCTCTCTCTGTGCCTTAACATTTAAAAGTACACCTATTTATGCCTTAGGTGTCTTCATTTTAGGGTCACTGTAATTCATATGTGAAAAAGTAACTTCTTTTACTTTTGTTCATATTAGGACCTCCCTTAACTTGGCAAAAATACAAGGCCATAACTTAAGGGTCTACACGTCATGGAAATTTCCCTGACTTAGGTCAAGATGGCATCTTAAAGTTTGAACATCTTTATCTACTTAGGGTTACCGCAGTATATTATGTACTGAAAGAGTTGTAGCATAGCCTTGAAGCTTGTTTATGCATTATTGTAATTGTATTTTGTCTGGGACAAAATTACGTAAACATATTATGCACTGAAGGTAAGTAAGAGGTTATTGCTTAAAGAAACATGTATGAAAAACAATACGTTCCATTTCTAACACCTTTTCAGTTTGCAAAATCTCTTAAAGACAAAGTACACAGTTTGAGAAATACAATATTTGCATTTGCCCATAACAGACTCTAAGTACTTTGACTTGAGAAGGATTGTCCTTTTCAAGTAATCTGTAATACTACTGTTTTATTAAGAACTCAGTAACAGATACATGGGTTTTATAGTAAAACCACAAATCATTTTGAGAATTTCATGATGTCATTAAAAATAGATAAACTACTGAGATGAGTTTAGGAATTAAAACAGCAGTTTTATAGTGTTACGGTTGCCTCCAGGCTGGCTGGAAGTTGGACCGTAGAAAGGTCTCCTAGCGCTCACCAATGGACCATCAGCACCATAGACACCATAAGCACTGCAGACTCCACAAACCGCCGCTGCTGGGCTGGAATCTCGCCATCTGCTATCCACCCTGGACCTATGACCAGGCTCCAGGTTCCAGTGGCCGAACCTCTTCCTTCTGTAGAGCAAAGCAGGATCTGGAACAAGAGCTCTTACAAGAGCTCAGTAGCTAAGGGAGTATGCAGAGCAATACAATCCCTGTAGTGATTATAGCTGTCCCCTACAAACACAAGTCGAGGCTGCGAGTTAGAGGGTCAAGTAGGTCTCTCTAATTGGTGTAGCGGAGAACTGGTCTTTCACAGGTTAACTCCACTAAAGATCCCAGTAAGGCTCAGAAACAAGTAATAAAATCCCATAGAACAATAGTCACAGCAAGCAAGGTAATCCACAAATATCCCAATACAGATCCCAATGACTGGATGACACACAGTATCAGGAGCAGAACTGAACTTTTAATCATTCAACCTTCTTTTAAAGCTTTCTCCCATGCAAGGGAGGGATTCACATTAATTATACAGTACACCAATCATACATGAGCTGCTACCCACACATCCCCTCCCCTTAGTATGACTCATAATCCCATTATGCAGGACACAGTTCCCCTCGTTTTCTGGATGTACCCCTAAACATAGAGGTACACCTCTAAATGTTACATCCCCTGGTAGCCGTGATCTGGGTGAGTGACATATTAAAAAATCACCCAGATCAGACCAGGGGTTCGGGAAATTCATGGGGGTAGTAACAAGACTGACCACGCTAGAGGTAACAGCCGAAATTGGTTCCATAAGTTTTTGCCCTGCGGTCGGTCACAGAAAAAGGGAATAAAATGCATGAATGGCTTGGGTTATGGAGACTGGGGAGGATTCGGATAAACCCCCTTGTTCGTGGTGTTCTTTCTACACGAATTGATGGCAGTGTGGAGGTCTCAGCGGTGTTTGCCTAGCCGAGTGTCCGATTTGGGTTCCAGACACTCGACGGCAAAACAACCCCGTTCGGGAGTTTAAGATGGCCACCGCCACGTGTTTGTCTCCCGAACGGCGGCCACCCAGAGGACAAAGCACACACTGCACTGATTGCCAATTACCAGTTTGCAACATTGTTGCGAATGGTAATTGGAGGCACACTTATTCCTGGGGTGGTCTGATTGTTCGGTAGTTTCACTCGTATAATAACTGGAGTGATTTTACCGAACAATCAGTCGAATGCTGCATACAACATACATACATACGGCAAAATTAACCGAAAGCATATTAACACACATACTTTTGAGGACAGCCCAATGCCATCCGCTACAATTGGTACCAAAGGGCTTTCTTTTATGGAGGTCTTACACATACAGGACCGCCCACAGGGTTTTGCAGAACAACCAATAACACACGTACATTACAATAACACACTTCCAGCAATTACACACAAAATCCTCCCCTCTGTCTGTGATATAATTACTGAACACAATGGGTTAATGTAATTATCACAGGCAGGAAAAATATACTTTTTACACATACACTATAACTTTAAAAATATACATTCAATCTTCATAAAGTACTAAACATCCTCTGTGTCTCTCCTCTTTATATGTTTTTTACATGATCAGAAGATGTTTAGTATTCTACATGATTAGAGGATGTTTAGTACTGTTTCTTTAAATGTGTTTCTTTGTAAATTGGTTTATATGTAAATGTTATATCATGGTACATTAGTACCAGCTATACATTTTTAAGTTAGTATTTTAGAGTTAAATGGACTTTTTAAGTGGGATAATAAATCAGTGGCTGGAAGATTGCAATAAAGACTTTTTATGCTAGCAATCTAAACACACCTATGTGGGTGTGTATATAAGAACTGAAAGGACGTGAACGGACAGATCTGATGAAGCCGTGAACACGGCGAAACGCGTCATCACAACACATTACGCACTACTGGTAACTCCTCCTCCCGGAAGTTTGAACAAACGCAGTGGCGGTATCAGCAATAGTATCGGCTGGAAACTGAAGGATTAGTCGACACCTCTATTTGTGAACGGCCGGTTACATTGTATCGTGTACTGTATACAGAGGAAGGTGAAGTACCTGTGCTGTGTTGGGCAATAAATATGTGAATTGGAATACTTCATCCCTGCAGTCCTTTTCCTTAAGGGAATATTTGAAGAAGCTGATATAGTTAGAGCAGGCTTTCTCTGCTCTATCTTTGTGAGTGTAATATTCATTATTTTACTAAAAGTTGGTTTTTCTAACAGATTTACACTATTATTGTTTTCTCTGTGTCTCTCCTCTTTATATGTGCACTGCTACTGGAGAGGACACAAAAATATGTATGTATAAGAATTTTTATAGTTTTATATTAATAGACATGTGAGGTAAATTGTGAAATCAGTATATAGTAAAAACAAATTAAAAAAAAAACAAATCAAATGTATCAAGGTTAGCCTTTCACATATTTGTATTACTGCTGTTGATCCAAAAGAAGGCAAAACACATTGGGGAAAACACAAATTGGGGAAAAATTATTTCTTGAATCCAAATTGGCAGTCAGATTTCTTTGACAACAAGCATATTGTTGATAAAAGAAGATACAAGGAGAAATTACATATTCATACAATTAAAAATTACATATTAACTATGATGTATTGTGTTTTTCTAAAAAACAAAAAAAAAGCATCCAAATCTGTACAGAATCTTAAAAACAACCTAATTTTGCAGAACATTTCACACATTGTACTTGCAGTAAAGAACCCGATCCTTTGCTGCGCATTTTCATATTTAGGTAGATTTGCATATTATGGTTTCTGTAGACAGGAGATATATTCCATGTTAGTTATTGTCTTCCCCACCCCTTTATAAACATGTTGTTATGTTAAGTCCCTGTATGTTTTCTGATATGATTTGGTTAATTGTATTTTATTGACTTTGTCACAGCAAGGTTAATGTAACTAAACATATAGGCTAGTCCCAAGAAAAATAAAGTATTGTATGTTAGTTCCAGAACTAACAATGTCAGGTTCTTTTGGAACTAACAGTGTCCTTTGTGGATTTTTAGGGATCCCAGTAATAGAGTCTTTGGACCTGTTGGCTGACTGCACGATACCTCTAGCCCTGGGATAAATCAAGAGAGCTAGGTCTGAGTGCAATAGGTGCTTTTGTAAAGGCAATAACAATCACTATAAGCAGAGCTGCAGAGGAATAGGCAGAGGGGACGATACTTCCCTGGATGTACAATACCTGCCTGGATGAAGAGTCTGGTTGGTTGGAAGAGTTGTGGAAAGACCCCAGTCAAGCGTTTCAGGCTCCCTCCCCAATGGCTAAGAAGCAGATTGGATCGAAGTACTTGGTGGGAGTACAGGAGATCCATTACAATTGGTGGCAACGGTGGGATGGCTTCCTAGCAACTGAGGAAACATCCCTGGACACCGGTGCATCTTCTGGGATCCCTGCATGCCTCCTGGAATTTGCAGAGATGGAATGAGCTAGCACCTGTGCAGCTTCCCCATATAAGGAGAAGTTCCAGCAGAGACCGCACAAAGCTATGTTCCAGGATTATGGCCCTGCCTTGGAGAAGAGTGAGCTGACCAGGAGGGATGCCATCTAGAAAGAACTCTGATACAAGGCTCTGGAGAAAGCCCAGGCCTGGCTGAGAGAGAGTCTCCATAGTTGGGCGCAACGCTGGCAGTAACAAGTGGCTCTGCGGATGCCGCTCGTAGAAGAGCTGCAGCCTGGTCATGTGGAAAAGCTCCAGAGAGACCCCAGTCGCTGAAGCTTGAAACTGTTCCAGGCTCCATCCCAATGGCTAGGAAGTGGACTGGGAGGAGGTACTCAGTCAAAGTACAGGATCTCCTTCACAGATTGCAACCAAGACCCCAAAAGACAAAACACAAGCTTCTTGCTGGCAACTTCCGGAATCACACTTTAATCTGAAGCTCTAAACTTTCTTAAAAGAACATGGCGCACAAAGGAAATGTATTTACATTTATTTACCAGACATTGCCAGTTGTTGGTTAGTATGGTGTATATCATAATTTCCAAGTCCTTTTCATATATTATTTTTCCTAACTCAGTGCCATTTAGCTAATATGTAGCTCGTGCAACCCCAAAATACATAGCTTCCATTTTCTTACATTATAAATGAGAATTGCCAGGCATTGAAAATTAAATCAAACTTAATTTGTAAATTAAGGCAGGAATAGTTTATGTGTATAATTCAGCTATACTGTCAGCTATACTTCAAGTTCAGCTATTTTGGTATAACATTTGAAATTTACTTTGACTTCTCTTTGAATTCTCAACAATTCTCACTTTAGTAAATAACCCTGCAAGTCATATCTGACAGTTAACTATCCAGTTTCCTAATTAGTTCAAATCCAACAGTGAAGTAAAATCCACCTCTTACTCTGTCTTACCTTACTTAAAGGGACACTCCAGGAACGCAGACCACTTCTGCCCATTGGAGCCAACTCCCACTACTCTTCACCCTTTAAGTGTAATTATTGCAGTTTTTTATAAACTGCAATAATTACCTTGCAGGGTTAACTCCACCTCTAGTGGCTGTCTACTAGACAGCCACTAGAGGGCACTTCCTGGATCATAGCACAGATTATCTGTGCTAGAGCGTCGCTGGACGTCCTCACACTTTGTGAGGACCTCCAGCGTCGCTCATTTCCCCATAGGAAAGCATTGCAATTTTCAATGCTTTCCTATGGGGAGCGCTAATGCGCATGCGCGGCACTGGAGTTTCCCTTTAAGTTTGTGTTATCTTCAAACACTGACACATATCTTTCAATGTCTAATGCAAGATCACTAATAAACAATTTAAAGAGAAGTGGATCTCTAAAAGACGCTTGACGGACTCCATCTAAGACCTTTGTCCAACTACTCAATCCAATGTGCAATCCAAAACAAGACTTTTTATATAAATTAATTGCTTTTAAACTGCAATTTACATTTTATTATTTTTCAAAATTTTACAAAAAAAGACAACAGATAAATAGTACCAATATATACATATCCATATCCAGACAGAATCATGCACTACAGTGCATGAAATAGCATAAATGTGTCAAAAAGAAGAAAGGGTTACAAAAAAAGGGAGAGGTCATCCATATATTCCACATCACCAGTAAGTTTTTTTGCAACTACAGAAATTTGTTAAAATTGACGTGATAAGGTTTTCATAAGAACATGTTGGTTACTACTAATTACATAGATGTCCACAATTAATTAATGGACATGATCACTTTATAACCTTTAAATAATTTTCCAACAACATATAGTAAGCTTATGGGTGTTTCATTTTGAAGCAGACATTTTGCTCCCTTCTTAAATATGTACACACAATTTGCTTTTCTCAAGTCTTTTGATACCATTCCTGAAAGAAAAGAATCTTGAAAAATCTAAAACATTGATTTATATATTATTATATATTACCACAGTTAAAGGACCACTCTAGGCACCCAGACCACTTCAGCTTAATGAAGTGGTCTGGGTGCCAGGTCCAGCTAGGGTTAACCCATTTTTTAATAAACATAGCAGTTTCAGAAGGTTAAGCCTTTCCCCAAAGCCTCTAGTGGCTGTCTCATTGAAAGCCACTAGAGGCGCTTGCGTGCTTCTCACTGTGATTTTCACAGTGAGAGCACGCCAGCGTCCATAGGAAAGCATTGTAAATGTGACCGGCTGAATGCGCGCGCAGCTCTTGCCGCGCGTGCGCATTCAGCCGACGGGGAGGAACGGAGGAGGATCGGAGGAGGAGAGCTCCCCGCCCAGCGCTGGAAAAAGGTAAGTTTAATCCCCTTTCCCCCTTCCCGAGCTGGGCGGGAGGGGGACCCTGAGGGTGGGGGCACCCTCAGGGCACTATAGTGCCAGGAAAACGAGTATGTTTTCCTGGCACTATAGTGGTCCTTTAACTCCCTTGTATTTGTGGGTGAATCCCATCTGGGCCTGAGCATTAACTTTGTTTAATTGATGTAGAACTTTGCCCAGTGTCATCCAATCACTTGTTTGCTGTATTTTGTATAGCAGTAATTTGCATATCTAATGCAGTATGTTCTTCTTTGCTACATATTGAAGAATTTTTGTTAATATCTGTTTTTTCTTTATCCACATTTACAAATTATTACAACTTATTTCTAATTTATTTACAACTTATTACAACTTATTTCTTACAACTTATTTCTAATTTAAATTTCTAATTTCACTCTTGAGCTTTCTAGTATATACGTACTTAAACAATTTAAATGTATTTTCCTCTCTTGCCTATAAGCTTTTCATTTTCTCATTTAGTCCATCTAATTGCCCTTATATAAGCATTGTCAACATTCTATTTTATATTTGATTTCTTTGAGCCATCTGACTTAAATGTTTTCAATTTGAATTAAATTATTTATAGTTAGGTAAGTCATACATAGTTTTAATGTAAAGTAATTAATGGTTTCTGCACTTTTTTATAATAAAGGATCAGTTGATTTTGATTTAGCAATGGTTTAGATGCATATACTTTTGTACTACTGGCAACCCAGATTGGTATATAGAAAGTAATTTTAAGAAACCAGAATTGTTTTTGTGTCCAGTAGATGGCAGCAGAGTATATCTAAACAGTTTTTGCTAAACTAATTGAATGCTTCTTCACATATAGAATAGAATGCAGGAAATAAGCAATGTCTGAATCTGAGGAGACATTATGATAAACAATTAAACAGGGCTTGGTCAAACACAGGAACGGCTCAATTATTAGTGCACATAAAAAGCAGATTTACACTTCATGAAAATTCTTGAATGTTTGATTCATGGTATTGGAAAGTAGTGTTAAAGTACAGTTAAAATCTGAGAAGTTTCATGGCTTACTGCAATATTAGATATACCAGACCATAAATATTTCAAACAATCCGCTGTACTAAATTAAAACATGATGGGGAAATAGGGAGATTCCTAAATTCTAAAATACTTAAACGTAACTAAAAGTTACCTACTGTTACCACACTACCATTGTCACTCTGTGAGATAACTAGCCGCATTACCAAGAATATTTTGATTTGTTTATGTCCATAGCTCTAAAGGTGACGGTAGCCTAGAGTTTCAAGGCACTGTTATACCCACAATTAAGATGGCGATGCGGCTAACTTAAGGAGAGGATACGGGCTGCTTAGGCGGGAGCTGTTATTAGTGGGTGTGGTTAGCAGGGTGGGGCTGACAGTGAAATTTACAGAAGATATTTCATAAACATGTTGGTGTAATAAAAAAATAAAAAACTTATAGTAACTATATATCAGAAGTTGGGTTTGTCACCTGTATATAGAAGTCTGGCAACTAGAGTAATCTGGACTTTTATAATAAGGTTGATAAAAAAAAATTTTTTATTGTATTGTATGACATAATATGTGCGGTTTTATTATGAGTTCACTGAAATATTCATAGATTAATGCAGGAGTGTTATTATAAGATAGGAATAGATACGTCTTTTATTAAAGATCAGTAAACGTTGCGAAAGAAACCGAATATACTATCAGCTACTACTTACTTTGTATGTGGAAGTAGCAGGAACCATAAGATTTAGTCACACAGGGTAAAACCCAACAGTGAAGGGAATTTGTGGGTCACACGGAAATTATATAATGTGCAGCAAGGGCATTTATCAGCTGCTTAAAGGGCTGCCTTTCTATTATAGAAAAATAAGCTCCCACTACAATGAACAGCTGGCCAATCAAGCAGGTAATTTTGTTAACCTGCTTTATTGACATGCCCCTGGAATGAAATTCAACAAAATGCTCTGCTTTGCATCTCTAAGAAATTGGGGCAACATATGCAATGGCAACAAGTCCACTGGTTTCACCAATCCCTTGCTCCAAGCACCATAATATAGAAGCTTTTCTTATTACAACACATTTGGGATATGGATAATTGTGTATTGTTTAAACAAACACAACTTTATTCAGCAAAAATAGGTGTTTATGATACAAAATGCTTGTTAGTACTGTAATGTTATCGTGACTTTAAGAAACACTACACTCACCCTGCACAGTGCTCACATTTGCACAGCACAAAACAGACTAAATGCACTTAAAACAAAAAAAAGTATTTTCTTCAGACACTTCACAAAAAAAACAGTCAAACTGTAAATTAGTGATTCCAAATTGGTGTTAAGTGGCAGTGACTAGCAGTACACAGCACTAAGTGTAGCTTCAACTCTTACACTAGGATGAATGAAGCAGGCTATCTACTGTTCAAAGTTTATATAAGTAACATAACTATCATCACCAATGACAAGCCTGCCCTCTCTCAAAGTGAACATGTTGGTTCAATACGCTGAGCTCTTGCATGAAAAAAAGGTCCTGTATTTGTTCTACGCAGCGCAAGCAAATGTATTGACATGCTTGCACTGTGTTTTCTTATGTCATGTCTCTAATGTCTCCATAATTGGGATACCAAAGAATAAAAGTGTAAGGAAAGCATATGGTACATGTGTTTAGAGCCTGATTGTGGGATTGCGTGTGTGTAGAGTGAGTTATTATTATTATTATTATTGTTATTATTTATATAGCACCAACAAATTCTGCAGCGCTTTACAGTGGGTGGACGAAAAAACATGTAGTTGTAACCAGACAAGTTGGACACACAGGAAGAGAGGGGTTGAGGGCCCTGCTCAATGAGATTACATGCTAGAGGGAGTGGGGTAAAGTGACACAAAAGGTAAGGATAGTATTAGACGAGCAAGAGAGGAATCAGTCGGGAGCTATTAACAGTTTAATTGATACGCTTTTATGAAGAAGTGGGTTTTTAATGATTTCTTGAAGGAGTGGAGACTGGGTGAGCATCTAACGGAGGAGGGAAGTGAGTTCCACAGGAACAGTGTAGCCCTCGAGAAATCTTATAGGCGTGGATCAGAGTTGGGAGTACGGACAGAAGATAGACGTAAGTCTTCAGCAGAGCGTAGGGGCCTAGACGGGACATACTTGTGTATTAGGGAGGATAGATTACGTAGAGATTTGAAAGCAAGAACCAGAATTTTAAACTGAGCCCTATATCTTACAGTAAGCCAATGTAGGGACTGACAGAAGGGTGAGGCGTGGGAGGTGCGGGCGGACAGGAAGATGAGACTCGCCGCCGCATTCATTATGGTCTGTAACGGTGCAAGTTGGAAACATGTAAGACCACTGAGAAGCAGATTTCATAGAAACATAGAATGTGACGGCAGATAAGAACCATTCGGCCCATCTAGTCTGGTCAGATTACAGAAGTCAAGGTGAGAAAAGACAGTGGAATGGACCAGCATCTGGTGTTAAGTAGGGTCGGATGCGCACAATGTTTTTGAGATGGAAACAACGGGATTTGGCGATAGACTGAACATGAGGCGTGAAGGAGAGGTTGGGGTCAAAGAGAACACCTAGGCAGTGAGCCTGCGTGGTGGAGCAGATGGTAGCACCATTGACTTGGAGGGAGAAAGACACAGGAGTAGCAACACTTGAGGAAGGAAAGACTAGAATTTCAATTTTGGTCAAGTTGAGTTTAAGGAAGTGGGCAGCCATCCAGTTAGAAATAGCAGAGAGGCAGTCAGAGACACTAGTCAAGAGTGATGGGGAGAGATCAGGAGAGTAGATTTGCGTGTCATCTGCATAAAAATGCATAAAAATGACATGGGAAACCAAAGGAGCTAATGAGTTGACCAAGGGAGGCAGCATAGATGGAGAACAGTACCTTAAACCTAGTCTTACATTAGGATTAGTGACAAAAGCAATCTGCTATCGCCAATTTAAAGATGTTTAAAGTATCACTAGCAGCAGCTAGATCGGTAGATAGAGCAGTACCTTAAGACTAGTCTCAAACTAGGATTAATGACCCATGCCCATATCCCACTCACACACAGGCACAGTGACGGTAAAACACACAGTGTCACTGCTGGTCTGTCTCCCTCAGTAACTGCAGTCAAAGTGTCTGGACTAATCATGCTTGGAAGTAAAGATTGTTTTACTGCTTTTCATTTTCCCTGAATTAGTCAATTGTCACGCGATTTGTGAATAAATTCAACATTTACTGGTAGTCCCTTAATCATAATTTATAGGACAGAATATAAAGCCCTAATAATTGGGCAGACTTCTTGTCCATCATGGCTACGTAAGTTACTTACTTTCTTCACTAAAAAAAAAAAAAGCGTATTCACTGTTTTATGCCCAATTTTAGCTAGAGCACCCAAATCATGAATTCATATCATGAATTAAATTTTTTTTTAAAATGAACATGTTCTTGCATTGCACAAGTTATGTGATTGTGGCATGTGATTGTTCAGAAATTCACATTTTGTTCAGTTACCCAATCATCCTTAAATTTGGTCAAATTGCAGTTCAGAACAAAATAAATCCTGAAGTCGAGTAATTCCAATTGATTCAGTTGATAATTTCACAATGCACAAACTTAATGTATAACCACCCAAAAAAATGGTCTTGTGGTACTGAGAGCCTGTAGGTGACAGCTAATTTTAATCATTTTCCAAAGCTGCCCTGTCAATTTCACATGTGACATGACTGCCTTACATCTTTCCACTCTAGACAAAATGTTCTACTATCATATACATAACCCAAAACTCTCTTTGGTAATTCACACTGTGGGCATGCATACTACAAAATAACTTTTAACCACATTTGAAACACTTATACATACTAGATAATGTCCTGTGTTTTTCTGTCAAGCTATGTGATTTATTACCGAGATGCACACACATACAAAAAGTAAAATGTGGACTTCCACAAAAAAAAAAAAAGGAAATCAGCAAACTGGAGTAATAAACATAATTATTTACTTTAATTTCAAAAATGTCATTTGGAACATAGCAGGAGAAGTGGGCCGGTGGGGAGGGGAAGTGAAAAGCTAACATGTTTCATACCTTGAAATAAGACATCATTAGAGGCAACTAACCAAGCAAACAGGCATATTTAACAGGATAACATAGCATTAGCATGTTGACGTCATGCCAGAGCATATATATGAAGATCAAAAGGCAAAATGTCTTCAGAACATGAGAGAGAGGAAGAGAAGAAAGACAAGACAACATGCTTACTCCCCAGCACCATAGAGCACACAGTAAGTCTTTCAACAGATACATATATGGCACCAATGACTATTACGAACAATCTCCATCTCAATATTGAACCCACCAAATTAATCATAGATTCTCAAAAATATCTCTTGGCAAGGGTTTTGTCAAATTGTCAGATGTTATCTTTGCTGTTGGGTCGTACTACATCTCAATAAAACCTTTCTGGTACAGCTCTCTTATTACATGATGTCTAAAGTCAATGTGCTTGGTGCTTTTAGTTTCTCTGTTTGCATATTCTTTATACAGCTCTGGTTGTCGAAGCCCTTTAGATGTTGGTTAAACCATTGTGCTTCTTTGCATGCTTGTGCTGTGGAAATAACGAAAGCCCCACTGGGATGCACTGGAACAACAAATCTCATCCATTCTAGCTTATGTCTAGTCAAGCTGATGGGACCAAAACAGATCCTTTGAGATATCTTACTACTCTCTTCAGTGAAATCCAGTCTCTTTGACTGGGAAAGCTAATTTGCACAATATTTACACTACAGGTGCAATATCAGGTCTGCAAGTTGTAACACTTACCTGCTACTATTCTATAGATACTGTTTTGGGGTGAAGTTTCACTTTCATTAGTCTATGGCCTTCATTTAATATTTTAAACAAGCTTTTTAAATGTTTTAATATTTATGCATGAACTTTTAAAATGATTTAATAGTTTGAACAATATTTTATTATTGTGATATTTTTGATTTATTGATATGTTTTTATTTAAATTATTTTAATATTTTGAAAAAAATATTTTTCCAAAAGGAATCTGATCTGGAGTCCAAATATACACAGAAAAGGGGGCACACCTGTTAAAATCACTTATATTAGCAAACAAATATGGACATTCAGTTCCACGATATGGTCATTAGCCCACCACTAGGTCACAGGATCCCAGCATCAATGAGTCCTACACTAACATTATCATGGTAGAAAAACATGCTAACTGCAATACTGTTTAAATGGCTTAGAGAGATTTGTCTCAAATGTATGCAGTACCTAGGTGCAGGTAAGTCATGTTAAATGTACATTGAAACCAGGGGCGTCACCCCATTGTGCGCCCCCAAATGCACGCTGTATCAAGGGCCAACTTAGGGGTATGTGAACTGTGTGGCAGCACAGGGCGCTATGCAGCCGACACAGCTTACACACAGTCCAGCTACCTGGGTGGAGGATTTAATTATTCTCCACCCGGGATTGTTAAAAAAGCAAACACATTTGCGGAGGTGGCAGGGCTTACCATGAGGTGGGGGCAGGGCTAAATAACGACAGGGGCAGAGCTAAAATCACCCAGAAAAAATGCTGCACAGGAAGGAGTCCTTGCTTCCCCAACATCCAGACTCACTCCATGAGCTGCACTACCTCTACTCCAAGCCACAATAGACAGAGTTAACTGTGTGTGTGTGATTTTAACTTTGTATGTTTGACTGTAACTGTGTGTGTGTGTGTGTGTGAGTGTGCGTGCGTGAGTGTGTGTGTGTCTGCCTGCCTCTGTGTGTGACTGTCTGCCTCTGTGTGTGGCTGTGTGTGTGACTGTATGCCTTTGTGAGTGGCAATGTGTGTGTCTGTGAGTGAGTGTGTGTGTGTGTCTATGTGTGTCTGTGTGTGAGACTGTCTGATACTGTCTTTCAATATGCTCTTTGTGGGATATATGGTTGGCAAATTAAAGGCATGAATTGAGGTCTGTTTGTGTCTCTTTTTATTTTACAGGTAAAGTCATGAAGAGGAGGCAAATAATTAGCTATTGGATTTGTCATCCCAAATGATCTGACCTTAAACTACTGCATATTGGTATGATCAGGCTGATCAAAATGAACATTATGAGATCCCATTCAGCATACTTTATTAGATTTTTACTTTATTAAAATAAACCATACTATTTAATTCTAGAATATTATCTTATTTCATGCTAAAATTAGACAATACTAATATATATATTTGACTGTTTTAATGTCCATTGTACATACTTTACATGGATACCTTCTACCCATTCTTTGATTCTTAAACCATGTGATTATAGAATGTGGTGGTGAGTCTCTTTTGCAGGATTTTATTTGAACATCATTTCTTGAACAGGGTGGGGGTGGATGCTGCCGCTGCCACTGCCACAAAGTCACGTTTGTATGTCTATTTGTATTGGTGTATATCTAAAGTAATCTCTGGTGCTGAGTTCTGATCAGTTTTTAGTTGTTCAAACAAGAATATTTTATTATTTTGGTACAAGTGCACATATCTCTGCACTCCTATGTTTTCTATCACCCGAAAGTCTCAGGTTCTGGTTCAGGTTCTCAGGTTCTGTTGACATACATATTTGAGCTGCTAGTATTTTAATAAATGCATAAATGCTAAATGACATGTGTTTAAGGGAGATTAGCAACTGGTCTCCATAGCAACTGTGCACAGCTGTATATGATAAAGTAACAAAGGGTCATGTACCATGCAAATGAGAAATGCAAAAGCAGGAATACAAGAGGCATTTGACATGGAAATATATGACTTGAGAGGCACCAGATTACAACAGTAATTTATTATATGCAGGTTTAGTTTGTAGTATTAATTTGAATCAGATGAATTCCTCCAAAGACACATACAGGTGAAACCTCTGCATAGAATTTAAACATATAATATGCATGGAGGTAACTGCAATCCGTCCAAAATTGGGTTGCCTGTGTGGTTATCCATATTGCTAATTTCTGAACCACCACACAGCAGAATCATGATACAAATTACTTGCGCAATACACAAACATAATCTTTTTTATTCCTGGCACCAGAAAAAAGAGGGTGGATAGAATGGAGAAGATTCCTTTTTTGGGGCGGGGGAAATAATAAACTTAGTTTGCCATAATGGACAAGATGTCTGCCCATTCATGTGAGCTGTATCAACTGTCCAGTCAGAGGTGGAAAGCAAAAGATGATTTATATTTATTGCATTTTATGTGTTTGTTTAATTTTTTAAAACCGTTAGGGGACAGCCAGTAAATGTTGACTTTATTCACAGATCAAGTGATAACTGACCAACAGAGGGAAAAAAAGTAGCAGTAGCAGTAAAATGATCTATACTTCCAAGCAGTATTGCTCCAGACACGTATTACTCGAGCTACTGAAAAAGGCAGACTAGCAGTGAGTGAGCAGTGAGTAAGAGATGTGCCTGAATCAATAATTCTAGTATGGGACTAGGTTTATCTTGCTGCTGTATACAGGGAGTGCAGAATTATTAGGCAAGTTGTATTTTTGAGGATTAATTTTATTATTGAACAACAACCATGTTCTCAATGAACCCAAAAAACTCATTAATATCAAAGCTGAATATTTTTGGAAGTAGTTTTTAGTTTGTTTTTAGTTATAGCTATGTTAGGGGGATATCTGTGTGTGCAGGTGACTATTACTGTGCATAATTATTAGGCAACTTAACAAAAAACAAATATATACCCATTTCAATTATTTATTATTACCAGTGAAACCAATATAACATCTCAACATTCACAAATATACATTTCTGACATTCAAAAACAAAACAAAAACAAATCAGTGACCAATATAGCCACCTTTCTTTGCAAGGACACTCAAAAGCCTGCCATCCATGGATTCTGTCAGTGTTTTGATCTGTTCACCATCAACATTGCGTGCAGCAGCAACCACAGCCTCCCAGACACTGTTCAGAGAGGTGTACTGTTTTCCCTCCTTGTAAATCTCACATTTGATGATGGACCACAGGTTCTCAATGGGGTTCAGATCAGGTGAACAAGGAGGCCATGTCATTAGATTTTCTTCTTTTATACCCTTTCTTGCCAGCCACGCTGTGGAGTACTTGGACGCGTGTGATGGAGCATTGTCCTGCATGAAAATCATGTTTTTCTTGAAGGATGCAGACTTCTTCCTGTACCACTGCTTGAAGAAGGTGTCTTCCAGGAACTGGCAGTAGGACTGGGAGTTGAGCTTGACTCCATCCTCAACCCGAAAAGGCCCCACAAGCTCATCTTTGATGATACCAGCCCAAACCAGTACTCCACCTCCACCTTGCTGGCGTCTGAGTCGGACTGGAGCTCTCTGCCCTTTACCAATCCAGCCACGGGCCCATCCATCTGGCCCATCAAGACTCACTCTCATTTCATCAGTCCATAAAACCTTAGAAAAATCAGTCTTGAGATATTTCTTGGCCCAGTCTTGACGTTTCAGCTTGTGTGTCTTGTTCAGTGGTGGTCGTCTTTCAGCCTTTCTTACCTTGGCCATGTCTCTGAGTATTGCACACCTTGTGCTTTTGGGCACTCCAGTGATGTTGCAGCTCTGAAATATGGCCAAACTGGTGGCAAGTGGCATCGTGGCAGCTGCACGCTTGACTTTTCTCAGTTCATGGGCAGTTATTTTGCGCCTTGGTTTTTCCACACGCTTCTTGCGACCCTGTTGACTATTTTGAATGAAACGCTTGATTGTTCGATGATCACGCTTCAGAAGCTTTGCAATTTTAAGAGTGCTGCATCCCTCTGCAAGATATCTCACTATTTTTGACTTTTCTGAGCCTGTCAAGTCCTTCTTTTGACCCATTTTGCCAAAGGAAAGGAAGTTGCCTAATAATTATGCACACCTGATATAGGGTGTTGATGTCATTAGACCACACCCCTTCTCATTACAGAGATGCACATCACCTAATATGCTTAATTGGTAGTAGGCTTTCGAGCCTATACAGCTTGGAGTAAGACAACATGCATAAAGAGGATGATGTGGTCAAAATACTAATTTGCCTAATAATTCTGCACTCCCTGTATATCTAGGTAGTGGTATCTCTTCTCTGTAAGTTGCACAGTTGCACAAATTATGCAGCCGTAACAATTTTTTCTACAGTGTACAAGTCTAGTTGAGGTGACCAAGTGGCTGCCTTGCAAATATATGCCACCTGTACCTCTTCCACAGACGGGGCCAGATTTACATCATGTACTCCTGAAGGCACAGAATTCTTAAGCTCCTCCAATCACTCCTTTCCAAGCCAATTAGAAACAAATACTTGACTGTTAAAATGATTAATGTTGTAGAATGTGTGTGTACATGTGTAGTAGTCAGTGGAAATGTCTAAGTGTATGTCTTTCTGTGAATGTAAATTAAACAAATACAAGAAGGATAAGCGCTAATAAACAACACAATTGTGGCAGCAATCACTGAAAAAAGGAAATTCTCTGCCTTGCTTTTTTGGTAAGTAGCAAACACCACAAGATAAAAATAGCAGGATGCACCTAATGTCAGTAGAAAATTGTGGAAAAAGTCCTGAGGACACAGACCAAAATCTTTCTCCAGGTGGGTTTGGCTCATATTTTTACTATTTTAGTGCTATTTTACCTTGTTCTACTGGTTTGTAACACCCTGCATAATGCTCTGATTAAAGTCTCCTGGGTAATATATGCTTGGTTAGCATAATACCATCTATACTAAAAGTGCTGAGCAGTCCAACTGCTCTCAAATACGTGAGTACAGTTTATATCTAATTCTCACTCGCCCACCTTATCTGAGAGCACTATTGTGTTTTTTCTCTTTCTCATATTTTATATCACTGTTGATGAAGATACAGTGACACCAGAGATATCCACTAGATGGGGATTATACCATCTTGAGCTTGATCCACTTGAGCTTTTCTGAGTGTATTAGCTTTTTACTATCTATCACTCACTTTCAACTGCAGTACTACACTGTATTATTTCCTTTCTTTATGTACCACTGCACACTAACATTTTAATAATGAGGTGCTCACTTCTGAATTAAGTATATGCATAAGTGGGGATTATACTACTGCATGCTACTATATCTGGAGCTGGTTATACACTCCAATACACGTGAGAAGGGGGTTTTAAACAGGCAGAATCAGTGCCCCCATCCAGCATGTGCCTAGCTAATGGGAAATTTGGCACTGTACAGAATAGAACAGAATATGAAACCTGGATACTACTTTAGAGCACATTTCTAACAAGACAAAGCCTGTGTTTCAAATATTCTTCTGGATGATATGATCACCACTAAACTTTTTAAATTGTAATTCTAATAGCCAAATGGATGAAAAATATACACATTGTAATAATTCGTAAAACTGCTCTAATATATATACATTTGTTCCTATCTAATAAATATTATCTATGCATGCAGTTAAAGGCCACACTTTTATTACACACATATATCCAGACATATTTCTTGCTGCGTTTGTACCTAATTGAGAATCTATGTTTAAAATCTTTTGAATGGGGGGCGGGGCCTGACCGCTGAGCAGAGAGGAAGCATGCCTCACCAGCTCCCGCTGCTTGAGGATAAAACAATGGATTCTAGACGCTTGAAAGGCACTAAATTGCAGTTTAATGGCCACCAAGTGACGGGTGATACCGGGGCGCACACACAGACACCACTCAAGCGACGATGTTATACAGGCGTACCCAAACTCACAGCGAGGCCTACCAGCATGGCGGGCACGGGGAGGACGGCCGCTTCCCCGCTGCCTGAACCAGCCAGATGTAGGACTCCGGGCCCTTGTTCTCCCCCCCCTGGACTGGCGGGGGTTATCCCGGTCCACCCCCTCACGGTCACCTCAGCAGGTGATAAGCGGCTGAACAGATCGGGCGGACTGGAGGTCGCTGGTGTGGCCGACAAAATGGCAAACGACACGCACGCCTCAACCCTCTGCAAGGCCGAGAGAGAAACGGAGATCAGACTCACCTGCATTTTTGACGCCTTCTGGGAGAGGATGGAACAGCTTGCGTGGCCCCCGGAACCGGGGACCCAGCCTGAAGCTACGCCACACGGCCCACTACGAGAGGCCCAAGAGAATGTCCCGGCACACGCCGTAAGTTCCCTTGCTGGGCCCCACAGGCGCCTGAAAATGACCAACCCGATGTCGGGTGAACAGAGTCACACCAAGAGTGAACGAGACCAGGCACAGGCAAAGCATCTTAAGCGGACCCCCAAAGCACAGCGCAGAACACCGCCTTGCTCCCCGACAATGACCCAGCCTAAGAGGAGCAATGGCCAACTCATCCATACATGCAAGTGGCAGACCAAGAGGCCTAAAATGGCGGCAGCAGCAGCACAAATCTACAGCCACAGCTACAGCCAACGAATACACCGGCATGTGGGAACCACAACTGGAGCCACATTATACATACCGACTAGGTCCTCTCCCCACACTGAGACTCTCTTCTCCTACACTGCTGGACCACAGGGAATGCGGCACGCACCATCGCTGCAACTACCGGCGCAGGGGGAGCACACCCAGCCCCAACAAGGCATCGGCTGACCAATACAAGACTGGGACTCAATGTTAGGCACAGTGCCCAATATTCATCACCTCTTAACACCCGAGGTTGAACTCTTATACCTGTATGCATGCAATTCAATAGCCCTTTAGTTTATGCCGGGGACCGCAGGGGGCATAGGGACCAAGCGACTATAAGCTAAGCTTTTCTATGTATAGCCTCACTAATCTGATACATAAGTTAGTTTAGCGTACGTACCTTTCTAACCTACAACTGTTTATTAAGCATGATCACGATAGCTATGTTTCTAGCTAGGCATAACGTTTCGTTGCTCCTCTTCTACTCATGTCTTTAGAAAGAAAGTTCATTTTGCTTATCATAATGTTTAGCAATTCAGCAGGTTAATAATCTATGACAGTCATGTCAATTTATTTCTCGTAAACACACATCTTGCTATTGTTACTCGCATTTACCAACCAGACTTACTCATCATTACTCTAACAATTTAAAAATGTGCGCAGTTTAACCCCACGTCACAGTATTGTATAACTATGCTTTAAGTTTTTGCCTTTGTTCCATCTCTCAAGCCTGCTATCAGGCAGCGAAGCGCAGATTCAATATAAGTTACCTAACTGCTAAGCAAGACTAGCCTGCAAAAGCGTGTGTGTTATCCATGGTTTAACCTTTAACATGTCTCCTATCTTGAATATAAAAAAAATAAACTGTGCTATGTATTTCAATGGCATACCTATGTTAATGTATGTTTTCAAACCTGCTTGCACCTGCTATTGTGGCGGTACAAGCATGATTGTTCAAGCTATGCACAAATAAAATAAAGAATTAAAAAAAAAAAAATAATATTTTGAATGAGTGACACGTCATATGTTTTTAGGTCATTTATGTTTCTACGATTTGAAACAAAGACATGGTCAATTTGCTAGGGGTTATATACATAGGCAAACTAAAGGTAGTTATGTAGTTACTTGCTATATTGTCTGGAATAAGAACTATAGGACTAACATTATCTATATGTCCAAAGACTTTTATAATTTATTTAATCAATGTCATCTTCTTAATTATCATATGCTACACCCACCAAATCTGATTGGAGAATGTTAAATACATGTATTTAAAAACTGGGTCGGCAGCTCGGATTGAAAATATGCAGTAATTCTTAGGGTATTAATCTTGTAATTGATACATTTTTTTCTTGAAAGTCAGATAGTAATCAAAACATACTATCTCGTAAATACGTGTAGGTTTTTCTTGTGCAGATATAGAGGTTACTTGAGTACTTATGATATTATTTGTTTTATTATTGTGGTCTACGTAATATTATTGCACAACAATATAGCTAGATATAGCTATTGTTAGTAACATATTCTGAATGTGTTTGCATATTGTCAGTTTACAATTCCAAACTTAGTAGTTTAGTTGCTAAGTGGATTGGAACAAGTTAATTTGGTTTGCAACCATTTGTAGAAGTAGATGGGTTTTTTTTAAGAATTGTCTATGTTTCTTTATTGCAGGAGATATGGTAATATGATACCCTGTCAAATTATGGTGAAGAACATTAAATGTCATTGCAATATGTTTTGTTGAGTAATTGCATGCATTGCTGACAGATATTTCGAGCCAGCAACTGCACTGCTTTTTATCCATATTTTTATTATCATTCTATGGAAATTATATTATTACATGCTTGAACTAGTTTACTTTCTTACATGTTGTACGATCACTGAATATGTTGCTATTCTATAAATGGTTATTGTCACAATAAACTATATTTTAATATAATATGGTTATTGTATGCTATATTGTATTGAATTTTAAATTAAGCTGATCTACAAGAAATTATGGTCAGAGATAAAATACTAGATCTCTCTTCAATCAAATCAAAATGTGGGTGTGATCATATAATAATTACCATGGCTATATTAATAATAATATTAATAATTATTCATATTTTTAAATATGAATACAATTGTTACATTTTCGTAATTTTCACTAAATATTATTTGTTATATTTTTAGGGGATAGGGCCTGTTTTGTGCTTTGGGGGAATGTAGTGCATTGGAAGGGCTGATATGGGCTGTAGTGGAGGGCACATATTAAAAAAAACATTGCTTACCTTGGAAAACCTCATCTTATGTGGTCTAGTGGGTGCAGCTTCAGGTCTGCACCTCCAGTGGGTGCAGCTTCAGGTCTGCAGCTCCTGGTGGTAACCCAGGGCAACACTCACCGGAGCAATACACAACGTCAATACCCTCTAAGGTGCAGACCACAAGGTCACTAAGCCCCACAGAATTAAAATTGGCTGTCCAGTGAGGGAGAACTTTGATCTTGCTGCAAGCGGTGGAACTTCCTGTCTGGCCCAGCACTCAGTTAGTGTCAGCCCTTTGATCTACCCTGTTTTGATCAGCAAAGGGCCATCCATTTTGCCAGTCCAGGCCTGTTCACAATGAAACATACAAACAGACACACAATGAGGCATACAGTAACACACATAGATACACAATGCAACACAGACACACACACTGACACAAACAGATACACATTGTTACTCACACAAATAAATGAACAAAACTTATATTTTAGCCACCCTCCTTTTTAAAGGGAAACTCCAGTGCCAGGAAAACAATCTGTTTTCCTGGCACTGCAGGTCCCCTCTCCCTCCCACATCCCAATCCCCGGTTGCTGAAGGAGTGAAAGCCCCTTCAGTCACTTACCAGAGGCAGTGACATGTCCCACGTCGCTGCTTCTTCCTCCACCGCCACTCCTCCTCTACATTACGTCGGCAGGTGGGCGAGACCGATCCCGCCCACCGGCCGGGGAGACCTAATGCACATGCGTGGCAATGCTGTGCATGCGCATTAGAGCTCCCCATAGGAAAGCATTGAAAATGCTTTTCAATGCTTTCCTATGGGGAATTGAGCGACGCTGGATGTCCTCACACAGCGTGAGGACGTCCAGCGACACTCTAGCACAGAAAATCTGTGCTAGAGACACGGAAGTGCCCTCTAGTGGCTATCTAGTAGACAGCCACTAGAGGTGGAGTTAATCCTGCAAGGTAATTATTGCAGTTTATGAAAAACTGCAATAATTACACTTGCAGGGCTAAGGGTAGTGGGAGTTGGCACCCAGACTACTCCAACGGGCAGAAGTGGTCTGGGTGCCTGGAGTGTTCCTTTAATCTTTTTTAGCCACCTCCTATAACCTCCAATCCAGTACCAGCACTTTATTTAGTCAACCTCAATACAAGAAGAAAGCAGACCGATCCTCCTTTTCCTACAGAGTAAAAGTCCACCTTCCAACAGGACAACAACATTAAGATCACAGCCCAGACAACGAAAGAGTGCATTAGGGACAACTCTGTGATTGTCCTTCAGTGGCCCATCCAGAGGATGGATTAGAACCAAATTAAACATCTTTATTGAGATCTGAAAGTAGCTGTCCCTGACAATACTCATCCAACCTCTCAGAGTTTAAGACAAACTGCAAAGATGAATGGCAGAAACTACCCAACTAATCCAGTTGTCAAAGCCTGTTGCGTAATACCCAAAATGACTGGTGCCAAAGGTGTTTCAACTAATTACGGAGTTAAGGGTCTGAATACTTATGTCAATGTAATGTTTTTATTTTTTTCTGTTTAACATAGTGGTGTCAAAAATAAGTTTTTGCTTTTTTATTATGGGGTATTGAGTGTAGATTGATGTGGAAAAAAATTATTTAAACAATTATAGCATTAGGGTACAACATAAAAAATATTTTTAAAAATTAGGAACTGGATACTTTCTGAATGAACTGTATGTAGTCCAGCTAGGGGAAATATTTGTATTATCCCTATCTGCTTATTAATCTCAAATTTCCTATCCCCTCTTTATTGACATATTTACAGTGGGAGAGGCATATGGTGTATTTGCCCCTCTAACGGCAATGGCTCACATAGGCACTGAAGATAATAATAAAATTGTAGTGAATTAAATCCAAATTGCAAAACTGAGGCTAGTATTGCCAAGCTGTGACTATAGCTTAGTTGTTGGGGGTGGGGGCGGGTGTTAGATCATTTTAGCCTCCGTTTTTAATTTAGATTTGTATTCACTACAATTTGATGTTTTGTGAATAACCTTATTTGTGTTGTAAAAACAGTTTGCTCACATACAAATGAAGCACATTATAATTATAATCAGGATTTTAGAACTCAGGAGTCACGAGCTCCAGAATATGCACAGGCATGAATTTATATATTTTTTAACATCAGCACCAATCCAGTGGCTATTAATACACCTTGCATTTTGCTCAAACGACCACTAGATGTCGCAAAAATAATCCCGGACATTTGTAACAATGCGACTAAAAAGGATACTGTCTCTCTTCTGTCTTGTTGAAAATTGAAGTGATTTTCCATCGGATTTGCAAGACTTTCCCGACCTCCCCTGATGTAACCACAGGTCAGAATCATAACAGTCTGAAACTATGCATTCTGCAATTAAATGTTTATGATTTCAGTGTTTATGGTCCTGTAGATCTGTTTGATTTATGGAATGCCATCCTTTGTTTACTGCTCTGGACACCTTTACCCAAATCACAGAATGAGAAGTATCGTAGCACTGTTTGAAGTGTAATGTGAGCCTGGAACGACTCTGAATATGGCTGGAAGACATTGCTCGGTGTTTTTAGAGAAAATATTTCCCTTGATCTCATGTTTGATGAATGCTAATCTGAAGACCTCCAAAGAAGGAGTGGATCTCTCAACAAGAGCTTTATCTGCAACACATCTGACCTGGTAAGTATATAGCTTGCACTGTTTATTTGCTCTAACCATAACATCTTAAAATATAAAAACAGATATGCTTAATATTTACATGAAATTGCTTTCAATCACAGTATCTGTCGCATTACTATATTCTCATTTCTCTCTTTCCTGTCTATCATTTACCATCTGTAGATCCTTTTCTGTACAAACCTACCTACATGTCTGCAAACACAGATATGTATAAAGAGAGAAGGGGGTGGAGGAGAACACAATCAATTTAAATATTTATGTTAGACATGGTACATATAATAAGGACTCATTTGCAGAGGAAACACGAGAAAATTCTGGGGCAAACTCTTTATGGATGAGTAACTGCCATAGCAACCAACTGAACATTTATCCCCATATATTACATTTTGCTGTGTGATTATTTAAGTTTTTTGTCTGGCTGAAAGGGTATTGTTTGCTTCTTGTTTTTATTTTTATTTGTTTTCATAGCTTTAAATCTACAAAGATGGTGATATTGTCATGTAATTTTTGTGCAGTTACACTTATTTACATTTAGAACTAAGTCTTGTTGTAAATTGTAATTAATTTATTAATTTACTAGAGAAACAAGTAATATTATTGGACCAGGTACTATTCTTTCAGTTGCATCATATAAGTATTCCATAGATTCCTAAAAAAAAAAAAAAATCTAAGACGCCTCAGATGCACTGTTATTATTGATTATATATTGCTCATATTTGTTATAAGCTGCATTGGCTGATTGAACAACGAAAGTCAACAGTTGATTGACATCACTGATCTCTAATATTATTTTTAACATTGTTTTAGTACTTGTTATAGTACTTTAGGATGTGATATAAACTGATACATTTTGACAAAAGACATAGCTAGAAACTGATCTCAGTCAATATTATTATATTTAGAATATGTCAACATCTGCAGCACTGTACAATAGATAAATTAAATATACAAGTAATTTGTGATAAACAAATTAAGACGTATGAACAAACACCCAATAAAGAAACCATACAATCTAAACCAGTTATGTATAATGAAACAAAAGGTAAATTACACATTATCTAGAAGACAGAATAGATTAACAGGTGTGTAATTTGTATATAATTATTATAGTGTATATAGTAGTTATATAAAGGTATAATGGGATTAGCTGAGACTGTGGAAGAAAAGGAGGAATTAAACAGATGCAGAGGGATGAGTTAATCAATAATTTTTTATGGTTACCTAAAGACTTTTTGGGGGATTTTTTAAGACAGGATGCTAAAGGCAATGTCAGGAAAAGTATGGATTTAATTAAATAAGTGTAATAAACTCCTCTATGTAAAAGATAGAGCTGCAGAGCCAGCAGAGGACAGTCCAAGGTCACCATCAATAGTATGGAATTTTGCTGATAAGAGATTTAGCTTGGAGTACAGCTGTGGAGAATCAGAATTTTAAAAGTATAATTTTTATATGTGCTATAGTTATCCAGATTAATATCGCATAATATAATTAAAAGGACACTCCAGACCCTTCAAGCACTTCAGTTGGATGGATTGCTTTATGTGTGAAGAATGTGTTCTCTTTTACGTTTTACAAAATATGCAGATTTCAATATAAATTGTCACTTTTATAATTTAACCTGTTACTTCCTGGTTTGGTTAACTCAGTGGAGCTAAACTCAAGAGGCAGCAATTGTCCAGAGCACTTGTCTGGTAAAGACATATCATTAAACTGACTTGGGAAGTTTATGAATGGACAGCCACAGAAAGTTTAGGCTGGGTTATGGGGGGAGGGTTTGCAAATGCAAGGGGTCTGCATTTTTTTGCAATCTGTTTTTAGTTTTTTCCTCAAAGAAACATGTCATAATTAAATGTTTATACATGGTTTCATTTCGGGTATATCTATTAAACAAGGATTTTTAATTTTGTTTGAAGTTGGGTAGTGGAGTGTCCCTTTAACTATAAATGTGAGTCATCCTTTTTCACCCTTAAAAATATGTGGGTTAGTGCTAGCAGTGCACTGTATAACACTAATGACACTTGAGGGACGGTTAGACAGCGTGGTAGCTCAGAAGACTTGCAGGATGGGTTGACAGGCACATTTTAATGCCAGCCAATCAGGACTGCCTAATTTTAATGCCAGCCAATCAGGACTGCCTATGATATCAAGTAAGTAGAAATCTCTTCTATATGCTTCAGAGAGAAAATAAGCTTACTAGAGTTCAGGGTTGATATCTTGTGGTCTTTGGAGGGTATGTGAATAAACATAACATCACAGCTATAGAAATATATTTAAAGGGACACTTCACTGCCCAAATACAAAATAAATAAAACTCACTGTTTAGTATATATCCCAAATGAAAACTTGCATGCATTTAATTATGCATTTTTGTCGTTGGAGTTATATCTAAAAAACGATTCTAAAACCTGCTGATCTTTTGTCTGCTGCCTTTGCAAGTCCTCCCCTTAAAACCCTATCCACACTTTCTGTGACTGTCAAGTCCCAGACTTCCTAATGCAGCTCAATGACAAGTCTTTGCAAGGCAGGCGTGTGACAAAAATCTGTATTTTCTTGTCCCAGTTATTTTCCCTGCATTCAGTAGATGTATCTGCCGAACACTGACCACCCCCTGGCTCATTGAACTTCAAAGAAAACCACAATCTTAAGTGCTCTCTCTATGTAGAAAATGGCGGCCATCTTGTCTCCTGAAAGCAGACAGAGGTACCTGGTCATCGAGTGTCTGGAACTCTAAAGCGAACACTCGACCCCTCGAACACAGGTGATTTGGTATGAACACCTGCTTCTTTCCATGGCAAGCCAGGGGAGCGCTGTTCGATAGGATTGTTCACACGAATAAGGCGAACAATCGCTACCTATGAGCCAGGGGAACTGTTCGGCTTTTGGTTCGTTTTGGAACTCCCGAAGGTGACCAACCGTTTCCCCTGATTCTCTGGAACTGATTTGGGCAGATGCCATGTGTGCGTTCGATCAAAACTTTACACCGGTGGCGATTCGGCTGTGTTCGTGGGATGTGAGCGCTATTTAGATATGTTGGGCGCTCAGATTCAGGCTATCCGGAGATATAATATTTGTATGGATTCCTATGTATATTATATGCATTTTGGATATTTTATGTTCTCACAACTTGCTTGGATTTCAGGAGAGTACAAACTAGAGAACTATGCGAACGGGCTATAATCACTTAAGCCTCTAGCATTTCGGGAGGGTGCAAATGAACGTACTTCATGAAGTACATGAGGTCCATTACAAGGTGCTCTGGGCAATTGAGTTCGCCTCTTGAGTTCAGTGCAACTATGCTAACCAAACGAGGAAGTAACAGGACATGTTGTCTGCTTAAAAAGCTAGGGGAGTAACCAGTGTAATTTATAAAAGGGTCACTGTGTATTGAAATCTGCACTTTTATCAAAATGAAAAAAGAGGACACACTCTTCATACATAAAGCTCTTTAGCAAGCTAATGGGCTTTAGGAGTCTGAAGTGTTGTTTAAAACAAAAACATTATGCGGTTTACCAATATTTTCAACAAAATCACAAATATGTTAGTATATTCATAGCAAAGAAGAGCATAGAAGAATTTGGGACTGGGGACTTTATAACTCAGAGCATAATCCTACTCACTTTGAGACAGCAATATTGGAGTATAAGTCAGTAAAGCAGACTATCACCTGCCTTTATCAGCTAATGTTTTTTTTTTAGAGAGACAGACAGGCAGGCAGAGAGATAAATATGTATAGTTAAGGAACACTTTAGTGTTAGGAATACCAAACTGTATTCCCAACTCTAAAGTGTTCCGCTGCCCTCTCTCACTTCCCATGGAGGATTTGGAAACACCAGACATCCTCATTCAAAGCGTGAAGATATCCAGCATTGTTTCACAGTGTCAAACAGCCAATATAGGCAGTTTTAGATTGCAGGGTTAAGGGGAAAGAGACCAACCTTTGGGACTTAATGAAGGTTTCTCCTTCTCTCCATTAATTTAGAGTCCCCTTTCCTCCCCCTTACTCCCTGTTCTATTAACTTTATTAGTTCCATTAACTAATTTTACCGGATTTGACATATCCCACCTCAATGGATCATAATACCTATTCTGGATTCTGCTCTTTATCTATTTCACTGTCATTTTTCAATTGTTTATTGTTCTTGTTTGCATCCACTTATATCTTTAACATTTCCTGGCAATTTATATGAGCCTCTCCTATCAAATTTGTGTGTATATATATATTCTATATCCCTGATTTATTTGACCCTCTTCACTGTAAGGCATAATCTGCTATCTGTGGACATATGGATGAAAATTACTTTATACCTGTCATGGAGGTTTGGTCATTAGACACAGAAAAATTTTCTCTGGTGGTATATACCTAAGGTTGCACACATACATATGTGTTTGCCAGGGCTAATGTACCCTTAAAATAGATAATTTTAACTGATAAATTAAGTTAAATGATAGATGATAGACAGACAGTGGATAGACAGGTAAGCATTTGAATATGTATAATAACCCCCAAAGTTATTTGAAAATTAATTTATTGATCCTTCTGTGACTAAATAGTATATGTACTTTTCACTGGCCATGTGACCAAGCATTTCAAAGATTACTTTAAAAAAAAAAAAATAGAATTATATTAAAGTAATGAGAGGTCTGTACCTTTAAACCACATTTGAAATGTGTATTCATTGTTAATTTTTTCAACAAGGAAAAATGCAGCTCTTTTTGTGTCTAACTACTGTAACTCTTAGAATTGGATTGTAACTCCTACTTACAGAGAGCAAGCCCTGTTTATTTGCTTATTTAAATAAGTCTATATGTGAATCCATCTCCCACTGGGATTCCCCTATTGAATTATACAGATACAATCCAGTATAGGTGAGATTGCAGACTTTTAAGTTCATTTTTTATTTTATTTTTTACCTTACAATAGCTCTATATTATTTTTGCTGAGTTACTGGTATAATGCCTGTTCTTCCCTGAATCTTCACAAACAAGATTATATTAAAATTATTTTAATGCAATTGATTTGTATCCAACCACCCTACATAGGCACAATGCAAAAAATCCTAAAAGTTAGGGGAATTGGATGTATGCTTACACTTGAATAGTCAGAGGCTTGGCCTATTAGGCTTTGAAATTCAAATCTGACCACAACCACATTGGGGTGAAGTGTGTCAACTAAGAATATATACATTTAACTTTTCCTCCAGTTTACACCTACATTCAGGGCTTTCTCTCTATAAGTAGGAGTTACAATCCAATTCTACAGACGAATAGGGGTAAAGCCCCGAGACACCACTGGAGTGTCTCGTTGGTGTTTTATTTTCAGAGCAGGGGATTCTGCACTAGCAGACCCCCCTACTCTGATTATTTTTCCCTATATACTGTAACTCTTAGCAAGCAGTGTGTGTGGCTTGCAGAGGTTTACAGTAGTTGTAACCTAAAGACATCAGCAGCTTAGTATTTACCCTACATGTATTTATTTGAGAACCATAGTCATAGTACAACTCATCTACCTGGTAGAGGGTCTATGGTGCCAGCTTACAATGAACATACATGTGCCCAGGACGTACAGTCAACAATTTACTCTTTCTATAAATATTTACACTTTGGCAGTAAGTCTGTGCTCTGAGATTTGATAAATATCACACGTGCACACTCAGAACAGCCATGGGATTATGTGAATGATCTATGTTTCCCATGGGTGCTTTGGGAGCTTCATGACACTCTCAGACAGACGGAAACAAGAGGATGGAGGGAGAGAAGGAGGAGGGATTCTGCATTAGGCCTGCAGCAGCTTAATTTAATGCTTTCAGTTATGTGATCCTTGGAGGAGAATAGCTACAGGGTTACAAAATTATTCCCCCAAACTGGTCCTTTGCATTTGTTGAGGATGCGACTGTGTTGCTAGGATACAGGTGGAGATAAGGTATCTTCCCTCAGCTAAGGTATCCAGGTAAGTATATTGCATGGGAGCTAATGATACTGATCTCATCACTTGCACATTGTACCCAAAGTCGATACAGTGCAGAGGGACAGGGCAGGATGTAGAGATTTTATAAAGCATGAAGATTGTGCAGAGCTGGGAATACAGCCTTCAGATTATAGATGATACATTATGCATGTGCATTTGAAATGTGCTCCTGGTAGTGAATTTGTCTCAGATTAAATTAAATAGTATGTGGACAGGATATTGCAGGGTTGTAGTCAAGGTCATGCCTTATTTTTATTGTTGCAGTTTCAAGAACTATGGGAGATGGTGCTGCCTCTCTAGGTTAGTTATCATTCAGGAAGGAAAATGTTAAAACTGCAGTGATATTTCTTTACCTCTGCAGCATGGTCCAGAGCTGGGCAATCATTTAATGGTGCAGGCTGCTGTCTTAATCTCCACAGGCAGCAGGATGTCTTTGCTATATGACATGCTATCTTTTGCAGTGTGAGAATCACTATAGATCTCTCTGTGACAATGTTTCTCTTGAATTAAATGAACGCTCTTTAGGAAAATGATGGAGGGTGACAGGAGGTGGTTTTTAGTCGAAGACTAGAGGTCATTCTGGCTAGAAACTGCAGATTGTGCAATGCTAAAAAAAGTTATTTATGTGTAGACACTGTAATATTTAGCAAGGTAAGATACATTTTAAACAGATTCATTATTTTGAGTCTTGTGTGCCGAGTGTAGATCTTCCAGTAGAATTGGTATATCTATTTTGCCATCAGAGGTTTAATCTTGTGTTGCCATAATTATGATATGTGATCGTTGATGTGTAAATATTATATGCGCACATTAATTCTTTCTACTGTATTTCTCCAGATGTCCCAACCTATTGTCCCTGTAACATTTTGTAATTGTTACATTTTCTCATTTATAATATTGTGAAGCATTGCAGAGTAAATTGGTGCTATATAAATGCCAATAATAATAATTTTTAATAAACATGCTTAAAAACAACAGTTTATATACATACATATTTCTGTTTAAAGGAATACTCTAGCATTCAAACATATATTCCTGATGCTAGAGGGCTATACTAACTATTTTGATTGCTAGCCCCCCTTTATTCAAGTTAAGTGAATATTGTTGCACTGAGGATAAGTGAACGGTTAAAAATGGAAGCAATGGGAGACCCCAACACTTCCTTCCTTTAATCCCTCTGGCAACTGTGTTTAGTAGGAATTATATTAAATCCCCCCCATAGGACTTCTCACCCACTGCTATGGATGAGTGGTTAAATTACAGGAAAGATATATATCCTAAGCTAAGCAACTAAAAAAATAAAAATAAAACTACCTACCTCAGACCCCCCACCTGCCTTGACATGGGTAGGGTTAGCTAGTGGTTGCTTGCTATTATTAAAGACTAGCTATCATGCAGTTATTGCTACCCATTTACTAATTCAGTAAAGGGGTTTCAGGCACAGATCCACACAGGTGGGTGGAGGGGGGTTGTATAGTAGTGACCCCACCCCATGCCTATAACCTTGGCTAGCAGGAAGTGACTATTAAAACAATGCACAGAGGACCTAGTGTACCCCAGGTTATTATTTTAGAGCCCCCACCCACCAATTCATTCTGCTTAAATACTGGCTATCCACCTGTCCTCCCAGCAATAATAACACTCAACGCCCTTCTCCTACAGTACCCTTAATTGTTTCAGTTACCATTGACTATATTAATTACAATGTTTTTGCCATCAGTTTTTTTCTCTTTTTCTTTTTTTTTTCTCTTCCTTCCATTTACTTCTTTAAAAACAAAAAGCAAAACCTAGCCATTTTCGGGAACTGCAATAATTTTGGACCTTCACCTCAAACCTCAACCCTTAGTCACTTATGTGATTTACTGGCGGGCACCAAAACAAAAAGAGTGACATACTGTATATGCCAATAAAAATGCAATATACAATTAAAAAATCATTAACACATATAAGGGCAAATATCAGATATGTCCAGTAGTAGGAATGGGGATACTAAAGTAATTACTGAACGTTATCAGTTACTTAGAACCATGACACTATTTAGTCATTAGAATTGCACAGGAAATGTAATACAATATATATGGGTGGACCGAGGACAGAATAAGGATACCAAAGCATAAAACAGCATGGCAAAAATATTAAGCAGGTCAGTCAAATCTACCACCTCAGCACAGCACAATGCCCAGGGGTCAAGTCCTGGGGGGGAAAAGCGTGGGAACTCACCCAAGATCACCCCACCACCACCACCACCCAAAAGCATCTTCACCTGTGTACCTCTTAACCAGTCTTTTGTTTCTTATCCCCTTTTAGATATATATTGAGATATAGGCTCCAAGAACCATTTAGTGTATCTTACCCCTATTTTTCCCCATTGTATGTCTTACACCTCCCTTGTGTATCTCTTACAACCCCCCTTTGTGTGTCTTATTCACCCCAGCCCCTTTGTGTATCTCTTTCTCTCCCAGCCACTTTGTGTGTTTCTCTTTTACCACAAGCCCGTCTATCTCACCCCAGCCCCTCTGTGTCTCTTTTTCCTCTTCTCCAGCCCCTCTGTGTCTCTTCACCCTTAGCCCCTTTGTATTTCCACCCCAGGCCCTTCTGTGTGTCGATTTCATCCCCAGCCCTTTTGTGAACTTTCTCACCACAGGCCCATCTGTGTGTCTTTCTCCCTCCTCAGGCCATCTGTGTATCTTTCTCCCCACTCAGGTCCCCCTTTGTGCCACCATCCCCTCCATCTCCCGTAGTGTTCCTCTCTCCTCCCCTCTATGTTCATTAGTGTTCCTCTCCTCCCCTTACCTGTCTCTTAGTGCCCCCCTCTGACTCCCATCATGCTGAGCCCCCACTGGACCCCAGGGAAAGTCACCTTCCTGCAAAAGGTAGGAAACAGGAGGGTGACTTAAACATTTTGTGTATGTGTGTGTCTCTCTGTGTGTATGTATGTGTCTCTGTATGTATGTGTGTGTGTGTGTTTATTTATGTGTCTCTGTATGTGTGTGTCTGTATGCATGTGTGTCTGTCTGTATGTATGTATGTGTCTTTCCGGGGGGGTCTGTCTGTACGTATGTGTGTGTGTGTCTGGGGGGAGGGGCCATGGATAGGGGCACAGCATGGATCGGGGGGGGAGGGGGCCCACGGATCAGTTTTGTACCAGGGCCCCATAGATTGTGTGTACACCACTGGTCCATAGTGTTCTTTCCCTCCCTCCCCTTTCCAATAGTGTGTTTTACCCCTCCCCTTTCCCATAGTGTTCTTTCCCACCTCCCCTGTTCTATAGTGTTCTTCCCCCCCATTGTGTTCTTTCCCCCCTTCCCTGTCCCATAGTGTTCTTCCACCCCATCTCATTGTGTTCCTTACCAACCCCGTCCCCCATCCCATAGTGTTCCTTACCACCCCACCTCCCCTTTCCCATAGTGTTCCTTACCGCCCCACCTCCCCTGCCCCATAGTGTTCCTTACCACCCCCCCTCCCCTGTCCATAGTGTTCTTTACCACCTCCCCTGTCACATAGTGTTCTTCCACCCCATCACATAGTGTTCTCCTAACCCCCCCCCTCACCCATCCCATTGTGTTCCTCTTACTACCCCCCTCCCCCCGTCCCATGGTGTTCTTCCTTACCACCCCCCACCCAAAATGTTCATCTTTACCACCCACTCTCCCTGTCCCATAGTGTTATTCCTTTCCTGTACTCTGCCGGACTGACAGGAAGTGCTCTCTCAGTGAGCACTTCCTTTCAGTCCAGCCAGGAACAGGAAACTGAAGCTCCTGGACCACGGTGCACACTGCTCCGCTCGGCCACACTACACAACATTGATTGGCTAATGGAGTAGGTGTGGCAAGCATAAGAAATATGGAGGAAATTATGCGCAAAAAAACCCAAAAAATACAAATTCACATTTGCCTGGCAAATGTGTGACTGGCAGGTCACTCTGATCTAGTGCCCCCCCGGGCCAGTGCACACTAAGATGGCCGTTTGTGCCGCCTTATGTACGTGCCGGCAGTGTCTGCAGGACTAACGGCAATGGCGTAACTGCTGTGGAAAAAGTGCAGGAATGCTTTTCCCATGCGTTCCTGTAGGATTCGAGCCCTAACGATGCCCCTCAGTTAGATAAAAAGGATAATAGAACATGTGTATAGATATTGCACTAGCAGACCTAAAAAACAAACAAAAAACTTTATTAGCCAACATGTAATCACAATACATCCAAGAGTATATGACAACTAAGTAAAAAAAAAAAAAAGTGTTCTATACATGTGAGTTAAAAGTTGGTAGAGGTATGAGGAGAATCCAGATTGTCACATCACTGGACAGCAGAGATATAGGCTCCAAGAACGCTGGAAGATCTTAAGCCCATCATATAGCATGCCACACCCCCACCTCCCCCCCTTCGCTGCAAGTTAGTAACATGCCCATTGGTCATCTGGAGCAGTGATGCCTAAAAGCTAGATCCCCAGATGTTGGAGAACAATATGATGCTTTTGCATGCCTTTAAAATGCTTCCGAATGACTAAGTATCATAGAAGCTGTAGTTTAAAAACATCTGGGCACCTTTAGGGCTCCCCTGTTCTAGAGTGACATTGAAGAGGTTCTGATAGAAGGATATAAATGATCCCTGGAATTGTCATGTTTGTCAGCATTTATCAGCTGCTTTGTTACTGTGAAAGAGTGGAGACAACAAATAACATATTTTGGGGGACCATCAGGTCTCGGAGACCTTATAAGGACACTCTGAAACCCTAGAGCAGTTTAGCTTGCTGGAATGCTGTATGTGTGAAGAGTGTGTCCTCTTTTTCATTTTACAAAAAGTGCAGATTACAATAGAAATAAATTATACTTGTTAAAACCACTTGGCTTTCAAGCAGACAACCAGTCCTGTTACTCCCTGGTTTGCTTAGCTCAGTGGAGCTAAAACAAAATAAAATGTAAAGTTGTAAAGTCAGAGAGTTTGTCAGACTGGAGTAATCCCAAAATAATGAACATTACAAACCAAAACGAGAGAACAAGGAAAACCCCAGCTCAAACAATCTAAAACATAACTTTTAATATTCATAATGAACATACGCATATTAAATAAGCAGAAAAGAATCTTGATAAAGTCCTATAGATATATATCAGATGTCTTACAGACAAAACAGAAACAAAACAATGTGTATGGATACTAGATAAATCAATATCAAAGGACTAATCTGAAAACAAGTATCTTAATCCGTTTAGGCTTAGTTATGAATTATGGGCTAAAAACACCCATGTATTAAACATCATATTTACAATATTAAAGGGTGCTGGAGTACACTGGAGCTGCAAAAACGTAGTGCAGACAGCGTGGTGAGTGACTCTGAGACCTGTGTGGAGTACCAGGCTTTCAATTTCTGACCATTTTCATTCTAGACTGCATTGTGTCAGATAGCATGCACATCTGATATATAACAGAATTTAGCAATTAAAACACATTATAAAGAAGGATTGTTATAATTGTGCAGTGGTAGAAGATAGGAACAGCTTGTACCTAGATGCTGAGATAAGGATAGCTGTGATTAATTACATTATTACTATATATATATATATATATATATATATATATATATATATAAGGAACATATAAACAAAAACAAAAAAGAACTGATAGACTATGATGACAGATAAGAAATTATCTAGCCGATCGTACATACATTAAAGCAGCACGTAGATTTTATTACTGTTTGTAGTGTAAGTGTGTGTGGAACTAAGGATTTATTTGCAGCTAGTAGATCAATACCTTTTTATGTAATGAAAGACGGATAGTGGTTATAAGACAAAAACAACACTTTTATCATAGTTACTTCCCCATTGAATCTTATCATAGACAATAACTGTTCATTCAAGAATTTCTTCTACTGGGCCCCAATGATTTCTATTAGTGGTCATGGCCACATACCATAAGGAGCACAGCATGTGAAATACTGCAACCTCTGTTTTCGTAAAAAAAAAATTCTGCTGGTCCCTGCAAGGAAATGCTCAAAGAATGTATGTATTTATGATATTACAGATGGTTTAAGTCTGCATCTGGAAAATTGTTGTACATACTGCATTGCCTCTATAGATAATTCATGGGAACATGGTTTTCCCTTGTTTTTTTTTCGGAACAAAATCTCAACATCTTGTAACTTAGCCAAGATTTTCATGACAAACATAATATTTTAAGAGTATTTGCTTACAGGACTGATGCAGCTTTGTGTGTTTAACTGCATGGTTAATATATTAGAGCTATATTGGCACTATTTTAGGGTAAAGTGAGGCATTTGGGGGGAGAAGAACATATTTTTTATTTTTCCCCCCTTATATTTCTAACAAGTATGTCATAGCTAAAATCCCTGCAAAAATTATTGTTGATCGTGCCAGAAAAATAGTATTTTATTTTTTTAAACCTTATGCTCTCTGCTTGTTTTGCAGTGATACTTACAATTTCTCCTTAAAGGGAAACTATGGCACCATAACATCTTTAGCTTAATGAAGCTATTTTAGTGTATAGATAATGTCCCTGCAGTATCAATGCTCAACACTCTGCAATTTAGGAGTTACATCGCTTTTATTTTTGTTTATGCAGACTTGCCACACCTCCCCTCATGTTGAATCAGATATTATAATACAGTTTTTCTTTAGATATTATAATGCAGTTTTTGTTTTCTTTAGAAGTTTGTATATCCTACTTTGTGAATTCAACTTTAATCACACACACGAGGCTCCTACAGGCTCTAGTTTAACAAAATAGATCTCTCTTTACAAAAGCAGCAAAAACAGGAGGTAACACAATGCACAGCTTAGTAGATAAGGCCCACTTCTGGAACCACACTTTTATTCGAAGAGCATACGCCAGACAGATGGTTTGGGACTTCCTCAGTGTACAAATGCTCTTTTCATCAGCTAGGGCTGCTACTTCCATATGAGCCAAAGCAATGATGGGTAGCATTATTACACTGAGAGTGTCAGCTGAACTCTCCAAACCTATTGTGACGGACCGCTGGCACTCCGACTGAGTACCTCCACCAATCGATGCTCCTTGCGCTTGCCTAGGACTCCGAGCACTCCAACCGACACCATCAGCACAGTAGACCCCACTTCCAGCGATGCTGCTGCGCTGGGGTCTTGCCGTCTCTCACCCACCCTGGATCCACGACCAGAATCCAGCTCCCAGTGGGTGAGCCTCTCCTAAATCCAGAGAGCGTAGCAGGAACAAATCAAGCTCTTACAAGAGCTTACTCTGGGGAGTAAGTGATTATAGCAATCCCCAGAGTGTAGATATCCCTTCCCCCAAGCATGAGCCAAGGCTTCAAGAAATGTGCAAGTAGGTCTGGTTTATTGAGGGCTAACTGCCCGGTATTTATGCAAGTGTCCACCTGATGGAACAATGGGACACATATTGGATATTAGCCAATCACAGACAATACAAACAAAACACTCCCACAGTGACATCACAATCCCTCCTCTCTATCCTAGAGATAATTGGGAAGTAATCAAATTATCTCCCAGGACAGAGGCAACAATGTTACAACTAGAAAAGCTACAATTTCTGGGGAAATTGTGTGAAGTGTTCTTGCCTCCACCAGTAGTCTACAACTGGAGTGGGCGACGTAACTGTTATCATTTATATAACACATTTAATTGCAATGTTGTTGCACAGTTACATTAAACCATACATTTATAAAACATTAGCAGGTGTTCAAAAGGCCCTGTCTATGACATCACTTGCTGCTGCAGCCTGACACAGGTCAGAGTATTTTGGCGGTTGCCATCTTCAAACGGTCGTATTTTAAAAACTATAAATCCTACAGCGAAGAGCTTTATATTGTGAGAATCACAAGACCCAGACCTACATTTTGATGCATGTATGTCTCTGAAGTATTAAAAATGAAGGCACAGTCGCAGTTTAGAAATTGCACTTCAAATTTGAGCTTTGTAGAGGGAAGTTTCAATGAATGTCAATGGACGGCGTTAGTTGCAAACAAATGATTATATTGTGAAAACTATCAGGACTATGGCTTAGCCGTTGACATGTTTAGTGGCAGCAGGGATAGCTGAACGTTTTGATATAAGATTTGTGTAGGTGGGCCTGAAAATAAGGGAGTGGTGGCAGTTTAGAAATCATGTCCTGATTTTTCAGCTTTTGCCAGCTCCCACTCTAGCTTTGCCATTCATTCCTATGGGACTAATTTCGCCACAAGAACGACGATATTCCGTGAACCATTCGGCGAAACGTTCCACAAAGTAATAGCAATCCGATCGGGAACAATCTGCACATTTTGGTAAATTTTTGTCTATGTAGTGTAAAAACTGTGGGAGGAGTTAGGGTGGCAAATATTGCTATAATAATACTAATAACTAGAAAAGTTACAATTTCAGGGGAAATTGTGTGAAGTGTTCTTGCCTCCACCTGTAGTCTACAACTGGAGTGGGCGGAGTAACTGTTATCATTTACATAGCACATTTAATTGCAACGTTTTTGCACAGTTACATTAAACCATACATTTATAAAAACATTAGCAGGTGTTCAAAAGGCCCTGTCTATGACATCACTTGCTGCTGCAGCTTGACACAGGTCAGAGTATTTTGGTGGTTGCCATCTTCAAACGGTCGTATCTTAAAAACTATAACTCCTACAGTGAAGAGCTTTATATTGTGAGAATCACAAGACCCAGACCTACATTTTGATGCAGCTTTTGGCAGCTCCCACTCTAGCTTTGCCATTCATTCCTATGGGACAAATTGCACCACAAAAACGACGATATTCCGTGAACCATTCGGCGAAACGTTCCACAAAGTAATAGCAATCCGATCGGGAACAATCTGCACGTTTTGGTAAATTTTTGTCTATGTAGTGTAAAAACTGTGGGAGGAGTTAGGGTGGCAAATTTGGCTATAATAAGAATAATATATATGTGAGATAACAATAAGTGTTCTTGCAAGAACACTTAATAATATATATGTGAGATAACATTAAGTGGTCTTGCTATGCAAGAACACTTAATTACTACATAAAACATATACATGCAACATATCCCCAGATAGCTTAGATCTGAGTGCACATTATTACCAAATGGCGCTCAGATCACATACATACAGTTCAATTGCCATGGAGCTAAAGTCTTTTCCATAGTCTTTCATTACACGAATAGGCTCCATGGCATAGCTATCTGGGGTAGCACTACTCACATAATGAAAGTCCCGAACGCCCCGGCAGAAATACACAAATAAACCTTTCTCCAGGGTAAAATACAGCTATCAGCACAGGGGCCATAGTCGGAAGGCAGGAGGCTAGCCAGTAGTCCCCTCCAGGTACAAGTGGCGAAGAGCACTTCGTCACACCTTTCATTATAGTCCATTTCCAGTATACATTTTCACTGACATACAATCCGCTTTACCCAAACCTCTAGCGGGTGTGCACAGGGACCTCTATTCATTATTGTATTGTATTAACATCTTAAAGACCAGTGATGGTCTATCTTATCATAACATTCTCTTCTTTAAGATCTTGTTTTAAAATGGGATGTCCCACTCAAATATCAATAATAGGGCTGAAATGGCATGAAGGCAATATTTAACATTTGATCCTACACAGATTGAATGGGAGTGGGAGGTGCCGGACAATTGACCCTATCATTTTTTTCCCCCGTGACACATTTATAACAAAATTGGGAAGAGACAGCAAGATACTTTTAAGGGTAGATTGAGGATGTGATGCATATATGTATATAAGATAGTAGGATAAAGCTAGGTTTTTAACAGATAAAAACTAGCAGACATGGTGATCTGATCCACAATGTATCCTGTTCCAGAAGTATATGCAGGAAAAATAATTGTAAAATGGATTGTTGCGCTTTTGAGATCATGGTGGTAAGTTTAAACCTTAGTTTTTAACTCCTTCAAAACCAAGTTGTTTTTGATTGAAAACAATAATTGTTACGTTGCTTAAGACAATGTATGGGTACAGCAATCTTTTGTATAGAATGATGTTCAAGCATGCCCAATAAAATATGTTTCTGTAAGAAGACAGCATTTACATGTTTTAAAGGGCTATTCATCACTTGACAATTGTTTTTAAGCCAGCAAGCAAACACTTTTAAACAAATAGACAAACCAAAATAAAGCTAGAAAAACTTTGAAAAGTAACAAACGTTTATAAACTTACTATAAACCTGGTCATATTGTGGTATTGAGCATGCCCTTCAGCAAGGGGCGTTTCTTCAGTCTCCCCTTTCTTTTATACTACCATCTCAGGTTCAGATCAGTCCACTAATGACAGCAACAGGAAAAGATAAGCCCAACACAGAACCTGCTTTGTATGAATCACACAGATCAGACTCCCTCTCTTTTCAACCTGCCAGAATGTTGCAAGATAAGGAGATATTTTCCAGCTGCACATGTGTAAATCTGTCAGTGATGCCCAATGCACTTTTCCAGCATTCCTAGGGATAGAATATTGATTGGTTAGTGGAGTAGGTGTGGAAAGCATAAGAAAGAAGGAGGAAATTATGCGCACAAAAAAAAAAAACAACACATTTGCCTGTTTTTTCAGCCAAAAGCTTTTAAATAAGACAGTTGTCTCAAAATGATGCATGTCCTTATAACTTGTACATCCATTTGTTGGATATTATGTGAAGGTCCAAAGTATTACAGATTATGTGCCAACCTTTGTTTCACAAATCAGGGTCAGGGAAATTTGTACAGACAGTAGGTAAGGAACTAAACTGCCAATAGCAATGTTTAAATTTAGTATTGTAATAAAATCTGCTGGCACTTTTGGAAATTAAGATGCTCTAAATGCAATATATATCTGGGTGAGGACAGTACTGATTCTGAGAAGAAGGTGGCTTATTTATTAGATGGAATTAGTAACAGATTTCATTAAAGTAACACTGTAAGCACAATAACCACTACAGTTTGCTAGTGGTTATGGTGCCAGGAGTGCCTTGGTAACTCCCAGTGAAAGTAGTCAAACCATTGGATAATGGTTTGATTGCTTACCTGTTGTCTAACAGGTGTCACTCCCCACCTCTCGTCTTCCTGTCTGAGAGCTATAAGCTCCTGTTTCCATTAGCTCCCTTAAGCTTCAGCTAATTGCTTTCATCCAATAGGTTAAGCCCTGCTCAGCCCAGCTTAGCTCAGGAAGAGAGTTTATGGCTTTCAGACCAGAATGGGAAGGGGCAGGAAGTGGTGCCCAGCATACCCCAGGTAAGAAGCCAGGCTATTAGAAAATAGTTTGACTACTTACATATGGGGGCAGCAATGCCCTCCTGACAACATATCTAGTGTAGTTTACTGTAGTGTTTATGTTGCTTGGAGTATCCCTTTAATTTAATTGCAATCTCATAAAACACAGTCAGGTGAATTTCAAATGTATGTTCAAAAGAGCTAAACTGTAAAAATTCTACACCTCACCTATGCTTCAAATTTACTACTCTGGCCTTAAAATTTTAATTAATTTAGAATTCAATTTAAATAATCCTGTTTAATTTTAATTGTATCACCTGCTGATCTTCAAAATAAGAGATACAATGGATATATAATATGCACTTAATTCAATGAACTGTTAAAAAGCAGAGAAAATAAATCTGTTCTGTTAACAAGGATCTCCATTTTTTTTTAAATTTCCTTTACTACGACATGATTAAAATAACTAAAAAAACAAGACAAACTGTCTGCAGTATTTTACATGAGAGCGAAAGATCTGTTCATATTGCTGCCCTAAGCTCTTTGGAAGTTTGTCTCCAATTTTAGAAACAAGTAGATTCCTTTCCTCTGATTTCAGATTTATACGATGAATGAAATTACCATGGAGGCGGAAACAAACAGTGATGTACCCCAGCAGAACCCATTTATGCTCTTTTTTTTAGTTTTTGTCTTTTTTGGTACTGGTCTTATTGGATTCCTAATCTGCCATGTCCTTAAGAAGAAAGGATACCGATGCCGTACGTCCCCTGAGGATCTAGACTCTGACATCAAGGAAGCTCTAAATGAGGAACAAGAAAGTGAGTAACAGTGTATAAAGTACAATGTAAATAAATAACCATACCATGTTATGTAGACAAGTGATATTAACATGCAGTTAAATGTCCATTATGCAAGGTCATTATTATTATTATTTTTTAAATAAAATACATTCCCAATGCTAATTCAATAACAAGGGTTGTGTATTATTAAGTAAGATTGCACAGAAAAGGAAAGGCACATGGGTCACTGGTATTAACTTGAAAAGCTGATGTAAGATACAGACAGAGGCTAAATACTTCTGATATATTGTATTACCAATAATTAACTCTTTTGTGACAAAATACCTAATAAATAAAATAAAATGATTTTCTTAAAGGGACACTCTGAACCCTTTAAGCACTTTAGCTTGCTGAAATGCTTTATGGGTGAAGAGTTTGATTGTTAATTTACAAAAAGTGCAGATTTCAATGAAAAATTGCACTTTTTATAAATTAAGCTTGTTACCAGGGTCAGATTTACAAGTGCCATTTGGTCTACAAAGTTGTTCACATTATTTAAGAATGTCCAGATTTTGCAATTCAAACCCTGAACAGGCCCTAATTTGGTCTGGATTACAGCTGCAGTCGAACCCAGAGGCTTCAAATCTACATGTTAGAATGACATTCTCCTGTAATCTTGGAGCCGAACCAAACACTAATCTTAGCAAAGAGGTTGGAAGTTTTGTTGGTTGAAATTTGGTCACAGCTATTTCCACCCAAATCTCACTGCAGCAAAGACATCCTTTTAAAAAATAATAAGGATCTATTTGGTTGAATGCAATAACAGTTTTTTTGAAAATGAATACAGTGAACCTCAGAGGAAAGAGCAGACCCGAAGAGAATTGAACTGAATGAAAATGATGGAATTTCCCCGAAGTGGGATACCAGAGGGAAGGTTTAAGACAGTAGAACAGTGGTCCCAAATAAGGACAAAAATAATCCAGTGTATTATTAATAGTTTAGTTACTTGGGGCCTTTACTACTGTGCTCTGAAACAAAATAATTCTTGTATTGTATTTGTATTTTTTCTCTCTTTTTTTTTCTTAGGGTTTATGTAAATATACTGCCTAGCGGACTGTATCTGATTATGTCTTCCAATACAAAAGAATAATTTTTTAATGTTAAATTTACAGGGTTATTCACTAAAGTAAGAATTCAAGGCGAATTTGTATTAAATTTCTAATTTAAGGGGAATATAGCCAAAATGAAAAAAATCTCTAAGTTGGCTACACATTCTTTTTTTATTATGGCATGAAATATTCACTTAACTTATTTTTTTAACTTAATGATTAGACCTTACCCATGTTACTTTTTTGACACACACATTCTAACACATTCACACATTATTATTTTTATTTTAATTTAGTGTCTGCACCTTTTCAATAGGTTAATCTACATTGGGGTATGTAGGCACATGCTTCATTACATTTTTTTGAGGTTGTCTTGCTGGAATATATATTTTATTTCCTGTATTTACGTTATTATAAAAGAAAAACACACACACACACAAACACACACACACATCTGTATCAACAATACAGTGCATTATTAGTGAATGACATAGTGATATCGGAATGTTAATATCTGGTTGCACATATACAAAGGTATTTTAGGGTTTTCCCAACAAGTGAGAGATCTACATTGGTATTGTATCATATAATGAGTCGACATTAGTCACAGTACATAAATGTGTGTGGTACGGTATACATATAGTGATATAGAATGACATCATACAGCATAAGCAGTAACAAGATAACTTGGATTAAGGAAAGAGAAAGGGGGCATGTGAGACACATAATGTAGAGCATATGTTAAGCACTGGGGATGAGCAAGTGACAGGGTGGTCTTAGTGGTCTCATCGGGTGGGTAGAAGTTTTATTGCTGCATCAAGGGCTGGTATATTTTCTTTAGATTTTTGCCACTCTTCTATGTGCTAATGTAAGTTCAAGTTTAGATGAGTTGAAGTTTTTTTAGGGCTTTGTTTCTCTATCTATTTGTTGTTCATCTGTACATATCCTGTTAGCATTCAGTGTTTTTTTTTCCTCTACTCTCAATTTTATTAACCTGAGTGGTTTTGCCATAGTAGGCAGCCTGCAGTATACACTTACTCTCTGGCTTATTTATTCATATATTTTCACCTTCGTTTTGTGGGAAGACATTTATATTGACTATTACAGTGTTAGGTGTTGTTTTTGCTTTGATTTATGATATATTTAAATTAAGCGTACAGTATGTGTGTGTGTATATATATATATCTTTAGTCTCTTCCCTGCCTTTTCTTTTATTCCTTCTTTGGTTACGGCACATCTATTGATCTCTTTTCATTTTCAGGTATGCATTCAGTTCAGTTACTCTGGCCTTATATAAATACCAGTAATAATAATAATAATATGTAAAATTCACTTTAAATTCTCACTTTAGTAAATAACTCGCTATGTCAGGGCTTGACAAAATTGTTTAGAATTTAGGAGTCCATTTTTTTTTAAACTAACAAAGCTTTATTTTCAATGACAAAAAAAAAACTATTCTTAAAGGGACACTAAAGGGACAGTTTAATGTAATGGTTCTGGTGTCTATAGCCTGTCCCTGCAGGTTTTTCAATGTAAACACTGCCTTATCAGAGAAAAGTAAGTGTTTACATTGCTGCATAGTAACACCTCTTGTGATAGTCACTCAGACGGCCACTAAATATGTTTCTTAGTTCTATGTACAGCATCTCCTTGTTCTGCATAGCATAACTGGATGTTCTCCATAAAGATGCATTAATTCAATGTATCTCTATGAGGATATAGTGATTGGCGCAGAGTGTGCCTATTTAGGTCACACAGCAGAGGAAGAAGAGCAGGAAGATGACAGCTCCCTCACCGCCCAGCTCCATTTTCCCTCAGCCACCTGCCACCATTCTCCATCAGCCACCCGCCTCCATTTTCGCTCAGCCACCCGCCTCCCTCAGGAGAACAGGCTGAAAATCACATAGGAGCGAGGGCAAAATTCATAGTCACAATGGCTCCCTGGCATCTGGGATTTGTCAAGACTTGCTTTATATTTTTATTTGAGAAGCACCATAGTGTAGCTTCAAATTTGCCTCTTTATTTTCATGAAATTAAGAAATAGTCCAGAGCTACAACATTACTTTGCACAGGGCTATAGAAATCGAATATCCCTCAGCTATTGTTAAAAAAATCAGGATAACCTGGAAGTTCAGCTGCATTTTTAGCATCAACAGCACCAAAGCAGTAGTGTGGCAGTTCTATAAATGTTGTTACACACATTTAGAACATGAGCATAGCTTCATGGGCTAGATAATATGTCATGTAATCTATACTTTGAATGTGTAAAATACACTGCATGTTAGATGCTAACAGCACCATCATGTGTAAAAATGTAAATGGAGACGGGCTCAATAATTTGTATACTCCTGTTTACTGTGCACTGCTAATTAGTGTTTTAGTACTGCAGCTTTGTACAGTGGAACTATCCATCACACCAACATGCACTCATTGAGACACATACTATTTAATCAACACACATTTTCAATGAAAGACACATTCCCTCACTGATACACATACACACACTGACAAACATTCACAGATATACACACTCACAGACACACAAGCAAAGACACTCATTCACTGACAGACACACACTCACACACAAGGACACGCACACATGCACTCAATTACAGACACAGGTAACTGACAGAGACAGACTCTCACTGAATTTACATACATGCACGGACACACACTCACTGACAGACACACACATTCACAATTTATTTTTATTTGTCCACCCAGTCTCCCTACTTTTGGGAAAGCTGGAGTGGATCCTTTTCCTGAGGTCCAATGTGGATCCCTCTCCCTGTGGTCTAGGGTGGCTGCTATGATCCTGTCATCTTCTTGTTCTGTTCCCATGTGCGCCGTTTAGTATTGCCGGAGCCAGAGTGACATCATATTCCAGATCTTAGCATCACTGCAGGGCTCGCAAGAGAGCAGGAAGATTAAATCTCCATTGCCGTCCACTAAATTTGAGCACAGTCACGCACCTCAATGGGGCCCTAAGACAGCCAGTTCTTTGGCCTCCTCCATGACAGGCAGGACATAGGGAGCCTGGTGAAAGTTGCAGGGGTGTCATAGATTGTGTTTGGGTGTGGCATTTTTTTCTGCCCCTCCTGGAAAGTGGTGCCCAAGGCAAATGTTCAATATCTCAATTATGTGAAGAAAAAGAATACACTCACAAGGATAGAGCCTCCAAATAGCTCTTAGATAAGGCTCGGAGAGGTATAATCCTCACTCAGGGATGAAACTGGAATTTTTCTCTTTGAGTGTTCACAATGGAAATGGTATTTAAAAGGATAAAAACAGGATATAGTGCTCACTGTTTCAAACCAAAAAAAGTGTGTGGAAAAGTATGAAAATTACTCACAATTTTAAGAGCACCTTATTAGCTTAGGTTGAATGATCCCCACCAAGGATATAGTGGTAAATGTTATGAATGATAGTCCGTGGCGATGCTCCTTTAAGATGATAGAATAAATGCAGGATAAAAAATATACAAAAAAAATAACTTTTTTAGGGTAAAAACAATATTTATTGTAAATATAAGCAAATAAAAAAGTCCTTCTGAATAGTCACAACCTGTTTCACCATTGGGCTTTCTCAAGTGATCAAAAGTTTGATCCTGGTTTCAAGTGATCAAAAGTTTGACTCCTGAACATGTAAAGGCAGTGGTATGAAATATTGTATAAAGTACAAAATAGGCTAAATATAACAAATATCAAGTATATTAACAAAATGTAAATTACAGAAAGGTGGAATTCAACTGCTCTATTTGTAACGTGGACTTTGCAATAACTGCTATGCTGTTTGTGTTTGGGGGTGATTTATTTGCATTCCATGCAAGTTATGTGTAAAATGAGAATTAGAGGTTGCTGTTGAAGTAAAGTATAGATAAAATGTGGGTACTGTTTGCCTGAAGAGAATTGTGTGTGGTGAAAGTGATGTGTGAAATATGTTTTAAGATCTAAATGAAGCAGATCCTTTATTTTAATTCAGGCTCCTGGAACAAGACCAATTTTGTCATGTTTAGGCAGGGGTGTCTGCAGCATAAGAGGGACACCTCCAGAACCAGGGCTGGTGACTGCAGCATGTGTGACTGCAGCATGAGAGGGACACCTCCAGAACCAGGGCTTTGGCAGTGGCCTAGGGCGCTGGCTTACGGGGGGCGCTGCAAGAGAAATATGCGCACAGCTGGTGCTGCCGAATGAGCCGCCAGGTAAGTCTGTCTGCGGTCACTCAAGCCACCCTGCTACCGAGAGGGAAGAGGGAGAATTTGGTCTATACTTCCGGACCAAGTTCTCGCTCCTCCTACTGTATTAGAGCGTTGCCATAGGTTACCGCGGCAACGCTCTGATGCGCTTTCTGGCGCCGGACAGAAGGAGCTGCACTTCCCACCGGACCATCAGGGAAACGGATACTCCCCCTCCCTGGACCAAGATAAGCGCCTGGGAGGGGGCAAGAAACATTTCGTTTTCTTGTTTAATAAAATTAAAATAAATCTATATTTTTTTTGTATCCTTCCTCTTATTATCCCCTATCTCCCCCACTACTGCCCCAAACTCCTTACCATATCCCTCAACCCCCTACTTCTGCCCCTATCTTCCCCAGAACTGCCCCTAACTCTGCACCATATCCCTTAACCCGCCCCACTACTGCCCCTATCCCCCCCCACTAAAGCCCCTAATGCCCTACCATATCCCTTAACCCCCAACTACTGTCCCTACCTTCCCCACCACTGCCCCTAACTTCACACCATATTCCCTAACCCACCACAACAGACCCTAACTTCCCACCATATCCCTTAACCTCCCACTACTGCCCTTATCTCCCCCAAGAACTGCCCCTAACTCCCCACCATATCCCTCAACCCCACATTACTGCCCCTATCTCCTCCACTAAAACCCCTAACTCCCCACCATATCCCTTAACCCCCCACTACTGCCCCAAACTCCCCACCATATTGCTCAACCCCCCACTACTGCCTCTATCTCCCCACGGTATCCCCAAACCCACCACTACAGCCCCTAACTTCCCACTATATTTCTTAACCCCCACTACTGCCTCTAACTCCCCACCATATCCCCAAACCCACTACTACAGCCCCTAACATCCCACCATATCCCTGGACCCTCCACTACTGCCCCTATCTCCCCTACTACTACCCCTAACTTCCCACCATATACCCTAAACCCTCACTACTGCCCCTAACTTCCCACCATATCCCCTAACCCCCACTACTGCCCTATCTCCCCCACTACTGCCCCTATTCCCCCATTACAGGTCCTAACCCCCACTGTTGCCCTTATCTCCCCCACTACAGGTCCTAATCACCACCACTTCTCCTATCCCCCACTACTGCCCCTACCCCCCTAACCCCTCACTACTGTACCTAACTGCCACTCTAGCTCCTGACCCCACTACAGGTCCTAACGCCCCACTACTGCCCCTAACCTCCCATTACATGTCCTAGCCCTCTACTACTGCCTCTATACCACCACTACAGGTCCTAACCCCCACTAAAGGTCCTAACCCCTTACTACTGCCCCTAACCCCCCACTGCAGATCCTAACCTACCACTTCAGCCTCTAACCCCTTACTACTGCCCATAACCTCCAACTGCAGGTCCTAACCCACACTAGTCCTCCTAACCCACCATTAATGCCCACTCCCCACTTTAGCCTCTAACCCTGCCCTACAACTCGTGACCCCTCACTTCAGCCTCTAACCCTCCAATACTGCTTCTAAGCCCACACTAAAGCCGCTAACTCCCCCCCACTGCTCCCCTAACCCCTATTACAACCCCTTATGCCCACACTACATCTAGTAACCCCCACTACAGCTTCTAACCCCTCACAACACCTAAATTCCAACTACTGCCTTTTTACTCCACTACAGCCTCTATCCCCCACTATAGCTCCTAACATCCATTACTGCCCCTAACAACCACTACCACCCTTAATCCTGATAACTGCATTTAAAACCTCACTACAGCACCTAAACTTCTCCCCCCCCCATCTTCCACTACTTCCCACATGTATTTCTTACACATTACATATTGCCACACACAACACTCACAGCGGCCCAAACTTTCACTCACAGCTACTCACGCTACTACAAATACCACTCACAACTACCCACATGCAGCCTTCCACAGCTATACACACATCACACACGGTCAAACTTATACATCAAGTATAACATACCTCATACAAAGCTACTACGCTTACAGCAGCCCTACACAAGACAAACACCCACACCACACATCCACTCAACATTTTAATAAATATTTAAATCACATAACATAAAAAAAAATAATATAGGGGAAGACATTCCTGATGCACACCCTAATGAAATGGGCTGTGCACGCCTTTGCGTAGCACATGGTGGCTTTACTAGTCTGGGCAAATGAGCTGCCCAGGCAGATACAGCAAGAAGCCTTAATACTGGCCAGTCGACCAGACTGCTGTAAAAGCAAGCACTCAGGACAGTGTGATGTCACAATATGGGGGGCGGGGGGACAAATTACATTTTTGCCTAGGGTGGCAAAAATCCTTGTTCCGGCCCTATCCAGGGCCGATCACTGTGTAGAGAGGCAAGCCTCACCAGTAGCTTTTCACAACCTGGGTTCTCCATCATCATGAGGGCAGACTCAGAATAACTGCAGCTGAGCGCAATCACTCAGATGTGGGGGATGTACAGGGCCATGTGCAGCTCTCACTTTGAGTGTTGCACATAACTAACCCGTCAGTCTGGGGTCACTAACTGTGTCCCCAGCTTACAGACGGAACCCTCAAGTATGCACTTGATCCTAGACACCTTGGTGCTCAGACAGATCTAAAAGCAACACAAAAGTCCCATTTCAATTAATCCAGTAATTAAACAGAACTTGCAATAAAGAAAGCCTAAATAGGGCTCTCTTTACAGGAAGTGTTTATGGAAAGCTGTGCAAGTCACATGCAGGGAGGTGTGACTAGGGTTCATAAACAAAGGGATTTAACTCCTAAATGGCAGAGGATTGAGCAGTGAGGCTGCAGGATCATGTTCTATACACCAAAACTGCTTCATTAAGCTAAAGTTGTTCAGGTGACTATAGTGTCCCTTTAATCCATTATGTTCTGACTGATTTGCACATGTTAATATTTTATATATATATGTGTGTGTGTTTATGTAGTTTATGTATCTTATGTTTTGTAAACACAGATGAAGTCTCCAATGAGGACACTGTAGAACGCATCGTGAAGTGCATTATTCAAAATGAAGGTTGGTGCTTTTTAATGCTAAATTGTATATATTATATTATAATTTGTAATATTTTAAGAATAAAGCTTGTTCTTTTCAATTTCCAATGTATTTTAGCAAACACAGAAGCACTTAAGCAGATGCTGGGAGAAAATGAAGGAGAGGCACTCCCTGCCCCCAGGTGAGATGGCAGCAGTCTTAAAATGTTTATTTTTATGTGATATAAGTTATCTCAAGCACTGCTACAAGGTATGTTTGTTATGTCTGTAAATTGGATTTTTATGTTTATTTTCTTGCAATCCATATAATTAATATTTGTAAACTGGACTGATAATAAGGAATCATCAACTCTGTTCCATCTCAAGTTGCTAAGCACAAGTGATCAAACTTAAATATTGCAACATTATATTATTCAAGTTCTATTTAAAAGATGTAGTACATGTTTTTTTAAATGGATCCTTGGGAAATGCTAAACCTCCTTCCAAGCATGTTAGTTGAGTTCCATTGTATCCGTGGAAGCACAACATGTCTAATTATTGATATATGAGGAGTGTTTTGGAACACAGATCAAGACAGCAATACAGGAAATAGGAGTATGCCAGCTGTTTACTGTAGACAAGATGCTGATATTCTATAATTATAACAAAAATTTTGAGATTGTTTCATAATCAGGAAATGCCTCCCACAGTGTGTAAACTGAGATTGCTGAAAAAATGTAACATGGGTATGCATTAATGCATTGTAAATAGTGAAGTTGGTTATGTTCTTGTTTTTATACAGCATTAAATATTAATTAAATGTCAAATCATTTTTGTAAATTGTTTTGATCACTAGCTGAATAATGTACTGCAAATGCAGATATTCAGGGTCACAAGGATCAGTTTTCCTGACATAGGTATTAATTCAGGAATTAGTAGGATTTGTTAATAAAAACATACATTTTACCTAATTAGAGAAATTATCAGTGGCCCATTGCTATAAAAGGTATGGGATACAAAATCAGCATGACATTTTCAAAATCATCACAATCTACATAATGTCTATTTAGAATATCCAGGGACTTCATTTATTGCCAGATTATACTGCTCTATTGCAGTGATTTTCCTCTCATTCGCGAAACAATCTAGTTTTTCTTTTACTTATCGCACTTATTCCACCCTGAGGCCTCTTTTCTACTAATAGCTCCCTTTTCTACTCATAAACTTGTCCCATTCCACAAGATGCAGCCATTTGTACAACAGTGAAAATAGGCATCATCAGTAGATGCTTGCAAGGCATTGTTAAAGGACCACTATAGGCACTCAGACCACTTCAGCTTAAAGGACCACTATAGTGCCAGGAAAACATACTCGTTTTCCTGGCACTATAGTGCCCTGAGGGTGCCCCCACCCTCAGGGTCCCCCTCCCGGAGGGAGGCGTAGAGGAGGAGGTGAGCTCTCCGCCCGGCGCTGGAATAAAGGTACGTTTTACCCCTTTCCTCTCCTCAGAGCCGGGCGGAGAGCTCACCTCCTCCTCTCCGCCTCCGATCCTCCCCTTCGGCTGAATGCGCACGCGCGACAAGAGCTGCGTGCTCATTCAGCCGGTCTCATAGGAAAGCATTTACAATGCTTTCCTATGAACGCTTGCGTGTTCTCACTGTGATTTTCACAGTGAGAATCACGCAAGCGCCTCTAGCGGCTGTCAATGAGACAGCCGCTAGAGGATTTGGAAACTGCTATGTTTATAAAAAAAAAAAATGGGTTAATCCTAGAGGGACCTGGCACCCAGACCACTTCATTAAGCTGAAGTGGTCTGGCTGCCTAGAGTGGTCCTTTAATGAAGTGGTCTGGGTGCCAGGTCCAGCTAGGTTTAACCCTTTTTTTTTATAAACATAGCATGTATAAACATGTTTATAAATGGGTTAATCCAGCCTCTAGTGGCTGTCTCACTGACAGCCGCTAGAGGGCTTCCGTGCTTCTCACTGTGATTTTCACAGTGAGAACACGCCAGCGTCCATAGGAAAGCATTGTGACTGCTTTCCTATGGACTGGCTGAATGCGTGCGCGGCTCTTGCCGCGCATGCGCATTCAGCCGGTGACGGGAGAGGAGGAGGAGAGCTCCCCACCCGGCGCTGGAGAAAGAGGTAAGTTTAACCCCTTCCACACCCCAGAGCCTGGCGGGAGGGGGTCCCTGAGGGTGGGGGCACCCTCAGGGCACTATAGTGCCAGGAAAACGAGTATGTTATCCTGGCACTATAGTGGTCCTTTAAAAAAGAAAATATTACACAACAGTACACCTTTGTTAGTACTCAAGCCTCACCTCTTTCCCATGGTACTGTGGAAAAAGCATCTCCCTTTCTTTGCTCAGAATTAACTTGCTACCTTGATTATGTGCAAATTTATTAATTCTCTCTTACCCACACAAACCCAATTATTTACCAACCTTATTTCACGTTATCTCTGATTTTATTATTTGAGGTAAATAATATAATATTTCTTGAAATTACACGTCTCAATTCATAAGCTACTAAAATCTGTAGTTCATTCTCTGTTCTTCCTTGTTACAATCTTCTAATAGACACTATTTTTATACCATTTCCCTTTGCTCACCCGCTATTCTTATATGACTGCTTAAAATGAAACCCCCACTGCTCTGGAATTTAACATTTGAATTGCAACTATAAATTGTGTAAACCTTTTATGTAATGCTCTATTTTCATTCACATTTACATTAACGATTTAACAAATAACATTACGATTCTGTTCAGGTCAGGCACAGCCAAAGCATACATTGCAAATGAAAATGAGAAATGTAAACATTGTTTAATTTCTCTGTATGCTAGCTGCTAGGTGCAAAGAACACAGCTGATAGCTGAAAATTAAAATGGAGCTAAAATGGAGGCATCTAGTTGCAGGATTAAAAGGTATTCACTTCTAATCAAATTTAATTTCTCATTTACTGCAAATACACATTTATTAAATATATAGAATAGGAAATCCTATATGTATCAGCTTGAACGGCCTGATGACTTAAGGTGCGCACGCACGTCCTGTAGTCGAGCCAAGCTTTCGATGGCGGCTACCCTGTTTAATCTCTCAGTAACTCCGAAGAAGGCTACTAAATTTGATTCCCTACTCCACTCTCGAACAGATGAATCCTAACCTATTAACCCACATACCACCTTCCCTTCTGGGAGGAGAGGCGAGAGGCACTATGGAGGACACAGGAAGTAGTATTCCCCACAAGGCAGTGAGGTGCGGTGGCAGATGTGAGAAGAAGCATTTATCACAAGACATTGAGGCACAGCAGTGGACACGAGGAAAAGCAAGTACCACAAGTAAGAGACTTGCCGTGTGCCGCGAGTGCAGTAAATACCAAGAAGAATCTAGCCCGTGGAAAGCACAAGACTGTGGATGGTGGTGATGATCAATGCGTTCCATAGAATAATACACTAGTACTGTGAGTAGCTCCTTTGGAGCATTAAGTTTTGGGAAAGGGAGGAGGTAAGAAGAAGGAGAAAGAAAGAAAAGGGGAGAAAGGGAGAGAAGAAAAACTAAAGGGATTCTAAGTTTTGCTTTCTTGTATATAATGTAACTCTTTTGGGTGTATATCTTGTAAATTACTTTGTCCAAATAATATTGTGTAATAAAAAAGATAAAGGAAGAGAGAAAAGAGAAAGAAAGAAAGAAAGAAAGAAGAGTAAGGGAAAGTAAATCAAGAGAGAAGGGAAGAGAAGAAGAGGAAGACTAGGAAAAGAGAGAAAAAGAGAGGGGAAAGGGGGAAAAGGAAGGGGAAAAAAGAGAGAGAAAGGGAAAAGGGGGAAAATAGGAAAGACTAAAAAAAGGGGGAAAGAGAGGGGGAGACCCCTGCCAAAAAAACGCTGTTCGTGGAAAACAGCCCTACACAGGACATTCTCTGACACGGAATGGGAGAAGATCTGCTACCTCATGTATCACTGTGCATTGAACACAAGAGACCGCCTTTAAGCTCTTGACCAATTGGTACCACACACCAAACCTCTTACACTCAATCAACCCAGTCCATTCTAACATATGCTGGAGATGTGAAAAGGAGTTAGGCACCACCCTGCACTTATGGTGGGACTGTGAGATTATTAGGCCATACTGGGTGGGAATCCACAGCATGTTAGAGGAGTTCTCTGAAGCACCACCCCTCCTACACCCGGCAGCGATGCTCTTCCATCACACGACTGTCCCCAGATCCAAATATAAGAAATCTATGACCATAAGGATTTTAAACGTAGCCAAACAAGTTCTCCCACAGTACTGGAAGCAGACAGTTACCCCCAACCCCCTACAGACATGGTTCACTCAGATGGAAGCCCTAAGAGCGATAGAAGAACTAACAATGAGCACCACCCACACCCCTGCAGCCTATAGCAAGACTTGGACACACTGGATCCTGAACACAGCTAAGGAAGACTTTGCTCTCAAACTCCAATACCGACAGGACGACTAGGACTGACAGACCCAACCCCATCCTCCTTTCTCTCTTCCCTCTATCCTTCCTCTCAGTTAAACCCGACCCATACACGCCTCTGCGGGACGATGTCCCGACATGCTCCTATGCTAGCAAGACACCTTTCCCCGTAACAGAAACCACATACAGAAGAGGCTGGAAGCCAACATCACATCCAGCAGAGATTGTTCAGCACCCATACTAGAGACACGATAAGTAGGCGGGAGTGGTACCACACAACGCGATAGACACCGAGACATGGGGTGAGAATGGGAAAGTCCTACTCACCTACAGCTGGCAAACACTTGAAACACAACCCTAGACAAGACATGAGACCGCCAGACTGGTCTACGCACCCTCACACTCGTTAGTACCCAGAAACCAGCTTGTTGAGAAGAGAGAAACACCACCACGAATACCTAAGGTGACCAGTGGGACACAGTGATGTATTGATGTTATTGAGCCAATGTCATACAACTGAGGCCTGCGAGCCAATACACAATATGCTGAAAATAGGGCCTGCGAGCCCACATGGTACTTAATCACCACCTTTCTTCTGCTATTCCTGTTTGAGAAAACTATAAAAGTTGAAGGGGGAGGCGGCGCCACAGGTGAAAAAAAAATTGATTATAAACTATACAAGCATATATACAAGACACTATATAAGAGAAAATACATTTAAGGTAAAAAAAAAAAAAAGTTCGAAATATGGATAATGAATAATAATCAAGAGTCAAAAGATAAGTCCAAAAGAGTCTATGCCTGATAAATACAGCAAAAAAATCCAAATAAAACCTTGTATAAGATGCTAATCACAATCTTGTCAGGGGAAGCATTCCTCAGTAACATATGGACATGGGCTCTTCGTGAAATCCGTATGAAAAAATAAAAAGACAGCAAATAATGGTGCAGTATATCCCAACAGGTACTAAGTACTATTTTTAGAGGTCTATATGGTCCTACTCATGTTTTCCAGAGCTATAAGACTAGCTCTAGTGTGGATGGCATACAGTGGTACAATCCCCACTTATGGGATACGTGAAGTTTTGTAGTAGATGGATATCTTGTTGGTATAAGGACCATATGCAATATAAAAGAAACAATAATAGTACTTATTGTATAAAAGCCAGTGGTTAAATAATAAAATACCAAGTGGTTACTCACATTTTATTGAGCAGGCAGACTGCTCAATGGATAAAGCTTTAGTGGTATAATCCCCACCAAGGATTCTTTGGAGTAAAATTCTCACTGGAACAATAAAAACTCTGGTGCCAGGTAAAAATAAATAAAAGAGTAAAATGGCTGACTCACAAGTTGAAAGTGGCCAAAATACCTTTAATAAAATACAGCAATTAAAATACCACAAGGCGTTTCTCCCTTTAGGGCTTTCTCAAGTAGATAAAAAGTGACCAGCTTGATACCTCAGTTTAATGTCAAGAACTGAAAACTAATAAAAATTATATTTACAAAAAAAAGGGGGGGAGAGAGGAAAAGGAAAGAGAGAGAACAAAAATAAAATAAAAAAATAAAGAAACAACCAAAAAAACAAAACAAGGGAAGAAAAACAAAACATAAAGAGGGAATCACAATGGCTTCCAAAAATGAAAAAAATCCTCATCCCTGACAAAAACAAATCTATTAACCCATTCTGTTCTCCTAAAACGCACAAAACATATAAAATAATTCAAAGAAAATCATTAGAACCTAACAAAGATCAATTAGGCAACTCTTATGTAACATCACATGATGAGCATACGCCCAATCCAGCTCTTTCTCATGATTCCTTACTATTAATGATGGACAATCTATATACAAAACTAAAAAAATATTTAGATTCGAACACATTGGAAATAAAGAAATGAAGTATCTTCTATAACTCAGAAACTATCACAACAAGCAGATCATCTAACAAAATTTCAAAATGATTTTATGGAAATTCAAACTGAGAATCTTCAACTTAAATCTAAAATTAAATCTCTGGAACTAAAGATATCAGACTTGGAAGACAGATCAAGGAGAAAAAAATCAGAAAATAACATAGATTCCTGAAAGTGTCACAAATCAACAACTTGAAATGTATTTTATAGATCTTTCTTCCACAATAACATATTTATCCTTATATGGGGCACATCCCTTAGAGAGATATCACAGGTTAAGGAACCCAAAAGAAATATCCGCTCCAAGAGATACTATAGTGAGATTTGCAAATTATCATTTGAAAGATACAATCATGAAACAAATCAGGAAAAATCCACTTAAACATGAAAAATATAAAGATATACATTTTTTCTCAGATATCTCAGCAGCTACCTTAGAAGCAAGAAGGCGGTTCCATGACTTAACTTATCTTCTTTTTTCTTAAAAGTAATGTTATCAGTGGGGATTTCCAACTAGATTAATATTACAACACGAAGAAAGACTACACATTATTTTGAATCCTGTACAAGCAAGGGAACAAATTATAAAATGGAATCTCTTTATAAAATCTAACAGAGACAATTTAAAAGGAAAGATACATTTTTTTCTCTCCCCTCTCTATCTCCCTTCATAGTCCTAATATAAAAATCTGATGTGAAGTAAAGGAAGAGACAATGTGAGAATGACTGAGGGAAGGGAATGAGGTGATGGGGATCATTCAAATGTTTTACACAAGGATTATTTATAAAACTCGGATCTTATGTAAAAAAGAAACGCGGAGAATGCTTATCAAAGCTTTACATAACCTTAACTAAATTAGAGAAAATAAAGAAAATTTAAATACTCTGGAAAATATAATACAAATTCAAAATTTAATTAAAATCAAGTAATAACAAGATTGACAAACTTATCTCCTATAAATTAAAATTTAAAAAGAAAAACAATTGAATATGTAAAATAAAAGTAGGATATGAAACAACTTTATGTCCTAAACAGGAGATGCATTCAGACCCTATTACTAGTCACTATACAAACTAGAAATTGGAAATAAAGAAGTAATAAGTGAAACTATAATCAAAGAGTTTATTAAGAAATGTAAATTACCCAAAATCAAACCAAATAAGTTAGAACAAATAAATAAACTTATCTCTATGTTTGAGATTCAATATAAAATGGCTAAAAAACACCAAAGCACCTGGACCAGGCGGATTCTCTGTGATCTATTTTAAAACATTTGATAAAGTAGTTTCCCCATTATTACAATGATTATATATTGAATTCTCAAATAGTAAACATATTCCACAGGAATTACTTCAGGCAATGTTTTCCCAATCCCCAAGCCTGTAAAAGGTCCGTGACACCTTCTCGAATTATAGACCTATTTCTCCGATAAACCTTGACATAAAAATATTTTCAAAAATATTGACAGAAAGATTAAAAAAGGTAATCCCTGAAATCATTCATAAAGATCAAACAGGTTTTGTGTCAGGTAGGGATATTTCTGATAATACTCATAAAATCTTAAATATAATGGATCATCTAAAAATACAAAATATACAATCAGTCTTTATAGCGTTAGATGCAGAAAAAGCATTCGACAGGGTGAACGGGAAATTCGTGGGCTTGGTGATGGAGAACTTTGGCCTGACAGGATTTTTTAAAGAAAGTACAATGTCATTATATACAAACCCACAAGCTAGAGTCAAATGTCCTGGTATGGTATCTGATTGTTTTGATATTCGGAATGGCACCAGACAAGGTTGCCCTCTGGCACCACTCCTTTATGTATTAGCTATGGAACCTCTACCAGCGGCAATTAGACAAAATGATAAAATTGAAGGGCTGCAGATCCATTCAGAACATCATAAAATTACTCTATATGCGGATGATGTTATTCTAACTCTCTCTAATCCAGTAGATTCAATTACAAATTTATTGAAATTAATTTCAGATTTTGGCAATTATTCTGGCTACAAATTAAATATGAATAAAACACAAATATTAAATGGAACTGTTATAATCATAAAATAGATTATCTAGGAATTCTATATTCTATTATATCAAATATAAATAAAATTGTAGAAGTAAATTATAAGAAACTTTTATCATTAAAGACTTTTTTTTAAAATTGGAAAGGGCTAGAAATCTCCTGGATGGGAGGTATAAATACGGTCTCTGCATACATAATACCAAAATTAATCTACTTGTTTTGATCCATGCCAATACTCAATTCAAGAAAATGTTTATGAAATTAATTTAGGGGAACAAAATACCCAGAGTTTCATAAAGTACACTTACTAAAAGAGTGAATAAATGCGATCAAATCTTCCTGACATAATAGAATTACATAATTGTACCATGCTTACTCACTTTTTGAAATGGGACAATTCTATTAATCCTGATCCCAGCTGGAAAAATATGGAAACAAAAAGTAATACTCTATTTAAATTAGCTTGGATTAGTTCTGAACATTATAAAAACAATTTCATTATCAAATAAAATTGTAAATGAAACAATTACCACTCCTAAATTATTTAAAAAGAAATTGTAATGAATTAATCCCATCTGCACCAATTGAAGTTATTCAATTCTATAAGACATCAAAATGGATAGAAAATAATATCTACAAAATATAACTTAAATTGCTTCCTTGGTAGAAATTAAATCATTTATAGATATTCAAATTCAATTCAGATTGCCCAATCAAGAATGGTACTATTATGTTAGAATAAGACATTTATTAAATACCTTAAACTTCATTGACTCACACATTAAATGACAGACACATACTCACTGATACACACATTCACTCAAAGACACTCACTGGCAGACACACATACTTACTAACAGAGATGCACCCACATTCATTCACAGACACATTCACTGAAAGACACACACATTCACTCACAGACCTACACTGACAGACACACACACACATACACTGACAGACTGACACTGACAGACACACACACACACAAATTTCCTGGCAGACAGCAACTGACAGACACATACACACACACTGACAGACACACACATTCACTCACAGACACACACATTCACTGACAGACACACACTGAGAGACACACACATTCACTAACACACACATACACTAAAAGACACACTCTGACAGACACACGCATTCACCAACAGACTTACACTGACAGCCATATACACCTGTTCACTGACTCACACATTAAATGACAGACACACACTAACCGATACACACATTCACTCACAGACACACACATTCACTGACAGACTTACACAGACAGACACACACATTCACTGATGGACACACATTCCCATACACACATTCACTGACACACGATAAAACTGACACATTCACACACATTCTCTCACACACTCACAAATTATCATTTTTCCTTTTATAATTTAAATTCTTTACTTTAATAATTGAATATTCTTTATCTGGTGGTCCAGTGCTGTTTATGTCCCTGGAGTCTAGTATTTCTGCTGGGAGGGTACTTAGGTGGCCAGTCAGCCAGCTCTTGGGCCACATGAAATGAGGCTAACAGGGCATCTGCCAGGGAGTTTGGGGGGGGGGGGCACCCCCCTGAAAGTGCCACCCAAGGCAAATGCCTTGTTAGCCTTGCTGTAAATACAGCCCTGCCTGTATAGTTGCAAACCTTCCAACACTCCTTCAAAGTCACTGGAGTCTTCCAACACCTATACACCCAACCCCCAGCAAAATTTGTTATGTCTTATTAAAATATACAATAGTAAGCATAAGTAGAGCATAGGAAACAACAGCTATATATTTCAGTATATAGCTATCAGATATAAGCAGTGTGCTAGTATTGCCCTGCATATAAAAAAACACCATTGGTATTAAGAACAATTTGGCTCATGTAGACTACTTATATTACACTTCTAGCCCTGTATTGACAATTACCTAAAAATCTTACTGGTGTTAATGTACAGTCAGACTTTATGGGTCAATCTCACAAGGTAGTACACTTTTAATTATTTGTTGTATTTAGTATATATATATATTTTATACATTTTATGTACATAAAATATAATTATTGAAGGTGACTTAAATGTAAGCTATAAATTCCCTTTTTCAGTCTGTGTATACACAGAGAAAGCCAGGATGCTGGCCCATCTCATCACCACACGGTACACCTTGGCTCAAACCTAGCACCTTGCATGCACTGTACCCGCAAGAAAAGAAGTCTTCTGCATCGTATGGGCCGATCGAAGGATAGCAGAGGAAAGACACACCCAGGAGAGGTCACAGTCTTCTCTGTTGGGAGGTATCAATTTAAATATTTGTTTTATTATATTAGTTTTCCTTTTGTAATAAAAAATAAACTTAAGCAAAAACTGAGGAAAACATACAAATATGAAAATAAAAAGTCTGCTAAAGTTCAGTCATACTTTGTATACTATGCAAAGAGCAAGCAACTCACATAAGTGGTAAGATAAAGTGCTACCTTCAAATGAGCCTAAATATACCTCATAGCATCCCAACATTTTGACCGATAGGTCTAATGATCTATCAGTCAAAAACACTGGGGTCTCCACTTATATCCTGTTTTTTATATCACCCATAAGGCCAGATTTGACGTGATACTGATAAAAAACCCAAGCACCACTGCTACTGGGCTTCAACACGCACTCTAAACGATGTACATAATTAGGACGGTGCACTTGGAACCTTATCCTAGCTCTTGACTAGGTCTAACAAGAGGACAGACTTCCTCAGGTGTTTTACAGCACATAAATATCCCCCTTCACCTGATAGCTCAGCTAACACATCATCCAAGCTTTCATAACTCTGTTCACAACAGACATAAATGTATCAAAGTTATAGGCTTTGACAAGTATTGCTTATTGTCACATATTTCACCTCACCTCATGCTTTCTTGATGTAATTCTTAATTCTCCATAATAAACTTTGGGGGGGGAGGGGAGTAGGGGAACACAGGGGTGTTAGGAACTATTTAAGTTGTTTGCTCACTTCGTGATATAGTATTAGTGATGTAATTGTAATGTACTTTTGACCTCCAAACCTGTTTGTTCTTATGTTTATATGTGTATAAATAATTTATTAATGATGACTAAAATGCAGCTTTTTTTATCATCTGCTTGGGTGATTTATATTGATTCAGCCAAAGGTTGGTCCATACTTTGTCTTGAACATTTTGCTCATATAGATTCATTATTTTAAATACTTTATACATTTCATGTGATCCAATTAAAAATCTTTTTGTGATCCATTTTAGATTTAGAGTCACTCATATTGGAAAGAAACACAGTTTACAGGGATCACAAGACGACACAAATGCAAGCAGTGAGCCCATTTCATCAGACAAAGATCCTGAAGACGAGTCATGGTCAAAATCCAAGAATGGCTTAGCAACGCAAGAAACCCATGAAAAAGGGTCATTACCTTTATCAATAAATGGACCAGAAATGGTGGGCTTAGCAAAAATGGAGTTTCAAAGAGAATCAGAGATTAAATGTGTGGAGAACAATGGACTAAAGAAATTGGAGAACAAAATCCAGAAAACCACTGCAAAGACCAAAGTGTCCAAAGAAAGACGTAGCAGTGCACCAGAACAGACCGTAACGCAACGGCAGAAAGGAAACATGAAAATAGATGAACATAAACAAAAAAGACCTATAGCAACAGTCAACCCAATACAACAGGTAATCTCTTTTAAATCCCGCAAACACTATTTGTTTTACATATATAGATACATTTCTTGCACATTTCGGCCAAATAACATTTACATAGAGGTCCAGGGAATCTGGGCATATGTTCACAAAACTCAAGGAACTGCAAGAATAAACATGTATCATATAATGCATTGTAAGTTTTCTAAAAAAAAATGGTCTCTAATGAAGTAATCCACAAAAAAAAAAAGAAAATCTGAATGGATAAATGAATAAGAATTAAGTATTTGATTCATTCTAATTTGTTTTCCAGCAATATCATGCTAACTCATTAAAGTGTGGATTGGTGTGAATTCATAATAAATAAATAAAGTGCAGTAACAGCTTTAAGTCAAAATACCCAAACAAAAGATATAGAATGCTGCACTTTTTGCTTAAAGTTTGGAATTCATTTCGATTTGACTTGAAAATTCCTACTTTAGTTAATTACCCTTTTTTGTTGATTATCAATCAATACTATATTGTCCCAAACTTTTACTTTTTTATTCCTGATCATGGCAATAGGGGACTGGGAACTCAAAAATTCCTCAAAATACACCAATCTACTTTCCAGAAGTATACATAAGAACCATTCGGCCCATCTAGTCTGCCCAATTTTCTAAATACTTTCATTATTCCCTGGCCTTATCTCCTAGCTAGGATAGCCTTATGCCTATCCCACACATACTTCACTGTGTTAACCTCTACCTATTTCAGCTGGAAGGCTATTCCATGTGTCCACTACCCTCTCAGTAAAGTAATACTTCCTGATATTATTTTTAAACCTTTGCCCCTCTAATTTAAGACTATGTCCTCTTGTTGTGGTAGTGGTTCTTTTAAATAGAGTCTCCTCCTTTACTGTGTTGATTCCCTTTATGTATTTAAATGTTTCTATCATATCCCCCCTGTCTCGTCTTTCCTCCAAGCTATACATGTTAAGATCCTTTAACCTTGCCTTGTAAGTTTAATCCTGCAATCCATGAACCAGTTTAGTAGCCCTGCTCTCAACTCTCTCTAAAGTATCAATATCCTTCTTGAGATACGGTCTCCAGTACTGCGTACAATACACCAAGTGAGGTCTCACCAGTGGTCTGTACAATGGCATGAGCACTTCCTTCTTTCTACTGCTAATACCTCTCCCTATACAACCAAGCATTCTGCTAGCATTTCCTGCTGCTCTATTACATTGTCTGCCTACCTTTAAGTCATCTAAATCGCTTTCCTCAGATGTTGAGGTTAGGACTCTCAAATATTCTGTACTCTGCCCTTGGGTTTTTACATCCAAGATGCATTATCTTGCAGTTATCCACATTAAATGTCAGTTGCCACAACTCTGATCATTTTTCTAGTTTACCTAAATCATTTGCCATTTGGCTTATCCCTCCTGGAACATCAACCCTGTTACATATCTTACTATCATCAGCAAAAAGACATACCTTACCATCAAGACCTTCTGCAATATCACTAATAAAAATATTAAAGAGAATGGGTTCAAGTACAAATCCCTGATGTACTCCACTAGTGACAAGACCATGCTTCGAATATACTCCATTAAATACAACCCTCTGTTGCATGTCAGTCAGCCACTTTCTTACCCATTCAACAATATTGGATTCCAAATTTAAAGATTGCAGTTTATTGATAAGCCTTCTATGTGCAATAGTGTTAAAAGCCTTACTGAAATCTAGGTAAGCAATGTCTACTGCACCACCCCGCTCTATTATTTTAGTTACCCAATAAAAAAAAAGCAATAAGATTAGTTTGGCACGATCTCCCTGAAGTAAAGCCATGTTGTCTCTGATCTGAAAATCCATGGTTTCCATTACTGAAGTAAGGCTTACTGGCCTATAGTTGCCGGACTCCTCGCTACTAACTTTCTTGTGAATGGGCACAACATTCGCTAACTTCCAATCTTCTGGGACTACTCCTGTTAGCAATGATTGGTTAAATAAATCTGCTAATGGTTTTGCTAGTACACCACTAAGCTCTTTTAATAACTTTAGGTGTATTCCATCAGGTCCCATTGACTTATTTGTCTTTACTTTTGAAAGTTGAAATAGAACCTCTTCCTCTGTAAACTCACATGTAACAAATGACTAATTTGTCCTTTTTCCTAACTGAGGCCCATTTCCTTCATTTTCATCTGCAAATACTCATTGAGGCAGTCAGCTAGATCTTTAGCCTCTTCTACATACCTTCCTTCTTTTGTTTTTAATCTAACTACACACCAAGGATATATGTATATCCAATGTTTTTATACTGTATATGCAACTATACACAATTCACTGCCTTGTGTAGAAAGTGTGTAGTTATGTATAATTTGCATATGCATTTCTACAGTGTTGCTGTGAATGTGTGGTACTTCAGTCATCTTGTACTACAACTTATCCTGTGCCTTTCTCCATCTGTTCTCTTCGCTAACCATCCTTTATTCTTATACACCATCTTCAATATTTGTTTGCTCTAAGCGAATTGCTTTATTTTGTTGATTCTGTAACAAGCTAATTTTATATGATTTCCTTTTTGGCCACAATGTTACATTGTATAGTCCTTTATTGCTGTTCGCAAATGTCTTTTCAAAAATTAATACAAAGGTAAACATATTAAATTGTTTCTGACAGCATAACAGATTTAAAATGTTTGTTATATAAACAGAAATGATTTCTAAGGAAACAGGAAGAGGTCCCACTGGGTTTTTTAAAGTTTTGAAATAACAGAGACAGCTTTCAACTTTATTTGACTTAAAGATACACTGTCATTGTGAAAACAATGTTTCAGAATGTGTATGTTTGTATGTCAATACTCTACAGTTTGGGGTTTATGCAGTAAATTGAAAAGACAGCAAAATGAAAATCTGATTGCAAAATTCAGACTAAAATAGCTCATCTGTGATAATAGCTGATGTGGAGAATTTATATTTTGACCTAAATATTTCAATTTGCTTTAGAATGCATCACAAATCATTGTTTAAGGAGTAAACTATCTGTGGTATAATAAGAACAAAGATAACATATTGTGCCTAGCTGGTATAAATAACAGAACTAGATATATAAGATATGTGGTCAAAAAACCCACAAAAAAAAGTATTTAGGTAAATAACAGCGCAAATCACAACAACATGAAGCGGTACAATCCCCGCTCAAAGGATATAGCTGGAAGTTATCTTTGTGGATTTTGATTGTGACATATGCAAATAAAGCAAAAAAAAAAAAATTCAAAAAACAGAATAGTGCTCTCTGTATACCGTAATGTAATTTTAGGTAAAAGAAATGTACTTACATTCTTTAGTTCACCAGTATGCTCAATGAAGACAGCGTGGGTGGGTGTATTTTTTATTTTTTTTTGGTAGAGTAACAGTTACTTGTGCTTACTGAGTTGTAGAACATTTCCCATAACCATCAACAGAATAAAAGTGAATATATAAAACAGTAGTATAGTCGCAATGCGTTTCACCAATAAGGTTTTCTCAATTGACAGGTCACTTGAGAAAGCCTTAATGGTGAAATGCGTTGTAATTATACTACGGCTTTATATATTCACTTATTCTGTTGATGATTACGGGAAATGTTGTATAACTCAGTAAGCACAAGTAACTGTCACTCAAAAAAAAAAAAAATAGACCCTCGAGTTTGAAAGCAGGGGTATACACATATTGTTGTATTGATGCAAAGTTGGTCATTATTGTTCTAGCAAAATCTCTTGGCTCTGTAAGAGAGGCAGATATTTTGAAGTATGAAGTATAATACTTATTCACAATTTATGAGTAATTAATCATCTTCAGTTTACTGGGACAGATCCAAAACGAAATGCCTGCAGTGCATCTCAGACACTGGTGCTAATTGCTTTTAATGGCACTCTGAGTTATTATGAAAGCTATGACATATCCTGTAATTTCCATTCAATGTAACTGTGGAAAAAGCACACCACTCTCTTTTCAAACAAGACACTCATGTTGCTTAACAACCAATTTTAAGCCACAAAACTATATAAAATTGCATTAACCTTATACTTAAAGGGACACTATAGTCACCTGAACAACTTTAGCTTAATGAAGCAGTTTTGGTGTATAGAACATGCCCCTGCAGCCTCACTGCTCAATCCTCTGCCATTTAGGAGTTAAATCCCTTTGTTTATGAACCCTAGTCACACCTCCCTGCATGTGACTTGCACAGCCTTCCATAAACACTTCCTGTAAAGAGAGCCCTATTTAGGCTTTCTTTATTGCAAGTTCTGTTTAATTAAGATTTTCTTATCCCCTGCTATGTTAATAGCTTGCTAGACCCTGCAAGAGCCTCCTGTATGTGATTAAAGTTCAATTTAGAGATTGAGATACAGTTATTTAAGGTACATTACATCTGTTTGAAAGTGAAACCAGTTTTTTTTTCATGCAGGCTCTGTCAATCATAGCCAGGGGAGGTGTGGCTAGGGCTGCATAAACAGAAACAAAGTGATTTAACTCCTAAATGACAGTGAATTGAGCAGTGAAATTGCAGGGGAATGATCTATACACTAAAACTGCTTTATTTAGCTAAAGTAATTTAGGTGACTATAGTGTTCCTTTAAATATAGACTTCTAAGCAAAATATAAAGCAAGGAAGTTGAAAATGTTTTTATAATTGCATAAAGTTAATATCATGATTTCTGGTTGTGATGGTGAAATACTGTGCAATAATCGAAGGGCACAATAGTTTAAGCAGTAAATAAAAATATATTATCACTCTTGGCATAGACTGTGACACTTGAGCCCATACAAAATGCAAACATAGTGAAGTAGAATCTCCTTTGACCATTTGGTTTGTATGGAAATTACTGTTTAGTTAGAGAAGACAGGAGACCTACGTGGTATAACACTGAATAGGAGGCCACATAGGGAAAAAAATAGCACATTTTGGAAAGAAGTAACAGTGAGCTTCATATGCTGTGGCAGAACCAACGCAGAGAGGACCATGGTTCAAGCATTTCTTCATAAAACTTCCACAATGCTTTGCCAGCTGTGATTGTACCCATCTTTTTAGGGTTGTATTTACCACTGAACAGTGTTTGTGTGTTCTTATGTAAGTATGTTTTTGTTTGATGTATGTGTGAGGCAGTGTAGGGGTGTGTTTGTATGTAGTGTTGGAGGCTGGCTGTAGTTGATCACTCTCCCCCTTTTCTTTGCCTTCTTCTGTTTCACTGCTTAATACTTTGCCATTTAGGAGTTAAATCACTTTTGTTTCTGTTTATGCAGTCCTAGCCACACCTCCTTGGCTGTAACTCACACAGCCTGCATACAAATATGGTTTTTAATCACTTGTTAACTTACTTTCAAATTTTTTTATCTCCTGCTCTGTAAATTGAACTTTTTAATCACACACAGGAGGTTACTGTAAGATCTAGCAGGATATTAACAGTGCAGGCGATACATTCTAAATTTAACAAACTGTGGAATAAAGTTTTATCTTATAAATTACTTTACAGGAAGTGTTTAGGAAGGGTGTGCATATTCCATGCATGGAGGTGTGACTAGGCCTGTATAAACAAAGTGATTTAACTCCTAAATGGCAAATAATTGAGCAGTGAGACTGCAGGGTCCACCATTGTTTGGATTTTGGTATGGGCTAGTTCACCAAAATGCTGGTATTCTCAGGCTACCCCAGTGGGATATTTCCTGGTGGACTGCAGTATCTGGGTGAGAGCAGCCAGCCATACTATGATAAGTATGTATGATATCCTTGGAGGCATTAACAAGTGATTAGATGAGGAAAAGAGACATTGGTCATGCTGGCACTGAAATTGTAGCATGTAGGCATAAACAAATCTCTATGGATGCTCCTTTGTACTGTGAAAATGGAAGATATAGGGTGTTGTAAATTTATTATGGTTATTCTATGAAAAAGAGGCACTTGGTCATAGGACCTGCATTTTGTTATGCTCAGTTTTCGTTCATCTGGGCAGAGTTGGGTCAGAATTAGATATCATTCATTTTTATGTGTCTTTAAGAGATGATGTGAAATGTAGATCCCATGATCAAACTACATTTATTACTAGTGGTTTGATATATTTATCGAAAAAGGCAATTTAAAGACTTATGCACAGCAAAAAAATAATAGTTTTATCGATCTGATTATTCTGAATAAAAATGTTGGTTTCGTCCATACGGCAGTTAGGTTCAGATGAATTTTGTCAATGCAATCATTTTAGGAGAAACACTTTAAAAGTGCAAGTTAATAACATGGTAGCTCCCCAGTGCTTGCTAGGCAGCCCACACATTACAATGTTAAAAGTAATAATAATAAGAAAGCCTATGGGGTTTAAAACCCTATATTAGTACAGTGGAGGTGTAATACATTCTTTACACCTCCACCCATCATTCCCTGGGTGGAAGCATGTCTACTAATAGCCTTCAGCTGCTCACTGTTTTTAAAAAGTAGGAACTAGTCCCTATGAATGGATCCATCATATAGGGATGCGACCGGGAAAATACGTGGGGAGTCCTAGCACAAGACCAACCATGGTCATCCAGTGGGGGGCTTAAAATTCAATTATGCAGGGTGAACAGCTCACTGTCCACCCCCCAAATCCCACAGTGGCTAGTGGGTGCGGTGTCTATAAAAAAAACATAACAGAACATCCTGAACAGTCATGTGTGGCTAGTGGGGGCTCTAAAATGTAACTTGGGGATACTAAACAGTCCTTCCTAGTCTCCGCCAACATGCAATGGTTGGGGGCTATTACTATAATAACTGGATGGGACAATCAATTGCTCCCACAGCTCCCTCCCATGGGTGGTGGGTGGTGGCCATGTTAAAATGAATAGGCTTTGGTTGGGGGCATATTAAAAGAAACAGGGAGTGGTCATGCATGAAACAATATTCAGAAATAATAGGAATTTCAGTACAGTAAGATCTTTTTTGTTTCTTTAAAATATCACTTGTTTTGTCTTTGCTACAGGTCAGTAAAGAGACTTCCTCTCAAAAACAATGACAAGTAAGTATTTCATTGAAATACCTCAAAAGAAATTAGTATAAAAAAGCCATTGATTCTCTAAAATTTCCATACTAGAATGACACATGCAGAAAGATATAATTCCATCATTGATTGAAAAATATCTGTGATGATAAAGTTACCAGAAGTACTCAACCCCTGAAATTAAATTAAATTATTTTAATTAAAATTGAGAACCCATGTTTGTAGTCAGTGGCATACACACAATCCATGGGGCCCCCCTCACCTCTCACCCCTTCCCTGCCCCAATCCGTGGGCCCCCCAACACATACATAGACACAAACACATACACAGAGACACCCCCCGACAGACACATACAGACACACACATACATACACACAGACAAACACACACATACACACATACAGAGACACACACACACATACAGAGAAACACACACAGACACACACAAAACAGAGACACACATACAGAGACACACACACACACACACATATATAGAGACACAAACATACAGAGACACAGATACATACAGAGACACACATACAGAAACACATTTACATACAAACACACACATACACAAAATGCTTCCTACCTTTTGTTACTTTCCCTGGGGTCCAATGGTGGCTCAGCCTGATGGCAGTCAGAGTTCCCACTATGACTCCCTCCTCCTTCCTGCTTCCTCCCGCGCGGTCTCTCTGTATGCTGGGAGGAGTGACCGGGTAGTTACTTCGTCCCAGCATTGTCATCAGAGGGGGCCCAGTCGCGCTGTGAAAGCGCCCAGTGCAGACTGGGCCCCCTCACAATCCATTTCCATGAGGTGGCCCTGACAGCATGGACCACCCGATGGACCCCTTAACATGCAGCCCCAGTGGTTTGCGGCACGGGCCGGGGCCGCAAAACTTGGCAGCTGGTACCCAGTCGCGGGGGTCCGCAGTGGGGCCGGGCCACCTGGAGTGACTGCCCCGGTTGCAGCTGTGACCCCTGCGGCCGTGGTATGTTAGACGCTGTTCGTAGTGACACCTTTGAAAACCAAGGGGAAAAAAAACAAAATAGGTTTATTCTTCACTAAACCATTAATTGTGGAGCAATTGAAGGGAAATTACAAATGTTGGGCAAACACAGCCAACCTGAAAAAGGATCTTAGTTAGAGAACGTTTCAGTAGTTGGTATCAATAACTGCCATTTTTTCCTACTAGAAAATATCAACTAAAAATTGTCTCAGCCGTAAATGTGAGCATCGGTACTGGACCGTGGAGCAATGGAAGAATTTGCTTGGTCTGATGAATCACATTTTGTTTTAGATCAGGTGGATGGCTGTGTGCATCGTTCACCGGGGGAGGAGAGGGCAGCAGGATGCACTATGGGAAGAAGGCAGACGGTGGAAGCATCATGTGGATGCTACTTGACACATACCACCTATCTAAAGATTCTTGCAGACCACGTACACGCCTTAATGGAAATGATGTTCCCTGAAGCCAGTGACCTCTTTTAGCAGTTTAATACACCCTGCCGCACTGCAAAAATTGCTCAGGAATGATTTTCCTTGTCACCCATATTTCCCAGATCTCAATCTGATTGAGCATCTCTGGGATGTGCTGGAACAACAAATCGGATCAATGGAGGTCCCACGTCACCACATTTATTCTGCAGCCTGAGCCCACTCATAACATGCAAAAAAATGCTGGCGCAAGATGTAAAATAGATTAACTTATTGAATCTATTTTAGTCTGAAGCCCTTAGAGGCTGTCTAAATGAAAGCTGCAAGAAAAGTGGAGATTGCAAAATAAGTGCAAAGTAAGAAGGTCAGCAGCTGTGCCCCAAAATCAGTTTACTAAGATTAAAGGGTTACTCCAACCAAATAAAAGATTTTTTTAATAAAAGAGTAACCCTTGGTCCTTCTGACAAACTGTAAAAAAATAAAGGAAATACAAGAAATTACCTCCATTCCATCGCTTTGTCCAAGTTCTCCCCTCAGCATGATGCTTTTTGGGTGACATTACTCCCCCATTGCCAAAGGGGAGGGAGGTCAGGGACAATGGGGCTTTATATGGGGGTGGGGTGCAGAGTCTGTCTAGTACTAGCATGTTGTGAGTGAAAGTGTGAGACACTAGTTTGCACATAATTTATATTAGCCAGCTTACCTCCATCAGCTAAGGGGTTATCAAGTTTAATGCCAAAATAGCTGGAAGTATGGCTGACTTAGATAATTCTTAAATTCACTTAGTTCCTGACAATTTTCATTTTAGTAAATCATACTGATGGTATCCTTTAGAAGCAAACTATGTACATAATTGCATGTTATCCATATATTAAATAAACATTGTGCTAATTATGCTTATTTCTTTTTATAAAAATAACTTGGTAATTACCGGATATACTCGTGAATAAGTCGATCTAATGTATAAGTCGAGTGCAGTTTTGTGACCAACAATTGTGAAATATGCTATGCCTCGTGGATAAGTCGAGGGTAAAACTTGGGGCTATGAAATTCTGTGATTTTTATAATTATATACACACACACACACTTATACAAACACACACTCTGCATTATACACACACACACTCATACAAAAACACACTCTGCATTATATATATATACACACACACTCATGCAAACACACACTCTGCATTATATACACACACTCTGTGTATATAATGCAGAGTGTGTGTTTGTGTAGTCTGTGTGAACTGGGTGGGGGGAGGGCATTTTTATTATATAAAAAAAAAATTTATTTTATTTTTTTATTATTTTAATTTTATTTTGTCCCCCCTCCCTGCTTGTTAACTGGTCAGGGAGGAGGGCTATCTTAATCCCTGGTGGTCCAGTGGCATGGGCTGTGAAGTGGGGGGGGCCGGCAGGAAGCATTTACTTACCTTTCCTGCAGCTCCTGTCAGCTCCCTTCTCCTCCGTTACAGTCACCTCCACTGTAAGTCTCGCGGTCTGGTTGCCGCACGGATCGTTGCCATGGCTCTGACAGCCGCGGCTCTCTAAATTGCCATAATACAGACAGTGACTCGAGTATAAGTCGAGTGGGGGTTTTTAAGCACAAAAAATGTGCTGAAAAACTAGACTTATACTCGAGTATATACTGTAAGTAGTTAAATGTCTGATTATGTCAGCTGAAATCAAATAAACAAAGTTTAGGCTAAAATAGCTGAGCTGTAAAATTATCTCCATCATTGGAATTGAAGATATTTTTGTTCAGCTAAACTATTTATCATTTATTTTGCAAGTTTGCTCTCAGCTAACTAGAACTCTTTGTTACATCTCTCTCTCTCTCTTATAGATAGGTACGGAAAAATTTGGACACTGACACAATTTTCATACCACAGTGGATTTCATATGAAACAACCAGGATGCAATTGAAGTGCAGGTTTTCAGCTTTAATTCAAGGGTTTGAACAAAAATATCACATGAAACGTTCAGGAATTGCAACCATTTTCATACACAATTCCCTTATTTCAGGGGATCAAATGCAATTGGACAAATTAACACAATCATAAATAAAATGTAAATTTTTATTAAATTATCAAGAATTCTTTACAGGCAATGACTGGTTGAAGTTTAGAACAAATGGACATCACCAAACACTGGGTTTCATCCTTCAATTGTTCGTTTGTGGGTCTTTCTGTCTTATGTTTTATCTTCAGCAAGTGAAATGCATACTCAATAAAGTTGAGATCAGGTGGTTCACTTGGCCATTGCAGAGTATTTCATCACTTTCATAGGATGTTTTGGGTTATAGTCCATCTATAAATAAAGAGCCATCCAATCAACTTCACTCCATTTGACTTAATCTGAGCAGACAACATATGCCTATACACTTCAGAATCTGGCTGCTTCTTTCTTCTGTCACATCATCAATAAACACTAGTAAAGCAGTGCCATTGGACATCATGCATTCCCATTCCATCACACTGCCTCCACCGTGTTTTACAGATTATGTGGTATGCTTCCGATCATGAGCCATTCCAAGTCTTCTCCATACTTTTTTCTTCCAGTCATTCTGGTACAGATTCATCTTAGTTTTATATGTCCAAAGAAACTGTTCCAAAACTGAGATGGCTTTTCAAGATGTTCTTTTGGCAAAATCTAATCTGGCCTTTCTATTCTTGAGGCTTGTAAATAGTTTGCACCTTGTGGTGAACCCTCTGTATTTGCTCTTGTGAAGTCTTCTCTTTATGGTGGGCTTAGATAATGACATGCCTACCTCCTGGAGAGTGTTCTTCACTTGGTTGGATGTTGTGAAGGGGTATTTTCTTTTTCCAAGGAAAGGATACACCACTGTTGTTTTCCAGTGACGTCCAGGCCTTTCTGTGTTGCAGAGCTCACCAGTGCATTCTATTTCTTTTAGAATGTTAATTTGATCACTCCTAATGTTTCTGCTATCTCTCTGATAATTTTTTTATTTTATTTCTGAAGGCTAAGGAAGGCCTGTTTCACTTGCATTGAGATGATCGCATGTTGTGGGTTTATATCAACAGCTTCCAAATTTCAATGCCACACCTCAAATCAACTCCAGACCTTTTACCTTCTTAATTGATTAGGAAATACCAAAAGGATAGCCCACACCTGTCCATGAAACAGCTTTTGAGTCAATTGTCCAATTACTGAATTTATTTTGTTAAAGGACCACTCTAGGCACCCAGACCACTTCAGCTTAATGAAGTGGTCTGGGTGCCAGGTCCCTCTAGGATTAACCCTTTTTTTGTTTATAATAGGGTTAATTTAGCCTCCAAAGCCTCTAGTGGCTGTCTCATTGACAGCCGCTAGAGGCGTTTGCGTGCTTCTCACTGTGAAAATCACAGTGAGAAGATGCCAGCGTCCATAGGAAAGCATTGTAAATGCTTTCCTATGAGACCGGCTGAATGTGCATGCAGCTCCTGCCGCTCATGCGCATTCAGCCGAAGAGGAGGATCGGAGGCGGAGAGGAGGAGGAGAGCTCCCCGCCCGGCGCTGGAGAAAAGGTATGTTTAACCCCTTTCCTCTCCCCAGAGCCTGGCGGGAGGGGTACCCTGAGGGTGAGGGCCCCCTCAGGGCACTATAGAGCCAGGAAAAACTAGTATGTTTTCCTGGCACTATAGTGGTCCTTTAAACAGCCTAAATTACAAGACTTGTATCAGTGGAAAAATATTTCCAGACCTAACTGTATATGTATATTAAATATTTTATTGAAAATTTTTTTTTTCTTCAATGTACTCATGTCTGACTTTTGTTACAGTTTATCTCTATCCAGTTGTTCATCCATTAGACTTGCAAAGGAATATATAAGGCCGTTTGCTGAATTTGATCTGAATCTTTATCAAAGCCAAGAGAGGTTTAGCAATGAGCAATGTTTTTGTATTTTTTAAAGAAATATGGGTTACTATTTGTTAAAGTGAACTTTCACTATAAACTATGCCATTAACTATCAGTACACTCCATATATACCTCATATATATCATGGGTATCATTATTATGATAACACAGCACAATAAAAAGCTGTTCTTGTTTGAAAATATAATTTAAAGTAGCACACCTGCTTTTTTCAGAGGCCACATTGGTAATTAAAAATAAATGAAATAAAAAATAAAAGGAGGTAATAGTTGTATAACCCAATAATGAGGAGAAAATTGCTGGTATTTTTCCCTGATAGGCTCACTACTGGTAACCTGAAGTTTCACACTGTTTATGTGCGATATATGTCTTCTCTAGCCATAAATACAGTAACAGTGTTACTCTCAAAAGTCTTAGTTCCTTAAATGGACACTTTGGCCACCAATGCAACTTTTAATGTATTTAATAGATTTTGGTCTCAATAATATGCTATATTTTTGCATGCTCAAATATTTATAGTTTTTGCACAAATAATAAATATTTTGCAAAATGCTGCATTAGATGCCTTTCTACTTAGCCACGTCCCCTCATGCCAGGAAAACTTCCTTACCAGTATAGGTGCACAACTTAGACCAGGCATAGGCAACCTTCTGCACTCCAGATGTTTTGGACTACACCTCCCATGATGCTTTGCCAGCAATATGGGTGTAAGAGTATTATGGAAGATGTAGTCCAAAACATCTGGAGTGCCGAAGGTTGCCTATCCCTGGCTTAGACAGTCAGAGACACTATAGACAACTATCGACAAACTAGTATTGCTGCCGTGTATTTCAGATCACTTAGTGCTGTCAATGGTTGAGTGTATATATACATTTGTTTAAAAAAAAAAAAAAAAAGTATTAAAGTTCTTTGGTGCCTGAAGTGTCCTTTTAAGAAATAAATAAAAATAATAAAAAATACAAGTGAGAATAATCTGTTTCCAGGAAACAACTCCTTCCTTTTGAGGGCAGAGGAAAGAAAATGGAGAAGTAAACTACAGTATTTGCCTTATTCCATGATGTGGAATGATAAATCAGAACTGCCTCACACAGTTGAAAAGAGATACAGAGTACTGATGTAAGTACAGCAACACTAAAGCTGCGAAAGAACAAGATATAAGAGAAAAAGTAAACTGTTGTGTTGGAGAGAGTGTACAATCCACATATGTACATCTAGAGATATAGAGAGCCAGCACTTTACTTACACACACAGACAGACAGACACACACACACACACACACAAACAATAGTAGATATATGTCATCCCATTATTGCATAATTTTCAAATATGCATTCACAAACGAAGTTCAAAAACACTGAGCAAGATGTCTGACATTGTAACTATATTGTTCACATTTGCCTTCTGTCAGAACAAGTCATTAATAATAATTTATCCCCCTGCACTTATTCTGCAATTATTTGCCAAATATATAAATCTAAACAGTATATATATTTTGTATATTTACTAGACTGAATTATAATTTGTCCTAATTTGTCCCTAAATAACATTCTATGCACAAAATTGTTGTTTTGTCTTTATAATGTGATCCTGCTATGCTTAATGTGTCCAATAAAATATATGAATTCCATACAACCAACACAATTGGGTTCTGGTATTTTTATACGTATATATATATATATATATATATATATATTTACTGTTTGCAGTGCCGGCGAAACCACTAGGTGGAGTAGGCAGTCACCTAGGGACGGTCTCTGTATGTTGCGTGGCTGAACCATGGACTGAGGTAGAGGGACTGGCTTCCCTCTACCCAGTCTGAAAGGAAGTGGAGCGTCAAACTGCTTCCTGTCAGACTGTCTGAGTAGAGGAAAGAAAAGCTACTCTAGTGCAGTCCAGGGCTAAGTCACGCTACACACAGTAGGGAAGCGAGCAGGCACAGGTTGAGAGGGGTTATGGAGATGCACGGAGGGGCTGGGAGGTTTACAGAAATGCATGAAGGGGCAGGGGGTTACTGAGATGCATGGATAGGCTTGTAGTGTTACTGACACACATGGAGGGGTGGGGGGTTACTAAGATATGTTGAGGGTCTCGGAGGGTTACTGAGACACATGGAGGAGCTTGGGGGTTAATGACACACATGGAAGGGCTGGGAGTGTCTGAGACACATGGAGGGGCTAGAAGTGCCTGGAGAGGCACAATGGAGAAGGGGAAGAGGCACACAGAGGGATGGAGGGGCAGAGGAAAACACAGAGGTTTTAGGGGAAGATGCACACAGAGGTTTGAGGGGAAGACACACAGAGGGCTGGAGGCAGGACTGGACTGGCCCACCGGGATACCAGGAAATTTCCCGGTGGGCCGCAGCACCTGGGGCTGGGCTGACAGCCCTAATCATTGCTCGGACTCCTGTAATCCCGGCCGGCCATGTGTGAGCTGTGCCGGCGGGGATCATTAAAAAAAAAAAATTGCGGCGGAGTTGGGGCTTAGGTGCGGCGGGGGCCTGGCTAACTGCAGCATGGGAAGCAGGAAGGAGTCCCTGCTTCCCCAACAACCAGCCTCCAGGAGCTTCAAGCAGGAGGTAAGAAGCAGGTCAGTGTGTCTCTGTGTGACTGCCTGTGTGTGTGTGTGACTGTCTGTGTGTGTGTGACTGTGTGTCTGTCTGTATGTGTGACTGTGTGTGACTGTCTACCTGTGTGTGACTGTCTGCCTGTGACTGTATGTGACTGCGTGTGTGACTGTCTGCGTGTGTGACTGTCTGCCTGTGAGTGTGTGACAGTCTGCCTGTGTGTGGCTGTCTGCTTGTGTGTGTGTGTGGCTGTCTGCCTGTCTCTGTATGTGTGGATGTTTGCCTCGGTGTCAATGACTGTCTGCCTCTGTGTGTGTGTGTGTGTGCACGCATCTGCTAGTGAGGGAGCCTCTGTGTGTGTGTGCCTGCTAGTGAGTGAGCTTGTATGTGTGTCAGTGAGCTTGTCTGTAGGGATCATATGTGTGTGTGTTAGTGAGCTTGTCTGTAAGGAGCATGGGTGTGTCGGAGCCTGTCTGTGGTGAGCATGTGTGTACAGTGAGCTTGTCTGTAGTAAGCATGAATGTGATCGTGAGCTTGTCTGTAGTGACCATATGTGTGTCAGTGAGCTTGTCTGTAGTGAGCATGTGTGTGTCCGTGAGCTTGTCTGTAGTGAATCTGTGTGTTAGTGAGCTCTTCTGTAGTGAGCATGTGTGTGTGACAGTGAGCTTGTCTGTAGTAAGCTTGTGTGTGTATCAGAGTTTGTCTGTACTAAATTTGTGTGTGTGCCAATAACCTTGTCTGTGTGTGTCATTGAGATTGTCTGTCAATGAGCCTATTTGTGTGCATCAGTAAGATTGTCTGTGTCTGTGTGAGAGTATGCTTTACTGTATAATTTAATTACTCTAAAATAACTAATATTTTGAATTAGAAGAAGAAATGTATCAATAATATATATATATATATATATATATATATATATATATAAATACTGTTGCATCACTAGGGCTCCAGTATCCAGGCAATTGAAATAGTTGGCTGCACTCTCAGATTTCCTTAAAACGTAACTTTTATTGAAATATTTAAGAGAAGATCAATGTTTCAGTCCCTCTTGTGGACTTTCGTCATGATCCTGATGCACGTCCACAAGAGGGACTGAAACGTTGATCATCAATAAAAGTTACATTTTAAGGAAATCCGAGAGTGCAGCCAACTATTTCAATTGTATATATATATGGGGCTGGCATATATTATGGGGCTGGCATATATTTTTTTTTCAGGGTTGCTTCATATCCCCAGTCCAGCCCTGGCTGGAGGGGACAAAGACACACAGAAAGGCTGGGGTGTGAAGAGAGACACAAAAAGGGTCTGGGGTGAGAAAGAGAGCCACAAAGTTGGGTGACAAAGTGACAGAGAGAAGTGCTAGTGGGACAAAAAGACACAGACAGGGGCCGCGGAGGACAAAGAGACACACAGAGGGGCTGGGAGGGACAAAGAGGCAGAGTGGCTGGGTAACACAAAGGGGCTGGAGGGGGAGGTGGAGGGAGAGGGGCTAGAGACACGCAAAGAGGTTGTGGGAAGAGGCACACAGAGGCAGGGGGAGAAAGAGACCCACTAAGGTGCTGTTTGGGAAGAGATGGGTTAAGGAAGAGGAAAAAGAGGCACACAAAGAAGCGAAAGAGACACACAAAGAAGCTGGGAGAAGAAAGAGAAACACAAAGTTGGCAAATTTAGTTTTTTGAAGGGGGTGCAAATAGCTGGTCTTGCCTATGGTGCAAAATAATCTTGCACTGGCCCTGAATGTTGGTTGCTTTGTACCGAAGCTGAAGAGGATAAAATAATGAATGCTTCTTCAATAACACAAATTTAGTCAGGCTTCTGTAACCCACATTTTTGTAATTTATTATATACACCGAACAAATATCGTTCACAAATCTGTCTAAATCTGTGTTAGTGAGCACTTCTCCTTTGCATGTGTGGCATATCAAGATGCTGATGAGACAGCATGATTATTGCACAGGTGTGCCTTAGACTGGCCACAATAAAAGGCCACTCTAAAGTGTGCAGTTTTATCACACAGCACAATGCCACAGATGTCACAAGTTTTGAGGGAGTATGCAACTGGCATGCTGACTGCAGGAATGTCCACTAGAGCTGTTGCCCGTAAATTGAATTTCTCTACCACAAGCCATATGAAAGGTGTTTCAGAGAATTTCGCAGTACATCCAACTGGCCTCACAAATGCAGACCAAATGTAACCACACCAGCCCAGGACCTCCACATCCAGCATCTTCACCTCCAAGATCGTCTGAGACCAGCCACCTGGACAGCTGCTGCAACAATCGGTTTGCATAAACAAATAATTTCTGCACAAACATTCAGAAACCGTCTCAGGCAAGCTCATCTGCATGCTTGTCGTCCTCATCGGGGTCTCGACCGACTGCAGTTCGTCGTCTTAACCAACTTGAGTGGGCAAATGTTCACATTCGATGGCTTCTGGCACTTTGGAGAGGTGTTTTCTTCATGGCTGAATCCCGGTTTTCACTGTACAGGGCAGATAGCAGACAGTGTGTATAGCATCGTGTTGGTGAAGGGTTTGTTGATGTCAACGCTGTGGATCGAGTGGCCCATGGTGGCGGTGGGGTTATGGTATGGGCAGGCATATGTTATGGACAACAAACACAGGTGCATTTTATTGATGGCATTTTGAATGCACAGAGATACCGTGATGAGATCATGAGGCCCATTGTTGTGCCATTCATCCACGACCATCACCTCATGTTGCAGCATGATAATGTGCGGCCCCATGTTGCAAGGATCTGTACACAATTCCTGGAAGCTGAAAACATCCCAGTTCTTGCATGGCCAGCATACTCACTGGACATGTCACCCATTGAGCATGTTTGGGATGCTCTGGATCGGCAAATACGACAGTGTGTTTCAGGTCCTGCCAATATCCAGGAACTTCGCACAGCCATTGAAGCGGAGTGGACCAACATACCACACACAATCAACAACCTGACCAACTCTATGCAAAAGAGATGTGTTGCACTGCATGAGGAAAATAATGGTCACACCAGATACTGACTGGTTTTGGACCTCTAAGGACCCTCGTATTACATTAACCCCTTAAGGACGGAGCCAAATGTACACATTGTGAACAAAACAAAATGTAAACAAAACCTGGCATTTGCGCTACATGTCTGTCCAACCGTAATACACCTCTTTCATAGTAAATGCACCCACCCTTATTATATATCATTTTATTCAGGGGAAACAGGGCTTTCATTTAATATCAAATATTTAGCTATGAAACATAATTTAATATGAAAAAAATGGGAGAAAATACGATTTTTTTGATTTTTTTAGTTCTAAATTGCATTTTAAAGGTCAGTGTCATAATACTGTTTGATTTTACTGCAATAAAATACACATATTTGTATTTAGTAAAGTCTCACGTGTAAGACAGTACCCCCTATGTACAGGTTTTATGGCGTTTTGGGAAGTTACAGGGTCAAATATAGCACGTTACATTTGAAATTGAAATTCGCCAGATTGGTTACGTTGCCTTTGGGACTTTATAGTAGCCCAGGAATGAAATTTACACCCACAATGGCATACCATTTGCAATAGTAGACAACCCAAGGTATTGCAAATGGGGTATGTCCAATCTTTTTTAGTAGACATTTGGTCACAAACACTGGCCAAAGCTAGCGTTAGTATTTGTTTGTGTGAAAAATGCAAAAAACGCCAATTTTGGCCAGTGTTTGTGACTAAGTGGCTACTAAAAAAGACTGAACATACCCCATTTGCAATACCTTGGGTTGTCTACTATTGCAAATGGTATGCCATCATAGGGGTAATTTTCATTCTTAGGCTACCATAGGGTCTCAAAGGCAACGTAACCAATCTGGCGAATTTTAATGTGAAAAAAACGAAACACAAGCCTTATATTTGACGCTGTAACTTTTGAAAACACCATAAAACCTGTACATGAGAGGTACTGTTGTACTCGGGAGACTTCGCTGAACACAAATATTTGTGTTTCAAAACAGTAAAAAGTATCACAGCAATAATATTGTCCGTGTAATACTGTTTGTGCGTGAAAAATGCAAAAAACTTCACTTTTACTGGCGATATCATCGTTGTAATACATTTTACTGTTTTGAAACACTAATATTTGTGTTCAGCGAAGTCTCCTGAGTAGAACAGTACCCCCCATGTACAGGTTTTATGGTGTCTCAGAAAGTTATAGGGTTAAATATAGTGCTAGCAAATTAAATTCCCTTTACTTTCGGCATGGGTTGTCAGGCAGGTCCCGCTAATTGTAATTAATTAAGATACCTAATTATGTAAAAAATATTACATAAATATATATGTAGAATTAATATATGTATATATATACGTATGTGTATATATATGTATATATCTATATAATTTTTAAAAAATATTTTTATTTATATATAGGTATATATATAGTGATATATACGTATATATTTATGTATATAGATATATTATTTCGTTCTACGTGTATTTTGATATATATATATATATATATATATATTAATTTCACAAAACAGTTAGAACGAAATAACACACATCTATATATTTTTTAATTATTTATTTTTAATTATTTTTTTAATTTTATTTTTAACGTATTTACATTTTTATTTTTTTTATATTATATATAAATATATATATAACAATAATTATATATATATTTAATCAGTATCAGTCTACGTGTAATTTGATATTTATATATATAATTATATATATATTAATAGTAAAATACACCTAGACGGTGTATGTGTGTGTATGTATATGTGTATATATATACTTAGATCATATATATATAATATATACATATGATCTAAGTATATATAATTATTTTTTTTACACCATTAACTTATTTTAATTTTATTTTCAGCCAGCAGGGGGACCACCTGTAATTACAGGCAGCCCCCCTGCCGGCAATACAGAAGCCAGCTATACCCGGCCATGTGATTGTGGGGTCCTCGCTAGGACCCCACTCTCACATGGCCGGGGGGCTTCAACGAGGACGGATGTGCCGCGGGGGGCTCCCTGGGAGTCCGGGTAAGTTAACAAAAACCGGAGGGCGTACAATTACGTCCGGCGGCGTTTAGAGCCGCCTATTAGAGGGCGTAATTGTACGTCCTGCGGTTTTAAGGGGTTAAAACTGCACATTTTAGAGTGGCCTTTTATTGTGGCCAGCCTAAGGCACACCTGTGCAATAATCATGCTGTCTAATCAGCATCTTGATATGCCACACCTGTGAGGTGGATGGATTATCTCCTCAAAGGAGAAGTGCTCACTAACACAGATTTAGACAGATTTGGGAACAATATTTGAGAGAAATAGGCCTTTTGTGTTTTTTTTTTTAACAGATTTGCTTATAATAATTTTTACATAACTAGTGCAGCTTGAGGAAAATACATATTTATGTGTACATTTATGTGTACATCCTTATTGTGGAAATGGCTCACACACCCACGATTTCAGTTATTTTTTGCAAATGATAGGGAAATTATCACAAGAAATTGAATATTATTTGAATAATATTTTAAAGTTAAACATCTGCACAATTTCATATGTGGGAACTATAAGGTTTATAGCAGTTATCCAATACTGAAATGCTACACAAAAGTATATATTTCCAGAAATTAGACTACCCCCACCAACTACAGCAACACCCTGTAGACTTTTTCCAGATTACTTCTATTATCAATTTACAGACACGGTCATCATATTGTCCAGCATCAAACTTTCACAATATTTGTAACCCTTGCAGAGCCAAACCCTAACTAACTTTAACCTACTATATCCTTAGACTAACTTTAGCCAACTCTACCTCTAGTTAACCTTTAATTTAACTAACCCTAATTATCACTAAACTTTGTTAAACATAGCCAGGTTTAGGGTTGGCTATGTTTATGTTATTAAATCCACGTCTCAATATGCAATACATCTATAGGTTACTGTATATATTTATTTATAGGTCTGTATGTCTAGGGCAATATTCACTAAGCATTGCATAAGTAAAATAATTCTCCATCAGCCTTCCAGTAATAGCACAGTATATACCATAATCACATTTTAATATATTAAAAACTGAAATATGTTAAAGAGATAAATATTTTAAAAGTATCCAGTTCAGTTCAGATAAGGATATCTTTATATTATTTTTAATCCGTTCTATTCCAATCTATTCTTGGTGCTGTAAAATAACAGTTATACAGACATATCTTAACTCATTTCAAATAAATAAATCTAAATTGCTAGAGGAACAAGTTTACAATTTTTCTTCTCTTTGCCAAATGGAAAGGTCATATCACTTTTTCCACTAAATATCAGTGTGCGGCATAAATTATTTGTTGCCTTATAATAATTGTGAATTTGTAATTTCTAGTAATGCAAATTATTATTTTTCCTATAATGAGTAACGGTCTCCTTTTTTGTTGATTAACGTTCTTATCTTACCAATGTAAGTGCTATTGAAGCACACCAGGGCACCACTACATTCATGAGGCAGATGACACATATTCCAGATGTTTGGTTTCCCACAATTCCCGGAATGTAAGTCCATGTGCTGTATACTAGAGATCATGGGATATTTTGAGTGTTAGACTAAGACAGAACTAAAACGCGAAAGTAATGAAAGTAATGAAAGTAGTCAATGAAAAAAAAATTACTTAAAATGTTCCTTTTATTAAGAATAATGAATGATGATATCAAAAACTATACAGTGTATAAAAAAGTAATGGTAATGAAAGAGCATGTGTTTTATTCCCCTTGTAGAGCACAGTGGGGGTCAAGACGTGTGCATAGTAAATCAGCAATGACTACACAAGAGGTAGTCTACCTCGGGTATTGTATACATTTTAGACCTCTACAGTGGAATTAAAAAATGGCCAAAAATGTAATTGTGTTTAGGAAAGTGTAAAATATGATCCGATTACACATATAATGTCTGAGAGTAAAGTCTCCTAATAGTATAACACATAATAGTTGATTTTGCACTAGACTGAGTAGTGTTCAAACATGTCTCTCTTGCTCTAGATCGAGAATAAACACAAGCTGCAGTGTCAATGTATTTTAAAATATATGCAATGTATTTATAAAGCATAGACTGTCTAAGAAACCAATAGATACCCAATACTTGTTTCAATGATAATCTGGAGTATGCATGTTAACTACCTCTGGAATACGAGAAAACAGCTTCAACAAATGATCTCAGGAGTTGATCTAGATATATATTTTGATACAATTTTAAAGAACAGTTGTCACCTCAAAAATATTATAAATTTAATAATTATTTAAACAAGTACTTAATAGAAATAGATTTTTTAAAAATGAGAAAAATGCATTCTCAACTTTACTATATGACGGGATCTGTCAGTCGTATCCATGTACTTTTAGTTGGACACTATTTAAATCCAACAGTTAGTCTCTATGGTATTTAGTGCTTTATTCCCTGCATAGTGCATTTGGTTTACTGAGATCATATCACTTTTGGAACATAGCAGCAGTCCCCAGCTTGGGACCATCATGGCATAGTATTTGCAAAATAAAAATGGTTCATATTTTTGAGGATGTTCTATAACAAATTTCAGCAAAATTTTTACTTAGATTTTATTTTTTCTTCAAATTCATAGTAAATTTTGATAGTGAATTTAAATGCTATGTTTGTTCCTCTAGTTCAAGTTCTAGACCACAATTTTGCATTGTAAGTTATCTGCCAAGTAAAGAATTACACTCCATGTATACCTTTGCTAGGTTTTTGTGGAATGTATAGAATGAAATTAGAAATGTGCCCTAATTTGATATGCCACTTTACTTGCTTCCCAAACATGCTATTTAGCATAGTGACACAGTCTGTGTCACAATACGGAATAGCATCAAACTTTGACATTACTTTAAACCCTCCTCCCTTAAATCTAATCCTATTTAAGCCTTACACTACCTAACCCCAACTAACCATAACACTATTCATTTAATTGAGAATACAACATTACAAATATAAGATAAATAATTCTATAAATGCTATTAGTAATTATTAATATTATTGCCATTTATATAGCATCAATAGATTCCATAGCACTTTACAATATTATAAGAAGGGGGGATTTAACTATAAAAAGGACAATTACAGGAACAATAGGTTGAAGAAGACCCTGCTCAAACGAGCTTACAGTCTAGAGGAGGTGGGGTATAAAACACCATAGGACAGGAGAAAGCAATCAAATAAGGTCGGAGTGAATCAGAGCTGGAGGAGAGAGTAGAGAGCTGCCCTTTAGGAGAGAGCAAGAGACAGGTATGTGAGGTAGTAGTTACTCTGGAAGGCCATAAGTGTATCTAAAGAGATTTAATTTTAAGGCAGTTCTTAAATGATTGAAGACCAGGGGAGAGTCTGATGGCGGTAGGCAGGCTATTCCAAAGGAAGGGAGCTGCCCGTGAGAAGTCCTGCAAGCATAAGTTATCCGTACGGGTGCAAGCAGTGGACAGGAGAAGGTAATGGGTAGAGCGGAGTGACCAAGAAGGAGCGTACCTAAGGACATGTGAAGAGATATAAGAAAGGCTATAATTATTCAATGCTTTATAGGTATGGATTAGTACTTTGAATTGACTCCTATAGGATACAGAAAGTCAATGTAAGGACTGACAGAGGTGTGAGAGGACCGACTGGAGAGGAAAAGAAGTCTGGCGGCAGCATTTATTACAGACTGTAGCGGGGCAATACGGCTTTTGGTAAGACCAATTAGGAGAGGGTTATAATAATTCAGGCAAGAAATACTAGAGCATGGACAAGCTCCTTAGTAGTATCTTGCATAAGAAAGGGGCAGATGCTGGCTATGTTTTTAAGATGGAATCTACAGGATTTGATAACATACTGCATATGAGGCTTAAAGGTGAGGCCAGAATCAAGTATAACGCCAAGACAGCGTGCTTGCAAGGATGGACTCATGTAGAAACCACTAACTTGAAGGGAGAGTGAAAGAGGAGGATCATTATTAGGAGGAGGAAAGTCAAGGAGCTCCCTCTAGCACTAAACCGAAGCAAAACTCTTGCTCAAAAATTGCACCACTTATATGATCAGTCCCTAGATCGATTGATCAATCATAATAGGATCCAATCATAGTAACTCTATGCCTTTGCTGAGCATTAACGGACAGACTCACTGTGACACAGTCCAGCAATAGCCTGACATACGCTGATCCATGTCTTTTAGGTGGAGAGGCTCTGAAAACACTATTGCTGTAAGTCTCATGCATGAGACTGCGGAGATAACTGCAGCTTTAAGAACTGTAGGACACGACCCTTTGAATGTCTAGATCTCTGTGTGACATTGGAAACCATTTTGAGTTGTTACTGAGGAATTGGCTACTAGTGATGCAGAATTGAGCTTGAGGCTGCATCAGAAGTTAACTTAAATCCATGTTCCAGAGTCTTAGTGTTATTTCGGGGGAGTTCTCGGCAGTGTGGTGTCACTAACACTTTCCTTATTACTTTTTTCCACAGCCAACGTTTTCAGCTTGCAATTATTATCTACACTCTATCTTTTATCCAAAAACATGATTTTTCATCTGAACCAACTTTTTGTGTGTATCATATGCTTTAGCAAAATCCAAGTAGATTACCTCCACTGGAACACCCTGATCTATATTTCTACTAAGTTCTTCATAGAAAGCTAGTTTAAAAAGTTAGTTAAGCATGACCTGTTGATTCTTGCTAATGAAATTGTTGTTTAAAATGAAATCTTGAATATTATCCTTTAACAACCCTTTGTCACGTATCCTTCGTCTCCATGTGACAAACACAGAGATAATTACCTCCCTAAGATTAAGAGTGCCGCTCGGCAGTCCTTTGCCATGATGTCTGGCTTGTCTTGGCAGTCCTACCTGTCGGCGAGCGGCGTCTCCCCTCCGCTGCGCACCGCTCGCATCCTCCTCCTGGCCTCCCATTGGCAGCATGTATAACGCTGCATGCTGGGAGGTCGCACATTTATGCAAACGCCGGGGTCACTCACATGACCCGGCATTAAAGCAACAGTACCTCAATCACAGTGGGAGGCGTAGATATCTCCCACGTGTGATTGTTAATTCTGATTGGAAGTTATCCAATCAGAATTAAGCAAAGGATATTTAAACTTACCTTTCCTGTCTCTCAGTGCCCTGTTGTGGTCTTGTGATACCTGTATTGCAGTTTGCTCGAGTTTCTCTCTGGTTTCTGATTATTTGGCTCGTTATTCCGATTTTCCTATATTCTCCACTCCTTTGACCTCGGCTTGTTTCTCGTTCTCCCGTTTTCCGGCTCCCTTTACTTGGCTTGTCTCCTGGCTATTCTTAGTGTGCTTAGCCCGGCCACTCTAAGGACCGGTATAGCATCCTTCCTCTCTGTGACCTGTTAGCGTGTTAGGTTCCCGAATCGTCACATGGCTTTTGCAACATGTCGGTGGACGCCAGCCGATGCGTGCCCACGCTATTATGTAGCCCCACGTCCATCCACTGTAAAGACGACGTTGATGTGTGGGTAAAGTCACGCAAAAGACGCACACGCACGTTTTGGGGTCAGAGGCTAGGTACGGCCAATCGGATCTGCAAGAGGGTTATTTAAACTCACTTATTCCTTTATCTCATTGCCCTGTCGTGGTTCCCCTTAGATGGTTATCCGAGAGTGTGTTCCTGATTGTGTTTTTCTGTTTTTTGTTTTTTTTACTTTGACTTCGTATTGACTTCCGCTATCCTTGACTATTGGCTTTTCCTTATAGCTGTGTCTCGTTCTGTGTCCCTGACTTCGGCTAGTATTTTGACTATTCTCTGGTACGTTAAGTCCGGCCATTCTAAGATCTGGTTAGACGTTATCCTTAGTCCCAGGTGTGATACTATTCTGCGTGCTGGATCAACAATAATCCTGAACTCCCTTCAAATAATTTCCCAACCACATATATTAAGTGGACAGGTTTGTAGTTTCCATGTGGGGCTTTTTAAACATAGACATCCATGATTTTAAGGTGTTTATTCCAGAGATATCACCAGCGAATAGCACACAACAGTAGAAACTGCTCAAGCCTTAGGGTTTCTGGTCCTGTTCTCAGAAGGGTGAATTTTGCAAGCAGAACATCTATATCCAAGGAACATATTTAAATAAGATTTTATTTTGGTAAGAACTTTTCATTTTTGTTACATTCTAATAATCATGTTTCCCTTGTGACTGAGCCCTTAAATATACTTTTCTAATTATATTAAATATTTAATTTGTTTAGATTTTTTTATAGCTTAACTTTACTTATTAATGTGTAATTTTAGAGTGAAATGCAAACCAAATCATTTCTCAAGAGGTTTCGGCAGTCTGGGGAATCAGTTGTGATTATAACACATTCTCTGTTCTTTTCCACTACGCTGATGTGAATATGACATTCTGGGCTAAGTTTCAAAAGCTACTAATTATATCTCCAGAGGACACCGAGTTTATACTCCCTTTTGTTACCAGAGGCCCTTGTGTTGGAACAATACTATCACTGCTGCTAAAGGATATGCAATGCTTGATCAGATCTTGGCTGTGTTAGCAGAACCTGTTTTTAGCACACTAGGAATATAGAATAGAGAAGGATTTTGCAACAAGCAAGACAGAGAACCTGAAATAAGACTATAAGAGGCAGGTTCTAAAATTTGCACTGCCCCCCACAATTTCTGTCTGCAGGACTTCACACTGATGTAAATAAATCAATTACATAAAAATAGTAAAAATTTAGCTATTTGCTAAATTCTAAAATTGTCACATTAGTGTTAGGAATACAAAAGTATATTCCTAACACTAACATGTTTCCCAAACCCCGCAGATCCACCTTCTCTGACAACCTCTGATAGGGGACCTAAATTCCATAGGAATGGGGCTGCCCTTGAAAAATCATTCAGATGAGAGTGAGCAATGTGGGAACAAGCAAATAACAGAAGAACCAAATAAAATACACCTCCTTTTGGGACGAAGTGTACTATTAGAAAAGTGCTTATCCGAAACTATAAAAGAGCAGCTCTATTCATTTGTATGGAATACCCTCTTCTCTACACTCTAAATACAACAAACTTCAAGTGGTATAAGTTAAAAACCTACACCTTAAGTGGAGTGCTGAGAAGAAAATATGAACATATGATACATGAAAGGAAAAAATAAACAAAGATACAATGTGGTGCAGATGGTAATGAAATTGGAATATTGTGTCTAAATAATTGGATCATTCACATTTAAAGGAGCCAGGATTTGTATGTTTATTTTATAAATAAATATTAAGCTTTTAAGGTAGCATCACACCACTCTTCCACTTTAATATTCACTCCGAGAAAGATAAAAGGGAGAGAGGCAACCAATGTGTAGTCTGTCAGTTAGAACACCTTAAAATATAAACTAAGTATTTTGCTCACCTTCTTCAGAGCCTTAAGGTCCTGGCTCTGAGGTTTGTAATTATAGTGCAAGTTGTGAGGGGATGGCACTGCCCTTATGAAGATTCTGGAGGCTCCAATGGACTTTAAAATATACCGAAACTTTTTTGTACAAATAAATGTAAAAAAATATAAAATAAACATACAAATACAGTATAAAGTACACTCTTATACAAAAAAAGTCCTGAATTAAGCAAATATGTGTTTCACTCCTGTAGAGCTTCTTCAGTCAGCTGTAATCTGGTCCTGTGAATCTTCCATACTTAAATGTCTTCTGGACCCACCTCTTGGGTCACAAGCATAGATAACAAACCAATCACAGTTCCCTCAAGTCTCTCCGCCCTCTCACCGAGTATGCTTAGCTGTTTAAATCTACATGAACAGCTGAGCATTCTCAGTGAGTGAGAGGAAAGCCGCAAGACTCTTACATACCAAACCAAGTAGACTAATGGCAACAACTGTCTGACATGAAAGGGACATGCCACTTTAGCTAACTGAAAAGCAATTTTATCTGTGAAGAGTGTGTCCTATTTTTTCATATATAAATTAACCTGGTTACACTTCTCTGGCTTTCAAGCAGACGGACAATACGGTTACTTCCTGGTTTAGTTAGCTCATTGGAGCTAAATTCAAGAAGCAGCAATTTCTCAGAGCACCTGCCTTACAAGAACTTCTCATTGAGCTGCATTGGGAAGTCTTTGATTGGACAGCCACAGATAGTCTGTGCTGGGATTCAAACGAGGGTTTACAAAGGCTACAAGCAGCTGCAGCTTTTGCAAACTCTTTTTACATATACACCCCAAAAAATGCAAAATGAAATGCATGCAAGTTTTTGTTTGGAGTACATCTATTATGAAGTCATTTTTAATGTATTTTGTATTTGGGCAGTAGAGAGTCTTTTTAAGAATTTCTATTACCTCAGAGAAAAATACTCCTACATATCAAACAATTACCCAAAAAGAAGGATAATATCCCTTAATCATGTAGGTAATTTATTATATAAGGTAATATATATATATATATATATATATATATATATATATATAAATATATATATATATATATATATATATATATATACACATTATATAAGACAGCACTATACCCCAGAGCCACATGGCTCCTACATAGCACACTAAATCAGCAGACCCTAAATACTAAACTAAGGAAACTAAAAAAAAAATGTGAAAAAATAAATTAATGCATAATTCTAAGATGCTCTACCCTTGTACAAAATAAATAAAGGCATAATGCCAGAGAAATATAAGGAATGCCCAATGTCTGTTTAAGCGCTAAAATAATGCACCTTCATCTGAGGAGCTATCCCTTCTAATTGGGTTCATTATACATTCTTTTTTGTAAAAAACAGGAAAGTACAGCGCCTAGATTGTGAAGGGTTTTAAAAGAAGAGTGTGGCAGGGGTGTACCTAGAGCATTTGCACCCTGGGGCGGATCCTGTGTGTTGCACCAAATGTAAAAAACACCAGCAAAATATATAACACAGGCAGACAGTCACACACACACACACACACACACAGTCACAGCCAGACAGTCACGCACACAGTTACAGGCAGACATTCACATATACAGTCACACACACAGTCAAAGGCAGACCGTCTCACACACACACAGTCACATGCAGATAATCACATATACAGTCACAGGCAGACGGTCGCACATACACAGTTAGAGGCAGAAATTCGCACACACAGGCAGACCGTCTCACACACACAGTTACAGTCAGACATACAAACACACAGTTACAGGTAGTCACACACACACACACACAGAGTTCAAGGAAGACAGTCAGACACACACAGTTACAGGCAGACAGTCATACACACACACACACACACAGTTACTCTCTCTCACTTACTTACCGTATTGGCTGGGGGAAGAGTGGATTCTCTGAAGTTAAGCTCCCCCTCCCCCCGCTTCCAGATTGGCTCTTTTTTTTTGGCTGATTTTCTTTCATGAGGCCGGTTTTGAAGTGGCTGCATTGCTGGTCTCTGCTTGCGTGAGCTGTGTCGGCGCCCTAGCTGCAATGAAAACCTGAGGCCACACAGCTCACACATGCCAGGTCCTGGTCATGACAGCCCCCTACCTAGTGGCACCCAGGGCAGACTGCCACTCTCCCCCGCTCCCTCCTTAGTACGCCACTGGAAAGTGGTCAGCAGTATCAAAAGTAGCAGAGAGATTAAGAGACAATTGTGATGAAGTCACCATCACTGCGACCATATGCAACTCTTTTATTAAATTTTTACCTCCATTATCCCCAGAATGGCACTTCCTGTGGTTCACTAGATGCCTCTTATGTGCAAGTCTGTGCTCATTTCAGACACACACATGGATGCACACACACCCAGATACTAACTGCCAGACAGATAAACACATAGCGGTATACTCAATGCCAGACTTGCACAGATACTAATACACACTACCAAACATTTACACCTTGCATGACAGCCATACAGAAGCAAATATACACACACCCAGACAGATAGAAATATGCAGACGCGGACAGAAGCATACACAGTAGGGTAACTTCCCTGAGGACCAGCAGCATTCTGGTGAAAGCTGTGCTCAAGGGGGTATGCTGGTCAGCTCCTCCTCTTTGTGCACTAGTAGGAAGTGAACAGAAATCACTTCCTCATGGCAGGGGGTGTGAGGACTGTACTATCTTTTAAGGGATTCAATCATGGCTAGCTCCTTAAACACACTACAAGCTTTACCCCCTCATTCCTCCCATCCACAATGGCATGGGCCTGGTGTTACGCTACTTGGGTGATTTGGATTGGAACTCAACTGCAGCTTGTAAACTCCCTAACTACAATTGTGAAGAAACTGAGAATCTTTAAAGTATCAATACTGTAGCTTTAAGAAAAGAGGAATCGCTGGTAACTTGATTCAAACAAAGTTTTAATAAGTGTTAAACTTAAATGAATTGCATTTAGGCAATAATCCAATAAGAAGAAGTGCAAGTAATCAACAACACAAAGTTCATTATTAAGTATTTCCTCAGAAATGCATTAAGTAACATTCTTTGGTTAATGAGAATAATCTTCAATAGAAACATTAAGCAAGTAGCTGAAAATATTTATTTGCAAAGTAAGAACAGTTCATAGTTAATAAGCATGATGGGAGTTGTCCTCAATATAATTAGTAGCTTGTAGCACTGAGTATATTTGCAAAGCAAGAAACAGTTCATAGTGAATAAGCATGATGGGAGTTGTCCTCCATATAATTAGTAGCTTAAAGCACTGAGTATATTTGCAAAGCAAGAACAGTTCATTATTAACCCCTTAAGGACACATGACATGTGTGACATGTCATGATTCCCTTTTATTCCAGAAGTTTGGTCCTTAAGGGGTTAAATGATATTGTAGACAAATAGCTGAAAGATATACTTAAGGTTAATGTGAGTAGTCCTCCAATAGTTTAGGGATATGGTCCACTTGTAAAGTAAGTGAGTTTCCGTTCTCCAGTAATCCTCTATGACATGAAGCATACTTGCCTTAGTCCAGAAGGCTAGGACGACTTCAGAGTTTGTAGAGCCAGCGTGTCCCAGGAGCCGGCGTGCATATTAGTAGGACCCACAATGCCAGAGCCTGTGGAGAGGTAAGTCTGGCGGAAGTAGCTCCCAGTAGCTGAGCCTGTGGAGCCCGCGGTCTCGCGGAGGTAGCTCACACATTAGCTCACATACAATCACCAAGCACCCTCTCTCTGGCCCAGTCTCCCTAAATACCATCAGAGCTGTGTCAGAGGGGGGCGGGGTCCGGTTCCGCACAGCGGAGTGCCGAACCCAGAAGTGTTACCCCATGACACCTGACCAGATTGTACAAGGTCATGGATGGGATTAAGCTCTGGGAGGAATTGCTATTTTTTAAGGAACCCAAAATGGCTGTGCCCCTTAACACACTATCCCCCCAACCACAATGGCACAGGCAGTGCCCTACTGGGACCCTGATCATATATGCCCATCAGGTGACCCAAGGTGTAACTACCAGCCGATGGACCACCCAAGGTTGAGAAACCTGGTTCCCTAGGCATATTACTTTACAAAAATCAATTATAGGTATAACAAAAAAAAAATTCTCAAAATAAGTGCTCCGGTGGGGGCTAGAATACACAGAGAACGCAACTTATGCTGACACATATACAGCATTTTAAACAGAAAATTTTCATTACATATAAAGAAATAAAGAACATCAGATGTAGGCCTTCATTTGATTACGCTGAGCATTAGAATCAAGATATATTCCATCACAGTGCTTCCGCAGAAATAAACTAATAAAACTTGGCATTTAAATCTCATAGCCATAAGATCATCCTTTGAGACAGAAAAAAAAAAGGAGATTTCACATCAGGCAGATGTGCAAAGGATTCTTAATACCAAGAACAATAGAAGTGTGGAAATCTCTGTATAAGGATAGTCAGATTCAAAAGACTTCATTAAAAAAAGTCTGGTTAATATTTTTTATTCTCAAAGCACCATATATTTAGAGATAGATCAGCAAATATAGTATTGACATTATGGTATCAAGAAGGATTTTATAAAGCAAGTATATATTGTGATAAGTATAGATTGTGGTAATTATTATTAAAGGAACACTTTAGGGTCAGGGACACAAACTTATCTACATGAATAGTTTATTGGGAATAATTTAGGTAAAAAAGTATATACATTTAGAAATTATTTTGTTTAAAAAGGCAATAATTATGGGGGAAAAAAATAATTGGATTTTATAATTTTATTGATTTAGATGCACTGACCCACCTCTGTAAGAAATTCATCTTTGCTATAAGTATTGTCTTTCTAAATAAAATACTTTTTAAATGTATATACTTTTTTAAGTACATTTCCACCAATATTAATGTATCTAATGTATCTTTTTCACCAATACTTATGTATCTTTTTAACCTGGATGTATGAACGAAATATCACTAACTCCTATTATCTATGTTTTATCTTTATCACATTGCAAACTATTGATACGAACTTTGGGCATTGATGCCCTTTCCCAAAATGGATTAAGAGACTGCTAATCATCTACACCAGCCCGATCATGTGATACATCAACTCCCAGAAGGACACCATAGTAAATGATGTGCGCTGTAAAGAATTTACGCGAATGCCGGAATTTCGTCACGGAATATGACGTATCGGCTCATTTGAGGAAAAAAAAGAGAAGATAAGAAAATACAGCTGGACATATTGGGGTGGGCTTAGTACTATGTCTGAGACAGAAAAAATCACCATATTGTGGATGGTGGTTAATATCCGGTCCGGACCATATTTGGAAGTGGGCTGTTTTTTCGAAGCTCGTTATACACGTGTTTATGTTTGCTAATTGTCTGTCTGGTATATAATGTTAGGTTTGTCTATTTTAAAGTTATCTTCACCTGAGGAAGACCTATTTTAGGTTGAAACGCATTGTGCTACATTTGTTGTTTTTTAACTTATTGTTAATAAATACTCACCTTTTAACCCCTTAAGGATCAAACGTCTATAATAAAAGGGAATCATGACATGTCACACATGTCATGTGTCCTTAAGGGGTTAAATGTTCATCTTGGACTCTGGAGTTCCTGTTTTGATAGCAGTACTGAGTTCCTGAAAAGTGTGACCGTTGCAAGCTTCACCTAATATCTCCATGATGAGATGACATGCATTACAAGTCCTGAGCCTACTTCTAACTGGCTCTGAAAAGTGATAAAGAAATCCTTTTACACTGGGTACCAAATAAATTATATATGTAAGGTAAACTAGAGTCTTCTGTGTGTGCAAATCACCTTGTTTATTTCTATTGTACCACGTTTTTTTAAGTGTGAACAGTGACTTTACACTTTTTAGCAGCATCATAATTGGACTATTTCTTTAAGCGCCATTCTCTCCTTCATTTACACTATTTTAATATTCTAAAACACTCCAAAAATACATTTTCAAAAGGAGCTAATCTGATTACATTGGAGGTCAGAGTTTACAATCCAAATTCCTCTTTGAAGCTGGGACCCCAACAGAACCACTCTGCAAGGTGTGAGAAGTCACACAGAAGTGGCCTGGAAGTCTGGCTTCAGTATAAACCAACTCTCTCACTTGCCATATGTCCTGACTTCCTGCTAGATAAGGTGTCCTTTGATATGAATAGTCATCAGTCCTCAAGAAAAAACTCAGCTCCAGTATCATATTAAAGAGACACTAACACGTACCCACAGGTTAATAACTAAGCCTCATTTCTATTACAGAGAACAAAAAAAGAAGAAAGGGGTACTCAGTGAGTACTTACTAACAATATCTTGTTAGTTGACATTCTGTTACCAAACTGTCAATTGACATACTATTGAGGGATCTGCATTAAACCTTTTTTTTTTTCAATTTGACAATTTTTATTTTGTCGGAAAACAGAGGTTCAGAGGGGTACAGAAAGGAAAAAGGGGGGGGGGGATATCAGGGGGGTGCATTCAGTTTCCGTTATCTTTGACCTTACAGTTGAGCATACCACTTAACAGCGTTTGTACAATACCCGTCATTTCTACTTGCTTACAGTGTGTAATACTGATTGTGTTTCCATTTGATTACATATCGTTTATACAGTGAGTAGTGCGGGTTGTTGTACACGGCCCTGCACGTCTGCTGTGTATGGAGGGTTGTTACTTGTTACCCCTGTATGTGGGTCCTCCTGTGGTGGCGTGCTGATTGAACTAATCTCCTCAATGGAGACACATGTGGTACGCCCGTCTGTGTAGAAAAAGGCCACCTTTGCGAGAGGGCTGTGAGTTGTTAGGTCACTCTCCCATGGCGGGCTAGTTCGATCGCCACTGGCAGGCCTGTCTGTTTGTCTATGGTGTGTGGTTCCTAATTATCATTCGCCTTTTCAGGCTATTTGGGGGTGTTCCTCAGGCGTGTACCCCTGAACGATTCCAGGATGGGAGAGGGAGGGTTGAGGCTGGGTGAAATGGGGAGGGGAATAACTGGGGTAACTAATGTGTCATGTGTGGCTGCTGTGAACCGCCGAGGTTCTATTATTACTCGGTTGTATCAGTGTTGGCAGTGCCCTTAGCTGCATCTTGGGGGACATTAAACCTTTTTTTAGGGGTACTTACCATCTAACCTGGAGTGTGGACCAGCCTCTGCTATTTTAATTATATGTTCTGTATATATGTGCATAGTACTATTAGTTCTGTGTTGTAGTTGGTCTCTTTTGTCCCATGAGACTTTTTAGTGAAAAGCACTTTTAGTAAAAGTTATGTTTATTTTAGCAATATCTTTCTTTAGTATTCCATTGTTGCTATACCAGACATTGCATCCTCCGCCCCTTTCTTCTTTTTTTGTTCTCTATTCTACTACAGGGGTAATCCCCCATCTAGTAGGTATGCACAGGCATTAATTATATCTTTCTTCTCTATTTTTCTTTTTTCATAGCTCATTTCTATTACATTCAGAATGGGACAAGCACAATCTTCTAATCAAACTCACCATGATTTGTGAACAAGGATAAAATCATAACAATAGCTCCCCCTTAACCACAGCTCCCCCTTAACCACAAGCTGGCATACAGTGTCTGATCCAAACGGATCGGCTTGGGAATGGTCGGGTGAGTACTCACAGCTCACTTTTCCAGTTTTGTCTGTAGTGATAACCAGTCGGCATTCCCATTTTGCTTACTTAACATAGAAACATAGAAACATAGAAACATAGAATGTGACGGCAGATAAGAACCATTCGGTCCATCTAGTCTGCCCAATTTTCTAAAAACTTTCATTAGTCCCTAGCCTTATCTTATAGTTAGGATAGCCTTATGCCTATCCCATGCATGCTTAAACTCCTTTACTGTGTTAACCTCTACCACTTCAGCTGGAAGGCCATTCCATGCATCCACTACCCTCTCAGTAAAGTAATACTTCCTGATATTATTTTTAAACCTTTGTCCCTCTAATTTAAGACTATGTCCTCTTGTTGTGGTAGTTTTTCTTCTTTTAAATATAGTCTCCTCCTTTACTGTGTTGATTCCCTTTATATATTTAAATGTTTCTATCATATCCCCCCTGTCTATAATGGGTCTATAATGAATGGAAAAGTTGTATGGTTGTAGGGCCAGGCTCCACCGCAGTAACCTGGCATTGTCTTTTACATGGCCCATATTCCTTGTTCAAGAGGCTGGCCAGCAGGCTCCAGGTTCTTGTGGTAAACATACGGGAAACAGAGGGTTTCTACAATTTTCATATAAAATTATAAAATACCTAAATCTGTGTTTGAACCGAATGGGACCAAAGTTCTCAATTTAAAAATCTCCCTCTTTGCCAGAAGACTAGTAATGTGTCCACATCTACAATGGAGTTTTACTCTATCAATTCTTATACACATACAATTTTTTTAATAAAAACTATTACATCTACTACAGTGCTTAGGGACACTATGTTTATTGCTTTTTGGTCTGATCCCATTAAAATGTTCTGAGGCACGTTCGTGGTATTTTCTAATTGTACGCTTCACATATTAGATTCCACAACCATATTGAATCAGATATACAATTTTTTTTCTTTGACAATTAATAAAATGTTAAATTCAAATACTTCTCCTGTGATAAAACTTTTAAAATGTGTAGTTTTTTTACATTGAAACTCACAAGTACTACAGTTACCGCATCTTAAAAAACCTTTTGACTGATTTATTAAAAAATATTTCTTATCTGCTTTTTTTGTAGGAAAAAATAATTTTCCATTTTCTTATAAATAATTTTTGGCCTTGTTGGTAAAATCTTTTAAAAACCTATCTTAAATTAAAATAGGCCAGTGTTTTTTATTTGCCTTTTGTATTTTATTTGATTTATTATTATATTTGTTAAAAAGGCAACATTTGTCTTCTCATTCTTATTTTTTTTATTCTTTAAAATAACTTCTCTATTTGAACCTTCTACTTCCTTTTCAGTTTTAAGCAACAGGTTATTAGGTTAATGTCTGCTTATAAGTTTCTATTTAAAACTTGTACTTGTTCATTAAATTCCTCCTTTTTTGAATAGTTTTGGAACAATCTACTTTGTTGGCTTTTAGGAATGTGACACAGCCATTTTGGATTGTGGCAAATGGAGAATTAAATAAAATGGTTGCCATCCGTTTAAAAAAAAGTTTTATTGTACACCATCTTTTATAAAAAAAAAAAATGTAATTTAAAAAAAAGTTAATTTGAGTATCCCCTTCTTCTGTTGAAAAATGCAGACCTTATTGATTGGTATTAACATAGGAAATACATTTATCTATGAGGACTCTCCCGCCTTTCCAGATAATTAGGACATCTTTGATGTACCTTTTCCAGAGAACCAGGTTCACTTTAAATGGGTTATTTTTCCAGATGAATTTAGACTATCATTTCACCACAAAAATATTGTCATAACTGGGGGCGAACCTGGTACCCATGGCTGTCCTGCGTATCTATATGTAGTGGGCTTCCTCAAACCACAAACATTATTGTTTAAAATGAACTAAAAATATATTTAAAAAAAAGTCTATTTGAATCCCGAGCATCTGTTGGTCTTTATCCAAAATTAATTTTATTGCACTTATGTCAGGATTACTAATTGATCCAGCACGTAGAATCGTATCACACCTAGGACTAAAAGGTAACATCTTACCGGGCGTTAGAATGGCCGGGCTTAACGTACCAAAGAATAGTCAGAATACTTGCCAAGGTCGGGGACACAGAATGGGACACAACGATAAGGGAAAGCCAAAAGTCAGGTATTCCAAAATACTGTGAAGTCAAAACAAAGCCAAAGTCAATAACCAGAAATAAATGCTCAGGAACATTTTCTCGGACAACCATTAAGGGAAACCATGACAGGGCAATGAGGAAAAGGCAAAAGGAGTTTAAATAAGCCTCTCTCAGATCGGAACGGCCGTACCCGACCTTTGACCCCAGAATGTGCGTGCGCGTCCTTTACGTGACGTCGCATGCATGCTGATGTCGTCAATGCCATGGGTGGACGTGGGGTTACAAATAAGTGTGGATCAGCAGCGGCCGGTGTCCACCAACATGCTGCAGGAGTCAAACATATTGACGCATGACCGCTTAACGGCACTACCACGTTTGTTAGCAAGGCAATTACTGCAGATGCCGCAAGGTGAGGATGAATATGTTACAACTTATCTCCTTTTGATAGTCAATTACTGTATATAAAAACATAACGTCTATAGTATATTTTAAATCCTTTTTCCGTTCTAATGCCTCTAGTTACCTAATAATCTGTGCAGAATCTGTAATGTAGGAGGGTGTTCCAGTAACATATTTTTGTAGAGATAAATCTACATACTCAGATATATTGCTTGTTAAAGACCCCATTCCGCTGATAATAGGCATTCCTGGTGGGTCTTTAAAAATTTTATGAATTTGGGGCAAATGGAAAAATTACTTTACAAATCGCTAATAAAACTCAGCCTTGGTAATAATTTGTTTATTAAAAGCTTCTGTTAAAAGCTGAAATAATTGTTGTTTAAAAATAGTTGGGTTTTCTTTTAAAACAGAGCACTGGGATATATTCCTCTTTATCCCATGTGGGGAAGAGTTTGGATTTAGGCTTAAGACCTGAATGTATTACATTTGGCATGGTCTTAGTAAGTTGTGTAATATTTTCCTTTCCTGGCCATACATGGCAGCATCACATATGGGTAAGCTACTCCTCCCAGCTGTCAGGACAGGAATGATTAAACAATTAATCCAATGAAAAACCCCTCCCCTCTAGATCCCTCAGTCTATTTTTCCTGTCCCAGTTGACCGACAGGGATTTTAAGGTCCCTTTAAACAATAATTTTTTTTCTGGGCTCACTACCATGTTTAGCATGGTTCTTCCAGGGGGAGTTCAGCCTCTCTCCCCCTGAAGAAACCAGTATACAGACTGCAATGGCTGCACTAATTGGTTTGAGTCTCTTTTTAGTAAAAGAGACTCCACCGTGGGAACTATCACCTATCCTATCATCCCCAGCAGCATGGACTAGACTAATGTCTAATAGTCCGTTTTTACCCCTATCTAGGGAGAGTGGGAAGCCATCTTACCTTTTACAGTGACTCCACAGGGTTCAGCAGGGCATGGTTCCTGTTTTCGGCTGGCATGCAGTTTTTGGCAATGGAAGCTTTAGCATCGCGGCAGCGGGACTTTCGCACATACGCAATAACCTATTATAGGTTCGTGAGTGCCATCTAGTGGTATAAAAGTACCGGGAAATTTAAAACTCAGGCGTTTGTTTCACTGTAGGCTGTCTTAGCGTTCTGCTTTCATCCACAAGGTTAGTTAAAGCTGGAATATTGCTAAAATTTACAGGTGAAATATTTTAAATGTTTAATATATTTAAAATGTTCTCGGGAATGGTTCTAATTTAGTTGCCTTCTTTATATTAGATGGATTCTTCTCCCACCTCCCTTAGAAGCATATCTAGAAAAAAAAGGTGAGTCTAGTTCATGGGGGTACAAAAAGAGTGCATTGACAGCCTGAAAGTATTAACATATGGCCTTGTTTTTTCAGCCCTAGAACCTCTCAGGATTCATCTCCAAGGAAAAGGACACAGAAAACTAATCACTGCATGGGCTGCGGTTCAAAAACCCCAGAGGGGAAGAACCTGTGCTTCCAATGTATCGAAGAAGTAGCGGAGAGGCAAACTAAAAGAAGCTCACCCCAAACAGACTTAAAGAAATGGATTTCAGTTAGCATCTAAAGGGGCAACCAAAAGGTATAGAGAAGCTTCAGTCTCTTCGGGATCCAGAATGGAGCTAAATGATCCACATTCAGAAGACGAGGAGTACTATGAATACTGGAAATCTCTGTACTCCAGGAAAGTGGACAAATTAATATCTCTGGTTAGAAGTACATTAAAAATCCCAGAAGATAGCAGGGAAGTATCAGCTTCAGATATCTTCTTCGAAGATTTGAGATCTGCCAGACCTACTTTTCCGCTGCACTCTACTATAAAATAATTGATCCATTCTGAATGGTCCAAACCAGAAAAGAGACTCGCTCTCCAAGCGAAAGTGAAAAAAATGTACCCGTTTGCATCAGAGGAAGTAAAGCATTGGGAAATCATTCCAAAGATTGGCGCTGCTCTAATCCAATTAGCAAAAAAGACCATACTTCCTATTGATAGCATGGCGTACCTGAAAGAGCCTATGGAAAAAAGAATGGACTCTAATCTGATCAAACAATATCTGGCAATTGGATTGGGTTTGCACCCAGCGGCAGCTTTAATATCAGTAGCCAGAAGCATGAAGGTCTGGATTGGGAATCTAGAAGAAGACATAGCCAGTGGCATAAGCAGAGAGAACTTATTGGAATCCCTGAAAGACATAAAACTAGCAACAGACTTAATTTCTGAATCCGCTTTAGATGTCACAAAATCTCTGTCAAAAAGCCTTGCGTTTTCCGTTGCGGCTAGAAGAGCACTGTGGCTCCATTCTTGGGGAGCGGACTATGCCTCCACTTCCTTGGAGTGAATATAGACCCAGAAGCCTTTGTGCATTACCTTTCCAAGGGGAAAGATTATTTGGTAAAGTCCTGGATGATGCCATTCAAAAAGCCGCAGATGGGAAGAAGGCGTTTCTACCACAGTCACACAGAAGACCCTACAGCACACCCTACAAGGACAAGTTCAACAAGCCATACAAGCCAGGAAGAGAATATGGTAGATCCCAGTGGAGATTTCAATCCTCTTCCTCCAACAGAGGATCTAGAGGTAACCGCCAGAACATAAAATCATTATGAAGGTCAGGACTGGAACAGTGGGAGGCCGTCTAAAACACTTCTTTCCGGTATGGGCATCCATCAAAGACAAATGGGTCCTGAGCATAATAAAAGATGGATACAAACTAGAATTCAAAGAATTTCCAAAAATTTTTATGTTTCATCGATCAAGGGTGTCAGCAGGTGTGAAATGGAAGGCAATGGAGAACTGCCTTCAGCAGTTGATCTCTCAAGGTGTCATCAAGCAAGTCCCTCAAATGGAGGAATGCAGAGGATTCTATTCGAATGTATTTTTGGCTCCCAAACCAAATGAAAAATGGAGACTTATTCTGGACCTGAAGACAATAAATCTATACCTCAAGAACATGTCTTTCAAGATGGAGTCTTTCGCATCCATAAAACAGGCCATACATCAGAGGGACTGGCTAACATCGATAGACTTGAAAGATGCTTTCTACCAGATCCCGATACATCCATCACATCAGAAGTTCCTGAGGTTCTGGTTGTCGGGGAAACATTATCAGTTCCAGGGCATGCCATTTGGTCTAAGTTTGGCACCAAGAACATTCTTGAAGGTTCTCATAACGGTCATTGCAATCCTAAGAAAAAGAGGAATCCAAGTATTCCACTACTTGGATGATATCCTGGTAGTAGCACAGGAATACCAGAAGAGGTGATCTTAACACTGCAAGAATTTGGGTGGCTCACGAACAGAGAAAAAAGCAATCTCATTCCATCCAGACACATAGTGTTCCTTGGAGTGAATATAGACACAGAAGCTTCAACTGTCTCTCTTTCCCAAGATCATATCGCTCGGATCAAGAGCAAGATTTTAGGAATACTCCCAAGGACAAGACTTCGAGCAAAAGATTATATGAGTGTCCTCGGATCCCTCACGTCGACCATAGGTCTGGTCAGATGGGCACACTGGAAGGCAAGACAGGCGCAGATGAATTTCCTCACACAGATCAACAAGTCAGCAATGAACTGGGATCAATGGATTATACTTCCCCAAGACCTGAAGCTTCACCTAAGGTGGTGAACAGAAGGATACAACTTGACTAAAGTTTTCCTCCTGAAAGATCCCCAATGGGAAGTAATTACAACATATGCAAGTACAAGAGGATGGGGAGCTCACTACAAGAACCTTGTTGAACCAGGAGTATGGAACAACCAGACCAGTCTTCTTCACTCCAACATCCTGGAGATGAGGGCAGTCTTCAAAGCACTGATGTCTTTTGCCACTTAACTGAAGGGGAAGAGGCTGTTGGTAAGAAGAGACAACAGGGTGGTTGCTGCCTACCTGAACTACCAAGAAGGCATGAAGAGCCATCAGCTGCTTTCACAACTACAACCGATTATGCATCGGGCCATGATTCACCTGAAAGCGGTATACTTACCGGGAACAGAAAATAATTTAGCAGATTTCCTGAGCAGAGCAAGTATGGAGCCAGGGGAATGGTCTCTAAACAGGGAAGTCTTCCTTCAGGTAGTAAGGACATGGGGGACACCACAAATAGACTTGATGGCCAAGGCGAGAAACTCGCAAACAACCAGATTCTACTCGAGATGGAAAGACAACCAAGCCAAAGCCCAGGATGCCCTATTCTAAAAGTGTGAGTTCGAACTGGCTTACATTTTTCCACCAATACCACTAATCAGCAAAGTACTGAGGAAAATTTGGAAGGAAAATTGCACCGTGATCACAATCATTCCATCATGGCCGAGGAGACCTTGGTTTCCGCTCCTGTTACAAATGAGCCAAAGAGTCCCCATAATACTTCCACTGAGAGGGGATTTGCTTGTCCAGGGTCCAGCGGTGCATCCAGAACCCTAGTCACTTCAATTAGCAGCATGGTTCTTGAGAAAAACAACTTCTTGAAATCTGTCTCTAATACCCTACTAAGATCCAGGAAATGCTCTATGTCAGCCTCCTACTATAAAATATGGGAAAAGTTATGTTCCTGGATGGTGGATAAGGGAATGCCTTGTGATGCACCAAGCGTAGCAGACGTCCTGGACTTCCTTCAAGAGGGTCTGGATAAAGGACTTAGTCTGAGCACTTTGAAAGTCCATGTTTCTGCAATTTTAGCCTTGACAAATTCCACATGGACTCTGGATCCTCTCATAATGAGATTTTTTAGAGCAGTTTTGAGGATTAGACCACCTACCAAACAGTTGACGCCTCCTTGGGATTTACCTCTAGTTCTTAATGCTCTCATTAAAGTTCCATTTGAGCCACTGGAAGAAATTATGATTTACTTGCTCACCATGAAAACTCTATTCCTAGTAGCTATTACATCGGCCAGAAGAGTATCAGCGATCCAAGCATTGTGCTCTGAAGAACCTTATACTGTGTTCCATCAGGATAGGGTGGTGCTGGTAACTAAACCGGACTTCCTTCCGGAAGTAGTTTCCAGATTCCACATTCAACAAGAAATTGTTCTACCTTTATTCTTTCTGAATCCGACCAACGAAGAAGAAGTCGGATGGAGCAAACTGGATGTGATGAGATGCCTAAAGGTCTACTTACTGAGATCTAAGAACTTCAGAAAATCAGACAAGCTTTTTATTCTGCCCTCAGGCAGTAAAAAAGGTGAAGCAGCATCCACTACAACATTGAGAAAATGGCTTTCTCTAGTGATAAAAAGGGCTTACACTTCCCAAGGCCATCAGGCGCCGTTTGTCATCAAACCACACTCAACAAGAAAGCTTGCTTCTACATTGGCTTCAATAGCGGAGGTGCAGGTTGAGGACATCTGTAAGGCAGCTACATGGTCCTCTCCGATAAAGTTTGTCAACCACTACAAATTAGATTTGTCTTCCTCGAACGAGGCCCGCTTTGGGAAGGGTGTTCTTGCTTCGGTGGCAGGGAATGACGAATAAATATTTTTGATTTTCAGCATCAATAACACTTACTGGATCCACTACCAATTGTTAAGACCCCACCCTTCTTTGGAGCTTGGGTAATACCCATGTGTGATGCTGCCATGTATGGCCAGGAAAGTAGAAAATGTTTCCATACTTACCGTTATTTTCTTTTCCTGGCTATTATACATGGCAGCATCACGCTCCCTCCCTTCTGAATTCTTCAACTGGGGCTATTTAACAAGACTGAGGGATCTAGAGGGGAGGTTTTTTTTATTGGATTAATTGTTTAATTATTCCTGACAGCAGGGAGGAGGAGCTTACCCATATGTGATGCTGCCATGTATAATAGCCAGGAAAAGAAAATAACGGTAAGTATGGAAACAATTTTCTACTTTCCCATTTACGTAGATCCCTTTTCTATCATTGACCCATTGCTATTCTCCTTTTTCTTTTCAAAAAATCTTTTAACCATTAATTTCCTAAAAATATTTTGCATATCAATTAATAATTCAAACTGATCGGGCACTTTCTGAGGTGCAAATTTAAGACCTCTCCCCAATACACTCAATTGCTCTTGTGTAAGATTATGTTTTGAGAGGTTAAATATAACTTTTGTCTTACTTCCTCTTACTTTTGAGTTTCTTCCCCCCTAGGATTCCTCTTGTCTTCCCTTTGCATTTTGAACTTTCCTTCTTTTCAGTGGGGTCATATTTGTTTTTGTGTATCCATGCTTTCTCCTTTTTCGATGGGCTCATCCCTAATGGTCTTTTCTAAAAAAAACAAAAAACAAAAAAAATACAAAAAAAACACCTTCGGATGAACTTCCTCATTCTGTCTATATTCTCCTCTTTCATAGGTTATTTTCTTCTCGTTGTGTCATTCCCATATGTTACATTTCTTTGTTCAGTAGATGCATTCAAATCAACCATTCCTTTTCAAGGTAGTTACACTTTGATTCCCATTAGGTACTCTCTTTTCGAGTACTTTTTTACTTGTGGTATTCATTTTGTCATGTACAGGGTAACTAGCATGAAAATTTATTTTTGGTTTTACATGAGTTTTATTCCATTCTCTATGTCTACCATTTTGAAAGTCCTCTTTACCTCTTCTTTATCCTTATTTTTGAGAACTGTCTCTTCCAATTTTTCTATTCTTTTTTTTCTCTATTCTCTCATTGATTTCCTCATTTAGTAAGAATTATTTTTTACATTTACTTGAGTTATTTTTAGTCTGGTTTTTAGCACCCTCTGTATGATTTTTTTTAATTATATTTAAAACACAAAACATGTATTTTTTCCTGGCCCTTTAGTGTTAAAAAAAATCAGGGGTTGTATGTCAGGGTTGCAGTGTGTGTGTTAGGGGGCAGTGTATGTGTGAGGCAGTGTGTGTGTGAGAGAGCTGCAGTGTGTGTGTGTGAGCAGTGCAGTATGTATGTGAGGGTGGCAGTGTGTGTATGGGTGGCAGTGTGTGTATGGGTGTCAAGGCTAGGCTAAAATTGCAGAAACATGGACTTTCAAAGTGCTCAGACTAAGTCCTTTATCCAGACCCTCTTGAAGGAAGTCCAGGACGTCTGCTACGCTTGGTGCATCACAAGGTATTCCCTTATCCACCATCCAGGAACATAACTTTTCCCATATTTTATAGTATGTGTGTGTGTGTGGGCAGTGTGTGTGGGGCCGTGTGTGTAGTGTGTGTATGGAGGCAGTGTTTGTGGGGCATTGTGTGTATGGAGTCACTGTTTGGGGGGCGGTGTGTGTATGGTGGCAGTGTTTGTGGGGCAGTGTGTGTAGTGTGTGTATGGGGGGCAGTGTGTGTAGTGTGTGTATGGGGGCGGTGTGTGTGTAGTGTATGGGGGCAGTGTGTGTGAGTGGCAGGAGTGTGTATGGGGCAGTGTTTGTAGTGTGTGTATGGGGGCAGTGTGTGAGTGTGGGGCAGTGTGTGTAGTGTGTGTATGGGGGACAGTGTTTGTGGGGCAGTGTGTGTAGTGTGCGTATGGGGGCAGTGTGTGTATGGGGCAGTGTGTGTAGTGTGTATATGGAAGCAGTGTTTGTGAGGCAGTGTGTGTATGCGGGCAGTATTTGTGGGGCAGTGTGTGTTTGTGGGGCAGTGTGTGTAGGGCAGTGTGTGTATGGAGGGCAGTGTTTGTAGTGTGTATGGGGGCAGTGTGTGTGGGGGGCAGTGTGTGTATGGGAGCAGTGTGTGTATGCGGGCAGTGTTTGTGGGGCAGTGTGTGTGTGGGGCAGTGTGTGTATGGGAGCAGTGTGTGTATGCGGGCAGTGTTTGTGGGGCAGTGTGTGTGGTTGCAGTGTGTGTAGTGTGTGTATGGGGGCAGTGTGTGTAGTGAGTGTATGGGGGCAGTGTTTGTGAGGCACTGTGTGTATGGGGGGCAGTGTTTGTGGGGCAGTGTGTGTATGGAGGGCAGTTTGTGTAGTGTGTGTGTGTGGGGGGGGCAGTGTGTCTATGGGTGCGCAGTCAGTGTGTTGTGAGCGTAAAGGTGGAATAGTGGTTGATGGGAGATACATCAGACCTGATTTGCTAAACAGCAACCAGAGGATTTTCAGTTAAATGCCCCAGGGAGAGAGGTTAAAGTTTGCAATATGCATAGCTGATGCTCTGCAAAACCTGGTATGGGTCCCTGGGGCGGAGTATTTGGAGAGCAGGGTGGGCCAATGCTCCAACAGCATTAGTTGCTGTGTAACAGACCACTATTTGGATCTGACTTACAAGTTAGTTAATTGGCACTCACCTGTAGCCAGTCAATTAGTAGACAGGCCTTTAAAAGAAGAGGGCAGCCTGCTGCAGAGTGAGGGAGAAAAGACAGCTAGGAGAGATTGTGTGTATTGCAAAGACATTTCTTTTGTTTGGAAAATTGGTAAGTTGGAAAGCCACCCAATTGCAGATAGCAATTACTGTCTAGTAAGAGCTCAAGTAAGAGCAAGGGATTTTGTTTGTTTTGTTATTATTTAAAGCACCTGTTTTCTTGCTGAATAAAAAGGAAAACCGAGCTGACTGTGTCCTGGACTTTGTATACCCTAGAAGGCTGTGGTTACTGCAAGATCTGTGACAATCCTACCTGTAAAAGAGGTGGTTTGTTACATTGTGTATGGGGGGAAGGAGGGTAGCGAAGCTTTTTAATTTATTTTTTTATTTAATAAAATATACTTTATGTCCCCCCTCCCTTCTTACATTTACTGGGAGGAGGGGGGACATTTCTTGATCCCTGGTGGTCCCAGTGGTTAGAGTGAACTCTAGCCCACGCTACAGGGCTAGAGTTCACTCTCGCGAGATTTGGAGCGTTGCCGTGGTAATCGCGGCAACGCTCCGTGCTCGCGAATGTAGGACCCGGAGGAGCAGCAGGCTGAGCTCCCGGGTCCTCTCTCTCCCCCTCTCTGCCACTGTCAGCACAGTGCCTACGGAAAGTTCAATGTCTCCATGAAGAGTGTGCAGACACTGAATGGCAGTGCTGCACACTATGCAACACTGACCCGTGAAGCACCTCTAGTAACCAACGGAGAAGTGGCCACTGGAAGTATCCCAGTGCTGTTATGTAAAACAATCATTTTCTCTGAAAAAACAGTGTTCACAGTAAAAAGCCTGAAGGAAATGATCATACTCACCAGAACAAATACAATAAGCTGTAGTTGTTCTGGAGACTATAGTGTCCCTTTAATGTTGGTTTATTTTTTAAATGCACTTGGTTTTATAGTAATTCAATTAATAATGAGGTGATATATACTTATTTATTTATAATTCTTTATTTATTCCGAACTCACTGCTGTGAGAAGGCGATCACAGAGGATACAGAAATGGAAAAATAAAAGCATGAAATGTATGAACAGACTTTGTTATAAACCAGCAAAACATTAACCAGTGAGCTGAGGGTTTTATGTATAGAGAATTATAAACAATCCCGAGACGGATATTCTAGCAGCAGGCCTTGGATGAGAAAAATATTAGGCCATCTTTAAAGTGCGTTAGCTGACATATTGGCATCGGCAGAGAGTACCTCGATGAAAAAGCTTAGAAAACCAAGGCCAATATATTAAACAATAAAAATACAATAAACAAAACCAAACTAAATTAGCAAGAACTAAGACATTTAGGAAGTGTGCCAATTATCTGGCTGAGAAGCAGCACAGGAAATGTAAGGAGCTCAGGACAACAGGTAAATGTTTACGCCTCCAGGCACCATTAAACTAACGCTTAGTTAACCTGAGTAGCGAGGCGTGCGGGGGAAGGGATTCTGGCTAGTGTCCAGTGCATACATGGGTGGAGTACGCCATTTGTTAAGCTTTGGGACTTAATTTTTGTGTTTAAAAAATAAATTAATTTAAGTACTGGATTAGCACCTTATAAGATTAGCACTTTTTAGAAATATTTCCACATAAACTTGAAGGTTGAGATTGCTCTTTAAGAAGGTGTTCATATAAATTAGTATCACATTTAAATAAACCACTAAGCGCTCCACCATAACAACTTCTGGATTTGTAAAGTTATTTAAGGGATAACTTGAGGGTGAAAGAGCAGCTAATTAAAATCACTAAAATGTTTTTTTACCACTAAAACACAAATGCCTTATAACATATTTTAGGCACCGAATATATATGTGTGGTATTGTGAGAATATTCTTTTTCTCCACTATAAATGCAGTTTTATAAAATATAGGGTGATCACAATCCGTCCTAATCTCTGTATTTACTTGGTTGACTTTATCATTCAGTGTTGGTACTGGCTGTAAAATGTTCTTAGTTTAGAGAAATATAAACCATCCCAAGCTGGACATTCTAAAGGCAGACATTGGATAAGAAAAACAGACGTTTCACAAAAAACATTTCAGGAATGTTGTAATTATTTACTTTAATTCTAGCAGCAGTCAAAACTGAATATGTTATTTTATGCTTGTAATGTCCAGTGAATAAATCAATTCAACTCACTTTATGCACTTTTTTTTTGTTTGTTTGATGGGAAGGGGGACAAGCAGGAGGCACCTTGGTACTCTGCACCAACAGACACCTAACACGTTACTCCCACCCTGTTGGAGGAGGGATATTTTCTTGGGGCTGCCCATTTTCTGCTGTTGATTTGTAGTTTCTGTTGAGTTATTTGGAGTTCTTAAGTTTGCAGGTGATAGGAGGAGAACCATAGAGAGCTGGGGCTATTGGCATAATTAGACTGGAAATGATCTGAAATGCAAGGTTAACTTGAATTTAAGAACAAAATAGATTAAATAAAAACACAGAGGATTTGAAGAATTATGTAATTTGTCTCTTGTGGTCTAAAATGTAAAATTCACTTTTAAGTAATACTTTAATAAATAACCTGATAATCATTTTAGTTTATGTTTTGTAGATGTTGGCCCTGATTAGATTGAAACAAAACAACTGTTGGAAAAGAAACCGTGCAGGATACTTTTTATTGTGTATGTGTGTTCCTATCAATAAGAGACCTTATTGGGATTAAAGAGATTTAAAAGCGTTGGTAAAAATGAAAATTTACACAGCTGAACCCCACATTTGATCAAATTAACCCCAAATCACAAAGCTGTGACTATAGTAGAGTTGGATAATATTTCAAAATCAGGTATTTTAGCTTCAGTTTCACTATTCAGATCTAATTCTCTAAAATTCAGATTTTAGTGAACTTAAATAGAGACCACTTGTTTTTTTTGCCCACAAGGTTAAAGATCTGAAATAAACCTTAAAATAAACTTTGCTGTTATGCCAAAGTTATTGGCTTTGCCTCAGGAACGGGGAGCTTTACTTACCTGAACCGGTGTTTTGCACCGGACATCATCTTTTTCCACAGGATCCGCTTCATCTGCCAGGTGCCTATGTCATGAACAAGAGTACAACACTGATGTCCATAGAGGATACCAAAGGAAAAAAAAAATGGTAGTATCATTGTCACACCCTTCGCAATTACAAGCGATGGCAGAGTGCTTTACAAGCTTCGATAGCACTAGCTCCATCTTTTTGTCGTAGAAAAGCGTAGAAAAAAAATACATAAGACAAAGTAGCCATTACTTTTACTTATATCTTTTGACTGAGTGAAATGCCAACACAGAAAAATGTGTTTCAAATATATATATATTGGATCTTGTGTTTTGTATTATTTGGCCCCCAGCAGCACCCCCATTTATGCATGTTCAGGTGAGTGCAGCCAACCCCCCTTGTTTCATATGTATATATTTGGGAGTCTAGCCAACTCCTTGGTTTTGCACCCCTCCCTGTCACAAGTGCCTCATCCCAGGGCCCTATTTGGCCTTGTACTGCAGAGAGCCCCAGATGGATTTTTTTTCCCTCAAGTAAGTGGTTAATCTCATAAGAGCAGACATTAGGCTGTTAGTGTAGGACCTGCCAAAGATGGGGTACATTGACGTTGTGGCAGGCTTATGCAATGTATGATCATATAATGTAACTAAACCCCCATTATTTTTGCCTAGATTAGGTGTTTTTAAAAAAACTAATAAAATCTTTCAACATTGAAGTTGCTGTTTAGTGGATAGGTGAGTGCGCTGGATCTTGTGTTTTATATATATATATATTTTATTTTTATTTATTTTTTTAGGGCGATGATGACAGAGCCATTTTAATCAGTTCCCTCACGCATTAGAATGATGTGTAAAATATAAAATGTCTACTTTTCAAAGTCCTACTGGTTTATGGTTATTAAAAGAATAACATACCCACAGTGTTTTTGGCCAGTTGCTAAAAGGCACAATTTTGCATTCACACAGGGAAAGTGATTAATTGCAGCTGAAAGCATTGATTGTTTTGACTAGCTAGTGCCCTTCAAATACAGAATTAATAATGTACACAATCCATTTAACAGTGCTGTATGAAAGTAATGAAAACAAACCGGTTATTCAGTGAAAGTATAAAGAAGGGAGCCAACATTCAGATTAAATGCCTTTGATTCTCCAGCAAATTTGCAAAGATGAGTAATAAAGAAATATAAGAATAATTAAAGTAAAAAATACTGCTTTTATGTGTACAAAATCATTTCAGTTCAATGTACTATTCTATAAAAATAATGGAAACAAATGACTGTCTGAGACAGTGGAGAATGCTGCAAATAATTTTGGTTTATGTTGTGTAAGGGCTAATTTACTACCAACAGTAGCTTGTAATAGAGGCCAAATTAGGTTTTTAATGTGACTCTGTAGGCACCTTAACCACTTCAAAGATTGAGGATTAAATTGGTGTCAGTGGGCGCTGGGTCCTGTATCGCTGCTAGTTTACACACCATTTAACAGATATGCAACAGCCTGCAGTATGGCCACCGATGACAAAATGGTGGCAGTGGAGCAATGCTAAACTTCATGCCAAAACCAGGGGAAGCAGTTATTGATAGGCCGATAGCATTAGCTGAGCTAAGAAAATCACTGCCCCAATTGTGGGTATTAACTGGTATTGTGAAGGCAAAAGCATAGCTCTACCATATTGTCAGGGCCAGTGCAAGAGTATTTTGTGCCCTAGAAAGGAGCCCCCCCTTTATAAACAAAAATGATCAACTTTGTGTGTATATTTTCTTAGCCCCTCTGTGTGTCTCTCTGTCCCTTACAGTGCATCTTTGCCCTCCCCAGCTCCTCCCTGTGTCTCTTTATCCTCCCCAACCCTCTGTGTGTCTTTGTTCCACGAGCACCTCTCTGTGTGTCCCAACCCATTTGTGGGTCTTGTGACGGACCACCTGGTACTCCGACCGAGTACCTCCGTCAATCGCTAGTTCCTATTTGCGAGTACCATCAGCACTGCACTGGAACACCATAACCACCGTAAACCCCAGGAGCCGCCGCAGCTTGGTTGGGGTCTCGCCGTCCTTCAACCACCTTGAACCCAAGACCAGGAACCAGCCTAGCGTAGCAGGAACAGCTCTTACAAGAACTTAGTGATTATAGCAATCTCCAGAGTGTATGTAGTTCTCCAATCCCCCAAACATGAGCCTAAACTTCATGAAGGGTAGAACAAGTCTATTAAATGGAAGCCAAAGCTGGCCTTTTATGCAAGTTTCCCAACAAGGCTGACACCCAGGTGGACCTTGTTGGGCACAGGGACACAAAGTGTACAAGCCAACAATGTAACAATAAATAACACTCCCACATACAATACACAATCCCTCCCCTCTGCCTGTGATACAATTAAGGCAGATAATACATTGACTTAATTATCTCCAGGCAGAAAACCCACACATTTATATAAAGTCCACTAAGTACCCAAAAACACAACATATCCCCATAAATCACATCACCTGATCTGGGTGAACAACATATCCAAAAATCACCCATATCAGAGCAGGGGTTCAGGAAATTCCTGGAAGTCTCTTTTTGACCGACCGCAAAACAGTTCCAGAGAATTAGGCTGTGCAGCCGATCTATTTTAAACAGTTTAACTACCATTCAAATTACCAAACGGAATGGTGAATGAGCATAGTCAGTGTGTGTCCCTTGTTCGTGGACTTCAACTCACCGAACGCCGTTCGAATTGTTGAAGTTCCCTTGGAGGTAACTTTTCAGCGGTGTTCGTGCCGACGCCTGTCCGATATGAGTTCCATGATCTCGACAACAAAATACAGCTGAACCCGTTCGACTTAATAAGATGGCCGCCGCATGTTCGAATGGCGGCCACTTTGACTGTATCCGAAGTGCCACTTCGACTACTTCGAAGAGCTATTATTCACAGTCCCAATAGGCACAATTAGGGTGTCTCAGCCAAAACAAATTAAAGGGGCCATAGTCACAGGGTAAAAGGATGGCAAGTAGTCCCCTCCAAGAACCAGTGGCAAAGTTGCTTTCATCACAGGTCTCTTTCTCCTCCCCAGACATTGTCTGTGTCTCTCTTCACCCCCCATCACTTCTGTGTGTCTCATTGTCCCTCTCATCTTTCTGTGTCTTTGTCCCCAAGCACTCCATGTGTAAACCCCCAGCCCTTTCATGTGTCTCAGTAACCTCCTCACCCCTTCCATTTGTTTCAGTAATCCCCCAGACCTCCATGTGTCTCCGTAACCAACCCGCCCCCCACCAAAAATATTTGTATGACCACTGCCATAGTACTCAACAGAATATACTGTAACCTTGTACTGGATTAAACCACCATCATATGAATCTTCAGCAGCCCTGTTTCTAGAAAATTTGGCGAGTACTGGATGATAATTATGCAGAAGCAAATCAATTATAATTGGGCTGAATATCACTTTGAGGACCACTTCATGCATAAAACTTTACAGAGATACATATGGTCATTTTTCTAGTTAGAGCAAATATAATCAGCAAGGGAAGTAAGAATTCACTGCCAAAAGGAAATTTTAACAGATATGTGGCACCAGCACACATTTACAACACTTTTTGTTAGCATGAATGAATGACAAACTAGCTTTATCCCTTACTCTTTCTCCTACTCTCACCTCTCATTCCAGAGTCTACAATCATTACCCTCTGACATGCACTTCTCTCCATCATTAATTCTTATCTTTCTCCATTTTTCCAGCCACCATACACATATAGTGCAGCATTCTCACAATCATTAATTATCTTTTTCTGCTCCCTGAACAATCCACAGAACTTCTATTTTAGTGAGTGATAATGCGTAATGGCAGAAAAGGAGTATATATAACATCTCACGCTTTCACCAGTCAGCAGAAAAATAATGATGTAGAAAAGAAAAAAAGCAACATTGTCTGATCTGCCTTAAACTCATGGTGTGTCACAGGCTAGCCAATGCAATGGCATTGGTCTGGCAGCAATGCATGGAAGATGCCATTGACATACCACCTAAACATTATTTCTAAAATCAGTACAGTATGTTGACATGAAGAAAAACTAAGTTTCCCTTTGGGGCCAAGAAGTAGTTATGTTTAGATGAAAAATGTAATTAACTATATAAGTAAAAGTGAAATTTCGGAAGGCAAACATCTGTTCTATTATAGGACAAGAAATAATTTAACAAGGTCAACCAAGATACAAGAGACATCTGAGAAGTGGATATATGAGAAAAGAATAATTGTCCTATACAAGCATATTTATTCGGCTACATTTTTTTTTTTACATGGAATTCTTAAAATATTATGTATAATAATAGTACTTCAGAAAGAAAAATACAAACTATCAGTGTTCTAAAAGTGCAAAGATAGCATAATAAAATTAGATTGAACTGAATAAATACTGCTATTTGGAAGAATATTTAAGTCTCTTTGGTATGCAGGTTAGGTTGTTCTATATCTCAACAAACAATCTTGAGGATGAGCAAGTCTAGATAAATGCAACAGCAATGAATTTTCCATAAATTCTGAGCTGCTAATCCAGTCTTTGCAAGCAGTACGGTGTTCCTTTGTGTAGAGCTTATTTCATGCACGGTAATGACGGACGACTGATTTATCATCAAGATATATTCTCTGTGGAATCTGTTTCGGGTTGTTTTGTTGGAGGAGGAGGTGCTGCCCGCATCTGTATAAATAAAAAACAAAATCAATCAATAACAAGCAAACACATGACTTATACACTGGCTTTAAGTCTTACATACAAGCATGTTTCTCACTATTACTCCAAGTAAGCGATTAGTATTTCTACCATTTGCTTGATACCATAAAATAAATGTATATTACCGTACTTCTGAAATTCTGGCATGTTGAAGAGGTAGGGTATCACCAATACAGTTAGATCCAAAAATATTTGGACACTGACACAATTTTCATAATTTTTGCTCTACGCCACCACAATGGAATCAAAATGAAGCAACTGAGATGCAATTGAAGTGCAGACTTTCAGCTTTAAATCAACGGGTTGAACAAATATATCATATGAAACTTTTAGGCATTGTAAGAATTTTCATACATAGCCCCTTTATTTCAAGGGCTCAAATGTAATTCGGCAATAAATCATATATTAAATGTAATTTTTAATACTTTGTCAAGAATCCTTTGCAAGCAATGACTGCTTTAAGTCTGGAATGCAAGGACATCACCCAACACTGGGTTTTCTCCTTTGTAATACTTTGCCGGACCTTTACTGCAGTGGTCTTCATATGTTGTTTGTTAGAGTCTTTCTGCCTAAAATGTTGTCTTTAGCAAATTAAATGCATGATTGACCAGGTTGGGCCTTGCAGAATTCCACTTTTCTCAAACTCCTATATTGCTTTTGCAGTATATTTTGGGCAATGTCCATCTCTAGAGTGAAGTGACGTAATCAACTTTGCTGTATTTGGCTGAATCTGAGCAGATAATATATCCCTATACACAGGACAGGCGCTTCCATTAGGTCACTTAGACAGTTGCCCAGGGCGCCAACTTGCTGGGGGCACTGCAACAAATCACCGGCTGCTGAACGAGCTGGAAAGGAAATCAAAACGTCTCCCTGACCAGTGCCGTGTTATCTGCCTCCCTTCACTTTTACCCTCAGTTTGCCTTTTATAGAGCAAGACCTGGCAGTACTAGAAGTCTTCCTACCAGGTCTTGCTTCTGTGTGCAGGGAGGAATATGATTGACATCACATTCCCTCCACTTTCTACACACATGCGGAGCACTCCCACCACGCGTGTAAAAGTTTGTTTGGAAGAACTGCCTAAAGGAGGAAACTATGGATATGATTATAACAAAGGCACGCTGCTCAGAGGCAGATGGAGAGAAAGAGTGAAGAAACACAAAAAAGAGGTACATTAGAGTAGACTTAAAAGTGAAGGGATTGAAGAATATAAGGATGAAAAATGGTAAATTGAGACAGAGGCACAACTGGGGGAATGAGGAGAGAAGCAAGTGGAGTGGCAGGTGTGTGGGGTAACTACTCAAATTCTATATATAAAAGAACTGAAACTGCACTAAACACTGATGGCAAGTACCACAGCAGCTGTCAGTTGCACATAGCCCAGTTCACTGTTGAGTTAACCAAGATAAGTTCAGCTTTAGGCAGAGCAGTCGATGGCTCTCTCTCCTGGTACAAGAAAAAGCACTGTCTGGGATTTGTATGCACTATGCTGACACCATATATTGAACTTGCACTGATAAATGAACAGTACACTACACAAATATACCAATACATGGACACAAACACTGTGGAAGCTTAAACATGCTCACTGAATTATAGCAAATTAAAACTTGAATTGCAAAATTTAGGCAGTATGATTTACTGTCATAGCTGGAAATTTTAGCCTCAATGTTGTTAACTTGATTTTCATTTACTACAAATCAGAATTAAGTGAATATATATTGCATACAATTGCACATATTGCTTAATCTCACAAATAGAAAATTACCACCCGGAATAGAGGCACGCAATTTTAGGAATCTAGAAAGAATAGGTCTGCAACGCATACATCAACTAGTTCAAAATTCAGAAATCGTAACCTTCGACGCCCTGCAACAAAGGGCACGCCTGCTGATTTCTTTCGGTACCTTCAAATAAAAGATTTTATAAAACTCCCTTGGGTTAGGGCGGCAGCCCAAAAACCCATGACGTTCTTCGAACAAATATGCTCGCAAGACAGCATGCCTACGGGCCTGATAACTAGGCTACATGCACACCTCTGCTCTATACCTAACGAGGGGGAAACTTTAACATACACAGAACAGTGGGAAAGGGACGTAGGGGAACAACTAGAGGGAATAGAGTGGCAGGAAATCTGGGAGGCCAACCATAAATCATCAGTATGCGTAACGATGCAGGAGCAAGCAATTAAAACGATGCTTCGCTGGTACACAACCCCGGTAAAGCTATACCAAATGAAAAAAGTCCCACTGATTTCTGTTGGAGGGGATGCGGACAGAAAGGGACGTATATCCACATGTGGTGGGAATGCCCCCTGATGCAAAGATTCTGGCAACAAATTAGAGATATCCTAACCCAAGTGCTGAACAGAGCCCCCCCCCCCCACTAGACCCATGGTTATATTTACTCAGCAGAACAACTGACGGGTGGACTAGATGCGAACAAAAACTCATCCACAAAGTAAATCTAGCAGCCAGGAGAGCGGTGGCAGCAGACTGGCTCAAACAGACCACTCCACCCCTCACGGGGATCATTAATAGAATAAGGGAGGTACATATGATGGATGACCTGACAGCAAGAGTCAGGGGAACGCAAAAACAATTCCGGAAAGTATGGGCACCATGGGAGGATAGCCCCCTGAGCTAGCATTACTCAGTAAACCCGAGGCACACAGGGCAGATAAAACAAAACAAAAGAGCAAAGCACATCGATTCTAGACCCCCCCCCCATCCTCCTCTGCCCCGGCATCCCTTCTTGACATCATATATACTTTTTGCTCACTTCTATCCTTTAATTCTTCTGTTCTCTGTCTCTTTATCTCTCTCTTCTATTACTGGTTTATAACCACTAAATCTAAAATAGACAAATCGTAACTCGTAACACCAGATAAGCTCCTAGGTAACTGACACATGGGCTTAAAGGGGCAATAGTGGAGACTGGTCGACCACCATCTACCACAGGAGTACGCGACAGATGGGCTATCACACTCTAAATGCGATGTTTATGTCACTGTCTGTCGAGGCTGTAGACTTCGTTCGATATGTACATGCGTTCTCTGCCAATGTAAACAGAGCACTTAAAACAATAAAGCAATGTGTCTAGCAGGATACACTCTACCTAAAGATGCGCAAGATGTTTAACATGGTACATGCCACATCAAAATGCACGAGCTGTCAAACGTGTTATACTCCACTTTAAAAATGTATAAGCTGTCTAACATGAGGTATTTCATAGTAAATATGTGCACGACATCTATATGCTATATATCTAGTATAGACTGACACCATGCTTGTGCAAACTATCAACATATCCTATGCTTTTTAAAAAACTTGTGCAGGATACTTGACATGATACCCTCGTCCTTAATAATGTATGAAGTAACCTGACATAATGCACAACACTTTTCAAGAATACCAGTTGCCTAGCATGACATATGCTACATTGGAAGAGGGCGAGTTGCATTCCATGTTATATATATCCACTGTCTACTTTTTTCTCTTAACAAAATGTAAAATTGTGCTGTATATTAATTGGTCATGTTTTGATTGTTATGCATGTAACCGCTTACAACGGCTATCGTGGCTGAGTAAGCATATTGTTATTTCATGCACAAAGAATAAAAAAAAATAAAAAAATTACATTCATAACTTTGCATGCAAATAAACATATTAGCAGTATACACACACACACACACACACACACACGAAGAATACCCACATTTATACAAATGTTATATGTAACTTATTTTATAATCACCTTCAATGGGGACCAGGAGCTAATTTTGGCTGGGGGCCCAGATTGCGGTCAGTCTGTCCATGCATTGCACTTCCAGGCCAAGTTCTCTGCTCCTTCTACTATATTATAGTGTGGCCTTGGGTTACCGCGGCAACGCTGTGGCGGAACGTGCCATTCCTGTGTACTAATTTAACTTTTCGGCCATTCGGGAGTTATTGTAACCAAACCCACTTATTTCAACTTCCAAATGGGGACCACCTCTGTACCTCATTAGAACCCTTGAACATCGATTAACATACGTGCGAAACCGCAAAGGAAATAATTAATGAATGCTTCCCCATGGTGGCCGCCATTTCATGTAATCGAATTCACGTGTTCGAAAGGATGGCGGCCATTTTGTCACCCGAACGCATGCAGCGGTACTTGGTTGGAGAGTGCCTGGAACTCTTTTCGGCTATGCACTCGCACGAACCCCGGCAAAGATTGTACCGCTGCCCGTCCCACTTCCAGACTAGCTAGACGAATGACAGGAGATAGGAACTACTGACCTGGGTGAGCATTCGCTCCCTGAAAACAAGGGAATATCTTGAGCGGTGTTCACACGGGTAACCCTGGATGGAGCCTGGCTGTTGTACGCTATTACATGGAACTATTTTGGGCTTTCACCTCATTGCCAGCCGGTCAGAACGTGGTGGCGATTCTAGAGATAATTTAATTATATTTTTCTGATTCTATTATCTCCCAGATACAGGGACGCCAGGGAGTGGCTTGCTATGTTTCTTTATGGAGAACCCCTGTTTATAAATTGAGAGAGTGTTTGGCCTGAATAAACCAGATGACTCCCAGAACTAGGTCTCGTCTAGTTACTGGGGGAATACGAGCTTAATCACATAACGGTTTAAGTCAGGCTGAGAGGGAAAATAGCGGACGTAACCAGTCAGGTTACCCAGAGTGCTACAAATGCTCGGATATAATTCCTGGTGCCAACCATAAGGAACTGCCTGCACACATTTGGGTGCAGACATGCTGCATTTCCCACTGGGCCACCAGGGAACATGATTTCCCACTCCCTGGCTCAAGCGAAGGCGGGCCCAGCAGGTAAGTGACGGAATGGTTTTTAACACTTTTTTTTTGGTAGGGAGCACTATGGGGTACTATAGTGCTAGGAATACAATTTTGAGTGTCTAGTCTGTAATTTCCTTTTAACTTTTTGTTTTATTATTATTTTTTTAAATTTTATTTTTATGAGCTTTCCCTTTATTAACCCACTACATCCCCTAAACCATCACTACAGGTCCTAACCCCCCTATTGCCTCTAACCACCCACAATAGGTCCTAACCCACCTACTATAATTCAACACTGTACAGGTCTTAACCCCATTACAGCCCCTAACTACAGAATTCGGTGGCCTGTCTTTTGCTGAACCTGACCATCTCCGTTCCAAAGGATGGCTCACTCCAGACGACTGTTTAGGAAAGCATCAGCCCCCAATGCCCTCTTAAAATGGGACAGTTTCCATCAGAGACCCTTGAAGCAGGGCATACCCGTTGGGCAGTATCTGAGGGTACAGAGGAACTGTAGTGACATCAAAGACTTCCAAGCCAGCAGTTTAGGGAGAAGGGGTGCCGTAATAAAGGACATCATACCATCTGAGTCAAACATTTCTTTAATTGCCATATGGCATGGTTGGTTTATTTACTGACCTGCAGTTGCAATCTAAAATATGTGGGCAAAACCTTCCACCCCTTTAAAGAACAGATAAAAGGGCATGTGAGATCTCCAAAAAACTGACTGGAGACTCCCATCTCAAGACATCTAAAAGAATGACGGGGGTGTATCTAAAGATATAAGATTTTGGAGCTGGTCAAACAGGAACAGGGGCGGGTGGATTTTGATTAACTAAAACTAAAAACACTTAGCCCATTTGGTTTAAACGAAGGCTTCTTCTCTTCCGTTATTTGATCTGATTTAATCTATTTTAAATGGTCGAGATTATATTCTTGTGTCTCCACCCATCCGGATGATAAAAATTTCTATCAATTTTTCAATTTTGAATTCTGATCATTATCATACATATGGTATATCTAAGCATCCACTTCTATGACTACTATATTTATACTTTTAGATCTGAAATGTGCTCCCCTTCTTTATATGATCTACAAAATTCTATATCTGAGCAACAATAATCATATCTATATGAGTTATTGGACACTCTAGGCTCCTCCTATAAATAGCCTGCCCACTGTAGAACCTTTACTTTTCAAAAGAAGATAAAATCACTTGGAAGGTGGATCCGCCTTATCATTTTCTAGTATGCCTGATTATATGTTCACATCTGACCAATCATGGGCTGAGTGTCTTTTTTGAGATGGGAGGTTCTCTTAATATTGGATCCAAATGATATTGCAGATCTGAATTGGACCTAAAATTTGTTGTCTTATATTTTCAAGACTATCCGACCATGTTGAGGTTCCTTAGATTTAATCAAAGTTTTACATGGAAACCTCCTATGCTATATCAGGATGCCTGGCCGTGCCATGATAGGACATGACTTATAAGGTCAGATGGTTCACGCCCCTCACCTCTGCCGCATACTGTGTAGCAAGCTGATTTCAAACACACCCAATTGGGACATTTACATCGTAACGCGGCCCACGCTTCACGGAGATTGGATGATTGGATAAGGTGAGTATTAGTAATAGAACCTCCCTTTAAGTTAATCCTCCAACCCACAAATGATCTGATTGGTTGCAACTCCAACGAGGGAGGGGCTTAGCGTTCCTTTTATAGCAGGCACGGTGCAGATGCTCTCTGGCTCCTGAGAAAGCAAGTTTTTGCCAATGCACTATTGTTTTTAACCTTTTTGTTTAGTACTGGGGTGGTACTTGTTGGCTAGTTATGACTCACTTTATTCTTTAGACTATTATAGATAGCAACTAGTTGGATAACTGGGTAGGCTGCCTTGAAGCAGCAGGTCTAGTGGTAATATTACACAGAAGTTAAGCTTCTAGCTGCATTACTAGACAGTAATCTGCTGTACATAGACAGAACAGGTAGTGAGATGTATCTGGAACTATACTAGATATAATATATACGCGTATCTCCCATCGGTCTATCCTGTCCAACGAGATTAAGTCGCTCCATTAACTTGATACAGTGTACCTTTCAGGGAAACTGATATCAGTTTTCCCTATAGCACTATCTAATTGACAATCTTTCTGTTATCTAAGTCCATCTGGACTGCCTTCCTGCTTTGATCCAGTTTTAAGCTATTTTCCAGTTTCTGCTAGACACAGCAACTAATTAGACTTTTGGGTTTGCTGCCTCGTAGCAGCAGGTCTATACTGAGCTATTAGACACAATTTTGCTATCCATAGTCAGGGTAGCGTGTGTGACGAACCTGGAATAATTCCTGTTACTATATACACTTGCATTAATCAACTATTTTTCGATCTTGTCTTGAGATAGAGTTACGTTTTAAAACTTGACACAGTGGATCTTTTTAGCTTACTCGATACATATTTACCTGTCAGTGCCATCTACTTGGACTCTCTCCTGCTACCGAGGTCCATTAGGCTTATTTCTCTGTACCTCTACGTAAATATATCTATTAAGGTTTATACTTATGATATATTCTCCCTTTTGACCAGCCGTTTGTTTCAAACAGAGATCTTTTTCTGTACCATCCTTTACCCTAGGCCTAATTAGCCAACGGATACATATATGCAAGGTTTCTCATTATATACCAACTCAAATGTGAAGTATATACTATATTTATATGGGTAACCTTTGTGTGTATATATGTATGTACTCTCTTCCCCCAGATTTTTACACTGTGGTTTTACACTACACAATTTTTGTATGTATATCTGTTTATGTTTTGTGTATCTGGCTTCTAATACAGTTTATTACCATTAAATGTTATCTCAACTTTGGAGGTAATTATAGTACGGTTGGCTCCCTCTATCTTTGGTTGGGAAACTAACCCCATTTGTTCCTCTCTTTTTTTCTAAGAATTTATGCTAACTGGGTTATGCCCTCCATTACCTCCATAACCCATTTTATGGCAACAGTGTAGGTTTATCTAAATCTGCAGACTTATTTTTTTTTGTTTCTCTTACCCTCATCATTTACTACTGATTTAGTGCAGCACATGTAGCTATGTGTTAGAAGGCATACACTGCTATTTTCCATTTATTCACTGCTTTACAGGTATCAAAGTTCACAATGTAAGGCAGCCTGTTTAATGCTAGTCTCAAAGGGGTGGAGTTTATTTTTTTTATTACAAATACCACCTAAGAATTTTATATAAAAAGATTTCTATAATCAACTACATTTGATCTTAGTGCATATGATCTTATGTTCTCATCTATTCATGTGTCACACATGCACTATTATTTACTTGAGAAAAAAAAAAAAAAGAGAGGCTGTTTTTCCTTGGAGCCTATTTTACTTGATTGCATTAATTTTCAGGTGCCAATAGCTCCTAATGCTATTTTATGTTGTGTACTAATCAAAAGCCTCAATAAAATCAAGAATTCAAAAAAAAAAAAAAAAAGATTTCTATAAATAAATACTTACAGGTCTCAAGCGTGTGGCAGAAAAATCGGGTGAATTGTGCAAACTTCCAGAACCATTCTGTCTAGGGTCTGAAAGAAGAAATGTATCTTTTGTTCTTAAAAAGCTCAAGAACAGCAGGATCATCACATGTTAAATTATATTCGAATAGAACTTGTAAGTATATAAATTATTTAACTGACAGTGTAATCATTTATTCAGTCATATTATAAAAGATTATTTAGGAATATAATATGTGCTGCAGTTGCTACATTACTAAAAGTTGTTTGAATATATTGGAACAAAAGCAAGCAAACATACATACCCGTTTCTGTCAAAGCAGTTGCTCCATGAAGTTGGGTTCTCTGGTTGGAAAATGGTGAAAGTGTGGGAGGTAAGAATGGAGGTGGAGCTGGAGAAGGTAGATCCTGTTTAGATAGAAAGTCTGAAAATGACTAACAATCATTATATTCTGAGATGTGCTTAAATATTAACCTTTTCATCACTGAGCACCTTTTGATTAAAATATATTGGCATAACAATTATTTAAAGCAAAGGTTGCATTGATAGCATATAGGCATATGATGACACAGTAATGTAGCGTGTAGCTTCTTTTGCAGATAAACAAATTTAATTCAGTCAGTAGAAAAAAATAAATTTCTTACTGTGTGCATGAGTAAAATCTATAAATAAAAATACTTTGCCTATAGATATTTGTAAGGATCCTAATGCCATTACTAGCAGTGCAGCTTACTGATACATGGCAATGGAATATAAAAATGTGTGCATTTGAGCATAATGCCTACATACAGTCAATACAATTAAATTACATATTTCTAACATAAAAGGTATTTAAAACTGCTATAAGCGCATTTAGCATCCTCTGGAATGCTAATGTAATGCTAACAGTGAAATTGAGTCCATTCACTCCTAAATCCCATTCTGATTGTAAGAATGATATGACCCATTAAAACTTCCTTTACGGTTAGAAGCGCCGGGTGAGCATATATTTTCAGCACACTTGAGGGATTAAATCAGTAACCAGTGGCTTCTGGCAGAGAAATGTGTTCCTCTACAGATTGGTAGTCATTCCTAGTGCATAAATGAAGGTGTATGAGTCTCTATGGACTAAATTATATTTTGCAAAATACATGAGCATAACAATGTTTATATTCAATTCTGGTAGTGAAGTGCTTCATATTTGTATTTCAAATTGATATAAAAATGAAGATTGTCAGATAAACTAGTAATAGAACCCACAATATTGTGTAAATAAAGATGAAAAAGAATTACAGTGCCTTTAAGGCCTCTCAATGACTACTTTTACTTTCCACCTTCACTGGCACCATGTATGTATCATTGGCAGATCCATGGGGGAACGAGGGGCAACAGGGCAATTTCTCTCCCCCTGCCCTGAGAAACTAGCCCTGCTGTGTGCCTTCACGGACTGGAGGGGAGATCAGAGATCATCCCTCCGGCCCACAGGCACATTGCGGACAGCCTGCAGGGGAGGGAGAGAGGACCCAGGGGAGCTCAGCCTACAGCTCCGTCAGGTCTCTTCTCGCGAGGTTGGAGCGTTGCAGCGGTTACCATGGCAATGCTCTGACTCTCGCGAGAGTGAACTCTAGCCGCAGGATCTGCAGGCTAGAGTTCACTCCCCCCTGACCACCAGGGATTCACCATCGGACCACCAGGGATTAAGAAATGTCCCTCATCCCTGAACAAAGGTAAGAAGGGAGGGAGGATATAAAATGTAATCATTTTTTAATAAAAAAATTTTAATTTGCTCCCACCTGCCCCCAAAACACAAGACCACACTCCTCACTGCACCCCACACACACACACACTGACCCCTCAACACACACACACACACACTGCACCCCTCACTCACACACTGCCCCCCCCCACTATTAAGTAGGTTCACAAGCCGACCGCCCTCTTCCAATATGGCGGTTTGACTACTACCTGCCGACATCACTTGTGAAGTCAGCAACTCAATATAGCACACTAGGGTACAGAATAGTTTGTCTGCTCTCTTCCAATATGGCGGCTAACTGTTCTTTCCCCTGCTGACGTCACTTCCTATGAGACATTTGGCAACATGACGACTTATAATGGGAGCCTATGGGGATCGCATGATATGTCACTTCCTGTGCGACATAGTCCCGCCCACCCGAAAGTGACTTAACCACACAGCTGATTGCAACTACATTAATAGAAGACCATATAAAAACAGAACTTTTGAAGCTGGACATTCTTCACCTTTGAGAAAGCTATGGGGAAACGCATCAAGTGAGATTTCTGGACTTTCAATTCCACTGTGGAATGGTATACATTTATAGTTTATTATGTTAGTACCCATTTTTTAAATCACTTTTATTATTAATAAAGTTTTTTTTGTTTTGTTTTTTAAGTAAGTATCCAGCACTTTGGATTTCGTTTTTTTTCCCTCATCTGGCTCCCTGGATATCCATCAAATCCATAGGTAGAGATCATTCCACCCAAGTGCTCCTTACCAGAGCGGGTTCATGCTCTTGAAATATTAAGTAGAATACTTACCTGTATAATAAGTTCATTTTATAATTGGACTACACCATTGGTTTTTCTATCTGTGTTCCCTCCACATATATTACTGACTGCTGCTCCAGATATCTGACATCAATCTTTGGACGGGGATTGTTCCGTCCTGGCATGCAGTATTAGAGCTATTTGAAGCTCTGGAAAATGAGTGTTCTATTGGCACTGTCTTTATAGCTACTGCATTTCTCACAGTATTATACTATTGTACATTTCTCCTCCTCCGTTGATTGTATGTATAAGCCTTTTTAATTACCAAGCACGGCTCAACATTTGTTTGTATTTATCTGCTTGTTATTCACAAGGTGTGGGAACTCCTTGTAGGTGGACTGCTATTTGTGATAAGAGAACACTGTACACATTTTTTTTTGTACTTCCTGTACCCTACTACAGGCCCCAACACCTACCCCGACAGACCCCAGGTAAGTTGTCAAACTGTTCTTAAACGGTTTGACTACTTACTCTGGGAGGGTGCCATGACTGAGCTGTACTGGTTATTGTGCCTAGATTGTTTCTATAAATAACCATGTGCCCCTCCCGAGATTGGGTTTTGGATCTATCCCTAGTATGTATGTAGGAAGTGAAGGAAAGGTTACTAAAATTTTGTAGGGAGGGAGTAGAAACAGGATATAGCTACAGGTTATGGTTTAAATGCCATTATAATGGGGGAAGGGCCTGCTACACACAAAATGATTACTGGAGTCATGCTGCTATTACATTTGCTAGAAATGCAAAATTCAGGGACAAATTGTGATACTGGGATTACTAGAATGAAGTATCTATATTTTTTACATGAGCAACATGCATGGTTAACAAGCATTAAAATCTGGACAGAAAGGGCACAATTCTGAATATCAACAGAGAATGTAGAGCTGAGAAAAGACCTAGGGGTGGGGGGGGGGAGGATAAGGGAAGGGGAGAAATTGGTACTAATGAAATAAGGTAAGATGACCAGGGTGACATCTGAGATGAAGATATGCATGGTAGATGTATATGATGCATCATGGTAGAAATATGGAGTGAAATTAAGGGAGGATTTAAAATTGAGTGGGGAAAGATACAAATGGGATGAAATCTGAAGTGAAGGAAGAGAAGATTTAGAATTGAAATGATGAAAGAGACCATTAATAGAAATAAATAGATGTGAAAATAGGATAGGATATCAATGCAATATCACACTTTAGCAAATGTATTTCCTTATTCAAAAGCCAAGTTGACAAAGAGACAAAACATTTCAGCATATTCTCCTGTGAGAAAGGTCAACTAGTACAATCCATATTTACAAAATTACATAAAATTTAAACAAAAAACTGTTAAATGAAAAATTATTTACATTTATTAATTTTTTAGATTTTGTTCTGCTATCATTTTTGCTTTAGATCAATATGGAACCTATCAATTTGAATTATAATAAATTACACTTAGGATTATCTAATTTCCCCACTTTAGCATTGATCCTGCAGGACAGCTATTGTTTAAAGCGCTCCTGTCGTTTAATATATATGAAAGAATGAAAATATCTAAAATGATGAGGTGTTTGGAATTAAGTGATAAAAAATCCTAGCAAACATTACAAAATGGCAGATAATATTCTGCCATAATAGCGGATATGCATTCAAAGAAAGGAGAGTCATCATGAAAAAGAGAATATTACAGGAGATGCAAAAGATTATGAATAACGCTAGTATAAAAAAGCAACTACATAAATAAAATGAAAGCTATACCTGATTTGCCTCTGAGCCCTGTTCTGATAGTTCTTCCACAACCAATGATGGAAAGACTCCAACTTGACCATTGAATTCTCCCTTCCAGAATCCATCATCTACACCACCCTCTTCTTTACGAATAATTTGGATAATGGCCCCCTCTGGAAATGTAAGTTCTTCTGCACTCTGACCTTCATAGTCATAAAGGGCTCTGGCAAGGCACACTGGGAGATGTGGAAAACATCATAGTCAGAAAGATCATTCACATAATCCATTATAAAATGTAGCAAATTTAGTAAAATGTTTTACAAAACAGAGCAGGGGGGTGCAAAAATCCAAATCTCCTGCCTTTGGCTCTGGCCTGCCTCTGGCTGAGGACTCAGATTTTTAAACTCTCCTCACTCTCCCTGCAGCCAGTGGAGTCGGCTGGCCTCTCCTGATGATGTCAAGAGGAGGGGGTGTCACTTCCACTGCTCTTCTCCCAGACCACTGGGGAGTCTGAGAGAAGAGCAGAGGAAGTCACGTCCCCTCCTCTTGACATCATCAGGAGGGGCCAGCCAACTTCAATGACTGCAGACTCCAGATCCTGTCCCACCACTCACTGGCCCAAGGTAAGCCTCAGGAAAGGGGGAAATACACTTTAGTTTTTTTTATCCCCCTACTCAGCCCCTGTCACCCTTCTCCAGACCCCCTTCCGCAGCCCAAGTCCCCTCCTCCCCAGCCCCTGCCCCCCTTCCTTGCCAAAGGTAAGCCCCAGGAAAGGGGGAAATACACTGTAGTTTTTTTTTATCCCCCTACTCAACCCCTGTCCCACTTCTCCAGCCCCACTCCCCCCTCTTCATCCCCTGTCCCCCCCCACCGAGCCAGACACCCTTCCTCAGCCCCATGGCCCTGTGCACCATAGCTCCCTTACCCTCACTACAGCCCCTCTCCCCCAATTGCACCCATATCACCCATACCACAGCCCTTTTTCCAAATTGTAGCCATCAACCTACTTCAGCCCCTCTCCCCCCACTACATTTACAAACCCTCCAATTACAGCCCCTGTCCACCTACTACATCCCCTAACTTTTCAATTACAGCCACTACAACCCACTACCAGTGCCAATCCCGAGACTTGGCTCTGGATTTGCCCCTTCTCTGTATGAATGTATCTGTATGACTATAAGCCTGTGTATGTATGTCTTTGTATCTCTGCGTCTGTATGAAAGTGTCTGAATCTCTCTGTGTGTGTCTGTATGTATGAAATTGTACCTGTATGTGTATATTGTATGGCTGAATGCCATTGTGTGCCTGCATATCTCTGTGACTGAGTGCCTGTATAGTTGTGTGCTGCTATATATCGCCTATAAAAAGACAAAATGTGCTTAGGGGAGAGAGTCATAGAAAGGTAGTGGGGGCACTGGCGGATCCAGGGGGGGGGCAACGGGGCAATTGCCCACCCCCCCGAGAAATCCGCCGGTCTCCCTCTCCCCTGCCAGCACATGCAGGTGCCAGCCCTGCAATGTGCCTGCGGACCGGAGCCTGCGGCTCCTCCGGGTCCTCCTCTCGTGAGATTTGGAGCGTTCCAAATCTCACGAGAGTGAACTCTAGCCCGGGAGCGCGGGCTAGAGTTCACTGTAACCACTGGGATGAAAATATGTCCCCCCTTCTCCCCAGTAAAGGTAAGAAGGGAGGGGGGACATAGGATATTTGTTTTTTTAATTAAATAAAGATATATATTATAAAAAAGCCCCCCCCACCTCTTAAAAATACACACACACACAGCTCCCCATACTGCCCCCATACACACATGCTGCCCCCATACACACACACTGCTCCCCCATACACACATACTGCCCTCCATACACATATTGCCCCCCCATGCTGCCCCCCCATACACACATACTGCCCCCATGCTGCCCCCCCATACACACATACTGCCCCCCATGGTGCCCCCCCATACACACATACTGCCCCCCCATACACATACTGCCCTCATACACACATACTGCCCCGCATACACACACACTGCCCCCATACACTGCCGCCCCATACACACACATTGCCCACATTCACACACACACTGCAACTGTTACACACACATACTGTCCCACACATACACTGCATCCCTGACATACACTGCCCCCCCTACTCACACACTACAACCTTCACACACACACACACACACTGCTCACACACTGTCCCCCTCACACACACACACTGCTCACACACTGTCCCCCTCACACACACTGCACCCCTTACACATTGCACCACTCACACACACCACTGCTCCTATGCCCTACTACCGCCCCATTTCCCAGCAGACCTCAGGTAAGTTGTCAAACTGTTCTTAAACGGTTTGACTACTTACTCTAGGAGGGGGTCCCGGCACTATTGACACCATAACCACTACATTGAGCTGTAGTAGTTATTGTGTCTGGATTATTTCTTTAAATAATCTACAAGTGCCCCTCCCGAGATCAGGCTCTGGATCCGCCACTGAGTGGGGGTGGAGAAAGACACAAAAATAATGGGAAGGTGGAACACACAGAGGGGCTGGGGAAAGAAAGACATAAGAGGGTGTAAGACATAGTAAAGGGGGGATAAAATACAATAAAGAGGGTATGAAAATCAAAAGGGGAGTTACAAGACACACATGGGAAGATGCATTTTATTTTTATTTTTTTTATGGTGGGGGTAGCAAAATGCATCTTTGCCTGTGTAGACAAAAATCCTTGCACTGGCCCTGTCTGGATGTGCAGTGTTTCAAACAGAAATGCTGAACATTCAGACTCCTACCACCATGACCAATTCAAATCACTAAATTGGTAATTGTGGTTTTAGTAACCTTTTAATTTACTCTATATTAACAGCACCCAGACTTAGCTTTTTGGTGTGCTGGTCCTGCTCATTGTGACTATATATTATGTATTTTCATTACTAGCTAGTGATGCTGGTTTTATTAGTAATATAATGAATAACAAAGCGCTAATATATTTCACAGTGTTGTACGATAGGTGGACAAGAAGAAGTATATTCAAGTGATGCATGACCTGCCCAAGCAAGCTTACAATCTAAAGGAAAAGGGGTAAAACACAATAGGTAATGGCAGATACGCATTAATTAAATATAAATATAAGTCTGCATACATTTTATGACATGAAAAAACTATAAAATACAGACACACACCTCCTGGCTCTGTCCAGTCCAACTCTGATATTCCAGCCAGGGATCTTTCAGTATGAAGACCACTGCTCTGATCTGTTTGTGTCCAGTCCGCCATCCTTTGATTAATGGCAGAAAGATTCTGAAACATAATGTACTTCTCTGGGACATAGCCAACTTGCCCGTTCTTATTCCGAGCCTGCAATTCAAGAAAAGAAGGTACACTCTGTTATACCATTAGTCTAATAACGGATAGATACATTTAGTTCCATTAGAGCAAATATTGAACGATTTGAGAGTCTATACCAATTCAAACGGAAATTGACATTTGTACATTTTAAAAAGCATTTCCTTTTTCTTGTAATTTTATCACCTTCTGCATGAGAGATGCATTGTACATTTAGAAACATCACAAATCTTGCAGTCAGTTCTGTGCAAAGCATTTGTTCAGATACAAACACAATAATGAACATATCAGCGACTAGGTTCAGTTTTGAGCTGGCTGTGATTGAAACTACTCAACTCTTTACATCAAATTGTACTTCACAATATACATGAAACTTTTTTTTTTTTTTTTTAAAGAATTCCTAAATGTATATTATGATGTTATTAAAACACAACAAAATAAAAAATGACAAAACAATGTTTCTGCATGCTCCAGAAAGGCTATTTATGAACAACTCACATTACTAAGGAAATTTCCTGTTTTCCTAATCTCAGTTTCTTTTAAACTTAAATCCTCCACTTTGCATTACAAAAAAATAAATAAAAAAATTACGTTAAATGCTTTAATAAACACAGACTTAATGAATGAGCGTTATGTACTTTTCGCAGCTAGATAAAGATGTGACTCTTCTCCAGGGTTAATATTTTCTAATGTATATAAAGGCCCAATCCGAGCATTCAAAACATTGAAATTCCTCACCATTGTACAGCAAGTTCACTGGATGAACAATTCGCACATGCTGTTGCCAGAGCCTCACCTCAATATAACTACTTTCTGTTTCCAGGCATTGTTATTATGTTGCTGTTGACTTGATTGGCTGTGGCATTGAAGGCAGGACTTGGTAGAGGAATGGGGCTCCATAACAAGGTAAAAATGTGAGCGGAAATAAGTCTGCTTTGAGTGTGTGTCAGTGAGTCTACCAGTAAATGTATGTCAG